>BPTQ01000009.1:52387928-53087206 GCA_019973895.1 Chrysanthemum seticuspe | reverse complement strand
CTAACGCCACATCTGTATCAAATATCACCACCTCTTTATGCACCTACAAAGCAAGATCGAAACAGAATGTGCAATGGTCAATTGTCAACGTGAATACAACCATGGTTTGCACAAACGGGCCAACTTACCTCATTAGTGGGATCATCGGCAGGTAATTGATCTTGTAGACTATCCAACTGGCTCAAATACGCTTTACTTGGTGCAAACCATGGTTCTAACATTTCCGCATTTGTTGGAAGAAGATCCAAGACTGGAATAGAACGCTAGTAAACAAACAATTATAAAGTTAAAAACAAATATAACGAAGTCGTAACTTATTTGACAAATACAAACAAATGGAAATGCTTACAGGACCAAAAAGTTTGCCATAATGGCGTTTGGCAAATGTATTACCCTTTGACCAACACAGACAACGTGGTATCTTTGACGGGTCTTTCTTCCACCATTCAGTGCTAGTGGGATAACTCTCAAGAATCCATATCTAAAATAATCGAAAACAAAAAAACCATTGTATGAACTGCTAGTAAACAAAAACTGATATGTTCATAAATGTATACACATCTAACCTTAAAAGCCAAGAAAAAGCCAGAAATATTATATGTTGCAATTGTAGAAGGGTTTTCTTGCAATTTCTCTTTGCAGTGAGCATTGTAATGCCGGGGTACCAAATTGGCTAAATTTTTGTAAAAACGGGTCCACAAGAACTCTCCCCAAGGATATGCATTCCATGCCCCAAAATCCTCAACTAATTGCAACAAATGACTGTCAACAATGTACCAAGGTCCACGACCTATGAACACGATCTCAACGACTAGCAACAGACATACCCTTACAGCATCCTCAGCTGATAACTTTGAAAATTCCGTGTCATTCCCAAACAAATCTAAAAGCTCATTGCCTTTTACAGTTACCTTTCTTATTAATTGTTTTTCAGGAAAGACACGCAAAGCAAAAGGACTTCGATCAATTTGTACATGGGGAGGCAAACGACCAAAACGAAATCCAGTCATCAATAGAAACTATTCCCGACCGAATTTCAATACATTGTTCCCAATTTTGTATAAAATGGGGGGACAAGAATCAAGAAGTTTGTCGATAATTACCTGGTGTTGTAAAACGAAATTAACAATATGATTGCCTTTACCTAAGTCAGGAATATCTAACTATGGCCCAAAAACAGTTGCTCTGAACAGCCTCATTCGATCTGGATTGCTTGACAATTTAGACTTAATTTGCGAAAACAACTTAACCTTGGAACGAACCGTTAACTTAACATCAAAATATTGGGGAATGTAAGCCATTTCGGAGTTTATTTGACTGAATAATTAGGGATTGATTTAGGGTTTCACAATTTTGAATTGTGTTTTTTGTGGTAGTAGTGTTAGTGTGTGTGTTTGTATTTGGGTAAAAAATTTGAAAACAGGGTAAAAAAAATGTTTCAAAATAATGTTAAAACAGTACTTTAGGTACAAAAAAAGTACATAAATTAAGTCGCTTATATTGATTCACTTAAGTCGCTCAACCTCGGGAAGGAACTAAATGTATAAAAAAATAATTTTGTAACTTTGACTTTTTCTACTAAAGGACAAAAAAAAATTTCGCAAGATTCTACACAAAGTCGTCTAGATTCGGTCGCTGTAAAATCGTAGCTGTAAAAGTCAGAAAAAATGATTGGGTACACAAACTTCGAAGGACACTTGTCAAGCTTATATAAAAAGTAGAAAAGTCGCAAGTCTCAAAGTCTATTTTGGAAATACCCAAACTTTTTTCCTAAAAAGTGATAACACCTTGAGCAAAAGATACATTTTCATAATTACCCCTAAATTAAATGGTATTTTGAATACATTTGAAAGTTGTATTGGTTCTTGGTTCCCACTTTTCCCAAAATACAGTTCTCGGTTCCAGCTTCGGTTCCAACCGGTTCTGGACCCGTGATCATTCCTAAGCATGTATCAATTACCTCATGGAGCCGCGAAAACCATGTTTATGCTAAATGGTGTAAAAATTGGTCCGGGTCAAAATGGTACTTTTTAACACGGGTTGGGTAGAAAATTTCAAATATGATTATGATAACTATGTTATGGAAATTCCAATCCATCTTTCAATTAAGTGATTTAAGAGGTTGAAATATGTAAGAACTAAAATAAACTTGGGGTCACTTTCGGCCCATTTGACCCTTTCTGCTTTTACCATAGTTCTTAAAGTTCACCCATTTGACCAGTTAGAGGTAAATAACCGGCAATAATCTGTTTTTAGGTAAACAGGCTGAAAATGTTTTGCTGAAGTCTACCTTTACCATTTCACTTCATTATTATTATTTCCTTTCATGTGTTTACATATAGGCAATACCTCTGAGTTGCTCAGGTTACTGTTTTGCACTAAAAGCCAAGAGACTTGTGACATTGGCTATTGAACTTTTGTAAATTCAGTTGACCATTATTGTTGTATGTAGTTGCATCACACGGGTAAGATATACTTATGATCCTTAGAGGCAGCCAAATATGTAGGTTGACTAAAACTGATATACTAATCCAAAATTATCAAAGTATTGTGTCATTCGTGTCAATTATGAACACAACCTTATTGTGATATTTGTGTGCTCATATTAAAAGCCTAATAATGTGAGGTAACTTGTTATTGACTCTGCGTTGCAAGTAAATAGTCAGTTAACTGAATATGAGTTAACGCATTGTTCTTGTTGATGCTATAAAACACAGATGTTCCTCTTTCAGCATTTCGGGAAGAACGTACAGGTGGGTGATTCTCATGGAGTTCCCTTTCAGGTAAAACACAGTGTTCTTGTTGATTTGTTTCAATGGATCTTTATAATCAACTTATTAACATTTACAAACTTCCTAAAATATTTGTACGTGCAAGAATGCAAAGGAAAAGAAAGAACTTGTCAAGAATAGCATTTTCAGACAAATTATGTGTACAATTTCTTCTCTATTTTTTTTAAGATGATAAGATTTACAGAAACAAAAAGAACCGAAAGAATGGTGATTAGTTCCAAAGGAGACCAGGAGTATTGGTGGTATGAAAAGAGTGCAGTGAACCGTTACAAGTCATTGTTATAGTCAATTGTTTATTGCTGTTTAGAACAACCCAAGTGGCTAGCATGTGATTTACATTTGAAACAACAAAGGGGGAAACAGGCACACATAGGTATATTGAATACAACTATGAATCTCTTTTATCGATAACCACATGCAGTATCATTGTTTTATTCAAAAAGGGTTTTAGTGTAAACATATAATCTCGCCATTGCTTCTAACTCAAAGGACCAGACTTGCTCGTTTAAAAGTTAAAAACCGACTAGCGGTTACTAGCAGTTACAACCGCCAAAAACGGTTATAAAGTAGTTATAGATAGGTAGTTATAAACGGTTAAATAACCGCCAGAAATGGTTATCCTTGAACCGGTGTGTCGTTTGGGATCATGTCCATTCGACTAGTATAAATACGTTGTAAAATGTTTCATTTATAATGTTAGACGATTTTAGTTATTCAAAGATCCATATTGATATTGTTTGCATATTTCATATCGACTCAACATCACAGCGTAGGGACCAACATTTGGCATCAAGAGCCTGCCTACATCTCGTTACACCATCATTCTCAATCACCAGATTCTTGTTTTAACGAGGCAACATTCATACCAGCCCTTGTTTAGCGAGACAGAATCAAAACCCAGAAACCTGTTAACGAGATACATTCCAGAAAAACCCAACGTTGAAGAGAAGAACCAAGACAGAAATCAAACCACTGGTCTTTTGGTTCAGGAAGAAACAGAAACATTGTTTCTGGAAGAAGAAGTACTCGCTGAAATTTTGTTTCAGGAGAAGGAGAAGAAAACGTTGTTCAGAAGGAAACGTTGTTACTTGAATAACTAGGACATAAGATAAGTCGTATACAACTTGTCTTTGTGTCGAAATTGCAAACGGAGAGGACACCCATTCCAGTGTGGTGTCATTTTTTTCTGTTGTGAAGCATTATACGCAGCAGCAAAAGAAGGAGTTACGTAACCAAAGAAAGAAAGACGCGTTAGAAGATACCTTGTATAGTAGACGGCATATACAAGAAGAGAAAAAAAAAGGCGTTGCTTGAAGAGAAGAATAGACCGGTTAAGAAGAGAAACAATCAAAGATTGTTTTTGGAAGATAGACGTTAGCAACACAAGATATTGAACAAGAAACGCAACCTGATCATTTGTGTTTTGTTGTTAGAAAGAATACCGAAAGGTATTTCTTTGGTGAAGCATATACGGTGTGGAACAAAAAGAAAAGAAAGTGTTGAGGAACGCGAAAGGCAACGTAGGACATTACCATTTGTTGGTAAAGAAGAAGGAACAAGTAAATCAACTTGTTTTTTGTTGAAAATACCGAAAGGTATTTTGGAAGGAATTGTGTTCGGAAAATAGCCAAGACCAAGAATTCGAAGGCAAATCATTTTACATCGATACACAAGAAAGGAGAAAGACAACGTGGGGAAAGAAATAACGTGGTTGGTATTATACTCAAGTACCGACACAAGTGGGAATACGACTGTGTTCAATACACAACAAAGAGGTCACAAATTCAAAACTTTGGATTTCTCTTTTATACTTTAAATAGTATAGTTCGTTATTTACATTACTAGGAAATCCCGAGAACTATATATTGATCCCGTACTAGTAGATTCCCGGAAACTATTTCTGTTCCCGTAGTATTAAGTATATCATACTTAGTTAGAATTCCCATAGAAAGTGAAGATCATAAACACCATCAATATGCCTGGTGAAGATGCAAGTGGCAGTAACACTGCACCAAAACCCGTAACCCCTATGACACAGTATCAATGCCCAAAACTCAAAGCCACAAACTATACAGTTTGGACTATACAAATTAAGGTGATACTAGAAGCACAAGGTTTATGGGAAGCAATAGAAACTAAGGCTGATACACAAGTAGATGCTAAAAAGGATAAGGCAACAACTGCCTTCCTATATCAAGCATTGACCGAAGATGTGATCTTACAAGTAGCAAGTTGCGAAACAGCAAAGGAATTATGGGATTCATTAAGAAAGAGACACGTTGGAGAAGAGAAAGTGCAACAAGCACGGTTACAATCATTAATGATTGGATTTCAGACCCTTCAAATGAAGGAGGATGAAACGGTGGATGCATTTACAGCCAAACTGAACGGCTATGCCACAAAGGCAAAATAATTAGGAAAAGCTTTGGATGAATCACTTTTAGTTCGAAAACTATTAGATTCCACACCCGATAGGTTCATTCAAATAGTAGCATCCATAGAACAAACGAATGATCTCGATGACATTACGTTAGATGAGATCGCTGGAAAACTTAAGGCATTCGAGGAGAGAATAAAACTCCGAAAGGGAGGACAAGTAGAAAGCCAAGATAACCTATTATTCGCACAAGGCGAACACTCTAGAAATAAGAAACGATTTACCAAATATAGGGGTAGATCAAACAATTCACGAGGTAATTGGCAGAATAAGGGAAAAAGAGATAACTCGAATGGAGGAAACTCACCTCACAATAAGAATAAAGGTGAGTGGGATAGAAAGAATTTGAAATGTTACAATTGCGGGAAACCTGGACATTTCATAAGAAATTGTAAAAGTCCACCAACAACTCAGGAACAATCAAACCTTATCTTAGAAGACGATGAACCATCATTATTAATGGCGATACAAGAAACTGAAGAAGTCTTGTTAAATGAAGAACAAGTACACCCCCGAAAATATGCTACATCAGATGCTAGCATATGGTATTTAGATAATGGTGCAAGTAATCATATGACGGGCACCAAAGGCCATTTTAAGGATATTGACGAGAGCATCACTGGACGCGTTCGTTTTGGAGATGGATCGTATGTAGAGATAAAGGGTAGAGGTTCGATATTATTAGGATGTAGAAACTTACAACAGAAAATGATTTCGGATGTTTACTACATTCCAAACCTCAAGAGCAACATACTTAGTCTAGGACAACTTACAGAAATAGGTTGCAAGATCATCATGGATGGAAATTTACTGACTTTGTATGATAAGAATAAGAAGTTGTTGATGAAAGTAGAACGATCTAAGAATCGACTTTACAGTATTAGATTACATATAGTAGCACCTATATGTCTCTTAGCAAACGTAGACGACCAAGCATGGTTATGGCATGCTAGATTAGGTCACCTGAACTTTGACGCGATAGACAAGATGACAAGAAAAGGTCTAGTAGACGGAATACCTAGAATAAACCATGCAGGACAAATTTGTGATGCATGTTTATTAGGAAAACACATCAGAACACCTTTTCCCAACCAAGCTAAATTCAGATCAAAGAACTCGTTGGACTTAGTATATGGAGATCTTTGTGGTCCCATAAGTCCAGCAACACACTCTGGAAAGAAGCTCATCTTCTTATTAGTAGATGACTGTACACGTTTTATGTGGGCTTACTTTCTAAACTCGAAAGATCAAGCATTCAACACATTCAAGGAATTTAGGCAGCAGGTTGAATCAATGTTGAAGTTGAAGATTAAGATGCTAAGAACGGATAGAGGAGGTGAATTTACATCACAAGAATTCACCAAATACTGTAAGGAGAATGGAATAGAAAGACAATTGACAGCACCATACTCACCGCAGCAGAATGGTGTAGTAGAGAGGAGAAATAGAACAGTTTTATCAACGACTAGGAGTATGATGAAAGCGATGAAGTTACCCTTAACTTATTGGGCGGAAGCAGTCAGGCACGCCATTTACATACTCAACAGGGTACCTACGAAAGCCCTGATAGATAAAACACCATATGAAGCCCTCTACAAAAGAAAACCAAACTTAGAATACCTAAGAATATTCGGATGCACAGCTTATGCTAAGGTAACTATACCTCACTTGAAGAAGCTAGATGATAGAAGCATTCCAATGATTTACTTAGGAGTTGAAGAAGGATCAAAAGCATGTAGACTATATGATCCAGTAGGAAAGAAAAAACATGTTAGTAGGGATGTGAAGTTTATGGAAAAGAAACCGTGGAATTGGAACAACAATGAGGAGGATACACACACAGACGATACGTTTTGGACTAGCTTTATGGTAGATGGAGTTGACTATGATAATCCTACACCAGTCAACTTAGAAAACACAAATAACACGTATCAAGAACAAGAACCTATACCAGATCCACCCTCACCAATCACACCACCATCATACACTTACAACCCTAACTCAGAAGATGAAGAAAGAGCTACTATAAGTTCGTTCGAAAGCTCAGAACAGAGATATGATCATAGACCTATACAAGGTTTAAAGGATATTACGGAAATTTACCAAACTGCACGTGAAGTAGAAGCACCTAGCTTATTTTTCACAGAAGAAGAACCCCGTAATTACAAGGAAGCATCAAAAGATGAAAAGTGGATTGAGGCCATGCAAATTGAATTAGATTCAATTAACAAAAACAACACATGGACCCTCACCACATTGCCCGAAAATCAGAAGGCAATAGGACTCAAGTGGGTTTATAAAACCAAGAGAGATGCACAAGGAAGGATCATAAAGTATAAAGCAAGATTAGTAGCAAAAGGTTATGTACAAGAACAAGGAATAGACTTCGATGAAGTGTTTGCACCAGTTGCTAGGATAGAGACAGTTCGATTAATATTAGCACTAGCAGCATATCATGGATGGCAAGTACACCACTTAGATGTAAAATCAGCATTTTTACATGGAGAATTGAAGGAAGAAGTCTATGTTACACAACCTGAAGGTTTCATTCAACAAGGAAACCTAGGAAAAGTATACAAGCTAACTAAAGCTTTGTATGGCTTAAGACAAGCACCTAGAGCTTGGAACGTGAAGCTTGACCAGACCTTGAAGTCCCTAGACTTTAAGAAATGTAATCTCGAACAAGCAATCTACACAAAGAGAAGCAAGACTTCTACAATTATCGTTGGAGTATATGTAGATGATTTAATAATCACGGGCACTCCAAAGAAGGAAGTAGATTTGTTCAAGTCCCAGATGGAAGATAAATTCGAAATGAGCGACTTAGGGTTGCTAGCATATTACCTTGGGATAGAAGTTACACAGACAGGAGGAGAAATTACGATCAAGCAAACTGGATACATTAACAAGATCTTAAAAGAGACAAGCATGACGGATAGTAATGATACGAAGACACCTATGGAACCCGGCACTAAGTTGGTCAAGGCGGAAGATGGAGAACCAGTTGACGCAACTTATTACCGAAGCCTAATTGGAAGTCTCAGATACTTACTACATACAAGACCAGATCTTAGTTACCCAGTTGGACTACTCAGCAGATTTATGCAAGACCCGAAGGATCATCACCTGAAGGCAGTGAAACAAGTAATCCGATACATCAAAGGCACGAAAGACCATGGAATAATATACAAGAAAGAAGGAGGCTGCAAGATTACAGGATACAGCGACAGTAGTTATGGAATCAATACAGATCAAGGAAAAGGCACTACTGGCATAGTATTTTACTTTGGAGAGTCACCCATTACTTGGTGTACTCAGAAACAACCGACAGTAGCACTCTCATCATGTGAATCAGAATTCATGGCAGCTACAGCAGCAACATGTCAAGCCTTATGGCTAAAACGATTACTCAGTGAATTAACTGGATTAGAAGAAAAGAAGATAACGCTTAGAGTTGACAACATATCAGCTATACAACTCGTAAAGAACCCAGTTTTTCATGGAAGGAGCAAGCACATAGACATTCGCTATCATTTCATTCGTGAATGCGTAGAGAATGGTCATATCAAAGTAGAACACGTAAGTGGAGAACTACAAAGAGCAGACATCTTAACGAAAGCATTACCAAGACTCAAGTTCGTAACTATGCGACAAATGCTCGGAGTTCAAGACTTAGGACGAAGCAACGATCAAGATTAAGGAGGAGATTGTAAACATATAATCTCGCCATTGCTTCTAACTCAAAGGACCAGACTTGCTCGTTTAAAAGTTAAAAACCGACTAGCGGTTACTAGCAGTTACAACCGCCAAAAACGGTTATAAAGTAGTTATAGATAGGTAGTTATAAACGGTTAAATAACCGCCAGAAACGGTTATCCTTGAGCCGGTGTGTCGTTTGGGATCATGTCCATTCGACTAGTATAAATACGTTGTAAAATGTTTCATTTATAATGTTAGACGATTTTAGTTATTCAAAGATCCATATTGATATTGTTTGCATATTTCATATCGACTCAACATCACAGCGTAGGGACCAACATTTAGTAAAACTATTTTTAATTCATTTGACAGTTGTAAATAATAAATAATTACATATAAAATATTTCATTGTAAATGTTCCCGTTGTGTTGTTTCTAATTGTCCATTTTATTTAGGAGCATTTCTGTGGAGCTTATAACTTTGTTTCGCATTGTCATTTTCAACTTCATTGTGTTGCAGTTGTAGTTGGTAGGCCGCTGGTGTTGTTTTAAAATATGACATAAAAATCATTCCTTAAAACATAAAACATGTCTTGTTATCAAATGTACGTCTCCTTCCCCTCGATTGAAGACTAAGAACCTTAATGCCTTGAAAACAGTCAATGAACTAGTCTTTCTTCGAATCGGTTGTTTATTTTGTGAGACTGTAAGAACTAGCATGTACCAATTACCTCATGGCGCAAAGGAAATCATATAAGACTAAAAGGTGTTAAAGTGGGTCTGGGTCAGAATGGTTCTTCTAAACACAGGCTGGGTTGACCCGCCAAAATGTTGTCCATTTTTGCTTGAACATTTTAAATATGATTACGAAAACTATATTAAGGAAATACCAGTTCATCTTTCAATCAATCGATTCAAGAGGTTGTAACTTGTAAGGCTGGTCCCAGTCGTGACCTGGGACGACCTGAGTCATCCAGGGTCACGTCAGCTTTCTCTCTCCAGCGACCTGACATGACCCGGATGCCCCAGTCGATGACCCAAGCTTTTTTTTTTTTTTTTTTTTTATTTTTTTTAAATTAAAAAAGTTTTAACATTAAATTTAAATTTCAAATAGGAGCGGGATTATTTAAAATTGTGTGTTAAGAAGTGTGTTTGAGGTGAAGTTGGTATTTATAGAGCGGTAAAATTTGTTTAAAAAAAAGTTTTTTTTTTTTTTTTTTTAATGACCAAACGGTCAATTTTTAAAAATCTTTTGATTTTACCCCAAAGGGTCAAATGTGGTGGGAATTTGATGCATTTAACATCGGGTGAAATTCCACCCGATATTGCAAATTTGGCCACAACGACCGATTTTCCAACCGAGTGCCACAACCCATATGACCGATGTCAACATCGGTCGAAGGGGTGGATTTTCGGTGATATTTCATCAACGAATGCGACCAACCTAAGGACTGGAATAACCTTTGGGTCACTTACGAACCATTTGACCCATTCTGCTTTAAACAAAGTTCTTAAAGTTCACCCTTTTCACCTGTTAAAGCGCAAATAATCAGCAATAGCCCAGTTTTTAGGTATGGCTGTTTCTCTTCATTATTATTTTCTTTTAAGTGTTTACAATTAGGCGACACCTTCAGTTTCTAAATAGTGTTAGGAAAAAACACGTCGCTACTGATTTGCGCTAAAGGCTTGAGACTAGTGAGATTGGACTGAAATTTTGTAAATTTAGTTGACCATTTTTGCTCGATGTGCACTTGCTAATTAATAGATTTGCTCTGAAACTTTATTGCAGGTTTCACAATTCTCGCATACAAACACCAACGACTTTTTGTCACCCCAATTCTCGCCATACCATCAATTCTTTGTCTGACCTCCTCCGTGGCATTTTCTTTCATTCTCAACCACACATTAACATCCATTAACCGATCTTCCCGCGGTTTTTCAAACAATAAATACTTTACAAAGTTACCATGCAAAGTAATAGAAATCAAGTTTGACATGAAGTATAGATATCTTTGGGCGTGAGTTGTCAAAGTACAACAAGTATTTATAGTTACGATATTGTGATAAGTGTTTCGTGTAACGTAAACATGAACGTGAAAATATCAAAATAAACTAAAACTATTATAAAAAAAAGTTGTAATATATTGTCTAATCATAGCTTAATAATAGTACTTTTATAGTTTGAATAACAAACTACGATTAAAAAAGGGCACCTGTTTTTACATGGAATATGAACGCCAAAAACTTGTTTGGTTCATTTATAATGTATCCTTCTCTACGATACACGCACACCCTCTTGTATAACAATATAAGGTTTCTCCTTGTTTACAACAATGCTAACATGTTCTTTTAGCTAACATGTATCCCGCTCTACAATACACCCTCTTGTATAAGGAATATCGAACGGAGTAAACATGCATGTGTCATTCCTATTACCATTGAATCACGTAAGATATAGATAATCAATGAAAAAAGAATACGTTTATAGTTTTTGGATGTGCGTAGCAGCTTGTCAGCGAACAACATACCGAATTACACAAAGATCCTAACATAAAAAGGTGATTACATAATGGTAAGTATATTAGACTATTAGTATGTCCATAAATAGTAATCATAACATTTCTTTTGATTCTAGAACTTAAAACCGTATGTAGTTATGTACATTACAGGAATGTACATCTTAGCTTCATTGCAAGGTGTCATAGGGTTCTTGCTTGAATTTAAAAAAAAAAAAAAAAAAAAAAAAAAAAAAAAAAAAAAGGTTTTAAACATCTTAGGTAAAAGAGTAAATTTGCTATATTTTTACTTCAGTAGATGTCAACAATAATCATAATGCAGTACATTTTGAGCATGACCATAGTAGACATGAAAAGAAAAGCATACAAAAAATGCAATTAAATAACAAAATGGCTTCATAAACATTTAACCGAACACTTATTGAGCATTATATGTAAAAAGCAAACAATATCAAATCCAAAATAGTACTATATTCCCGATGGATATCAAAATCTTAACGTTGCTAAAGCTTAAAACCTAATTAAGCATGAGGTAAAAACAAAACAACGTGATGTATAAAACTTACAACTCCAATGAAATTTACTTGATGGTATTACTTGCAGCTCATCATCTTTTTGTATAGAAGAAACATAATTTACTCAGTTGTTTGCCTGCCAAAAAACCCACATAATTTATTCACGAAGAGATAAAAGAAATCTCATGTAACTAATTTAGCAAATCACAATTACTAAAAGAACAATTTAACTTTAAAAGAAAAAAAAAAAGACGGAAACTATGAGAATCAGAAACCAAAGCACATCGAAGACGGAATATAAGGGTGTACAACAATTTTAGACAAATTTCTGCCTTTAATTGTGATAAATTTGAAATTTCAATCTTACGTACAAGAGAAGCTTTGATATTTCACTTTCTATATTTGTATTTTTAATGATTTGATTTTCTATGATTCGCTATTAAATTATCAACTCGAGAAACAGTTCAAGTTTGAATACTTTCCACTATTTCGTGTGAGATTTCACTTTTCCACTATTTCACTTTTCACTTTTCCAACTATTGACTATTTGACCATTTTTATATTTTATGTAGTATAGATGGACCATATATATAGAGGTCATGCATATTAATAGATAGTTTTGTATTAGGCCCATTGGTGTAGGCCTAGCCCATTAATATTAGTTCTAGAACACTCCATTGTAATCTATATATTGCTTGTAATGTTTTAATGATAATCAATGAATTTAAACATTCCAACAATGCATACCTCTTAGAGCACTCCCATTAATAACTTGAGTTAAACTTTAACATCTGTCACGTCAGCATCACATCAGCTTTAACATTTCACATTAGCATTCCCAAAAAACACCTACAATCATAACATTCCTAAGTTAAACTTTAACTCACCAACAATTTACAAAAACAACCCCTCATTTAGGGGCAGGAATGAAAAAAAAAAAAAAAAAAAAAAAAAAAAACCCCAAATAACGGGCCTTGGTGTGTTAACACCGGCCCTTTAACACCGGAATAACACCGAACTCCCAATGGTTAACACCGAATAAAGTCGAATAACACTGAATTCGGCGTTAACCATTGTACATGCTCTTAGTACTTACAATACTTTTAACAAATTTGTTCATACATTGATTAATGTAGGCTACTAGGCCAGCTACGAATTACATTTATGTACCAAGAGCTGACGTATTTTTATCTTTTATAACATTGTAACCATATGAAAATAACCACATGGTATGCGAACAATTTAGTCAACAGGCACAATGTCAGAATCAATTTTGGGTTTAAGCCATTAAATAACTACGTACTTTTTCAAATATACTGATAAAGTATGTCTACTAAGAAAACTATCCGTGTTATACGTGAACTTCCAAATTCGTGTCAATTAATATGGTCGTTGTTAGCAACAACCCTAATGACAATTGTTAAAATTTTCCAAAATAATAATACTCAGTTTTTACTAACAGCGTAAACAAATATATGGCCATATTTTAAACCCCAAATATAATAATATATCAAGGATTGGTCCAACCTTTGAGTAAAACGAGGTGGAAACCCCCGCCGCGTTGCGGCGGAGTTTTTTTAAATTTTTTTTGGGACCTTAAATACGTTGGATTCAGTTGCATCAGCTGGGCATATTTTTTGACTATTGCAAATGCGACTCGCGTGAAAGAACAACCGACAAATGTCGGATCTGCTGCATAACCCACAAATGCCATATTATGTAGTGTCCTTTACAGAGTGGTGTATATAGGAGTGTAGAGTCCTTGCCTGTAATTCTGAAATACGCATTAACAGATATAGAAACAACAGTTTACATATCCGAATACCCCACTTTGAAAAAACACATACAATTTATATAAATTTCAATACCAAACACCGCAAAATCCCAATTCCAAATATTAGATACCTACAGAGATCACAGAGGGATTCTCTTAGACGGACACAATTGTTTAAAGGAGCGCAAATCATTATTTTATGGATACTTCTAGGATGAAACAACTATCCTGCATGTCTGCTAAATTGAACACAAAGATTAAACATAAGTCATTCTTTCTATTGGATACTTGGCACAAAAATTACCATAATTACCTACGTAATAATTAAGCTTAAAGAAATTAACTTGCCTGATCCAAAAAGGTGACTGACTTGGTGAGTGCATACATCCTTTAAATACTACTTCATGTAGCTCCTGCCAAACCATCCGTCAGCGGCAGACAATCCGCAACCGATTCATCTAAAAAATACTATGACGCATCCCCTGTTACCTTTACATGTCTGCAAAATTACAATGTAACATAGGGAGATGGCCCGTGAAATCCGAAAAATTAAAGAAATCTGTGAATTGTATCTTTGTATCTTGTGTGATAAAAGTAAACCTGAGCATCTTCTTCGGCATTTAGCTAAAACCCGTGCTGGGCGGTATCCCATCTTAAATCCCTTTTGCCACAAACCAAATAAACTCTGTCGTAAACAAAATCTATGTAAACATGTACAATCATTTAGTTTGTTAAGGAATGACAATAAAGTGCTTATCTCTTGTCGTGGTGAACTGAGCTAATCTACTCCAACCATACGGCAATGCAGTGGATTCCGCAACATCAAGATACATTGACAAATGATCCACGTTATTTCCTTTCAGGAATCTAAGCACTCGCCTGACAGGAACACCACATAAACAAAATGTAAAAAACCAATAAATACATCAGTGTAAATCACTAACAGATTTACCAGTTGCGCAAGCCGGGCGAGTTCTCCTTTAATCAACATCGCGGCCATCATGCTGACCTACTGTTATTGAAAAAGCGTGAGCGACCTGGAAATATTCATGGAAGGGTGAATCCCATATGGTATATCTGAATGAACAAAATACACAATTAATCGCACATATTGGTTTTTTACGCATCGCGTGCATTAACAACTGGAATTATCGAAAGTTGATCGCAAATTTAAATCTCCTATTACCTTGCAGTGGTTGTTTTCCATTGTCGCTTGTTAGTTGTCATTGGCTCCTATAGCCGGTCAGCTTTCTGTCATGAGCGTTACCATTTTGTCCGAAACCATACTTCCTCACTTGCCGTGCACCGCTTGTGACGCTCCTGCTCGAGTTCTTTAATCTTGCCATACACCAAAACCCTCCTCTGATCCATTTAGCTTCTTAGTTTCCTCAGGGAGACATTGTTTCTTGTTCGCTATTTCTACTGCAAGTTTCCTATTTTATACAAACAAATTCAAATAACATTATTAGTAAATCAAATATCCATATTTATTCAACATCATTCCAATATTAGAATCACTTTTAATGATCAAATATCAATTTCTGATTGGAGTAAATTTTTATAAATACTAAATATAACTAAATTTTTATGTGTCTAAATTTATAAATGCAAAAAATATGTTTGTAGTAATTTTCATATTAAAAGACAATATATAATATCAACTTTAAAATCATAGATCATACTATCATAGTAGTAAATTCAAATATCCTCTCATCACAGAAAAAGATTATATCCAAGATTCTATAAAGATCAAAATAAACTACTGTAACATATACGAATGTATAAACCAATATAACACAGATATCATTAACATCAATACTTTTATTTTCAAAAAAAAAAAAAAAAAAAAAAAAAAAAAAAAAAAAAAAAAACGTACAGTGATGAAGTTCTTTTCTTACCAAGACAGTGACCGTGTCCTCTATCGAAATTCTGATTACTCTCACTCAACGCACTCTCCAATCCGAATTTTCGACCACCCATAACTTCTCCTTTACCTAAACACAAACAACATAAAAAACACAATCAGCACCAAATTTATACAATAGCAAAAACAACCCATATTTAAAACATGAAATATGACAAAACTATAACAAAACGTTAACTTGTCGAAACAAAATATCGTGAACGAATACTCTCCTTCTTGAGATCATGGTCTTAAATACCTGGGTATAATGATTGGATTCACCACGTCATGTACAAATCATTTCGTCTTACTTCCTTTTCT
The DNA here is from genome assembly GCA_019973895.1 of Chrysanthemum seticuspe. NCBI lineage: Eukaryota > Viridiplantae > Streptophyta > Magnoliopsida > Asterales > Asteraceae > Chrysanthemum > Chrysanthemum seticuspe. Next base: position 53,071,250 of record BPTQ01000009.1, on the reverse strand, counting down.
TCTAATTAATTTTAGTAGCTTTATATTTGGCATCTTAAACAAACTTTAAGGATATGAATTTCTGCCGATCGAAAAATTGCGAGTGCTCCAGCCTCTCGTACGTCTAACGCCAAAACCCATGTTTTCCTCGCCGTTATCCACCGCAAACCCTATCATCCATAATAACTTTGCATCTGAGTTTTAGATCAAAAAGTTTGTGTTGGTTTTGATATGAATAAGAAACAAAAGGCGGTCATGTTTTTGTGTTGGTTTTGAGTCGGTCTTATCGTAAAGAAGGTGATTATCTTCGCAGCAAAGAAACCCGGGTAACGGCCTAACACTGGTTTGGGCTAAGTATTTGGGCCTACAAAAGCTCAATAACCCATTTATTAGCAGAAGCTTGAGGTGTGCTGCGCACGTGACGCAGGAAAGACTTTTTTTTTCCACCGTCGCAGCGGATTAGCATATATATCTTGATGGGATGAGTTCAAAAACATTATCTTAAACTAAAAAATATAGGATAACTTGTAAGCCGTAGGATGTCAAGATCAACGGTTCAAAATAACAATGGCATATTTGTAAATTACATGACTTTCAAATGGCTGCATAAAGGACACAAATAAGAATACGGGGCATAAAGGTCTTTTAAACCTCATTTTTATCACCACGTAATTCCAGTTTCTCTAAGATCATCACATGAAATTCTTTTACCCTATACATTGTCTTCATCTTCAACAATTCACACTCCATCCTTAATATCATTTCAATCATTTTGTTTAATAACAAAATTTGATATCTCAATTTTAACGTTTGATTTTATTTTTTTTCTTGCTCACCAGTTTTAGTTGATAACAAATCCTTTATATCCATTTTGATTTGTTTTTGAGTTTTGAATCATTATTTTGATCGACATCAATGTTAAACAAGACAAAGATTTTTCGTTTTCGACTTTCGTTTTTCACTTTTAAATCTGGTTTTTAAGATGCAGGATGATGATGCATATCGGGTTCATGACGATGCGCTATGAAGACGAAGATGATGCAGTTTGTGTATCTTGATGGTGATGCAAATTGGCTTTTGCATCTAATTTCATTTGTGAATTTCATGTTGATTACGATGATGTTGTCATCTTACGATTATGACGATGATGTTATCATCTTAGGACAACCATGATCAGCTTGATGCATCAAAACAATATGATGCAAACATGGATTTAAATTGATGCATAGAAGTAACGGATGCAAACACTAATACAAATTCTTTCTCAAGGATGGATGCAAAAATAAGTTGCAGAATCAGTTAATTGATATGCATCATGATTAGATAAAGAAAAAATAAAAACTTTAAAAAGATAAACTAAAAAGGGTTACTTAAAAAACGGTAGAAGATGCATTCAAACTTAGACTCAACAATTGCAATTTAAAGATGTGCCTATTTTACCCTTAAGAAACTTGTATACGTGGCCGTTTTTTATGGTGTCTTACAGTTTTCACTTTAAGATGATATTTTACAAGAACTGTACTCTATTTGATGCCTTAGGTTTTACAATATTGGCCATTTTTCAAGGGTTTTACTGATTGAACCAAAACAATTTTTAAGCATTAAATATTGGGGTACTTTTTTCCTCGTAATTTGCAAGTGAGTAATACTGTAATTAGGTAGTCATAGCCTTACCTGCATAAAACTCGTTATAAAGGTTTTTTTTTTTTTTTTTTTTTTTTTTTTTTTTTTTTTTTACAATTATTATTTTATACATTTTAATTTACACTCTTTTTATTTTTTTTCTTTTTTCATTTGTAGTTGGTTTCATTACTTTTTAACATTTAAAACTCGTGTTTCATTGCAATCTCTTGTAACCGAAGATAATGTGATAACGTAATTCTTTCCGTGTTACTAAATAATATAATATGAATTTTTAATCTTACCTTGCATAAAAAGTTTATACGAAGTTAAAAAAAGTTAGTAGTACATTCTTTATGTAAGTTCTTTTAAAGCTTAATAGCACAAAAAATATTATATTTAACAATAATTTGACTTTTTGGGTATTCGGTTCTCCTTATGTAAGTTAAAATATTTGCATCATTAGTCTTTAGCAGGAGTGACAATTTCTGACCCGATATGAATTTCGACCTGAGACCGACATGAAAATTAAACGGTTTTGGTTGAGTCTAATATATTTGGGTCGGGTTCGTGTTGGCTTATCTAGCCCGTTTAGTAAACAAGTCATGTTCGGGTTGAAAATAAGTTAGACAGGCCGCCAACCCGTTTAAGTTGTTTTCACAAATTAAAAATTATATATATTTTATTATACGGGTTAAATGGGCTAAAGAGATGCGGTGGAACAAATTAAAAATTCTAGAAAGCTAGTGCCACGTGTCCCACGCATTCCCTCCATTTTTCTTATTAATTTTGGTTAGAGGCATTTTGATCCTTTTAACCTTTTTTTATTACACCCCAAAATTTTAAACGTAAATAATTTTCAAACGACAAACTTTTATGAAAAATCGATTTCATCATAATTTTTGAAATTTAATTCTCTTTAATTTGGTATGCATTTTAATATATGAATCACAAATTTTTTTTATCAAGTTTTTAAGTGGATGTCGATTTTCTTAAAATTTTCGTCATTTTCGTCTTTAATTTTGTTTAGTATAAAGGCCGAATTTTGCAAAACTTAAAACATGAAATTTCTAGTTTTTTGACCGTTTTACCCAGAAATTTGTGCAGGTCAATCAACTTGTTTCGACCCGCACTTAACAGTTACACATTTTGACAACTCTTGACAAACAAGAAACTTACCTCACATATCATAGTTTAGGAATATTTCTAAACCGTGGATTCTTGCACTTGCGTATAGTGGTACCCATACATAAACTGGTCCGTTGAGATTAACATGGATGATGTGTTAGGAGCATAAGAAACCTTACTCGATTTGTAGTTTAAATGTGTCAGCTAATAACAAGTATTGTATCTAGATGCATCAGTTATCATATTGTGTGTATGTACATTTAATAAATAATTATTTGAAAATGTGTCAAACTTTACTCATAACGTTGCACACAATAAGATAAGTTAAAAGTTCATACATTCAATAGATTAAAAATAGTTAATTGCACAAGAAAGATATAAGTGTCAACGTTAGATACATTTTCAAAGCATTATCCCCGATAAGCTCATTACACACATATACAATTATAGGTTTTATTCACACATATGCATTTCTTGTTTAGTCTATCTAGTAGCCTTATGACTCTATTCAAAGGTATTTGCACTTTTGTTTGGAGACTCTGCAAGAGGTTTAACAACGAGGTCGTTGAAGTTTTTGTTTTAAAGTTCAGACAATTGGGGAAGTGGTGGTTGTGCGATATAATTTTGTCTTGTTAGAGTAAATAAGATGACATACATTTAAATGGTTTGTAGTGAGCAACTTTGTAGCAGAGTTTGCATTGATAGGTTTGAGCCACTAAATGGTCTTAACTAGTTTCACCTAACAAACATAGGTTAGCTGTGGTCAAGACAAGTCATGGACTTTTAGCCACGATCGTAGCTAAAAGTAGTCAGTGGTTAAAAGCCTCGATTCTTGTAGTGAGGTTTGTTGCATCAGGTTGTTGTGCGGTTTTATTGTGCAAGTCAACACGACACGACACCATGGCAGGATGGAGGAGTATTTGTTTTGAAAGAAGATTTCCTCACGACTTGGTGAGTAGCGTATAAGATTGGACATGGAACCGTGTTCTAGAAACATTGAAAAAACTAAAAACTAATTTGACTTCAAATAAAGGCTTAAAAAGGAACGGTATTGGGTGACTAGTGTAGTCAAACACACCTTTTCGCCTATAATAAATGCATGTCAACGCCCAATTTTCTGAAATACATATCGCTCTCTAACTTGAAAATAGTCCTTGTCCTTTGGCACATAAATAAAATATGGGTTATTTTTGTGACTATTAATAGTTTTTAACATTTTTTTAACCACCTCTAAATTTCTTGTAAAGACGATGGCATAATGTATTGTCACAAACTTGACGTCATTGTCACAAACTTGACGTCATTGTCACCTCGTAGTTATTTGTAATGGTAAAGAGGTATGATATGCAACGTCATTAGGAGACTTAGGGGGTTTCTAATAAGAACCCCACTGTAATTTTTGTTAAATAATTATCTACATAATATCAGTAAGCCAATGAGTGTGTGTGATCATACTCACTTTTTGTGAAGAATTTGTCTTTGGGTACATTGTGCCCGCCTTATATGCGATAAAATTGCAAATGCTTAATGATCTTCCAATCTTTAGATGACAAATAAATTAAGAAGCTTCACGCCGTTTCGTGTATACGGTTATCAATTTTTATTAATTGTCATTTGTTTTTCTTCTTATTAAAATTTTAAGTTTGTAACGCGAATTTGTTAGTGTGTTTGGTCACTAAAACCTATCATTTAATGTTTAAGTTATACGACCTTGTTAGTTTGGGAGAAAAAAATTGGCCCCCTTTGTTGTTAAATTCCAGTTCCAGCTGGTTATTAATCCGGCAAACATCAAACTACAAAAGCTTATCTTTCTACAAACGTTATCATAGAAAAAAGGTATCATTTGAGTAAATCAGTATCAAAGTAACTTATATAATACGTAGTTGCAAACTTGCAATGATAAAAGCTGTATCAAAGTATCAATACACTAATACACTAATACGCTTTCTAATCATAATTAGTTATTAGTCCCATGCACAAATAATAGTAGTATATATGCGACAAATTGGCGGATACATTCTTATAAAGATGTCCCTTATGATTTTTCGATGAACCCGTTTACAATGACACTTCAGGCTCGTGTCATCATCATCATCATCAAATGATCTTGTTTCTGTCGTATTCCGACCATGGGATTCAGTTCGTATACATGCTAACAACCATTGCACGTAACCATGCATGCATGTCCAACATATATGTGATTGTGAGACCATGCAGTCCAATATATATCTATCTCCTAGTGACGTTGTATTATGTGCATTAAAAATGTGGTTTTGTGGTATGGACATCAATTATTGTCGTTAAGATTAATCGGTGACAAAAATATTGGGACAGTCGGCTAACTTGTTGCTTGCGTGTTCCATTTTCTCGTCTTATGTTACAACATATATCTATCTATTATCTAATCTCGTTTTGTTTAAAGTACACAGCCAATATATCAAAGATTGGTCCAACCTTTAAGTAAAATATCTTGATACCTAGCTAGCTCGGTTTCACAATATTGGCCATATTATAAACCGGTGTAATGGGTAAAAATCAATCATACTAAAGATACATGCATGTCATGACCGGACCTAGCCATATCAACTCCATCATATTATATCAACTCCATCATATTGTGTATCTCTATAATAAACCTACGAAATCAATGAACAAATTAAGATTTCAACTTTTTACATGTTTGGCTAAGGTTATATGTTTGTGTTTTAGTGGTCAGACATCCTCATGTCAAGTTCATCCGATCCATTTTAATGGTCATTTTAGCAAGGGTCAAAGGTCAAGGGCTTGCAAGCGTCGTAGATGTTTCAGCTAGTGTTAGTTCTACAAGCTTGGGTAGTTACTACGTCGAATATATCTTCTTTTCGCCGTGCCACCTCTCGGTTTGATTGCGTGGTTTTGGTTGGAGCTTTAGGTGGGTTTCGTTTCGGTTGTCAAAGGTCATGGTCGACGTTTCATCCATTTCTATGCTTTCTGCCGGGTGATTGCCATTAAGTGGCTATGCGTTTTGTTAGTTTTAATTGATGCGGTTCTCCTTTAGTGGTTTGAAGTGTCACAGTTGTAATTCCGTAGTATTTGTACCGTGAGGGTCGAGATTGTTGTTCGGGTCATTTTTAGAGTTTCAGGAATGTGAGGTTCAAGATTGGCGTTTAGAGTCGTTGTAAGTCTTACTAGCATCAATGATGATTGTGTAGGGTCATTGATACGTGCATGACAAGACCAAGTCCTAAGAAGCAACCACTGTTTCCACCTATTATGCACATTCACGTTTAGCTTTAGAGTAGTTATTTGCATGCATCAGTTGTATTTCCATTCCTAGATTAGTGAAATAGTGGAGTAGTAGAGTTATTTTATGGTTGGCATCATTTAGTCCTATTTATTTGTAAACCTTGCATTAGTAACAGAGATGAATGAAAAAAATATTAAAGTCTAGTTTCCTTTTTATTTCTTGGAGTCTTGCCCGCTCCAAGGGCCTTATCATTCCGTCTCTTTAGTCTACTATCAGTCATTTCAGGATCGTGAGGCCGGTCAAGATTGGTGTTTAAAGTCATTGTAAGTTCTCTTATCATCTTGCTAGTTTTTATTTATTTATATATAACTTAATTGCCTTTCAAAAGAAAAAAATAATAATAATATTGTAGTATCCAAAAAATTCGCATGTCAAGTTCAAACCTCTTTTGGTAAAAAGTATTTGATAAACCTTCTTAGGTAAACATTTTTGAGTGGCTAAGAAAAGGGTTCAAAAATGGTCACAAGGATAATCCGATTATGCCGCGTAAAATTGAGTCAAAAACTCGCCCTCCCCAAATAATCTAAACAGTAAAATCTCGTGCCGTTTGTTCTAGAATAATGTCACGTCTCATGAAAAGTTATTGAAGACTTCAAGTCGACAAAACTGTGCTCGATGGATTTTGAGTAGCACTTTGGCTGACTAAGTATAGTCAAAGACACCAACAACTAGTCTAGACTCTAGAAGCATACATAAGCAGTCAACACCAACTTTTCTATAAACCCATTTTCAGTTAAATATGTCATTGTCATTTGGCACCTTATTGTTAGACTTATGCAAATATTCACAATAGTTACACGTCATTTCAAGGACCACATGTTGTTCATAGATGTAAATCTTAATGTGAATCTGTATTAATAAATAATAACAGGCAATTAGTAGTAATCTTAACATGATAGTTTATTACAAAAACAATGATTGTGATGATCAAATGATTTTGTGATGAATGAATTGGTTTTCACTTACCTTTTACGTGTCTTATATGTGTGAAACCATGCTATACCAAGTCAAGACTGTTTGCTCATTGAATTACACAACTTTTTGATCAAGCCTAATTAAGTTACTAAACTGACCTACAGTACTAATGAGCAAACAATGTCGACTGATCGTAAGTAAAGCTAAATATCTAATGCTATATCAATTGCATTATAAACTTTTATAGATTCTTAGAATTATGCACTCCTTGATATTTTTTTCGATATCACATTAAAAACTTTTTAGATATCATTCGTTTTCGGCACAACTAATATGAGTTAGGCTTTTGTCATGGTACCTTGTTCCCTTGTATACTAGCCATAGGGTTCAATCCCATCAATTTGTTGCACATTAAGTTATCTTTCGATTTCAAGACTCAGTTTCAACATCACATGAAACTTATACAGTATTAGCTTAGTAATTAACTAGTTATGTTAATAGATAGAGAATGCCAGACACACACAATTTTCACAAAAAGATATCCACCATAACTTCCTCATGTAAAAAAATCAAACCTCCAACATAAACACATACACACCTTCCTTACTTTTTCCTACACACCCCTATTATTTATACAAACACATATTTAGTGGACGTATTTATACGTCCACTAAATTACAACGCAAATATGTACACAGACACATATTTATATGTCCACTAAATTACACGAGCACTACTAACACACAAGATCATATCTCATCATTAAACTACTTAGATCATTATTTATCCTCTGAGTACTCATAGTTCAAAAATGGAAAACTATGCATCATTAGGGAGGATAAGCAGGTTTAAGTGTGTAAGCCGACATGACAGGACAGCAGGAGTATGTGTTTTGAAAGAAGATTACGTCATGACGTAGGTGAGTGGCGTAGAAGATTGGACATGTAACCGTGTTCTAGAAATATTGTAAAGACTAATTGACTTGAAATAATGGCTTAAAAGGAATGGTATGGGTGAGGTGACTAGTGTAGTCAAACACACCTTTTAGTCTATAATACGAGCCAGTCATTTTCTGTAAAACATATGTCATCTACATAGAAATAGCCATCTTTCTTTGGCACATAATGCATTGTCACAAACTTGGCGATATTGTCCCTGTTGGTGTATGTATCCGGCGAGTGTAGCCGAAGGGCCTAAACTGCTCGGATAAACATACAACCAATTAAGACCAAGTAGGCTAAGCCAATATAGTCAACACATGCCGAAAGGTTGGACACAACCCCCCGGCGCAACGGCTACAAGACGTCACCATACATAAAGGGAAGGGAATCTTGATCAGAATCCCTGACCTTATTCAGACAGGGACCAAACAGAGTAAGCCAAGCTCCCGCCTGACCTATGCAGAAAGAGCAAGTCAACTCCCGCCCAAAAGAGTCACTATCACCCCACGTGACCTCCGGGTAAGGACAAGACTTCTCACCTATAAAAGGAGCGAAGTTACTGCATCAAAGGTTAACTCATTCTTTACCCTATTTTACACATAGTAATTCTGACATATCATTATTCTCATTCTCACGCCGGAGCTTGGTCTAGGGATAAAACCCTAGGCGAGGCTAACGTGTGCTTTCTTTGTGTTAACAGACCCGAAGGACCTTAATCCGGAGAGCTAGACGAAGGGATAGCCGAAGGATATTTGCTTGTTTAGGTGAAGACACATTTTTACCTCAACAAATTGGCGCCATCCGTGGGACCGTTATTCAAGCTACTAAAAGCTAGTAAATGGCGGGTCCCTCCACCGAAACACCCTCCGGAGACAACCCTCCTAACCTGGAAGAACAAATACTAAGCCATATCACATCACTAAAAGCCTTGATAAAAGAACATAACACCAAAGGAAACAACCCTCTAAATCCCATACGAATCGACTTTGGTGATGAGACTGAGGAACCAACCCGAGAGGTGGAGAAAGAAAAAGATCCCAAAGGAAAAAGGGTCAAAGAAGAAGATGTGTAAAAACCCTACAAGGATGCCCCCAGATGCCCGTTCACCCGACGAATCATAGAATTCGCAGGTGACATGAGCTACCTAAGAACATCAAGCTTTATGACGGATCCTCGGACCCAGATGATCACATCATCCGTTTCTTCGGAGCAGCTAACCACGGAGGATGGCAAATGCCGGTGTGGTGTTGGATGTTTCAGCAAACATTGGACGGACCGGCGAGTAGGTGGTTTGATCGCTTGCCGAACGGCAGTATAGATAGATGGGAGGAACTCCGAGAGAGTTTCCTTGAAAGATTCGCGCTTAGGAGGAAGTGTCTCAAAGACCCAATGAAAATCACAAAAATCGTAAGGAAAGCTAATGAAACGTTGCCAGAATTCAAGGAGAGGTGGACTGACGAGGCTAGTTACATTCCGGGAGTGCCGGAGATCATGCAGATATCCTCCTTCATAAACGGGAGCAAATGCCCGGAGTTGGTAAAGTGTTTCTCCGACAAGATCCCAAAAACCGTGACGGAATTATGACAAGGGTAGACGACTTTGTATGCTCCGAAGAAGCTTACAACACCACAGAGCTTCCTATAGGAGAATGGAGCCGTAAACCATACACTGTTGTTCAACACCAAGACAGGGCTTCCTGAACTTCAAATTTCTCCGACAGACGAAGGGGAGATCGGAGGATAGAACAGAGACCTCGCAACCAGTACACCCCCTACTACCCGGCAAGAGTAGATAATCACAGAAATGAATACCGAAGAAACCATTACAGGAATGATACTTGTCCGATAGATTTGAATCTCCTCTCAAAACCACCAAAGGAAATCCTAGCAACAGAGCTTCAGTTGAAATTGCCACCTCCCCCACCTTTGAGGGGAGCACCAATAAGAGAAAACTTAGACAAATTATGCGACTACCATGGCGAGAAAGGCTACCTCGCCAACGATTGCTACCACCTCAAGGAGCAATTAAAGATAGCTTTGGACACGGGCAAATTAGACCATCTTTTAAAGGACGTAAGGCAAAGAGGTAGAAACCCTCCAAGGGACAATCAGCCCGGCAGAGGAAGGATCATAAATATGGTATACGGCGGAGGAAAAGACAGAAAAGAAAGGCTGCCAACCAAGAGGAAGATTGGATGAACGTTCCTATAGCTTTCCCTCCCATTCTACCAGGAAATGTATCCGAAGAACCATTGATAGTCGAAGCAGATGTCGAAGGATACACAGTCAGAAGGATTTACGTTGATCAAGGAGCGGCAGTAGAGGTGAAGTACGAGCACTGTTTCTAGAATTTGTGCCCAGCGATCAAAGCAAAACTAAGAAAAACGAACATACCACTGGTGGGATTCTCGGGCGAAGCAATCAAGCCTCTCGGAAAAATTGATTTGAATGTTTGTTCTGGAAATGATGGTTTATATCGTCGAACGGTGATGACATTTGCGGTGATAAGATCCCCTTCTCCTTACAACATCATACTAGGACGGTCTGGCATCATAGAACTGAGGGCGATCCCCTCCACCATTCATTCTATGATAAAATTCCCGACACCAAGGGAAATTGCAACCCTTATCACCAAATCAGTCGTAATCTCTGAATATAGAAGGTTGGAGAAACAATTCCGGGAGGAAGGGTCGAAGAGTAAGAATGGGGATCATACCACAGAAGAAGAAGAACCCTGTGAAAGGACGGAGGAGGTAATGATAAACCCTGAATTTCCTCAGCAACCGGTCACCATTAGAGGCAGTTTTTCCAAAGAATGCAGGAGTAAACTAATCGAGTTATTGAAAAACAACAAAGATGTTTTTGCATGGCAGCCGGCCGACATGACAAGAGTTCCTCGGCGAGTCATAAAATACAAGCTAAATGTCAATGTGCACGATTGGCCGATCGCCCAGAAGAAAAGGACCTTTTCAGCCGAGAAAAACCAAGCAATCAACACCAAAGTAGAAGAATGGCTGAAAGCTGGGATAGTCCGGGCAGTAAAATACCCAACGTGGATTTCCAACCCAGTGCTGGTAAAGAAACCGGACGAAACATGGAGAATGTGCATGGATTTCAAGAGCATCAACGCTTCCTGTCCGAAAGACTACTACCCCCTCCAGGAGATTGACTGGAAAATAGAGTCCGTGATGGGATACAAATACAAATGTTTTCTCGATGCATATAAGGGATACCATCAAGTACAAATGGCCAAAGAAGAAGAAGAGAAAACGGCTTTCTACACAGAACATGGAACCTTTTGTTATACCAAAATGCCCTTCGGTTTGAGAAACGTTGGGGCAACAAATCAAAGGTTAGTTGACTCCACTTTCAAAAGGCAAATTGGCAGAAATTTGGAGGTGTACGTTGAAGATATGGTAATCAAGAGTAGAAGTGAAATGGAGTTGTTAGCGGACATGGCGGAAACGTTTGATAATCTCCGGGGGATCAACATGAAGCTCAACCCAAAAAAAATGTTCATTCGGAGTTGAAGAAGGAAAGTTCCTCGGGTATGTGGTAACGTCCGAAGGGATAAGGGAAAATCCTAAGAAAACAAAGGCAATAGTTGACATGCAGTCGCCCAAAACACTCAAAGAGAAGCAGAGCCTTAGTGGGAAACTGGCTACTATGAATAGATTCCTTTCACGATCCGCAGAGAAAGCCTTGCCATTTTTCAATACTTTAAAGAATATAACAATAGAAAACCAAAGTGAATACCGATGAAGCGAGCAGGCCGAAGAGGCATTTCAGAAAATGAAGAGTATAATTTTTGAGTTACCCAACCTAACCGCTCCGGTAGCAGAAGAGGACCTTTTTGTGTATTTAGCGGCAGCCGAGGAAGCCATAAGCGCTGTATTAATGGTGGAAAGGAAAGGAAAACAAATGCTAGTACATTATGTCAGTAGAACGTTACATGAGGCCGAACGGAACTATGCTCCCTTAGAAAAGTTGGCTCTGGCTCTGTTGCACTGTTCCAGAAGACTCAGAAGATACTTCGAAGCCCACCTGATCAAGGTAATCACAGACCAACCCATTAGGGACATGTTGAACAAACCTGAATCCTCGGGAAAACTGATGAAAGATGCAGTAGAACTGGGAGCATACAAGATTACCTACATCCCAAGGCATGCCGTCAAGGGCCAAGTCTTGGCAGATTTCATAAATGAAATACCAGTCAGCAAAGAGGGTGGCAACCGAGAAAAAAAACAGGGAAATATGTAATATCTCCATGGTCGAAGAAGAGTGGACGTTGTTCACTGACGGGGCGTCCAACAAAAAAGGCGCCGGAGCAGGTTTAGTATTGATCAACCCGGATCAAACGGAATATACTTATGCTCTTCGGCTAAATTTCCCCAGCACCAACAATGAGGCGGAGTATGAAGCACTACTGTCCGGTCTAAGAATAGCCAAAGACATGAAAATCCAAGTGTTGAATGCTAAGGTAGACTCAAACTTAGTATCAAGCCAAATCAATGGAGAGTTCACCACTTACAAGGAAAGCATGGCAAAGTACTTAGCTAAAGCAAAGGAATACATTGGATGTTTCAAGCGGTTCAGAATACAAAACATCCCTAGGGCACAAAACCAAAAGGCCGATGTGTTAAGCAAGCTAGCATCAGTCTCTTTCGACCATTTAACCAAAGAAATACTCGTGGAAGTATTGGAAGCACCCTCAACAGAAGAAAAAGTCGTCGGGGAAATAGTGGAGGAAGAAGAAAAGAACTGGATGTCTCCGATCATCCGGTGCATCACCGAAGGGAAATGTCCGGACGATGAAAACGAAGTAGAAACCTTCGGATGAAAATCAATCACTATACAATGGAGGACGGGGTGATGTTCAAAAAATCATATTTGGGCCTAATGCTAAGATGTGAGGGCCCACTGCAAGCCAATTATGTGGTGAGGGAGGTACATGAAGGAGCATGTGGAATGCATTCGGGCCCAAGATTCGTAGTGGCAAAGTTAATTAGGTAAGGTTACTACTGGCCGACAATGCATAGGGATACCAGAGAGGTCATTCAGAAATGCGAATCCTGCCAGATACACGCTCCAATACCTAAGTTACCAAAAACCCTCATGACTTCCATTATGTCACCCTGGCCTTTCTTTCAATGGGGAATGGACGTGCTTGGCCCTCTCCCCGAAGCACCTGGAAAAGTAAAGTACGTCATTGTAGCTATCGACTACTTTACAAAATGGATGGAGGCCAAGCCGTTAGCAAAAACTATAGGAAAGGAGGTCATAAAGTTCGTGTGGGAAAATATTGTATGTCGCTTCGGCCTACCACACATAATTGTAACAGAAAACGGCAGTAATTTCATCCATGACTCCTTCAAGAGTTGGTGTGAAAAACTAAACATCAAACAGATAAACACCGCGGTGGCACATCCCCAAGCCAATGGTCTGGTAGAAAGGGCAAACAAAAGCCTGATGCACGGTTTCAAGACAAGACTGGAAATAAGCAGGTTCGGGTGGGTTGATGAGCTACCAAATGTACTATGGGCTCACCGAACATCTCTCAAGACAAGCAACGGTGAAACCCCGTTCAGCCTGACATACGGAAGCGAAGCAGTAATCCCGACAGAAATTGGGATGCCATCCTTCCGGAAAATGATGGTAAAAGAGGAAGGGAGTGAAGAGGAAACCCTTCTGAATTTAGACCTGCTAGAAGAAAGGAGAGACTCGGCTGCAGTGGAAGAAGCGAGGTACAAGAAGAGGGTGGAGCAGTACTACAACCGGAGATTAAGAGGTGAAAAATTCAGAGTTGGAGATTTCGTCTACCGAAAGAACGAAGCAAGAAGACAAGAGAAACAAGGGAAATTGGGACCAAACTGGGAAGGCCCTTATCGTATCGTCGAGGCATACGAAAACGGTTAGTACAAATTACAGACAACCGAAGAGAAAGAAGTACCCCGCACCTGGAACACGGTGAATTTGAGGAAATGTTTCTTGTAGGAAAAGCTTTGTAACCCTAAGCCCAAGGGGCAACTATTTGCAATTCTTATTGTTTATTAATGAAAGTATAGCCCTCCGGACGACGGAGGAGCAATTTTCCTATTACTATTTGCTGAACATAGTTATTAAATGATCCCCCCTGTAGGCTCGCGACCTCCGGGGAAAGATGGTCAATGTTCAAATATGGTTCATACCCAAAAAGGGTTGCCATAGTAAAAAACCGAACGGTTCATACCCGAAAAGGGTTGCCGAAAAATAAAGTTAAATGGCTCATACCCAAAAAGGGTTGCCTCAAGCAAAAAATTGAACGGTTCATATCCTTAGACGGTTTCCGTAAGAAAAAATCAAGTGGTTCAAAAATAAAAGGTTGCTAAGGAGTGGAACTGATCGGCCCATACCATAAGAACAGCGCAGAAAGGGCAAGGCAACAAATTAACATAACTGCAAAGAGGACATAACATAAATGAAGAAAGCAAGACGATAAGCAAACAACACAAGGATGAATTAAATCATTAAGCACAAAATATCCATCACGACATAAATAAAGAAAGGGCATCAATACTATTCGTTTACAAAAAAAGAAGAAGCAAGCTTAAGCAACAAAATTCCCCCCAGCATTCGTTCCAGCAACACCACCGTCTTTTGTCCCCCCAACGTTTTCTTCAACAACATTAACAGTCGGGCGAGACGGAGAAGGATCAGGCATAATGGCCATGATCTCATCAACCTGTCGATGACAAGCGTTACGGACCTTATCCACATAAGGATACTTCTTCACAAACAGTTCATCATACGCGGCCCGAAACTTAGCTTTAGCCTCTAAGTCTAAATCCTCGGTGTCATCCAAGATTTTCTTAATCTCCTCTTCCGACCGATCAATGGCAACTCCGTCTAACCATCCGGCCATCCCGCACAAACTGAAGGGGACGGCCAACGAGGCCTTGTACTCATGACTACCTAAAATACGAGTCACAACTGAAGGGATGCATTCTTTAACAATCTTAGACCGGGCAATCTCCAAATTCCTCGCAGACACCGCTACCTCAGTACGCTCCTTCCGAAGAACTTCATTCTCTTCTTCCTCGTTCTTCAAAGCACCTTTGATCTCCATTAGTTCCTTCTCTAAACCCAACAGTTTCTCACTCTGAGCAGCACACGACTTCAACCATTCGTCTTTCTCAACCTCCAAAGCACGAAGCTGTTTCTTCAGACCCTCCTCCCGAACGGAGCACTCAGCATGCTCGTCCTTGACCACCTTCAGCTGTTCCAGCACTTTACTCAAATAAGCAAAATTGTCCTTGGCAACCTTTTCGCACCCTTTGTGCTCCTCAACCAACTCCCCATGCTCATTCTCCAGATTCTCAAAACGGACAAGTACATCAGAAAAGGCCAGACTACCCCTTGCCAAAATGCACCAGGACCTCTGAATTTCCTCGGTGTTGGTCATGCCCTGCAGAAAAGTCTCTTCGGCTGGAAGAGGTAGATGAACAAGCAAATCCTTGTACTTTTCATAGCATTTGACCCTCTCATCCTTCTTGATGGACCACCCCGGAATGTAAGTGGAACTCGGCGAAGGTTTCAAGCCTTCATCATCACCCCTATCTTCCTGCTGCAGAGGAGGAGAATAAACCCCTGCAGAAAAAGAAATAGACAAAACAATAAGTACACAAGGCAATAACAAGTAGAAAAAACTGAGATAAATGAAACACTCACTTGTCCTCTTGGGATCAGGCTGCTCGACAACGCGAGACGCTTCATGATCCCCGTCTTGACCCCTCGGACGTTTCACCAATGGAACCTCTTCAGAATGTGCAACTTCCAGGTTATTGCTAGAATGACCCTCTGGATTTTCCTGCTCCACAGTATTTGGGTCATTCGGAAGAGGACCGTCAAGAGGAATGGCATTCAGCGGATTTGGAGACGCAGTCGACTCCACATTGACGACCGGCGTCGGGCTCTTGTTTCTCCTCCTCTGAGGGCGGCTAGTACCACCCTCCCCAGCTGGGCGCTTCCTAGGCAACAAACCCCCAGCTTTAGCCTCAGCGGCCCTCTTTTTCCTCTCTTTAGCCTCCAAGACTTTGGGATCGGCCGTCTCAACTTTATTCATGGCATCCATCTTGGGAGGAACCGGAGTCCCAGCTTCAGCAGGAAGGGTCACGTGCATCAAGTGAGCCTGCCCCTGTTGATATTTATCTCCCTGGATCATAGCCGCCCCCTTACGATACCTCGGCTTGATCAAGTAATCAGACATGGTTAAAGCTGCAACACAAACAAGAAACTATAAGACCATAAGAAACACAAAGTCCCAACTAAATAGATAGAACACATGCTAAATACCATTCCCCTCGGCATCCTTCAGAGCCGCCCGGTAACCCGGGTATTTCCAATTTGCTGATAACCCAACGGGGTACAAAAAACCCGGCGAAATCTTTATCATATCAATGACATTAGCAGACAACAGATCCGCATCCGGTACAGAAAAATCCCCGGTAGGAAAGGGGTCGGAAACATCTGAATCTGGATGCCTCCACGGCATTGCAAAAGGGATAGCCCGAAGGTCAATCAAAAAGAATTGTCGCTTCCAACCCTTCAACCCAGAAAAAATCTCTTGAAAGCAAACACAGCGGTTTTTACCGTCCCGCTTGGTTTAAAATTGCGTTTTGCGATCCGATGCGTTAAAGGTCCCAGAGGCCGATGCGTGATGCGAATGCGAGCGTATTTTGGACGCGATGTGTTTTGTATTAGATATATATATATATATATATATATATATATATATATATATATATATATATATATATATATATATATATATATATATATATATATATACGTAGTAAGTTAAAAAAAATTACCAAGTAAATACAATAAATTTACAAATAAGTCACAAAGATACAAAAAAATATGCAAATAATCTATTTGTAAAACAAATAAGTCACTAAGTCAGAACATAAAATACTTAGAAACAACATCATAAACTCCAACTAAACTTTGTTTTTAATGAGAAACTCCTTCTTTAATTACTTTCGAACAGGATGAACCTGTAAATTTATATTTAATTTTAGGATCTTGAATTCCATAATTTTTAGATCCTTGTTGTTGTTAGCAGTAATGCGGTTGAACATGAATGATTAAAGTCTATTCTATACAATACATGATTCTATAAATATACATGATGACATGATATTATAATGTGTTAAAGGTATACTGATAAGTTATACCAGTGGCTAACAATCATAATTCATTCATTACCAAATTAACAACAAAAGTCAAAACTAAAAATTTTAGTCAATTTTAATCACACATATGATTTTTAGCTCAACTATTTAACATATATGATTATTTATGATCAAAAACAATATGAACTATTGCATAACATGAAGCTGTAATAAGATGATTGTTTGCGGGATTTCAAATCATGTTAATGGTGCATGATCTTGAACCGAAGGGTAATTTGGATGTTGTTATTGTGTTTGTTTTAGACGTCTTTCAACAACTTATATTTTTCAAAGTCCATTAAAATATTTTTATCTTCTTCTAAATGGTTTATTTTTTTCAAAATGACATAAATTCTATATTGCGACAATTGCGACCGTTGCTAGCATTACACAAATGCGGCAAATTGTGGTCTAATGCGAATGCATTTTGGGATGGCCTCGCATTAGGTATCATGATGCGAAATCCTAAAAGCAATGCAATGATTCACGCAATTTACGCAATGATGCGCGCATTTTTAAACCAAGGGCGTCCCGCTTGGCAAAAGTGAACCAGTGTCCTTGTTTGTGTAATTTGTAGAAGGCACGGAAAAGGGAAGTTGTCGGAACAATGTGAAGGCTACGGCTATATACTTCAAAAAGGGTAACCCTATATAAACCTATCGGCACTAACTGCGAAATATGAACTTTGTAATAGTGAAGAACATCTAAAAGAAAATTGGAAAACGGGACGCTAATTCCCCCCTCCATAAAATATTCTAAGTATAAACCTATAGCATCATCTCCTAATTGTCCCATCGTAAAACGGGGCGGTGGGAGCCTCGGATGGAGATCAAGGGGAATTCTAAAATTATCTACGGCCCATTGTAACCCCGCTTCTTTCGAGGTGTATTTATCAAGATCAAATTTGGGTTTCGGACGCGACGGACCCTCAGAAGCAGGCCCGGAGTCGTGACCGGATGATGAGCCGGACGGTTCTGACATTATTACCGGAAAGGAATTGAAATAGCCTAAGTTTAAAGTATAAGGAAAACTATAAAGTACCTGGACAGTAGACGAAGAACACAGAAACCGTTCGGCTGAAAAACGCAGAAAACGTGTGGGTGCAGAAATTTTACGGCGGTAAAAATGAAAGTGACAGCGCTATTTATAGGCGAAAGAGAGGATAGGTGAAACGTCCCGTCGTGTCAGACGGTGACGTGTCATCATGATCACCACACAACACACGTCAGTTGCCACGCGTCAAGATCCTTTCAGCGAAAAAAAAAAAAAAAAAAAAAAAAAAAAAAAAAAAAAAAAAAAAAAAAAAAAAAAAAACGCCTCGTCATATACGAACATTTATTGATTTTGACACCATTCTAAAAAAAATAAAAAAAAGACGAAGCAAAACTCACCAAAAGAAAGTAGCAGTAATATGTAGTTGCAAAGGTTAAAAGATTGTATCACGACTAATACACTTTTAATCGTATTTAGCATGCGACAAATTGGTGGATACATTCTTATAACGATGCCCAAGTGATCTCGTTTCTGTCGTATTCCGACCATGAGATCCAGTTCGTATGTTAATGAGGCATGTGACCATGTCCAAGATATTCTAAATATTGGGACAGCCGACTAATTTGTTGCTTTTGTGTTCCAATTTCTTGTCTTATGTTACAACATATATATGTCTAGTATCTCATTATATAGCCAATATATCAAGGATTGGTCCAACCTTTGAGCAAAATATCTTGATACCCTAGGTTTCACAATATTGGCCATATTTTAAATCAGTTTAATAATGGGTAATACTATCAATAATGCTAAAGATATACGTCGTGGCCGGACTCGCTAATCAGCTCCATTGTATTGTGTATCTGTAATAACTAGTAAACCTACCAAACGAATTGAAGTAAGTGAACAAAGTTTTTAATTACTAATGTAGTTTGCATGTTTGGCTAAGGTCATACATATAAGATTGCGTACGTTCTAGTGGCGGTCAAAAGACGTTATGATGTTCTCACAAGAAGTCTCGGGTAAGAACCTTCGGAGTAAACATTTTGAAGGTGGCCAAGGAAAGTGTTCGGAAACAGTCACTATAATATCATGATTAGGCCACGTCTCTTGAAAAGTTATTGAAGACTTGAAGTTGGCAAAATGTGCTCGATAGGATTTCAAGTAGCACTTTGGCTGACAAAGTATAGTCAAAGACACCAAACCACTAGTCTAGAAACATATATAAGCAGTCAACACCGACTTTGTATAAACCCATTTTCAGTTAAATTTGTCATTGTCATTTGGCACCTTATTGCTTGACTTATGCAATAATAATATGTATTGGTCACTATAGTTACACGTCATTTCAAGGACCACATCTTGTTCATACTACATAGATGTAAATGTTAATGTGAATCTGTATTAATAAATAATAACAGGCGATTAGTAGTAATCTTAATATGATATAGTTTATTAAAAAACAATGATTGTGATGAACTGATGATCAAAGGATTTTGTGACTAATGAATTGGTCTTTACTTACCTTGCGTGTCGTATATGTGTGTGAAACCATGCTATGCCAAGTCAAGAGTGTGTTAGCTTTGCGTGTCGTATAAATTGATCTACAGCTAGTACTTATGAGCAAACAATGTCGACTGATCGTAAGTAAAGCTAAATATCTAATGTTATATCAATTGCATTATAAACTTTTTAGATACTTTCTGCATAATTAATATGAGCTAGGCATTATTAGATAGATTTTTAGAATTATGCACTCCTTGATATTTAGATATCACATTAATACCTTTTTAGATATCATTCTTTTTCAGCACAACTAATATGAGTTTAGGCTTTTGTCATCGCACGTTAATATTCTTGTTCCCTTATATACTAGCCATGGGGTTCAATCCCATCAATTCGTTGGATATTAAGTTATCTTTCGATTTCAAGACTCAGTTTCAACATCACATGAAACTTATATTAGCTTAATAATTAATTAACTAGCTAGTTATGTTTACATATACAGAAATGATAGACTCACACAATTTTCGCAAAAAGAATTTTCTTTTAGAAAAGCAATTTTTACAAAAAGATATCCGCACACATATGCGTCACTTGAGTATAAAGAATGTGAAAGAATAAAGAGAATTCTTAATACAAGCTAATTGGTACACCTCACCTCAGGGACGGAGCCGGGACTAAATATGACCGGGTGCACACAAAAAATGAACACTAATACTAGAAACATATTTCGATGGACCGGGTGCATTTAAGACGACTTTAAGAAAAATCGATGTTTTTATTGAAAATTAACACTACATTGAAAAAATCCATGGGGTGCCCGAGCACCCGCGGGAACCCCCTGGCTCCGTCCCTGCCTCACATGTCACATAGTTCATTTGACGATTTACTAAATCATGATGCAATTTAACTATTTCATACAATCTAAAATTTTCAATGTAACCTAACTTTAAGTCACTACAAAGATCTGAAAACCAACATCATCTTACTTTAGTAAAAGAGTAAACTGCAAAAACCGTTTATATTTAGTTTGGCTAAATTGGAAACACACCTTTATAACTTTGAAAGTACGGACGTAGTCCTAATGCCCAATTATCGAATCTAGCAGGAACTGCGCCTGCACTTTCCGGGTTCCATCCATCTCATATAACTTAACTTTCAGTCACTTAAAAAACCTTAAAACCAACATAATCAGATTGACTATTTCAAAAACACATGTTGCTATGCTAAACCTTTCACTTTCTGCCGAAAGTTGACCAATTACCTATCTTATAAATTATATAACTTATTTCACAAATTGCCCCACACGTACCAATTTCCACCATAACTTCCTCATGTAAAAAAAATCAAACCTCCAGCACAAACACATACACCTTCCTAACCTTTTCCTACACACCCTTATCACACGCATAAATGTACACAAACACATATTTATATGCCAACTAAATCACAGAAGCACTACTAACACACAAGATCATATCATATCTCATCATTAAACTACTTACAAGTTAGATCATTATTTATCAAAAATGGGAAACTATGCATCTTCATGCACGTTGATAATCCCTCCCATAATGAAAACCAACAAAGCATCAAGAGTTATATTTCCCTCAGGAGAAATCCGACAATACCGCGAACAAATCAAAGCAGCTGAGGTCATGCTAGAGTGTCCATCTTTCTTCTTAGTCAACTCAAGATCATTAAACATAAACCGAAGATTTTCTCCATTGTCCGCGGATGAAGACTTAGAGCCCGGGAATATTTATATCATGTTTCCGATGAGGAGGGTCAACTCTATGGTTACTCCCGCTGATATGGCACTTTTTTGGATGGCGGGTAATAACGCGGGAAAAAGGATTTCTGGGAGGATTACACCCGACACAGCGACTAGTGGCACTGATGGCGATGCTACGGAGGCGACCGAGGAGCCGAGAATGATGGTCGATGTGCCGGAGTTTAGTTATAGGATGGTTGTTTGTAGGTCAAGAAAGCCATTCTTGGATACTATTATGGAAGACCCCATTGGTGCAAGATGAGGTCTTTTTTTTATATATATAAAAACCAATGGTAGAATAGTAATTTAGAAATAGACGTATAGTAGTAAATCTATTAGTGTTTTAGAATTTGAAATATACATAAAATAAAGTTTGGATTTTGGGTACTTGGATTGAAGATTTGTGACAGAAAAGTATGTTGTTACAGTATTATTTATGCATAATGTATATAAAAAGTGAGAATAAAGTTTGTGCAGACTTTTAAAGGTACGATTAGGGTTGATCATATATCACAATTAGTATCGAGTTAATGTGGCGTGTTTTGTGAGCTTTCGCGTGTTTTATATACGTATTCATCTAAAATTTAGAAGTGCATGAATATGAACATTTTAGGAAAAGTCAAAGTAAACTAAAATCAGAGTTTCATTATGTGATATGCAACCAAATTAAACTCGTTAATACCTAACTTTGTATGAAAATGTTCATGTCTTGAACTGATTTATGCCAAATTTGGTTTTGGTTGACTTTTATATATATCTTGAAGTAAATCTTACACATAGAATCTGTCACAAGTTGAATCTTCACTTAATAGGTGAATCAATAATAATAAGAGTTAATTGCATTTTTGGTCCCTGTGGTATGGTCAAATTGCAGATTTGGTCCCTAAAACTTTAAAAGTGCACCAGAGGTCCCTATTTTCAAGTTTTCGTTGCACGTTTGGTCCCTGGCCAAAGTCAAATGTCTAAAATACCCTTGTCTTCTTCTTTTCTATTTTCTTTTCAGTCCATCTCTTTAGTTTCTTACATAAATGGTCCTTGTGTCTTGCCAAGTTTTACAGGGACCAAAAATGCAATTAACTATTTTAATTATTTATTTAACTATTAATATTTATTTAACTATTAATATTACATAAATGGACCAACAGTGTAATTTTCAAAAAAATTTGAAAATTTTTAAAAAAAAATTAAAAAAAAAAAATTGAAAATTTTATTCGAAAAGAATTTTGAATATTATTTTTCAAAAAAATTTCTAAAATTTTTTTTAAAAAATTTATTCAAAAAAATTTCGAAAAACAAATTTTTTGAAATTTTTTTTTCCGATTTTTTTTTTGGAAAAAATTTTAAGAAAAGTTTTTTCGAATAAAATTTCAAGAAAAAAATTATTCGAAATCTTTTTTTAAAAAAAAAAAAATATTCTGAAAAGTTTTTTTGAAGAAAATTTCAAAAAAAATATTTTTGAAAAAATTATTTGAATTTTTTTTTTGAAAAATTTATTCGAAAAAAATTTTTTTGAAAATTTTTTTTTTCGAAATTTTTTTTAGAAATTCTTAGAAAAATTGGTTAACTTATATTAGCCATTAGATCAAAACCGGATGAAAACATATAAAAACGGACAAAAACGCATAAAAACGTTATTAAAACGGATGAAAACGCATAAAAACGTTATTAAAACGCATAAAAACGTTTTACGTTTTCATCCGTTTTAATAACGTTTTTATGCGTTTTTGTTTGTTTTTATATGTTTTCATCCGGTTTTGATCTAATGGCTAATATAAGTTAACCAATTTTTCTAAAAAGTTCTAAAAAAAATTTCGAATAAATTTTCCAATTTTTCAAAATTTTTTTTTCGAAATTTTTCAAAATTTTTCAAATTTTTATTTTCTAATGGCTAAAAATTTCTAAAAAAAAATTTCGAACAATTTTTTTTTTTAATTTTATTCGAAAAAACTTTTCTGAAAATTTTTTTCAAAAAAAAATTCGGAAAAAAAAATTCAAAAAATTTGTTTTTCGAAAATTTTTTTTTGAATAAGTTTTTCAAAAAAAATTTTAGAAATTTTTTCGAATAGATTTTTTCGAAAAAAAAAATATTCAAAATTTTTTTGGAATAAATTTTTCAATTTTTTTTTTAATTTTTTTTTTAAATTTTCGAATTTTTTTGAAAATTACACTGTTGGTCCATTTATGTAATATTAATAGTTAAATAAATAATTAAAAGATTTAATTGCATTTTTGGTCCCTGTAAAACTTGGCAAGACACAAGGACCATTTATATAAGAAACTAAGAAGATGGACTGAAAAGAAAATAGGAAAGAAGAAGACAAGGGTATTTTAGACATTTGACTTTGGCCAGGGACCAAACGTGCAACGAAAACTTGAAAATAGGGACCTTTGGTGCACTTTTAAAGTTTTAGGGACCAAATCTACAATTTGGCCATACCACAGGGACCAAAAATGCAATTAACTCTAATAATAATAAATATTTCTAGGTTTATGTATAAGAAGCTTCATAAGAATTTACGTTGACTTTCATAAGAGTCTTGACTTTGTCTCCTTTGACTTTGATTTAACAAAAGCACACACAATGACACAAACTTCGACTACTAGTTTCATACACGCATCACCTAGTTTTCTTTACATATAATAATGATAATTTATTACGCTAAAGGCTTAACAAATTCTATAATTATCATCAACGAAAATCTGTTTCTCATCGCATGGGAGAAGGCTCTCCGAAGCTTCGATTTGGAGGCTTGGGCCGGTGCTCTAGCAGTCTAGCTAGTCGGACTAGAAGCTAGTTATCCCGGTCTACTTGTTGGGCAAGATCTATGCTTTTCATGCCCATAAAAGACATTAGCATGCATGAACACCGCTTAAACCGCATTCATTAGAGCTAACGAAAGGCTTGACTCCCTCAGATTATCTCTCAACATCGGCTTTTTACGTTTACTTGTTTAAAAGACACTAGCTAGCACGAGTAATTATCCGAAGAGATGTACATCCATCATGTAGCTTTCAAAGAACGTTAGATGTTAAATG
This sequence comes from Chrysanthemum seticuspe, assembly GCA_019973895.1. Taxonomy (NCBI): domain Eukaryota; kingdom Viridiplantae; phylum Streptophyta; class Magnoliopsida; order Asterales; family Asteraceae; genus Chrysanthemum; species Chrysanthemum seticuspe. Next base: position 53,046,867 of record BPTQ01000009.1, on the reverse strand, counting down.
CATTTGAATTGTTTTTAAAACGATCCAATGAACTCAACCCAATAATCTTGCATATAATATACTAGTAAATTAGTCGATGAAAGTGACATGGTAACTTCAATTATTCTCATAGCTTGCCGACTAAATGGGAGTAATGGCCATTTGTACATGTGTGGAAAATGCTTATTAAGAAACTGCGAATTCGCGAAATAAGAGACTTATTTCTTACTTAGGTTATTGGGCCGCTCACATACCGTTGGCTAGCCAAGAGCCTTTGGTGTAGCTTAATTATTGACTTGTGCAGAAGTGAATACTTTTGTTACAACCAAGACAATGCTAACACATAAATGTAGAAACATGCTTTTAAATCTCCTAATTACATTAAAAAAAACAAAAGTAAAACATTCAAAGTTGAAACATTCAAAGTTTCAAACAACTGATAATGGATTGTTATAAACTTTAAGAAACATATTTTATACAGGTTTTACAGTTCTGTTAATGACACATTATAGAGATGAACACGGTACATATGGGCTAAAGCCGAAATCTATCTTAGGCCCGGTCTAAAATAGCATGAAAAAACGTGGCTTATGCCGTTTATGGATCGGGCCAATTTCCCCCATTGTTCACCTTAACCCAACTGACGAAAATAAATAAGCTACTTGAAATTATTGAACCTCGAAACCATGCTCAACTACACTTGAATAGACTAGGCGAGTACCCGTGCATAGCAACGGAAATTTCTAGCGGCAGACAATTAACGATATACGATATTGTGGTAAGTGTTTCATGTAGCGTTCAAAACATAATGTGAAAAGATCAAAATGTAATTACAAACGGTCGTAAGATGTGATAACTCAACTCAAACAAAAATTCTTAACAAATAATGTGCTTGATACATTATCTTCTTCTTCATTCACCTTTTCACTGGTAAACTTAGATGTTTTTAGGAGAATTGTGAATTCGTTTGATGCTTTGGATATTAGGGACAAGCTTGGATTAGAGCAGCTACGAGGAGTCAGAGCTCTGTATGGAAAGTTTGTAATAAAAGTCCACGTTTTTCTTTACTCTTTTCTTATGTTTTGTTTTTATAGAGGCAATTAAGTAGTTTGTTGACTACTGTCATTTTGTTAATAGTTTGATAGGTTACAATGCTAGTGACTCCAGTTAAGATGAAGTGAAGGCTGGACAAAGGTTCGCTAAATGATCTATGTTCATCAAAGTAATGGTTATAAAGTAACTTTCATTTTCTGTACGTATTTGCTGTTATTATTTTTTCTGAACTATCGAGTTTGATTCATTTGACTGTACAATTCATATATATGTTATAAATCATTTTGTTACACAATCCAATTTACAGTTCCAAATATATATAACTACTAACAAAATAGACTTCGCAAAAGTCAGATTTAATTAAGGGATAATCTTGGAGTATAAATACACCAAGTAAGAATGGTTGTTCCCAACAAGAACTGTTACAATAAGTCTATTAAACGCGCATCCAAACAGTCGTTATGACACGATATGAGATGTCAAACAACAAGATGACTTTGTCCGAAAAAAACAAACAAAGGTTCGAATATTAAAATATCGTAAAAGGAAAGCAAATGAAATTTTAAGAGATGCGTCATAGCTTCATGTTCTTCAGGGGTTCAGCTTCCTGCTTCATGTTCTTCAAGGGTTCAGCTTCCCGCATAAGTGGGTTATACTCGATTCTTGTTAATTTCGTGTCTGACAAAAGGTTCACTGTAAATAGAGGGAAATGACACATTATTAGCTAAAAATATAGAAACGGAACAGCTTATGAGAAATGTGAATCTAAAATCAAGTCAAGTATATATTTGCTTTGGTATGCACGAGCTTAACACGGGATATGTATATAACTCCCTTTTCTTGTATAACCCTTGCGAGCGCAACACATCCTTCTCGCAAGGTATGATATACAATGATCAACTTAATTTCCGCCCCTCTATCAGAATTCAATAATTGTCAGATCGGGAACAAAAAATAATGAATGTAAAACATGTTTTGATAGACACACTTACGTCACATCTCTCAACCACAACTCGCACGAGGTACCACCTTTGTGGTATATCAGGCCTCCTTTTGTGACCCTTCCGATATCCTCAATGCACATTATAATTAAATGATTATAAAGCAGTTGTTACTGCTACGTTATAGTGTTACTTGCAAGTGATCTTTCATGATAGAAAACGCAATCATTCTTTAATGATTATAGAGGTCTATTAAATGATAATGATTCAATGATTATAAAGCAGTCATTGTCACTTATAAGTGATCCTGCATTTAAGCTTTACGAAACATATTAAATATAAGAACAAAATGAACACTGTAATAAACGGATTTTGTGCTCATTAATAACAAAGAAAACAATTTCTAACCTCAAGATCATCATCACCAATTTTTTGATTTTGCATTTCCAATTCTTCCTTTCTTGTGACTTGATTTATGAAATGATGAATTAACACATTAACATTAAGGTTGTTTATATAGGCAACGGAAATGACCATTGCCATATATACTTTCGTAAACTTTGAATTTTCCCGCCTTGACTACATATTCTCAAAAAAAAATCATCCCTATTCAATTTCAATATTTACAGTAATTAGTAATATGTATTCAGTTAAAGTCAGACCCTTGCCATGTTTTTTATACAGCCGTGTTTTTCTCTTATTTAGATTCAATTCAATATTCAATATGACATTTCCTTCTGAAAAAGTCAGACCTTCTAGTTGAAAAAGTCAAACCTTCACTTATTGAGTTTCAATTATTCAATATAACATTTCCTTTCCTTTAATAGTTTCATACAACCGTGTTTTCTTCACTTATATACTTTCTTATAATACATCGACAGTATATATTCTTTCTTATAATATATCGATGCAGTAGTCAAACACAGTGAACATTAAACGTGTTTTATGTCTATAACATCACATTTGACTATTTTATTCAATTTTTATTTTTAACATTTGAAAAGGTTTAAAAAAAACTTGACTTTCAATATTCAATATTCAAGTTTTCATTTTTCCTCTTTGACCATTTTTCCATTAGGAATCGTCGGGCCTAGGAAACTTGGTCTAAGATAAAGATTACATCAACAAAAACCCGATACAGAAAAACCATTCTAAAATCTAATGATTTCCTACATTTCAAGCTTGGGTTACGTTTCTTGAAGGTACATCAACGATAGCATGGTCATCACGACAAAGCTTTACATTACATTTGCCTTTTATCTTTGACGTAATCTTAGCAAACACTTCCTCCCTTTGGGGGCGGTTTGCATATACGATCCAAAGTGCAAGACTAAGCATTATTCCTACAGAAACAAGGACTAAACCTGCGTTGACCAGATGAAGATGGTGTTGCAATGGGCGACAGTGGTTGGAAGTGATGGTTGTGAATGTTTCCCGAACAAAATTGCAGTCTTGGAAGCCGAGTAATGGCGGTGTGTAGTGTTGGAGGGCGTAGCTTATGTTTACTGCTCCGGTTAGTTGTTGGTACATCTCGGGGGTTATTCTTCCGGTGCTCGTGCATAGTCCGGATTCCGAGACTGTACATGTGTAGTTCTGCCATACCTACAGTTGAATAAGGAGATGAAATATTTATGAATTTGCGGTCAAACCATCAAACTAAGTAGTTCCCATCTTCCAGATTCTTACGATTTGCTGGAAATTTTTTAGGATTAATGATATAAATAAATTTACATAAATATAGATCTGAAAGAAAGCTTTAGATCAGTTAATGGCATATTTTATGTTGATCATAAAGATGAAAATGAGTCTATTTGACCTAAAAAGTCAATGTATCAGAGAAGCATTTGACTTTCAAGGTCAAACTAGGTGATTTCTAGCTTCGTGATTCTTTAAGTTGTTGGAAACTTCATAACATGTAAGTATGATAATATGCGTAAACTCGCATGAATATAAATCTTCCAAAAGCTTGCAACTAAAAATAGCGTTTTACGTTTATCTTGAAGAAAAACTAGTACTTTTTATCTATAAAGTAATTGTAATACCAAAGAGGTATTTGAGTTTTAAGGACAAACTAAATCCCAACGAATTAATGACATGAATATGAGCTAATTTACGTCCACACACGCGTACAGAAGAGATCTATAATTTCATGGCATATTCTACGGTAATCTTGAAGAAGGAAAATAGTCTATTTGACATGAAAAGTGAACGTACCAGAGATGCATTTGACATCGAGACCTCTTCATAAGAGCATTCTCGTTCTTGAAGTTGAGAATCATATGGAGTACAAACATACGGCATTAACGGACCCGACTGGTTATAATAGTTATTGTTACCCGATGGCACCGAATATGAGTTTGCGTATGACCCTATGAACCCGTTGACTATATTTCCAAGATCGCTGATCACCTGTTTACTTTTATATAAAGTCTGGTTCGTGGTAGACTGATCAACGCACGGAAGGATGTTGCTAAGGGCTGTTTCGGCATGCTGGTGATTCACCCACTGTCCCATAGCCATACATGTGTCCGAGATCGCACTGCATTTTAACTATTTTAGTCAAACCGAGTACTTATCCAATATGAATCATGTTTCAAATATAACATCAAAATTTCATCTTACTTGTTAAGGATAACGAAGACCCCACATAAGACCAACGTGACCACAACAAGTAACCATCCACCAATAATGAATCTGAAAAAATGAAAGATCACACTCAGATAAAAACGAGTAATTTACCCGGATGGTCAGATTAGTTTATAACAATTATGGATTTAGTTTACTATTACAAAATATGAGCTTACAAGTGGATTGCATTCTTGTGACCAAGAATCGACAAATCTGCAACAGAAAAAGAGAAATGAGAACTGCAATGACTAAAATGTCAAAATATACAAAAAGTTACAATAGATGACCTCATTATGAAAACTTACAAAGGCCTATAATAGAAACTAGAAGCATTACTATTGCAACAGTAATCATCGATGATCTCCTGAAATAAACATATAGAAAGGATTAAGTTTCGGGAACTTTATAACCGAACTATTAGTCAGATTACATGAAGTAATATATGTTGGACGAACTTACACAGCATCAAAGACAGTTCTTATTTTTCGTGAGTTCTGATGTGTTTTCCGCCCTAATGTATCAGATGCTTTATTTAAATCGATATTCAGCTTGTCAATGCTGTCTTTCACATCTGAAGGAAGGTAAAACTGTGCCACATTGACGGTTTTTGCTAGTGCTAAATACCCCGTGATGTTTACAAGTGTCTGAACTGTGTAATCTGATTGGTTAACAACGTAATCTAATGTGTCTATTGCCTCACTGTGAAACTCATCCTGCCCGACTGAGAGAAGGATGCATCCAGTCCTGTAAGAAAACAATAATTATTGATATGTAACTAAAAAAGATGCTAGGAATTGAAAGCTGTATGTTTGACGTTAAAAGTCAAAGTAGTCACAATTGTCATTTTACATATTTTCTTTTGTTTTCCGGGAAAACTATAGTATCAGGAAAGATGATATATCAGATACTTACGCTGCAGCAAGCGTGAAGACGATAAGTAAAACCAAACAGATCATCTGTGAACGTTGAGATTCCTTGCCTTTGATATCTATTCTCCATCCACAATAGTGATGTGTGATCATGGCTAAACCGAAGAACACAAACCATATGACAGCAAGAATCAAAGCAGCAGCCCCTGTAAATCCAACAGACTGTCGACAATGTCATTACATAATTGGACTTCACGAAAAATTCACATCTTATAACTTCTGACTATTTAGAGTCAAAAATCCAATCAATCTTGTTGATTACGTAAGCAGATAGTTAAGGAAACAATAGAAGTAGATTACTAAACTACGTACCCCTATATTTAAGCAACGGACTATCTTATTATGTGGTTGTAATAATCACTTTCAAACGCACATCCAAACATTATCCTGTGTTATCGAGTACTAATAAGAAAGAGAACTTACTGCCCAGTAATGCTTATTAGTAATGTCCCACCCGCCACGATACTTTTTGAAACGATTGAGAATATCAGGCCTTTTAGTCCTCGACCCCGCCAACAAAAGGGCACCGGATGGTTCACTGGCAGGACCAGGGGCTTCAGCTGCTGATGAGCTCATGATCCCTTTCCCAGAATGACCCAAGTTATCTTCCCCTACAATGATCAACCATATATGTCACAAATGTGCCCAAAAACCCTATCTGTCTTACAAAATATGCCACAATATTATAAATCACTTTAACCCATTTTAGATTCATACACTAAATATCCACTTTAGTAAACAAAATCAGAACATGAAACTCAAATAATAGGCAAATAAATACCCAAAACTCAAAACCATAAACCGGATGATTCATAGAAACAATTAAGTCTATGGCACAATACTTTGATCAGATAATATATGAGATATGATTTTTGTTATGTTTTCGTGAGACCCAAATGTCTAAGACAACTGCCAAAGCAGTTAAAATTGGGTAAAAGTGGTATGCCAACATACATGTCGGTTGGCCTTTGGCAGGAAACTTCGGTTTTGCCCTTGGTACCGATTAGTGAAAATCGTTTAGGTTTCGGGTGCTGCCCGAGAACCCCAGCCCCTAAAACCTGCTGCGAACCCAGCAAGGGGGCCCGTTATTTATCATGGCGATATCAACTTGGCTTGCACCAAATGGCATGCCCTTAGGTCTCTAGTAAATCCAACTACACCACCAACTAGCCTAGTGGTAAGACACCCAACATCCACAAAAGTAAGTCTACGGTTCAAACCTCACTAGGTACACATTACGGAGTGGCCAAAGAAAATAGTCGGAAACGGTCACCGGGATATCTCTGTTAGGCCGTGTACATCTAAGTCAAAGACTCCGATCACCGAAATAACATAACGATGATCCATTTTTTCTAATTTTTTTTTACCTGGTTCAGACTCGACATTGCGAGCTGACTAATCCCAGGGCGACTACCCTTTTCGGATAGCATGGAGTCTGTGCAGTTGAACCTCCGTTGCCAATATTATACTATGAAGGGGAAAAAACAAAAAGGTGTACTTTTTATAGATTGACCCATATATTAAAAATTGTCGGCAAGCACAAAATATTAACAACAGTCAAACATAAACCCTACCCAAAAAAAAAAAAAAGTAAACTTGATCAATATAAATGCAGTAGCATTATAGTAGTAAATAACTAGAGACAGTACATACCTAAGATAGAGTTGATTTGATCAGTTTGGTCTGAACTGAGAACTGAATCACATCTTACTACAAAGATGAACAAAACCAACAATGAGAAGAACAAGTGTTTGTTGTTCTTCATTGTTGAGTTCAGTTAAGGGTGTCGACAAAATGGAAATCTTAGTAGTAGTCCATTATTAATAAGAAGACACAGATTCTACAGTTAAACTAAACTAAACTAGCACATGGTGCACTTACTTTTGTTTCATGTTAGTTTAGTTTGTGAGATCTAGAGAGAGAGAGAGAGAGTGTGTGTCTGTGTGATTGGGTGACACATGTGAAGGGTTTTATGGCGGTGAAGGGGAAAAACGCGGGTGACTCACTTGTGCTGTCTCTCTGTCTCTTGAGACCCCCTTTATATACCGTATTTTTTCATGTCACAACCCCTTTTCTTTTTTTCTTTTTTTTCCCACTTATGACAAAATTAACAAAATAATTTTTTTTATATACTCTTTAATTCTCAATTTATTTGTCTAGTTCTGATTTTTTGAATTTTTTTTCTCAAGTTTAACCTTAACTATTTTTCATTGTGTTATATAGTATTTGATATTAAGTTTAAAATGTATTTTTATTAATATAAACAAAAATAGATAAAGTTAAAGCTGAAAAGAAAAAAAAAAAAAAAAAAAACCTTTAAAAAATTAAAACTGTACAAGTAAATTAGGACGGGGGAGTATTTGAGATGGGCAATGATTTCCACTCACATTTTTTATTGGCACAATCCAATGCATGCATCAGATAATTGTACTTTAAATATAATTTGTTTTAACTGCTTGTACATTAAAGTGTCACAATAAGAATTAAAAGTGTGCAAATCATTTCTCGATTGCTTACCTTTTTTCTAGTCATAATCTAATAAATTTTTTGTTAACCATGATTACAAGTTTTGAACCTACTGTTACATATATATTCAAGACGAGTAAAATTATGTCTAATCAAATGTTTGTTATAGTCACTTTAAAGTTTTTTTTACCTAACAAAAAATTATCTTTATACCTTTCATATTTTTATGATGACAGTTACAAGTCAGTTGTCATTAGACACTCAAATGATTTCACAATTTGATACGTATAAGTTGTTAATAAACTTAGGACTAATGATGAGATTTATTTATCATGTATAAGATGTAATAAAATTCGTAAGAACTCGTAAAATTAACAATAATGATAAAAATAGTACAGTATTAGTTTTACTTTTAACAAGCGGCTTGGGGCTTTTTTTGTTTGAATCTATTTATTTCATCTCAAACTAAATAGATAAGAATAAACGTTTTTGGTTTTAAACATGTTTAATACTTTTGAAAATATGAGCCTTATTAATGTGAAATGTTCAATCATATATTCGAACAATATTTTATAATAAGCATGTGTTTCTACACATTTAAACCACTACAACCGCAGATGCGTTTATGCATAGTCCACATGTTGACTCAAAATTAGTTACACCATTTTATTTAATAGTTTAGTTAGCTAGCAGCTTTTTATTAATTTATTTTATGGGGTGTCATGTGTGGAGTTGTTGCACCACCATCTTATACCAATTTTCTTTGTTAAAATAATATTTATACCTACATATCTTTTTAAAGAAACCTTATACTTCAAAAATGTTTAAATTGATGGAGAAACTATTTAGTACATCCGTAAATGTCAACTGAATCTTTTTCAAAAACCAGTCCAAACAATATTTAGTTGTTTCTTGCAAACCGAAAAAAAGTGAAATTAAACCCAAAGCTTATTTTATCCACAAACACTCCACAACAACATAAATCTTACAAAAACCTTATACTATTTACGATAGATATAATAGTCATCTTTCCCTCGCTTTTCACCTCAACGCCACGTCACTATTCCTCTCACATTTCAGTAACAATGGTCATCACTCTTCTCACCACCATTAAAATACTCACTATAAACAAAATTACCTCACAAAATATCTCTCATACACTCACAAATCAAATAAAAGATAATAAAATACACAATACCCGAGTGGTAAGCACCTTCACCGCTCACTTTTTTTTCATTGGGTCACGTGTGACATGTGTGTGTTTCAATGGTGTGGCGCGTGAAAAATGAAAGCAAAAGGTGATCGGTCACATTCATTGTAAACCAGCTTTATAGGATATAAATATTTTGTGTAAAGTTTTAGAAAACATATTGGGTTTGAGCTATTATGGAAAAAAATAATGAATATTTAGTTTTTGACACACATGTGAAAAAGACACACCACAGTAATAATAAATATTTTTTCTCACAAGTTTTCTATGTTCGTCTTTATAAACATATGATAATAACACCGGATACAACAAATATAGAAACAAAAATTGATCCAAAGATCTAAACACTTGTATCTAATTATATTGTGAAAAATGAACTTGTTATAGTGACCCTTAATTTGAGTTCTTTACCAGAGATACAATTAATTTTGAGCAAATTATAACTCCGATCTTTTGGTAAGAGATTGGACATGTGACAATTGACTTCACAGGTAATGTGAGAAGTTTCACAATTAAAAATTGTTGTGAGTTCAAGTTTTAATTGTATCTCTTGTTCTGTGAGAAGTCTCACAATCAAAATGGTTGTTGGTTCAAATCGTTTTAAATAGTCTGTGGTGTGTCTATTGTAAGTTGTTTGTTATTGGTTCAAATCGTTTTAAATAGATTCAGGCTTTTGTCTGTGTGATCCTCTCGATCTCGTCCTCGCTGTCGTGTTGTTCCAACCATCTGTTGGAATTTCGCCCGTGATGTGTCCTTAGTTCCCTCTCCATCATCTCGGTGATTGGTTGTGAATAGACAGGGGGTCGGAGCTGCAGTTTGTCCCGTGGATAAACCCAGTTGTTTGTCCCGTGGATTTTTCCCTCTCCATCATCTTGGTGTTCGGGTAGGTGCTGGAGCTGCGTTTGGTGATGTGTTCTTAGTCTCCTGGTAGCGTGTTGGCTCCATATTTGGAAGCGTGTTGGGTTTTTGACAAGCACCTTCCTGGTAGCGAGTTAGCTCCCTTTTTGGAAGCGTGTTGGGTTTTGTTGGCACGCACCTTTTTGTTGGCAAGCACTTTTCCGGTAGCGAGTTACCTTAGCAATCTTGCTTTTTAGCGAGTTGGTTTTATGGTACGGTTTACTCCTTCCGGTTTGTTGTTTGTTTTCTCTGGTAGGGCCCACACATGTTTCGCTTTCTTTTTAATTAACTCTTTGGTCTTTCTTATGTTCCGCTTGGTTAGTAGGCCCGCACGTGTTTGCTTTTGTTTTTTTATTTATTTATTTTAGTCTTAGGTTTTTTTCTTTTTCTTTTTCTTTCTTGTGAAAAAAAAAAAAAAAAAAAAAAAAAAAAAAAAAAAAAAAAAAACAACTATGGCTATTATTCGGTTTCATTGTCCCTTTGTTGGCTTAAGTGGTTGTCAAGATGGTAGTGGGAATGGGCTTACCAAAACCTCGTTGATTTCTCATCTTCGTGATCGTCATTTCAATGAGGATGCGCTAGCCACCACCAAACTTTCTTTGGCCACTAATCTGGTTGTTTTTTAGGCTGCTGAGGTTACGTTGAAACGTATGGGTCTTTGGTTGTGTGGGGTTTGTTTTAAGACGCATACTCTTCGCTCTAAATGTCGGCATGGATCTGATTTTGTGTCACCCCCCGATTGTGGTGATGGAGTTGTTAGATTTGTGTTATTTGATCTCGCCAAGCCCCAAGTTCCCTCTTCTGTTCAGCTCGCTTGCGTTGAAGATTTGGTTTTGGAAGAGCACTCTAGTTTTGATTTACACTTACTTGACACCTTGCTCGCTAAAGGGTTGCACACTGTCAAATCCATCCCTCCAAAGTGCCGTTTGGGATTCTCTCATGTTTTGAAAGGAGCTCTTGATAAGGTGATCTGCACACCTGAAGACATCTCTTGTTGGGTTAGCCTGTTAGCCTTGCCTCTTTGTCTCCTTAAAACCTTTTGCCCGAGGAGTAACATGGAGTGTAGATCTGCTACTAAGCGTCAGCGTCAAGAAGAATATATCGCTAATGCCATTCGGTCTTGGGGTACGTCTGGTGGTAGTTTGCAGCTTGTTAGAGAGGTTTTAGCCGAACCCTCCCCTACTTGGTCTAATATTGAGGAGGAAAACCTGGATTTGGGTGAGCGTAATGTCAAGCAATGTAGGAGGAAGATTTGTGATGGTCATTATACTGCTGCTGTCAGAGTTCTTTCTTCCTCAGGTGTTGCTCCTTACAATGATACTACCTTTGAGGACCTTAAGGCTAAGCATCCCTTCAAGTCTGCTCCTTCACTGCCTGATATACCTATTGATCATCATAACCTCATTGCATCTCCTCCTGTGGTTCTTGACATGATTAAGAGTTTCCCCCGTGGTACATCCTGTGGTCGAGATGGTTTACGCGCCCAAAACCTTTTGGATTGTTTTAGCGGTGCTGCTGTGGCTATATCTGATGAGTTAATCAACTCCATCACCCAGGTGGTAAATCTTTTTCTTGATGGTAAGTGTCCTAAGGCTTTGGGCGAGTATATTGCCAGTACTCCTCTCCCACCGCTGATCAAACCAGGTGGTGGTATCCGCCCTATTGCGGTGGGGACTGTCTGGAGGCGTTTAGTCTCCAAGGTGGGAGCTTCTATGATTGGCCACTCTTTAGATGGATACTTGAATGATCTACAGTTCGGAGTTGGGGTTTCTGGAGGAGGGGAGGCCATTCTCCATGCTGTGAATCGGCTTGTTGAAGACCGTGGTGACGATGTGGGTCTTTCGATGTTATTGGTGGATTTCAAAAACGCCTTCAATCTGGTGGACCGTGAGGTTATGTTACAAGATGTCCGCCTCCATTGTCCCGCCATATCACGTTGGGTTGAATTTTGCTACTCTAGCCCAGCCAGATTATATTATGGGGAACACACTTTATGGTCACACCAAGGCGTGCAGCAAGGTGACCCTCTTGGACCTCTCCTTTTTGCGTTGGTGCTACATCCTTTGGCTCGCAAGATCAAAGACTCCTTTTCTCTCCCCTTTCACGCTTGGTACTATAACAACCCGTAAAATTTCGGATTATTATAATAATATTTATTGCGACAGAATATTCAAATCGGCTATTTTCTGACAGTTGTCAATATTCAGATCCATAAACGAGAGGTCATTTCGTTCTTTTAGAAATAAGACACCGCACATACAATACTTGCCCACAACGTATATGTGAAATTTACTACTGTCCAAGCTAAAATGAAAGCGTACATAAGCTTAATCCATAAGTTATTCCGTATACTTCAGCGCAGTAGCATACAAAACTAAAAATAAATACTGAGATAAGAGAAAATACACTTTTTATCAATCACTAATAATTTACGAAAGAAAACGAGAAGTTATCTCGAGAATTTAGAAAGTCACGGCACCGCACGCATACCGACACCCAATTTATAACGGCAAACAATTATGATCAAATTACAACGTAATAAGAATGTCATAATATTACGTTTAAGAAATCGTTGCCAAAAATATAATTTCTATATTTTTCGGGTACCGGGAAGGTACGTTTACTCGAGGATTCGACAAAACACGGAGTACCGACTATACTGTTTTAGCTAATAAAACAAAAGAGATAAGCTGCCATCTCTCTCTCTCCCACGTTTCACTCTACTCTACCCCTCACCGCCACTCTACCCTTTTCTTTCCCCATCCTCGTCTCTTCCAAACTGTGCACTAGAAAGAAGTTGTCTAACTTTCCTCTTTCAAAGAAACATATGAACCATCACATCCTTCTCCCTATCTTGCTCAGCCTACGCCTCTCCTCTAGCATGACACGGGTCACTTTGGTGGAGGTGGGAGACGATGACAACAGACAAGAGAAGACTTCCTACGAATCAAGGCTAGGAAAGTGGAGGACAAGACTTTCTTGTTGTTCATCTATAAAAGAATCAAACTTTCATTGAGTTTTCATCCTTTCTCCAACAATCACAAAAATTAGGGTTCATATCAAATTCAAAGGGGTTTTGATAATTACCATGGGGGTTTGGTAATTCGAGGTAGAAGGAAGCTAATTCAAGCCTCAATTCATTCCGGTTCATCTCCGAGCGTGCCAATAGAAGATCGTATAGGGTTCGGTTTTAAGTTTCCCCCGACCTACCAATGTGATTGTAAGAATATTGTCTTTATTTGTTATTTTGATATACAAATTAAATTTTGTTATGGTTAGTTATGTATGTCTATTCGAGGATTTTGGAATTTTGACAACTTGATATGTTGTTGTTGTTGTTGTTAAGAAACACAAAAGAAAGAAACAGAAAATGTTAAATCTTGGTGTCTTAGTCCTCGGCCTAGTTGCTATTTGTCATCTCGGTTTATTTCGAATCCATTTCAATCTATCATGTTTGCTTAATAAGTAGTCTTGTTCAACTTAGTCCCTAGCTTATTTCCCTTTTCGTGACTAAACTTAAATAAACCCCCCCCCCCACGAAGAGAGTGATTGGTATCGTGCCTTGCCCTCAACTCCTCAAGTCGGGTCGTACCCGATTAACGTGAGTAGGGTCATAGCTCTTTTGTGTCGCTCAGCTTATTGCGACGTTGTTATGTTTTTACTAGTTCAATGACTTGCTATGGTTTGAGGTTATGTTCCCAGAAGCTGTGTTTATGTGCTTAGCGTCAATAAAAGACACCTCGAAGGCTATGGTCATTTCGACTACCATTAGACCGTGATAAAAGACTTAGAGTCTTGTTATGCCAAGTAGTCGAGTTCAGCCTAAATCTTGCGTTTCAGTTAGTAAATCCCCGCGTCGAAACCACTGCACCACAACACAAATCATTTCCAAACTGTTTTGTGAAAAATCCTACTCGGACCTCAAGTTGTAACTAAATGGGTGTGTTTAATAAATGGGCTGCGAAGCCCAATTTTCTTTTAAAGGGATGCGTTAGTTTTGTAGAAACAGCAGAACAAGAGTTAAAAATATTAAATGTTTGTGTGTAGTAGTAATTTGGCCAAAGCCCACTTTCCATAAGAGTCCGTTTGGTTTTAAACAGCCCACCCGAGGCGTTGGACTTCATGTGGTCTCAAGTTTTCCTCGACCTAATCCCGTCTCATTCCATTCATCAACTCGTCAACCATTTCATCTTATGCACTCGATATAAATTAATTGCACGGCTTATGACAATAATTGCAATATATCGTTAAAATAATTAAAAACATAAGTCACAACTTGAATAACGGAATTATGAACACAAGTACTTATAATTATCTCGACTTATAAACTATACGAGACATAAACATACAAGTTTAATTGTTAAAACCGGATGTTAGACTTGATAAAATGAGACATATAGTTTTGACATTTAAACATGAACATACACATGAGCCATATCAAATTTTCGTAAAAACCTATTTATTAATGAAATGTAGATATTAGTCAACTCACATAGAATTTTTCTAATGCAAACTGCATACAAATTAAGTTAAGGCTTAACTTACTGTGACATGAATATATATATAAACCCTTATTACATATATGTAACTTTTCAAAACATATTACTTGAAATACAATTATTAAAACCTACATTATATTTTGACTAATACAATTTACACATGTATTAAGACTTAGTACACTTATACTAGGTGCGATAAATGATTTCTCTTGACATTAGTCAACTAGATTGGATAAAATATACCCTCGGCTTATGCCTGATCCGGCATAAGCACCTAAGCTATTTTACTAATTCAAACAAAACTTATTTCTTGAAAACGAGTAATGGGAATTCTTCTAGTAAATTGTATTTCAAACTTGTCAAAACACATTTATCATTTTATAACCACGTTATGTTTTTATAAATTATATATAAAAAAGTTAGTTGAAACTTAATTTCTCTTTAAAATAAATACATTTATTTTAAGGGCCACATGTCATGAATATATATATATTTCTTTCGTTCACACCGACAATGTCTCATCATACGTACTGCCTTCGTACATCATCATTCGGGCATCCTCTAACCAAAGTCTCGTTCATTCTTGAGCTCTTCCGGTTTCTGCTCTGCACTTCCCTAAGCCGAAATACACAAAGTCTTGAAAAAGGTTATTTTCAAACTTAAATACTGTCACACAAACAACAACAACAACAACAACAACAAAAACATTTTAAAATTTATAAAGTTAGTTAAACTTTATCGAGTCTTAAACATAAAGACTAAATTGCCGTATTAATTAGGTTGCGTGTCGGATGCCGTACACTATCACTCATTGATTTAATTCTCTTTAGACTTCATTTTACACAATGCCAAGGTGAGTTTCATAGCCCCTACTTTTAAACTGTTTTATACTTGTTTTGGGGGAAGATACATGTTCATTTTACTTAAATGATTTTACTTGTGCATTCCATGCATACTATGCTTTTACATGTTTAAAGTTTTCATCATACATAGATGTTTTAAAGAGCATACCAAAACCTTTGACCTAGAATATTACGCTGCTTAGCCTAAGACTTTAGATCCCAAATTGCCCTTTTCATGAACCGTCAATTCCTGCTGGGAAGCGCGAATGTTATAAATAGATCTATTGAGGGTGATTCCTCTGTTCGGTTGACCCCGCTTGGGTCAAGGCGAAACATATAGCATGTCGGGACCGAGTGTATTGGGATAAACACTCGCCTTGGGCTCCACATAGTATGACTTCTTGTGCATACAGAAACTGTCGTAGCTTCGGTTGCATGAACTTAGTGCTAGCGTAATAGATTATATATGACATTATATTCGTTGTAATGTACATATACCCTACTTATGGTCCACTAACGAAATCTCTTTTATGAAATCCTTTTATGAATTGAAACCATAAACTTTATGACATTACGCAGATGTAATGATCATCAAAAACCAATGTTGAAACAGTGTACTGAATTCCTTTTTAAATAAACCTATGAACTCACCAGCGTAAGCTGACCCCTTTTAGCATGTATCTTCAGGTTTTTGAGGAGATAGCTTATCTTTGGAGGCGCAAGGCAAAGGCATGGCATGGTCATAGACGAATCTGATTTATGTATTGGGACCACTTATTTATAATGGGTCATTTTCCGCACTATTCAATAATGTAAACATTGTTTTCAAGAAATGAATAAAAGTTTATTTATAAAAATCCGTTGTTCTATGCTTATGTTGTGATACCAATTTAGTAGCACCCCAATACACGTATGCTTCCGCTGAGTCATTTTTGGGGGTGTTACAGATTGGCATCAGAGCCTAGGTTATAGAGAACTGGGTATATTTTAAAACCTAGACTATAACCACTTTTACAAAAACTAAACCCTATGACCGACACGTGCCTGCCTGCCGAGCTGATGCCTCACTTATGATCCTGTTGAGATCATACTCGATAAGATACATGTTTTATCACTACTCACCTAATTTTATTATAGGTTACAATTATCTTCCCTATACGTATATTTACGTATCACATCACTACACCTTTTCCCTCACATAAAGAGAATGATTGTTCTAATCCTTCAAGACAACCTTTCAAAGTATTGTGACATATTACTAGCGTAACTAAGCTAAGTATTTCAAAATTCATTGAACCTCGGTTGAATGTAGACTGATCACCTATATTCAACCAGGGACAGTGGGACATAGCCTGATCACCTATGTCCGACTCAGATGTGAATTTTGCAGTACTTAGGATAGTTATAATAGCTTTATGTCCAGAGAGAAGATGATAATATTTTGATAAACATGTAACATTTCAATAAACCACACATTGACGGTTACCCTGAAGCCACACACTGGCGTCACATTATCCTTTAAACATAAACCACTCACTGGTATTTCCTAAACACAAACCACTCACTGGCATTCCCTAAACATAAGTCACTCACTGACATACCCAAATCACAAGCCACTCACCGGCATACCCTAATCAAGTCACTCACTGGCATTTCTTAGTCATAAAACACTCACTGGCATCACAATATTTCTTAAGCATAAGCCACTCACTGGCGTCATACTACTTCTTAATCATAAACTTTATAATTCCATATCACAATCGGGTTATGTTATAGTCACTCCTACCCCATACCTCACATCCCATAAACAAATCAAACCATTCTATGAGCAACCTTTCAATAGCACCTATGAGAAAAATTCTCTAATGGGAATAGGCAACAAAAGAACAATAAACCTCTGGCAAAATCTAGAAAGACATGATAAATGACCTATAATCCCACAGAAACTTGAAAACTTTACGCCCCACCTTGAGAATTAAAAACCTAAAAGCTCCACCCACCTCTTAAGAATAACCGCGCCTACCTTGTTACCCTCCTACAAATATAAGAGTTGCCATACCAACTATTTCCGATTATCCCTCAAACCATTATAATCAAAATACCTTATAAATCCCTTCATGAATTATTCTACAAACCAAATTTCCACCATACCATTTCACCATAAAGTAAACTACAATTCTACCCATACCTTACCAAAATAGATGTTCCTTAATACTTTGGAAAGTATTCTAGAACCACTCTATTAGTTACTTACTTCCTCGAGAAGTATTTTAAGTTAATACCCCATTAACAGAAATGATCAATGTCCTCCTTGGTAGCTAAGCCTGACCTTAGAATGTATCCTACACCTTTTCCTAAAACCATAGAAAACAACGAGGTTCACCAACCATTAAACCTCCAATCCTACCCAACTTAGACAACTAAACCTTACCCGTGGCTATGGGTAAATTATATCCTGCTACGTATCCTTACTACAATATATTTTCCAAATCTGATGATTCCTCTTTAGAATCCAATAATAATACCTTCCAAAATCCCTCGTTAAAATGAGACAAAATGCTGAAACACTAAAAGTTTCGCAAAACTTCCTTATACATCCCATAACTAAGAACCGGTTTTAAAATCTTTTAAAAATGTGTCATTTTTACATGTTATCGATTTTGAAATCTGGTCTTAGTAAAACCTGTATAAACATTTACTCGAAAGAAAATTCGAAAACAAATATTTCTTCACCCTTTAAAGAAGAAAGCACACAAACCCATAGCAAACCTTAAGAATCAACCCATACACTTTAACCATTAAACACCAGAAAAGGGTACGTTTTGATAAAACCATGAGAAGTTAGAGGTGTCCACACTAGCAAAATAGTGAAACCTCATAACATCAAAATTTGAACTTTCACCTAATGAACCGACCCCAGACAATCATGGTTCCTCAGATAGAGGATGTGCTGCTTGCATAACACCTAGGTACCCATACCCAAAGAGGAAACCCTAGGACAACCGAGGAAAACTCAAAACTTATTCCAAATACCATCACCTCGTTCCCGACACCCTATCGGATAACGTAAACTGAGATCCGGGACGGATCTCCTGTAAGGTGGGTAGACTATAACAACCCGTAAAATTTCGGATTATTATAATAATATTTATTGCGACAGAATATTCAAATCGGCTATTTTCTGACAGTTGTCAATATTCAGATCCATAAACGAGAGGTCATTTCGTTCTTTTAGAAATAAGACACCGCACATACAATACTTGCCCACAACGTATATGTGAAATTTACTACTGTCCAAGCTAAAATGAAAGCGTACATAAGCTTAATCCATAAGTTATTCCGTATACTTCAGCGCAGTAGCATACAAAACTAAAAATAAATACTGAGATAAGAGAAAATACACTTTTTATCAATCACTAATAATTTACGAAAGAAAACGAGAAGTTATCTCGAGAATTTAGAAAGTCACGGCACCGCACGCATACCGACACCCAATTTATAACGGCAAACAATTATGATCAAATTACAACGTAATAAGAATGTCATAATATTACGTTTAAGAAATCGTTGCCAAAAATATAATTTCTATATTTTTCGGGTACCGGGAAGGTACGTTTACTCGAGGATTCGACAAAACACGGAGTACCGACTATACTGTTTTAGCTAATAAAACAAAAGAGATAAGCTGCCATCTCTCTCTCTCCCACGTTTCACTCTACTCTACCCCTCACCGCCACTCTACCCTTTTCTTTCCCCATCCTCGTCTCTTCCAAACTGTGCACTAGAAAGAAGTTGTCTAACTTTCCTCTTTCAAAGAAACATATGAACCATCACATCCTTCTCCCTATCTTGCTCAGCCTACGCCTCTCCTCTAGCATGACACGGGTCACTTTGGTGGAGGTGGGAGACGATGACAACAGACAAGAGAAGACTTCCTACGAATCAAGGCTAGGAAAGTGGAGGACAAGACTTTCTTGTTGTTCATCTATAAAAGAATCAAACTTTCATTGAGTTTTCATCCTTTCTCCAACAATCACAAAAATTAGGGTTCATATCAAATTCAAAGGGGTTTTGATAATTACCATGGGGGTTTGGTAATTCGAGGTAGAAGGAAGCTAATTCAAGCCTCAATTCATTCCGGTTCATCTCCGAGCGTGCCAATAGAAGATCGTATAGGGTTCGGTTTTAAGTTTCCCCCGACCTACCAATGTGATTGTAAGAATATTGTCTTTATTTGTTATTTTGATATACAAATTAAATTTTGTTATGGTTAGTTATGTATGTCTATTCGAGGATTTTGGAATTTTGACAACTTGATATGTTGTTGTTGTTGTTGTTAAGAAACACAAAAGAAAGAAACAGAAAATGTTAAATCTTGGTGTCTTAGTCCTCGGCCTAGTTGCTATTTGTCATCTCGGTTTATTTCGAATCCATTTCAATCTATCATGTTTGCTTAATAAGTAGTCTTGTTCAACTTAGTCCCTAGCTTATTTCCCTTTTCGTGACTAAACTTAAATAAACCCCCCCCCCACGAAGAGAGTGATTGGTATCGTGCCTTGCCCTCAACTCCTCAAGTCGGGTCGTACCCGATTAACGTGAGTAGGGTCATAGCTCTTTTGTGTCGCTCAGCTTATTGCGACGTTGTTATGTTTTTACTAGTTCAATGACTTGCTATGGTTTGAGGTTATGTTCCCAGAAGCTGTGTTTATGTGCTTAGCGTCAATAAAAGACACCTCGAAGGCTATGGTCATTTCGACTACCATTAGACCGTGATAAAAGACTTAGAGTCTTGTTATGCCAAGTAGTCGAGTTCAGCCTAAATCTTGCGTTTCAGTTAGTAAATCCCCGCGTCGAAACCACTGCACCACAACACAAATCATTTCCAAACTGTTTTGTGAAAAATCCTACTCGGACCTCAAGTTGTAACTAAATGGGTGTGTTTAATAAATGGGCTGCGAAGCCCAATTTTCTTTTAAAGGGATGCGTTAGTTTTGTAGAAACAGCAGAACAAGAGTTAAAAATATTAAATGTTTGTGTGTAGTAGTAATTTGGCCAAAGCCCACTTTCCATAAGAGTCCGTTTGGTTTTAAACAGCCCACCCGAGGCGTTGGACTTCATGTGGTCTCAAGTTTTCCTCGACCTAATCCCGTCTCATTCCATTCATCAACTCGTCAACCATTTCATCTTATGCACTCGATATAAATTAATTGCACGGCTTATGACAATAATTGCAATATATCGTTAAAATAATTAAAAACATAAGTCACAACTTGAATAACGGAATTATGAACACAAGTACTTATAATTATCTCGACTTATAAACTATACGAGACATAAACATACAAGTTTAATTGTTAAAACCGGATGTTAGACTTGATAAAATGAGACATATAGTTTTGACATTTAAACATGAACATACACATGAGCCATATCAAATTTTCGTAAAAACCTATTTATTAATGAAATGTAGATATTAGTCAACTCACATAGAATTTTTCTAATGCAAACTGCATACAAATTAAGTTAAGGCTTAACTTACTGTGACATGAATATATATATAAACCCTTATTACATATATGTAACTTTTCAAAACATATTACTTGAAATACAATTATTAAAACCTACATTATATTTTGACTAATACAATTTACACATGTATTAAGACTTAGTACACTTATACTAGGTGCGATAAATGATTTCTCTTGACATTAGTCAACTAGATTGGATAAAATATACCCTCGGCTTATGCCTGATCCGGCATAAGCACCTAAGCTATTTTACTAATTCAAACAAAACTTATTTCTTGAAAACGAGTAATGGGAATTCTTCTAGTAAATTGTATTTCAAACTTGTCAAAACACATTTATCATTTTATAACCACGTTATGTTTTTATAAATTATATATAAAAAAGTTAGTTGAAACTTAATTTCTCTTTAAAATAAATACATTTATTTTAAGGGCCACATGTCATGAATATATATATATTTCTTTCGTTCACACCGACAATGTCTCATCATACGTACTGCCTTCGTACATCATCATTCGGGCATCCTCTAACCAAAGTCTCGTTCATTCTTGAGCTCTTCCGGTTTCTGCTCTGCACTTCCCTAAGCCGAAATACACAAAGTCTTGAAAAAGGTTATTTTCAAACTTAAATACTGTCACACAAACAACAACAACAACAACAACAACAAAAACATTTTAAAATTTATAAAGTTAGTTAAACTTTATCGAGTCTTAAACATAAAGACTAAATTGCCGTATTAATTAGGTTGCGTGTCGGATGCCGTACACTATCACTCATTGATTTAATTCTCTTTAGACTTCATTTTACACAATGCCAAGGTGAGTTTCATAGCCCCTACTTTTAAACTGTTTTATACTTGTTTTGGGGGAAGATACATGTTCATTTTACTTAAATGATTTTACTTGTGCATTCCATGCATACTATGCTTTTACATGTTTAAAGTTTTCATCATACATAGATGTTTTAAAGAGCATACCAAAACCTTTGACCTAGAATATTACGCTGCTTAGCCTAAGACTTTAGATCCCAAATTGCCCTTTTCATGAACCGTCAATTCCTGCTGGGAAGCGCGAATGTTATAAATAGATCTATTGAGGGTGATTCCTCTGTTCGGTTGACCCCGCTTGGGTCAAGGCGAAACATATAGCATGTCGGGACCGAGTGTATTGGGATAAACACTCGCCTTGGGCTCCACATAGTATGACTTCTTGTGCATACAGAAACTGTCGTAGCTTCGGTTGCATGAACTTAGTGCTAGCGTAATAGATTATATATGACATTATATTCGTTGTAATGTACATATACCCTACTTATGGTCCACTAACGAAATCTCTTTTATGAAATCCTTTTATGAATTGAAACCATAAACTTTATGACATTACGCAGATGTAATGATCATCAAAAACCAATGTTGAAACAGTGTACTGAATTCCTTTTTAAATAAACCTATGAACTCACCAGCGTAAGCTGACCCCTTTTAGCATGTATCTTCAGGTTTTTGAGGAGATAGCTTATCTTTGGAGGCGCAAGGCAAAGGCATGGCATGGTCATAGACGAATCTGATTTATGTATTGGGACCACTTATTTATAATGGGTCATTTTCCGCACTATTCAATAATGTAAACATTGTTTTCAAGAAATGAATAAAAGTTTATTTATAAAAATCCGTTGTTCTATGCTTATGTTGTGATACCAATTTAGTAGCACCCCAATACACGTATGCTTCCGCTGAGTCATTTTTGGGGGTGTTACAGGTACCTAGATGATGGTACGATCATTGGAGATACTCTGTTTGTGGGGAAGGCCTTGGAGCTCATTATGATAGAAGGACCTCGTTATGGCTTGCACCTCAACGTCGATAAAACTGAGGTTTTTTGGCCAAGGGAAGATCCTAGAAGCAGACTCGAAGGTGTTTTCCCTCCTAATATTGCCCGGCCCTTGCATGGCGTAAAATTGTTGGGTGGGCCTGTTGGTGTAGATCTTGAGTTTAGTAGTAAGCTTGTTTTGAAACGAGTTTCTAAAACCATTGAACTTATGGACGCTGTTGCTAAGCTTAATGATCCCCAATGTGAGCTGCTGCTTCTCCGTGCATGTGCTGGCATTTCCAAGCTTTACTTCTCTATGCGCACATGTTCCCCCCGTGTCTTTGAACGTGCTCAGATTTCATTTGATGAAGCACTTCGCTCCTTTTTGGAGCGAATTGTCACTGCCTCTGGGCCCGGGTTTGGAAATTGGCAATGGAGACTGGCCACTCTTCCCTTTGAATTTGGGGGGCTTGGCGTTTACGCTGCTGGCGATGTTTTGAACTATGCCTTCCTTGCTTCTAGACTCCAATCGGCCAGCCTACAGACTGAACTTCTTCGGCAGTCTGGTATTGATGCTACTGGATCTTCCTTTGATGATGCCCTGCATGTTTTTAACGAGAAAATGGAGACCGACCTTTTGGGTAGCTCTTGTGAAATTGCTGCCCCAAAACTCATGAAGAAATTGGCAGATTTATATTTCGCACGTGTCACCAAAGAGGCTGAATCCACCTCCTGCTTATCTGCTAGACAGATGGCCCTATGGAGATGGCAAATGGAAGACCATACTTCAGACTGGCTCCGAGTAGTCCCGATAGCTGGGCTGGGACAGACTATGAATGCCAGAACTTACAGATGTGTACTATGTTATCGGCTAGGCGTTCCCCTCTTCTCAGTTCAGATGCCGTGTTCAGCTTGCTCCAAGGTTTTCTGTCACACCCCCAAAATATCGCAGCGGAACGATATTGTCATTGGGGTATGACGTCATAGCACAAAGTATGGATACAGAAAACGACCTCTATAATGAGACGTTTTGAAAAGTTTACCATTCGATTACATAAGTTAAAGTTTACAAACAAGAAATCCCAAAGTTTGATAATACATAAAGAGTTTACAAAACATGTCGAATGGTAATTGTTAAAAACACAAGACTCCAGTGTATGCCATGTGACCCAAAAGCTCCATGAAATGCTATCACCTTAAGACCTGAGATAAACATGCTAAAAAGTGTCAACACAAAGGTTGGTGAGTTCATAAGTTTGTAACAAAATGATTTGAAATACTTTGAGAAATGTTCACACAGCAAAGGCATTGTAAATCCACTCAGTTCCAAGTTCCGCCCATACAAAACTTGCAACCTGTGTGTTCACAACCCATTGCCAAAATATAGTATGTCCATCATGTATGCATGTATCATAGTAGTTAAAAGTATAAATGTCACCACAAGAGTCTTCCAACAACTCGTGTTGGGATGTTTGTAAATTAATAGCCTTCCAACAACTTAATTTGGAGCCACTAATTCTTGTATGTTTGTAAATTAATAGCCTTCCAACAACTTAATTTGGAGCCACTAATTCTTGTATGTTTGTAAATTAATAGCCTTCCAACAACTTAATTTGGAGCCACTAATTCTTGTATGTTTGTTCCAAGTATGCATATGAAATCAAGTATAACCCAATCAAGTATATAACGCAATCAAGTCTAAAGTATAGGTAATGTTGCTTGGCAAAAGAGTTTAAATGTTTGGATAAATAAGCACGTATCTCGCCCCAAATAGTTTATAGGAATTTAAACGAGTAAAAGCGGGGTATGAACTCACCTGGTGTGATTGATATGCTAACAAAATGAAATGCACGAAAGTGAGGCTCGGAAACTATCCGCGACCTAAAATGAATGTTATGACTTGAGTTATGATATGTTGTCGTGAATGCATGATTTGAAAACGTATCACCCAATATGCTACTTGAAAACTAGTTATATAAAAATATTGTTACTTGAATGTGTGATGGTTCTTTGTCAAAAATAATTACTTTTGAGCTAATGGTGAAAAATGTAGTTAAAACTACGTAACGGTTTTAGTAAATGGACAAATCGGTTTAAATCGGACTTGACGTAATATATACATCGGAAAACTAACTCGTTTTTAAGGTCCGTTTCCCCCGAAACGTCCGTTTAAGCCCTCAAAAACCTTGATTAAAATCCTGACAGCTTACTAACGCTGTGAATAGTGTTTTCAGCACGTTTTTGACTCAAAGTTCGGTTAACCATAACTCACTCGTTTTAAGTCCGTTTTTCAAGTTCTTTATATCCACGCGAAGGTAATTAAGTGTACTAATATATTTTTAAACTTTGGAGATTTCACAGAAAGTTTAAGGCCACTGATTGGCCAGTTAAAACTCGGACTGCATGTACAATTTTCCGGAAAATGGTAGTTTTTAAATCGTAACTTGAAAACCACGTATCTTTTTCGTTATAACTCCGTTTTAGTCCGTTCAAAAGGCCACGTTCATAACTAAAAATCTATTTTCTAAATCTTTAATAAAACTTATAAAAATGACTAACTTTTCGGAAAAAATTATAAATTTCGACAGCGCTTCCGCGCTTATTTTAAACTTTACCATTTTTATCTACTTGTTTAACCACAACTTCACCACAAAAAATCCCTTAATCTACTCATCACCAATCCTACTAGTAAAACAACTTCATTTGATCATAACCAAAATAAATATTCATTGTGAGGCTAAAAATATATATACAAACTTAAATAAACATATATAAAATTTATGTAACCATTTCCTCCAAAAACCACAACTAGACTTTGATGATCCATTTTTCAAACTCCTCATTTTTATAAACTTTTAACTAGCACATGATTGTTAAAAATATTTATATAGCACATATGGGTGATAATCTTGGATGATAATGAATAAAATCACAACAAATCAAATATGACCATGAGGACTTCAAGAAAATGTATGAAAAATATATATGAAAAGGTAGAAGATAAAGTTTCATGCTTACAAGTTACTTGATGAGGTGTATGATCAAGGATTTATCCTAAACACCCTAGGTTTTTATTTCAAAACCTAAACAAAGAGTGTTACTAGATTGTGTAGAACTTGAATAGAAAATTTTTGATGATCACCTCCTTGCTCTCCTATGGTGGCCGGATATTTGAGAGGAAGAAGAGGGGAGAAGAACTTGACTTTAACACTAGAATTATTGGATTGAATGAGTAAAAGTCTTGGAGGGTAAGTATATATAAATAAAAAGATCTTGCATATCTTGTTAGATCATGTATTTAATGATACATATACTTCATTTTATTTTATTTTTATTATGTAAGTAAAATGTAAAAGTAAAGTAAGTAATGTAAAGTTATTTGAGGATAAGTAGTAGCTTGTAGTATTGTTAAATAAGATTAGTAAGTTGTATACACGTTTGAATATTTAAGGTAACGTTAGATAAAAATAAATTTTCACGGGTCAAGATAAAATATATTTAGATCATAAAAATTATAAAAATACATTTCTTGCAAAATTTGAGTGAAATAATAATAATTGTGTAGTTTTTAAGAAAACCGTCGTAATAATATAAATTTAACAATTTATATACCAAATAAATTTAAAACACTGGGTAAACTCAAAATATTGTTTTTATAAACTAAATGTAAGTATAAAAATATATCGGGATAGTTTTTGAAAGTATCGGATCAAGTGTTCAAAATAATTAATTACGCGGTAGCGTTTATTTAATAAGAAAATAAACGTTTAATGTGAAATGCAAAACCATGCACAAACCGTTATGAAATGATGAATATGGAATATGAGAAATGATCGGAAATTGAGAATTGTGACATTTTCGCAGGGGATATTTACGGGGATCATGCTGTATCGTGTGCTGGCACTATTGGTATTAAACATCGGCACAACATAGTGCGTGACACTTTGATTGATATCTGTTCTCGATCTGGGGTCTCAGCTCGTAAAGAGGTTGACATCGGATTGGGTGGAGAAAGGGAGCAAGTCTTACGGCCAGCAGATATCTTGCTCTATTCTTGGGATGGAGGGCAGGACGTATGTATCGATTTGACGGGGTCGTCCCCCCTTACACAAACTGGTATGATGGATTTTGTACCAGGTCGTGCAGTGATTGACGCCGCAAAACGTAAGCGCATTAAATACGGAGCCAAATGTACAGACATTGGATATGGGTTCACCCCTTTCTCATTTTCCTCCTTAGGAGAACTTGAGGCTGACGCGGTGACCTTACTTAAGCGGATCCGGAAGTTCTCTATAACTCAAGACATTGGAGCGCGCGCGGCTGCTCATATCTTCAGTAGGATTAGTTTTGCCATTGCTAAAGGTGTGGGAGCCCAGATTGTTTCGAGGCTCCCCACTAATTTCTTGTAATCCACTGGCTTTGTTTCTAATGAAAGTGATGTTTTATAAAAAAATAAAAAAAATAAAAATAATAATAATAATAATAATAATAATAATAATAATAATAATAATAATAATAATAATAATAATAATAATAAAACTATGTATTTTTAGTAGGGGTGAGCATGGTTCGGTTTGGCTCGGTTTTTGTATAAAACCGAAACCGAACCGAAAAATTTCGGTTTTTGATTTTTAGAAACCATTCGGTTTCGGTTTTGTGTTGGTTTGGTTTTTCGGTTGTCGGTTTTTTTCGGTTTAGTTTTTCGGTTTTTTCGGTTTCTATACGATTTATCGAGCTTTGCTTTTTCAAAGTAGATTTGACATATATCATAAAATAGAACCATTTCTTAAACCGGTACCGGCCAGTACAACGATACTAAAACGGGTAAAGAACCGTCTTAAATCAAGTTCCAACATTCTCAAAGTTGCCTCCAAGTTCCAAGGATTTTTTAGAGCTTGAAAGGTACACTGAAACAATTGAAAGGTGTGCAAACGAAAAAAGAATGATGTTGGAACAAGATCTTCAATCTTTTGATGTAATTGCACCATCTTCAACAAGAACAACCATTAACATTCAAACTTAATGTGTTCTTGTGACATTTGTGTACCCATTTTTTTTTTACCTTAAAGCACATTTGTGTTATGTATTGTTATAAAATAAAATATTAGCAGAGTTATCACACATTTGAAATGCATCATTGACAACGGTAATGTAAAAGGAAGATATCAAGATAAAGTACTTATATTATTTATGAACAACAAGGCAAGATATATTATTTTGACTTTAAATGTCGGTTCGGTTTCTATTGGTCGGTTTTTAAAGCTAAAACCAAACCGAACCAAAAACTTCGGTTTTTTCAAAATGTAGAAACCGAACCGTCGGTTTTTCAATCGGTTTCGGTTTTTTTGGTTTCGGTTCTTCGGTTTTTTTCGGTTTAGGTTCGGTTTTTCGGTTTCTTGCACACCCCTAATTTTTAGGACAAATGAACTTTATTACGTAATTATTGGGTTGGAAGCTTATTTGTTAAAGCCAGGAGAATCCAACAACAAGGACACATACAAATCAAGATAAGGACCTGCCATAATATAAGATACTACGTGATTTTGTTTTTATTTGATCAATCTCTATCAAAAAAGCATATAATCAATTAATCAAGATAAAAAAATGTTGTGTGAAAAAGACTACATGGATGACCTTTAGATAACTATAATTGAAAGAAAACTTGCTTGTATTATATTGTTAAATAAGTTTTATTACAAGCAAACGCCATTTTCTTTAGGATTTATATAAGGTTGGTATGTCAAAAAATTTGTAAAATATTGTCTTATTATAGTAGGTACTCTTTAGCCATACAATACACAGGAGTTCAAGAATCCTCTAAAAATGGTTATAAAGTGTAAACAACTAACAATTGTTTCTTAAGCAGTTTATACATGAGAATGAGGGATGAAAACTGGACGCGGTGTGATCAGATGCACTTGAAATAAACTACTCCTTCCGTTCTAAATTATAAGTCTATATTTGTATTTTTGGTTGTCCCAAAATATTTGTCTACTTTTATTTCCAACCAATCAAAAGAGTTTTTAGTGGAGATATATGATATTTGATTGGTTAACAGAGTAGTTAGTGGAAATTTCTTAAACTTTGTGCAAAGTGAAAATGGACTTATAATTTGGGACGGATGGAGTAAAAAATACTGCAAACATAATTTTTAAACTGAGTGCATTTAAGAAGGATCGGTATTTAATAACGAAATTAACATTACGATACAAATATCTATGGGCTAGTTCCGTCTCTGATGAGAATTATGGGTCATGTTATATGATTATAAAAAGAAAACAAATAGTTTATAAAACAAGGCTGCTTCATGCATATCCTTTTTGGCCTTTATGGGTGTTTTATATTAGTCTTGAATGTGTAATCAGTTGTTTTATAGTTGAACAAATATGCTTTGCACCAAATGAGAGCACTTTTATAGTATCTTTTGGTCAGTGCCTCCTGTGTAAAACCGCTTATATGATAACTGAATTTATATGAAATTTTCATCACTTTAGCCCACTTAAAATTAAGTTTACCATTATTTAGAGCAAATTTCCTATGTTGTCAACATTTGATGTTGAAAATGAAGTTTAAGGCTACAACTATATAAAGAATTATATATTTTGAGGCCCTTAAAACTTTGAGGCCTTGAGCGGTAGCACATCTCGCACACCCTCATATACGGCTCTACTTTTGATCCCATTAACAACTCCATAAGCTAAACGGATATGTGCGTGTATAAATTATAGTAAAGGACTTAGTTGAGAAAAAATAGGTCATATATCTATGTCTAAACTAAATATAAATTGTATTCACTTTCTAGCAACCACAACCATAAAAGTTCTTTAAAGATGTCAAGACTCAATAGTGGTTATAATTTTTATTCTATATACTACTTGCAATGTATGCATCACTTTTATTTAAATTCAGCAATTTAAGTTATCTAATCTAAATATAATAGTATAACTTTTAGCTACCACAACCACAAAAGTACTTGAATCTATTTTTTAAGTTAGGATCATTGAAAGTTTAATAATATGCATACTTGTTGAACCTATAAACACTTATCAAACCTATAAACACTTACCAAACGGAGCACTTTTATAGTAGTATCTTTAGGTCCCATTAACGACTCCATAAACTAAACGGATATGTGTGTGTATAAATTATAGTAAAGTTTATTTTAGTTAGCCAATTAAGTTATCTTAACTAAATTTCATAGTATAACTTTTAGCTACCACAACCATAAAAGTACTTGAATCTATAGTTTTTAGCTAGTATCATTGAAAGTTTAATAACTTCATGTTTGTTGAACCTATAAACACTTATCAGACATGTTAATACAGTACTATTTGATCAATTGACCTTTCTGGTTTGCATTTAAATATAACACAATAATCAGAGGCATCGTTGAGGGTGGACTGAGTGGGCAACCGTTCAGGGTCTCAAATTTATCATGTTAACAATTATATACATATGTATATAGATTTTTCTCGAAGAAAATATTAATTAGATGCGAAAATATTTTAAATAGGTAAAATATTGAAAGTCTAAACAACTAGCTTGAATTATCTCTTATAAAACAATAACACATTTTATATAACGTTAGTTTTTGAACTCATCGATTTTCGCTCAGAGCACACAAAAACTCAAAGATGGCCCTGACAATAGTTATCCTTTACTTTTACAAATTTGTGTAAATATATATATATAATTGGAAGTGATTGTCACACTTAACTAATTGATTTGCACACTTACAGTCACAATACAAACAAATAAAGCACAATTTAAATTTTGTACAACTACTTAAAACATAAATAAGAGTGTCACAATAAATTTTAAAAGTGTGCAAATCCTGAAAAAATATTAAGAGTAAACTTCTCCATAAAGTGAATATAAAAGACTAGCATAGTGAAGGAAAAGTAATGAAAAACAATCTAAAAAAAAATCAAATTTTCTTAAAAAATATAGTCCGACCTGCCGGATTCGAACCAGCGACCTAAGGATATCAGCATACAACTACAGTCCTCCGCTCTACCAACTGAGCTAAGGTCGGATCATGTCAACATTCGACAACAAATAATATTTAATAGCATGTATTATTGTGAGCCACATGAAACAAACCAATCGAGTTTATATATATATATTTTTTTAAAACACCTGCAACAAAATGACCAAAGTTGGTGGTATATCTTCATGAGTTCTCATTCATCATTAATTCATGGACTATTCTTGTAGATGGTTTGGCGACAGGAACTGAAATCAGTTTCCAAATCTGTCTAGTTTTCGCTTAGGTGTTCAGGTGAAAGCAATGAAAATTAACAAAACTTGGTTTGATAACAGCAAGGTCACTAGCTCAATTAGCAAGTAACCGAAGGATAAGTTCGTGGCAAGAACATGTTATGTCACGTTCTGCATATCTTTTCCTACAGTTGCAATTGTCTATGCAATTATCCGCACCCACATAACAGCTAACTTATATTCCGTCTACTTTGTGCTGGATTACAATGCGAACAATTTTTCATGCGCTTGGAAAAGATAACATGATAAGAGAACCGAACCAGAACACATAAGTTTGTACCACAATTTCATTATGGATTCAATTAAAGATCCAGTAACTATGATGTGCTAAGAAGCCACCATTGAAATATTTTTCGGTTTCTTTTTACATTTAAGTTCTAAGCTGACAACTTTTATAACAAAACTGCTACCGAGGTTTACCTAAGAACACAGGTAACAGGTTATTGCATGCTGCTTATTTTTCCACCATGAGCAATGGATGCATATCCTTTAGACGGAACCTGTACGAGATCAATGATTCAAAATAGTTCGATATGCCCCAATATAATCAGAGACCATCTAGGTCAAATAGATTAAGCGGGGTTGTAGCAGGAGGAGGAGATTCAAGCTGCAGAGGATCGGGTTTACCTTGGTCAGCTGCTGGAGTCTCGAGAATCTCAAAAGACTGTCCTGGTGAGTCATCACTTTCAACGCGTTCATCTGGTTGGTCAGGCTCTGACTGTGGCTCGGTTTGGTCAGGCTTTGATTGTGGCTCGGGTTGGTTGACAGGTGGCGGTTCGAGTGGTTGATATTTGGGTTTGTTCTTTTCTAAAAGAAGGTATGTCATGAAGTACCAAAATGCTAATATTCTACTTTGAGCCATCATGGTTTCGGATATGGTGCTGCCCCCGAAAGAAAGCCTCTCCAGTGCCTTAATAACAAGAAATTTAAAGTGTTAGTTTTCTTTCATTAGATCACATACTTCTATAAGAAGGCAATAAGATGGTGATTATGACCTGTATATATATTAATGGGTCTACTTGAATTTTGTTCTATCTCTAACAGGTCATTCGGATATTATGTTAAAATAATAAAATACATACTAAAAACATGTTGAAAGTCGCGTTAACTGACACAAGTCTATATAACTCATAAAACAGCATAAATCATTTTATTAGAAAGATTAGATTATTATTGAAAGAATTCATCCATAATTAGAGGCGTGTAACTAAGCAGTAATGTGATTCGCTCACCTGTTCTCCAGATTGTACATCAAAAGAATGTTGATGATCAAATTCAAGTCCTTTAAATTCATTGATGCAAAGACCTTGGAATGCCCTGCAGTAATCAAAGAGGGATGTTAAACAAATAGATGCGGGCATATGCTTATAAACTGGTCAATTCTGGAAATTTATTATCTCGGACGGGTCAAACGGGAACAATCTTATAAGGAAGCAGGTCTAAAGTTGCCCAAACTGTATCTTTGATGCTTAAAACCTCCTGAATCATTATATTCATAAACCAATTGTTTTTTTAATATGGACAAGTGGTTTGGCCAACCCAGCTAGACCCGTGCCAAAGATTACCTGTTTCGACTCATTACCCAGCCCGTACGACCGGCCTATTTTGCCACCTCTAGATAAAACCAGAGAATATGGTAGCTCAACAAACTAAAGTATCAAAGTGTTCCATTAAATATAATCTTTTGATACAGTCACATAAGAATGAGGTCAAAGTTCATACCATCTTATGAGAGAAACACGGGGGATCCAACGAAAGATGATCGGGGTATTATCTGCATTAACATAATAGCCACCAAAAACAATGAATACTGTCATGAGAGATGGCCCCAATGCCAAAGCAGCTTCAGTGGTTGGTGCCATAGCCCCCACCGTCAAACCCATTGCAGATGCGGCAAATGATTCCGCAGTCACTATTCCACTAAACTTCCCAAATCTGAAAATTGCACCACTTTCTGAGTAATTAACTTTGAACGCACTATTTTTTTTTTAACAGTTATGCAATTTATTTGATATGCTTACCTAGATAGAGTTGGATGAAGACGTGCCATGGGATAAAGAATAGTGCCAAACAATAACGGAAATGCAGCTCCAATAGGGGCTTCGGCAATTAGCTTGGATAATAAATAGGGTCCTAACAAATAAGAACCCTTTGCACGCTCTCTATCAACTATTGCACGTTCTTTTGGAAAGACACTGACAGTCTTTGTAAGTGCAGCCATTGCAGTGTTTATAGCAGCTACCTAAGTAATATCGGCAAACAAAAGACATTATTAGATAATAATATCCTGTTCCTAAAAAGATTTTATCACTGTTAAAATATTCCGGTTCATAATTAAACTAATACATATACGGACATACCTGAAGCAAGCCCATTCGATCCTGTATTGATGTCTGAGACTTTCCCATTCTCCAGAATACCGACCCAAAGATTAAAGCTGATGCAATTGACATCCTAGTCCGGACTATATTTGTGGGCCCATCACGGGAAGCCTGGTTAGTTTTCCACCAATGTTAGTCAGATGACACAGATAATTACTTGATTAATATATAGTAGATGACAAGACAGGCGGATTAATTAACAAATCATTTTTAGAAGTTCAAATGGCCAATGAGTTGGATAAAGCACAATATATAAATAATCAAAATCTTTAAATAAAACGCTTTTGGAGGTTGGATGAATTAAAAACCGCCTTTGCTCAATTTTCATCTCTTGATTCGTTCCCATTTTAGCTGATTTTAATTGACCCATTTAGGATAAAAACACAGCACAATTTGACACATTCATAAGTCATGGGTCAAAACAATATGTTACCTCTAATATATACGCTCACTCATGAAAACAAATAAAAATCATAGTAACAGTCACCTGCATCCACGCACGTTTAAGGAGCAATGAAAACTGCCTCCACCAACCACCTATTCCTTTGGCTGTAGACTTTCTTCTAAAGTTAGTTTTATCCCTAAAGACCACACTTTTGGGGATTGTTGTTGCATAAAAGGTTGATGACATCTGTTGAGAAAATGACTCCACAAGGCTATCAATCCTTTTGCGAGAAGAGTCAACGCTATCAGATGAGCTGTAGTCGATTGATATCAAATCAGCTAGAAATTCAGCAGGGTTAACATGGTCTTGGCAAATATACCTGTTAAAGTAAAAAATGATCAGTTTTTAACTCCACCAATAACATAGTACTGTTTAAGTTGCAAGTCATAGAAAAAATTCTAACAGTAATGTACAGGATTCAGTTTAGTTAACAACCCAAATTTTGCGAAGTAAGTCAGTGGTTCATTGCCTGCAGGACCAGCATAAACAAGTTCACCCTCTGTCAGCAATACAATGTCGTCAAATTTTGCATAAACTGAGCCTCTCGGTTGGTGTATTGAGCATATCACAGTGTGTCCATCCTGTGCAAGTTGTCTTAGAGTTTCCATCACTTTCTCTGCTTGAAATGCATCTAGACCTGAAAAAATAACCGGCTTACAGTTATACATACCTCACGACTATTAAAAAGTATTATTATCAACAAGAATACACTACTGATCACGAAAATGGAGCACACCATTGAGTTTACCATTATTTTATCAACTCAACACAAAACAGCATATGATAGTTTCTTATGAATACTCACAATAATAACAGCTTGTTAAAGAGATGTGCTATAGATGGAAAATAATGCTTACCAGTGGTTGGTTCATCAGCAAATATCACGGATGGACTAGCAATGAGTTCACACGCCATTGCCAACCGTTTCTTCTCACCTCCACTTACTCCACGAACTTTTGCATCCCCAACTCGCGTATCCGCACAACTGACCTTTTATTGCAAAAGAATAAACAGCATAAGAAACTAAGAGTGTATTGCATTATCATCTCGGTTTATCCAAAATATCTATTAGACAGTCTTGTTAACATGTAAAAAGTGTAGAATAGCAAAACTCACCAGGCCTAGTCTAAACAGGAGATTGTTTATGTATTCATCTCTATCTTCCTTCGAATATGTTCCCTTCAACTGGAGTTCAGCTGCAAGAGACAACGTCTCTCGAACAGTCAACTGTGAGAAGAAAAGATCCTCTTGTCGGACATAAGCAAATCTGTTCAAATTTCATCAAGTTGAATTCATCAATAAAAAGTTTCAGAAACAAATGATGAGCTTCATGGAAGTTTAACTTACTTGAAGGACTTATTTGACATCGACTGTCCATTGACCTCCAAAAGGCCTGATAGGTGTAACCGAGGGGATGCTGTGGTCTGACCAGCTAGTACATTGAGGAGGGTTGTCTTCCCTGATCCTGAAGGACCCATAACTGCAAGCAGCCTTCCAGGTTTCGCCTCTCCACATACATTCTTAAGCAAGAATCGCACCTGCAAGTGAACAGAACAGATGGTGATGTTGCTATTTTGTTGCTTTACAGCTTAAAAGTAGGCAATCACATAATATTCGCTCTATAAAAAGAAACATTTGGGTTGCTTAAAATCAACTAATTACAAGCACAGACCAACATGCAGAAAATGTATATGATAGAAAAGTGCTTTCTTTATACTGTAAAACACAGGTGACCTAATTCCATACTAGGAATTTGTTATGATCCCACATTGACCAAGTATGTGATTGGTTGGTTATTTATAAGTTTTTGAGTGAGTTCTACACTTAGACTTACGAACCGATACGAGCCTAGTATGAAATAGATTCGTATCAATTGGTATCGGAGCTGTCGATTCTAAGATTAAAAAAAAGGGTTATTATTGTTCATAAAAAGAAATAGCAACAAAGAGCCTTGAAGAAGGGTTAACTGAGGTCGCAGATGGTGAAACGGTTCCAATCCAGATTCATGTTGTACCAATCTACACGGGAGGAACTTTGTACACAGGCGCATCAAGATTTCTCATTGTTGTTTGAGAAGTTTCAAGGATCGATAAAAGTATAGATTAATCAGGAGGGACAAGTCCATGTATTGGGGGTCCAACTAAACCAACGTAGTCCTAAAAGGAGGGTAAACTGGTAAAGGCAAGGCTGTTGTGGAAAAAGTTTGTGGTTGCATGTGTCCAAACTACTAAACCTAGAAAGCTATGCACCTCGCTTGGTAATGTATTTGAAGGATTGGATTCACATGAACAACTACAAGTATGCATAAGAAAACTCAAAAAGATATATCAAGCACACAAATGGGATACAAAGAAGAACATGGAATCCCGGAATCACGTGAGGCAAGATAGCCTATGTAACTGCACGAGAGCTAAACTAAGCTCGAACCTGGCTCAACAACCCTAAGCTAACATTTAAAGTAGCTAGAAAAGGATTTGTCATCCCAAGATGTTTACCCATCTAGGTTCCAACCATGGACGGAACTTAGAAAGTATAAATTTTTCAAGTTGGCCCCTCCACCAACACAAGTTCTGTCCGTCCCTGGTTCCAACCCGAGACCTTTGGGCCGTGGCTCGATAACAGTAAGCTTGAAGCTCGATAGGCTCATTTGCACTCCTAGAGTCCTAGTCACACAACACAACTGGCCTAAATTCACCAAAACTAAACATAATTCCCTAGCTCATATACACATATTCATAAACCACAATCACAAAATGATTAAAACCAAAGACTAATTACCGATTTAGAAGCTTTATCAGACACCGAACACGTAACATTAGTCCACCGAACATTCACCGGATACACCTTATCAGAAACCGAACCACCTTCTTCCGAATCAGAAACAACACCTTCTTCCGATTCATTTTCTTCGGTTTCCGGCAAGTACGCCGGACCCGGACCTGAGAACAGACGCAGGAGTAACGCCGCCGCGACGGCCGCCAGTATCTGGCCTACTCCGCCGCCGCCTTTGCCGGAGAGATGGTTGAGCATTGTGAAATGTTTCCCGCCACTGGAAATGATAATGGTGTTATCTTCTAGTGGTTTGTCTGGTTGTTTTCTTTAGATGACTTCAAAGTGATTGATAGATATGTTTCAAAATTGTTTCATTTGGGTTAAGGGTAGTTTAGAGACTCACCGTTGGATCAAAAGATCAAAAATTAAGTAAAAAAAACATGGGGGACTAATAATGTAAATTTTTATAAAAAAATGGAGGGACTGGATGTGTAAATTACATCATAACTATCATTACCCTATTTTTCCCCAAATCACATACGCTGCACCCCACTTTCTCTCTCTACCAATATTCAAACCCTAACCTATAAATCAAAAATCAACCATGATTAACCATAAATTAACTATCAAAGCTTGTTAAATCGCAACAAAATGGAAGCATATATCGTTAGGAACTTGATTCCCGCAAGATTTACGGGTCAAAATGAACCAATCCATCATCCGATTGAAAAAATGGTTAAATGTACAATATAAAGTCGAATGTTCTTGATTAGATATGGTAATTGATTGTTAATTATGTTGTTTTATTTGTTTTTGTTGCCAATTATTGTGACATTTTTATTAGAATGTTTATTGATGATCACAAAAAATGTAGTTTTGAGTGGTATTTAGTTTATTTGGCAATGTGAACTAGGTTGCTCTGAGTTTTGTATACATGAATGCACATCAAGTGTTTGATGAAATGTGTGAGTAAAAGTATCATACATGTAGTATCGCCAGTGATATTTGAAGTTGAAATGTATTTGTGTATTATCAATAGTGATATTTGTATTATCACTTGTGAAAGTTTGTTTATTTGATAGTTTTTTTTTTGTTTGTTACTTGTTTTAAGTTTTATTATATGTCATGTATAGTATCACTTTTGATATTTCATTGTTATTGTTTTCTAATCATAGTTAAAACATTTTTTTTTTTTGTTAAAAGTTTTGATACTATTTACTGTGTGTTTTATCACCTTTGTTTTATATAATAATTTTGCTATTTTATGTGCTTTTTGTGGATGATAATTGTGTTTTAGTTACTGATAAGTTGTTTATTATAATTTAATATTGCTTATTATTTAAGTTGTTAGATTAAACATCTTAAACAGGTTGATTTTGCTTTAAATATATAGTTATTTAGTGTGATTTTGTTTATTTTTTAAGTTGTGACTGGATTTGTCTATTTAATGGATACACTATGCGTATTTCAATAGGTTTTACAACGGGATTTGAAAATATCTATGGTTGAATCAGCAAACTGAAGAAGATATGGTTAAACAAAGCACAACATCTTTACAAACAAACTAAAGAAGCTCAAACACATGTTATAACACATGTGATATCACACGTGATATCACATGTGATATCATAAGTGATAAAATCTGTGATATCACACGTGATTCAACAAATAGAAGAAGGCGACACATCTGTGATATCAAATTCTCCTCTAAAAAGTTGAACAGCATGAGAATGCGATACATAAAAAATTAGCAATAAAAGTGTGGTAGTCAGTAGTTATTGAGGGATTGTTGTGATAATGTGATGAATGTTGTAATAATATGAGAAATCACAAGAGATATTGAGCTTGTAACATGCTTCTGTTAGATTTGTAATGCAGTTATTTTCTTAATTGATAGAGTGTGCATGTTTCGATAGGTTTAACACCGTATCACATGTTCCTCCATCACCACCACTGATTTAACAAATAGAAGAAGTCAACATGCTTGTGATATCACAGGTGATACACCTGTGATATCACGATATCATATGTTCCTCCAAAATCCGAACAATATGTTGCATATTTTTTTAAGTGCAATATAATATCACAAGTGATAAATGAGTATATATTGGTCTCTAATAATCATGACCTATTAATATTTCCAGATGGACGTGCTTGCGAGGCACATGATGATAAATAATCCATATGGAACTTTATGAAGAATTGCAGCAAAGATAATTCTACTTCAAGTAAACGAAAAAAAGGAGATGATGTCTGATTGTGCAAACAAGATTGCTATAAAAAAATAAAGATGACTAGATAAAAAGAATAATAGATGAAACAAAGATGATTGAAAAAGGAGCAGGCGAAGCAAGAAGTAATCCTTATGTTACTTAGTTTAAAAATCCAATGCGAGTTTGGGGTAACTAAGAAGGGTGCGCTCTATTAGGTCTAGAGCCACACTGCATGGTGCCAGAGTTTGTACTACTTTTAGGAATCACTAAGTGACTTGTATGATCATTTTTATGGAAAAGTATTAATGTAGCATTTTATTCTTTTATCACATGTGATATTACTCTTAGCATTTTGTGTTACACTAAAATTTTGGGGTAATTCTGAGAATGCATGTTTTGCTCAAGGTGTCATCACTTTTTAGGAAAAAAGTTTGGGTATTTCCAAAATTAACTTTGAGACTTGCGACTTTTTCCTTCCAATCTAAGAGTGCCAAGTGTCCTGACACTTTTCAGAATCCAATCATTTTCGTACCTATGATTTATAGGCGACTAATATCCAGCGAGTTTTTAAGATTCGAGCGACTTTTTTTTTTGATATTTTCGAGGAAAAAGTCAAACTTTAGAAAGTATTATTTTATTCCTTTTGCTCCTTCCCAATGTCGAGCGACTTAAGCGAATTAATTTGAGCGGTTTTTAACAAAATAGTACTTTTGTACTCTTATCCAATTTTTACACCACGGTAAAAATACTTTTTACTTATCGCATATGTTTCCTAACCATTGAATTAGAATAACACATACATTACACCCCCATTACAAAATTACTCCTACAAGTCAAGAACTATTGTCTTCTCGAAATCCTGAAAAAAAATGTTTCGTATTCGGGTATGTATTTTTATGTTGATATATATAAATTGTTCGTATATTTGTTTTTCCCCTTATTTATTTGAAATTAATCATGTTTAATAGTAGTTTTGCAACAACAATTTTGTTTATTTAAGTTAGCAAAACGT
Source organism: Chrysanthemum seticuspe (assembly GCA_019973895.1). NCBI lineage: Eukaryota > Viridiplantae > Streptophyta > Magnoliopsida > Asterales > Asteraceae > Chrysanthemum > Chrysanthemum seticuspe. Next base: position 53,006,987 of record BPTQ01000009.1, on the reverse strand, counting down.
TTTAGATTGTGTTGGGGTTTGTAATTTATCTGGTGTGTGAGATGTGATTCTTTGTTGTTCTACCTTTTTGCAATAAATGCATTAAGCAATGGAAATATATTTGGTATTTGTTACAAAATTGTACTGTGAGGCTTTGATGATTGAATGCAGCTTTGTTACTCCCCTTATATGTAATTAAGTAGAATATGTTTTTTATTTTATTTTCTTTATTTATTTTATTTTTTCATTTGTAGGAATATGAGGCGAAAATCATCATCAGAAGTAAACCAAACTACTTTTCTTTAATAAAATCCAAGTTGGATAAAAAAACGAAGGAAGTTGTTTCGGGCAACTTGTTTCGGTAAATGGTTGGACCTTTCTTATTTTGACCACGAAGCACATATGATGGATTATATTTTACAAAAACAATGTTATCCGAATGAAAATCATTATGATATGACGATTGTATATTATATTGATGACCGTCCCCTACATTTCGGTCGTCCAGAGTTTTCGCTTATCACTGGTTTTAATTTTGGAAAAGTAAGTTTTGAAAAATATGGATCTGGACACCTCAATTTTATGTCAAGGGTTTTCCCAAAACTTTCAGGTTCAAAAATTACAAACTAAGATATTCTTGGCCTAATTGAGGATGAAGAGGCATTTGGTATCATATGCGACGAAGATGCAATACGTCTTTGTCTATTGTTAGCTTTGGAGGTTATCTTCATGGGCAGATTATTGGTTCAGGAAGTTGATGTTTCTCTCATGCGATTAGTTGAAAACCTAGATGATTAGGATGCCTTCCCATGGGGAGAGCATATTTTGAGGCATTTGTATCATGAAATTTTGGATGTTGCAGATAAATACAAGTGGGATTTCCTTCAAGGTATTAACAAAGACCACAAATTTGTTCCAACCTATACACTGTCAGGATTCGTTTGGGCTTTCAAGGTTAATATTTTATATATCAATATACACTGGATTCATTTTATGTATCAATATTTTATGTTATTATTTATTATTGAAATTCCAAAATCCGAATAGATTTTGATACTGGATTCTTTTGAAAGAAGCATTCTATGGTGGAATAAAGTTCCTGATATTATGCCAAGAGGAGTAGCGTGGTCAAAGAATACACCCTTCAAAAGATCTGATTATAAGTTTCTTTTTGGAAAGGTAAAAGTAATATTTAAAATTTTCTTATTAATGCAATCTTTTTTTCTACATTAATGCAATCTTTTATTGAACATTATTATTTGATTTAACAGGATTCCAATCCTGTTAAAGAACTTTCACCGACAATAGCTGAGAGGAGATCTGATTGGTATATAAAGTTTACGACATTTTTCCATGATTACATACCTAGAACTCCACCAGTGAAAACAACACATCTTTACGACGAGTGGTTGAAGAAGATGGCCGCAACACGCAAACGTGGCAAGACTGAAAGGAAACATTTACCTATTATACGCAGGAGTGAGAGCAGTATAATAGAGATTAGCATAACACAGGATCGTGTTATTACAGAGTTAAATAAGCGTTTGTTCAAACTTGAGGCAATTATTCAGGTTATTAAAGCATTTGTTCAAAGTCATAGACCCATCAATAATCACACGACTACTGATAATAATATACGTCCCTTTTTTCAGGTTCTTGCTCGAGAAAGAAATGGGGTAATATATCCTTTTTTTCTTTTTTTTCGTATATATACTTTGACATCATCAGGAACCTGCTAGCAGTGGATTTCAAACCACTAGCAGTGGATTCATATACTCTAGCAGTGGATACACAAAATTTATAAAACAGCCCTTCAATTATCCTTTTTCAGGAACCTGCTAGCAGTGGATTCAAAACCACTAGCAGTGGATTCATATACTCTAGCAGTAGATACACAAAATTTACAAAACAACCCTTCAATTATCCTTTTTTAGGAACCTGCTAGCAGTCGATTCAAAACCACTAGCAGTGGATTCATATACTCAGCATTCTTTTCATTAATGTAACAAACAAAGGATAAGTCTTACCCGAGAACATACACAAAATCATGCCACATTTTGTCTGAACCACATGAACACATGGCATAGGATAGAATCTCCAACTCTCAATCTCCCACTTATGTGAATTCTTCCAAATAGAATACCCTTTACCATCTGGAGAATGAGAATCAAACAAGACTTGAAGATCACCTAATAAATATAAACCAAAACCCTATGGTGAATGAATAGTATAATGCTGAGTGACATGTTCATACAGCATCTTCAACTCATGTCAATCCACCAAATGAAAGATTTCCTTCAAGAAGTTGAACTGTATAGTAGAATTATCCAGTCGATAAACAGTTTTAAGCTTCCCACCTGTCCAATTGATCAATAAAGCATGTGTTCCTTCAGGAAAAACATCAACAGTTCCTTCTTTAATAAAAGTTGACTCAGCAGCCTTGAGATCTAAAGAAATACTCTTGGAAATATTTTTCCTAGCTAGTCTCACAGATCTCCTTAAGGAACTAAGTTTCCTTTTAGCCATCCTTTTCTTCCTCCTACCAGGTGTATAAATCCCCTGAGAAGATCCTTCCTCAGACTCTTCAAGAACATCTTCAGCTTGAGTAGAAGAAGCAGAAGTAGACTTAATTGGAACACCATCACGTAAGGAATTCATTCTGGCAAGCATCTCTCGTGCTTTCTTAGCTTTAGCAACCTTTAGATCATCTTTCTTACTCAATTTATCTCCAAAATTATCAACAGATACAATACTAGGCAATGCTTCAGGATAAACAAGAAAAGGTTCAGCAGAAGAAACCATATCAGCTGAACTTTTCTCTTCAACAACTGCTTCAGAAGAAACAACAGGAGAACTTAAATTTGGTGCCACATCATCAAAATTATCTACAATCTCAACTGTCTTGGGTCTCCTTGCTTTAGGAACATCAGACATATTAGCAATCCTTTCCAATGTAGAAGAAGAAGTAGAACCAGATGAAGAAAACTTCATAATCATATTATACTTTCTGATCAAAGCATCATCAGATAAAGCTAAGATTTGCTTCATTGACATGCCAGTATTGTATACAGTAGAACTTTGATTCTTCACAATCCTCCTCATATGAACTCTCTTCTGAGCTACAGTCATTGGTTTTTCCCTTTTTGCTTTATTCCTTTGAGCAACAATAGCATTCCTCTTTGCAGCTGCTTCTTTCTTCATTTGTTTTCCAAGGTCCACCATTTGTGCCACAAAATTCTCACTATCAAAAGCTGCACCTAAAATGCGTTTAGCAAGATTAGGATCAGATGCACCTTGATTAGTATAGGCATCCCATTGAGCATCAGTGATCGTAGGAAATAATTCATCAAGCTCTAGTTGTCTCTCTGTAGACAAATTAGAATCAGACTGAGCATGAAGAAACTCAGCCACTGCACGACTCTTCTGCATATTTTCATAGTCAGCAAACATCCTAGCTTGAGCTTGATTTTCTTCTTCAGACACCAGATCTGAACCAAACACTTCATCAATCACAGCTTCCTTTCATTTGTCATAAGGTTCCTCAACAAAACCAATTGGAGAAATATGCACAGAAGGATCATCAGAAGAAACACCCATATCAACATCAGAAGAAACAGGTTGAGAAAACGCCTCAACAGGTGTAGAAAAGACTTCAGAAGTAGAATTCAACTTAAAACTTCTCCCAGCAACAAAAACTTCATCATTATCTGCTGAAGGTGAAGAACTTGGTGGTTCTGGTACAAATGAAGCTTGACCATGTTCAGCAGCAACATCCTCCATTTGAATATCAGCAGACACACTTGCAACAATTTGTCCCTTTGGAGCTTTACTAGATTCCTTATTCAAATATAGTCTTTTCCTTTTGTTAGTGTATTGAATTGGTTCCTTTTTCTATGAAGATTCAGCAGCAATAGGAGAAGAAACATGAGTTGTTAGAGCTGCATCAGCCAAGATTCCTAGTGATGCAAGTTGAGTCTCTTCTTGCTCCTCATCAGAAGAAACCAAAACTCTCCTTTTGCCCCTTTTTCCAAGTAGTTCCTCCAAGTTCTTAACTTTATTCTGCAACTCCACAAGCTTACCACCAAGAGAAGACTTAGTCTCTGTAAGCTCCTTCTTGAGATCAGCCACCTCACCTGCATACCTGTTCACTAAAGCATATATAGATGTAAGTATAATAGGGTCCTCAGCTCCACCAGCTGATTGCTCAGTGGTAATGGGAGCTTCATTGGGCCTTTCAGGAGAAATATGAACATGCTCAAAATTAGGAAATCCTTCATCAAATTGATTCCTAATAGGACTAGGTGTGGGCAGTCTATCAGTTTCAAGCTCAACTTCATCAAGAGAAACTTGAGTAGGTGGTGGACTAGGACTAGGTCTAGGTGAAGGTATAGGTGGAGGTAGGTCAGGAGAAACATTAGATGCTTCAGCAGTAGCAGAAGGGCCCTCATCAATAGCAACTGAAGGATTACCATCAGTAGCATTGGTAGAAGATGGAACACCAACAACATTATCCTCATCAGCAACTTCATTGTTTTGAGGCAACATAGCTGCTAGCAAAGGATGATGTGTCCCCTCATACTTAGTTCTCATTGAAGCAAATAGCTTAGAAGATAAAGCTCCTATGGGATAAAAAGCTTGGGTTTGGGTAGTAACAGCTAAGATCATTTGTAAAAACCTATGGTACATCAAAAACTTGCTCTTCTTCCTAGTTATATTCTCAACCATATTATCGAAAATAAACTTAGAAAAATTATAAGTTAAACCCTGAGATAGACATACAATACCACATCCCAAATGAGTAGAAAATTGATCCCATCCTCCTGATTTATTGCTAAAACTTTGAAGCAATGTATGAACTAAAAACCTCCACATAGGACAAAGCTGATTCTTTAACCACATGTCAGTCCTTGTACCTTGATATCCAATTGCTCTTAGCCCATCAAGTACCACAACAGCATTAGAATCATAAACCCCATTCTCATCATCCAAACGAAGTTGTCTTCTTATCCGCTCCTCTGTCACCACATGCTCTGTTCCGTCAATCATTGCAACAATCTCTGTATTACTCCGTTTTGTAGCAGTCGCCCAAAATTGAGTAACCAACGATTCATATATTGCATTCGGAGAATGTGTTAAAGCATAATGAATCTTGTACCTCTGTAAGAATTCTACCATTGGTCTATACAACTCATCACCCTTAGTTGTTCCCAGAAAAGCGATTTTATTATGATCATGCTTGAATTGAAGTGCCATGAGAAAAATCGTAAGTTAGGGTTAAGATTCACACAAGTGGAAGTGTTTTGAACGTGAGGAAAGAGGGAATCGTTTAATTTGAGACGAAGATATGCGAATAGAGAATAAGTAGTAGTTTCCCAATTTTGGTCAATGTTGACCAGTGCTGACGTGTACTGCTACTTTTACCCAATTTAACTTTCAACTTCGGTAGAAACACTAGCCATTCTGCTGAAGAATACCAATCAGCAGAAATACATCACGTATTCAAGAAGCTTCAGTAAATATCTTTTTACTGTTTCACCCACATGCATTAAATCTCATTAAGTCTTGAAACTGTCTATAAAACAATCCCAATGCACACATAACTCTTCATCAAAAACCCCCAAATATCATCACAAAACCTAATTTCATCAATGCTCCAAAATTAACCACAATCGACCATGAGTACTAAACCAGAGATCATAGATCTCACAAAATCATCCTCATCATCATCATCATCATCATCATCATCAAGTGATGATTCAAACCCATGGCTTCATTACTTTCCACAACCATATCCACGACCAAGTAAATCACCCTTTCTCCCTTCTTCAGAAGATGATAGTGTAGTGAATCCAAGTGAATCTGCTGATGATTCTGATGACTCCTATAAGGAGAGAACATCTTACTCCCAACCTCCAGCACCTCAGCCTCAACGAAGGCCACGAGCCAGAAATCCGCCACTCCCTAAGGATAGAGAGGTGGTTCTTGGTCTTTCTGCACCAGGTTTTGGTGCATCAACACATATCGTATAGGGGAAATGCTTAAGGATGGTGGATGGATTGCATTTTGGTTGAAATCAATAGATGAAGCACAAAGGACATATTATTTTTCTTCATCATCATGTGTGGTCATCGTCATCATCAACGTTTTCATCAATCCATCCTTTCCATTTTGATCCTTAGCATCCTCGTCATAGTAGTCATGCATCTCCAGCCATCGAGATAGAAGGAATGGGTGGTTATGCAAGACTTCACGAACGCATATCCAGCATCTAGTGTGAAAGATGTGAGCGATCATGCGTATCCAACAGCCTGTTAGATGTTGGAATAGATGATATGAACTAGATTAGGATTAGTAGATCATGTATAGCTCTTTTCTTGTAGTTGCATTTGATGTTGATTGTACTCTGTAAGCTGTAAGCTGTAAACTGTTTCTCGAATGAATGAATGAACAATATGTTTTTATAGAAAAGAACAAAAAATTTGCACATGTTCAACAGTTGATTGTATAACATTCTCACAAAGTAACATAAAAAAACAATAAAATCAAGCCATTCCTGTAGCTATTATTATTCAAGTAACAAACATTGAAAATTCTAGATGACTGATAAGTTGTGCTTCCATTGTGTTAAAGTTCAAATTGGAGTAACTATAAATCGTCCAAATGAACAACATTTTCAGTCACAGGTTGTGACTGAATGTTGTTAGGAACGATGTTTTCAGGAGTAGATGATTCACATTTCCATACGAAATCATTGTTTGATTGAGCACTTGCTTCTCCCTCTTTGACCTCTACACGCGTCCTCTGTCCTCTGTGTCGTTCTTGTTCCACTGCTTCTTCATTAGTTGTAGGGGTGCACGATTGTGAGTTTCTTTTACGTTTCTGACATGTGACATTAGTTCAAACAACCATATCAGTAATTACATTAAAAATTATATACATTGAAATAAAATATAGAAACACACTTGCCTTGCTTGTCATCAACGGTTCAGTACATGACTGTCTTGTGTGTCCTGCCTTTCCACACCTGCCACAGGTTTTGCTTTCTGGCTCTTCCCCCTGTGATCGGATACGTATTTTTTCTTTGGGTTTTCCAGGTTGTCGCTTATCCATAGCAGGAGGTTTTACGGTTTGCAAGTCATCAGGAGTACGCCACAAGGATACATCTTTTAGAGGATAAACCCTTGCTTCGTATGTATTTTTTAGTGACGTTTTCTTAAACCAATCCATCGCCCAACTGCTAGTGTCAGTCATCCCTTCAACTCTAGACACAACACAAACATGACCACAAGGTAGACCAGATAGCTGCCATTTGCGGCAAGTGCATTCTCTGTTGTCAAAGTCAACAATATGAACATGTTTCGGATAAGTAACTTGGTAAATCTTGTGCATCTCAATTCCGTTAACACCCCAATTAGCACTCTTTGCCATTCTATTGTATACTTTTGCATTTGCCCATTCGCTAAGTTCATCCGTTGGAGCATCTGAAATAAAAAAATAATAATACATTTTCGAGCGACGTGCCAAATATGTAATAAACCAATTATAATAGACAGTTTTTTTAAGTTACCTTTGTATTTTGCTCGACGTTCAAAATACCATTTTTGTAGAAGCCTTCGATAGTACTCCATTAGCTGGGTTATTGGAACCTTCCTAACATCTTTGGTTACAGAGTTTACTGATTCAGCACTATTTGAGGTCAAATAATTGTACCTGTTTGCAGGGCAGTAAGCACGCGACCATTTATCAAATCCAGCTTCATCTTTTAGTTTTTTATACACATCAGGTTTTAATGATCGAATCTCTGAAATTGAAGCATCAAACTCCTGCTCTGTGTAAGCTTTGCATGTCCTCTAATATATAGCCTTCCACTTTCTAGTTTTCAAAGTGCAGTTCATCATTAAATGCCGACAACAAAAACCATGAAACGCGTTGGGAAAAACGGTACTACATGCATGTGCAATTGTCGGATGTCTGTCAGAGATGATGGCCAAATCTTTTACTTCACCAATGCATTCTTTAAGTTTGCTCAAAAACCATGTCCATGATTCATTGGTCTCACCTTGAGAGACACCAGTTGCAATAGGTATAATCTGGTTGTTGCCGTCCATCCCAACAACAACCAGATTCGTACCAAGGTATCTCCCTTTAAGATGTGCGGCATCAATGATTAGCAATGGTCGCATAAAACGTAAGAAGCTCCGAATCTATTTTAAATCAATCAGAAATTGCTTAATTAATAAAATTTTGATAATAATGAAGGTATTAATCAGAAATAAAAGATAATAGAATATATGGAAAACTTACAGCAACACCGAAACCAATGAATACCATCTTAAACTGATATGTCTCATTTGTCTCAATGTGTGTTACTGTCCCCTCATTTTGCAACTTTAAGTTATAGCAGTAATAAGGCAACTGCTCAAAAGACTCCCTAGGACAACCGTTCAACAACTGTAATGCAATGTTTTTCCCACCCCAAGCTCGGTAGTAAGAAATGTCTACTTTCCAATCAACATTAAAATCTTTTTTTATGTCCGCACCCGTATATACCCGTTTGCAATTCCTCAATTTATCAACAAGTATGTGACCCACTAATTTTCGGGTAGCATTTCGATGATTAGGATGAATTTTTGTTCTGGAACATGTATGACAGTCGTTAATGGAAGTAACATGGAAGTATCGGCTAACAACACTTTTTCGTGCGTTAATGTACCAGTTGCAACCTTCTACAAAACAAGCTACATTGTACCTTTTCTTACATGAGTTAGTAACTTTATACTCAAACATATCAACCAACGCTTTTATTCCTATTGCATAAATGCATCCTTGCTTATCATCAAACCGACTACCCACCTTTAATTTAGATACTACAGGGTGTTTATGGTTACTTAGCTTTTTAATTATGGGATCAGCTGAAGTGGGTGGATCAGGGATATTTAGAAATGTGGTTTTCTGCCAACTAGGATGCACATCTACATTAACGTTTGCACCTGCACCCTGATTATTATGATCTTCAATTTTTGGTGTTTGAAAATCAGATTCTTGAGGCAACAAAGGAACATTACGATCAATATCAAGAGTCTTAGAAGAAGTAGGCGGCTTTACCTCGGAAGATTTCTCGATAAGTTTGATGTATAGCATCTGGATCAAGTTCTGCTTACAGCATATTTCATGAACAAAGAAAGAAACATCATCATCGTCACTCACATGAATTTTGGTTGAAGCGGACATGTAGTATAAACTGATGATCTTATCTTTAATCTGATATTTGTTAGTGAGATAGGTAATCAGTTGTAGGTAGGTGATGTTAACTGGAAGTAAAACTCCACGAATTGATGTCTCAAAATCCAAATAAAGTTTGAATTATTGGGAATTAGCCGAAGTCATTTTTCTGGGATTTGTGTTCACTGTTCTGGGATTGTACAAACAATAAGGGAACCAAAAAAAATTCGCTGAAAATAGGACCTTTTAGTCGCTCAATATAAAATTCGCTTAAAATTTTCCCTCCACAATATTCATTACCCGCTCATTCACAAAGTCTATTTCCCGCCAAATTAGATGTGACTCTACTATAAAAGCATCAAGTTTACTCATTGGGTAAATAAAACAATGGCTCCCTCTTCTGCCGCTACCTCCAGATCCAATCGAAAGCCATTGGAATACTACATCAATACTACACACTGCGAATGTCCAAAACCATTACCGGTGGAAGTACAAACCTCTTGGACCCAGACTCATCCTGGTAGAAGATTCAAGGCCTGTCCAATTTATGTAATATTATTATGCATTATACTTATTTTACTTGTTAGGTTGAATATGTGAATTTAACAAATTTTTATTTTAGGACAAAAAGACCAAATGTAACTTCTAAGGGTTCCTAGACCCGGAACTACCAACTCAGTATTACAAAGATTTGTTTTACAAGGAACATGAGGAAAAGAAACATTTAATGAAGATGGGAAAGAGTTCAGTCTCGGATGAAGTTATTGAGGTTTCAAACAATGATGTCATGAAAATGTTGGATGAGTTGACTTTTATCAAGTCAAGAGTGCAAGTTCATGACAAAGTTGTGTTGGTTTTCAGTTTGATTGTTCTCTTCAGTGCTGTAGTTTGGTTATGGTAATCTGTTTAGCAATAAGTGTTATGTAATATGTATGTTATAGTCTTTTAGCAATAAGATTGTATGTAGTCGTTTTTTCAAATCAAATGGATGTTTGTAAAAAACAAACGTTTTAGCACTTTACACAAAATGTTTGTTGCAAATCAACAGTATCACAACACGTATATACAGAAACTAGGGCATAAAGAAAGCCCGCATGGGTGTTAGGAATATACCAAGTTGCGTTACACAGACATGCATAAGAAGTTGTCTTTTGATGTCCTTCACATACATCCAGTTTGTGGTTACATTTGGTTGAACAACAAAAGTCTAAAACCACATACAAGCCATACCCAAAGAGATGAAATGCATCTTTATTCATCACTTGTATGAACAGCCACCTTATAGTTCCAAAAGTACTCCACCATATGCTCTCGATACGCCAAAGCAACTTGAAGAGGGTCATCAACCTTCATACTTAAGTTGTTACCCAGCCTGTGCAAAAAAATACATACCCAAACTCCGCAATCACCGTATGCATTGGCTTGTATAGGGACATCATCCGCAACTCGAAATGTGATCTTATAATCAGAAACAGATATTGATTTGGCTTGAAGAACTTTACACAAGTTTAGATACTGTGGTAGCTTTCTCTCAAAAGTAACCCTCCATTTTAAATTCTTTTCTCTCGTCTCAGGTTCTGGCGTACCTAGTGTGTCATAAATTGTTATAACTCCGGTACGAATTTGCAACTCGGCGAGAAACCAGTGGCACTCGGGTACGTTCACAGGAAAGTATACCTAAATGTGATCAAATAATCCTTGTCATAATTCATCACATTTTGAGCATGTATATATTTACCCAAATATCTAGAAGAAAGTATGGTCTTTATATACAAACCTTCTCGACACTAGACCATGGCAATGGATAGCGTTGACCAGTGGCGTAGTAGGCACGCATAGACCCTTCAAGGATAGAGGAAGAGAAAAATGGTCCAGCCATAGCCCAATCGGCATTGCCAAGCCTGAACTGCCACATTAGATCAACCCAGAGATCCAGATGCTGCAAATGTTTTTTATAAGCAAAATACCGGTAAACTAAATCAAAAAAAATAATTAATTTTTTTATGGAAATTAAATATCTGTTAGGTACCTCATCTCCAAGCCATTGCCTCTTCCATAACCCAACAAAGCCAACCAAAATTTTCGATGAACAACGATGTCGCCAAGACCCCAAGGAAAGCTATGTGATGACTTCAAATCTTTTTTTATAAAGGTACCCATACACGCTGGTTTAGTAATCTTGTTGATATCGCAACCTTCAGGACGTGACAGATCCTGAAATTTTTTAAAAACAAGATTAATGTATATGTCTTTAAGATGTCTGTTTGTAAATGTAGTTCTTCTATACCTCTACCCATGTTTCCAACTGATTATCTTCACCACGTGGTGGATTAATATCTTTTCTCAGTCTTTTGGAACGTCGTTTCGGCAACTGTGGAGTCGTGGGAGGGAGATTCACGTATGGCTCCTGCAAACACTTGCCCACCTGCTTTGTCCTTTTTGACTCATCATCTTGTTTCAAAACAGGAGTACTCTCTTGGGTAACTTTGGCATCACTCTCTTTGGTAACTTTGGCCTTTCTAGTTTTCTTTATTGCTACGGCATTATAAGGTGACTGTCTGAACTTACTTGCATTTCTCTTCCTTTTACCCCGCATGAAAACATACTATACAAAAAAAATTCATCATTGAAATAACATCAAACTTTTGAAGTACATGTGGTAACTTTAATAAATAATGTAGCTGTACCTCAGAAGCTGTAGGCAAAGGCTTACTGGCTTGTCCGTCAGAATTATGAATCATCTTCTGTCTTGCCTTCACAGCATCATTATCAATTTTGTCTATTACCGCCTTGGTTGACAACTGATTTGCAACCGGTAACTCAACCCCGCTTTCTTTCTCCTTAACGTGGGCATCAACATTGTATGCTTCATTATGAATAACCGTATCTCCAAGATGATTCATATGCTCATACCCCATCCCTGCCATTTGTGACACTGCTTCACTTACTTTCTGACCTTCATGAGAATCTATAATGTTATTTTGATTACCTTGAACCACCTCTATAGATTTCTCAGCAACATTTAACACTGCCTCACGATCATGAGAGTGTTCATCAACAGCATTGCAATCAACAATGACATTTTCATTAACTTGAACACCCTCTATAGATTTATCATCCACATTTAAAACTACTTCACCTACTTTCTCACGATCATGAGAGTGTTGATCAGCAGAATTGCAATCAACAATGGCATTTTCATTACCGTGAACGCCCTTTACAGACTTATCATCAACATTAAACACACCTTCATGAGCATGTATTTCATGTGCTTGAACTGCCTCTCCAGGTTTATCAGCACCAGATTTATGGTCAACGTTATATGCACCTTCACTTAATTTCACCGTAACATCGGAATCATGAGCATGTATCTCAGTAGCTTGAACAGTCTCTCCAGGTTTATGATCAACACTTACCACCACCTCACTCGGTGTTTCGCCATCTTCCTTGTTTTCAGCAGCATTTTGTTCATCTATCCCAACCTGTTTGTCCTCAACTTCCGAAAGTCCATAAACAGAGAAATCATCTTCTAGCTCCACCTGTTCATCTAGCTGTAGTTGTTTCCCCTGTAATTATACAAGAATAACACATCTATATGGATGACCAAATATAGCAAACATGTATAGATAGTGCAGGTGGAATTTATATATACGTACTTCAACAGCCGATTGAGAAAATGTTTCATTCAAATTAGGTAAATTCAAATGACTGGGATCATGATCTGGAATGTGATCATCTAACGGCAATGGTCCGTCATGAAGACAATATTCCACAAGTTGCGACATAGTTGATGGAAAAGCGGCAGGGTCTATATAAGTAAGACCAACTTGTTCGTTTTCAGCATTTACACAACTTGATTTGTCGCAATTCTGTAGTTAACCAAACTGATTTAGGTATGTAACAAAAAAATAATAAAATAAAAAAAGTACTACTAAAAGGAACATAACCTTATTATAATCAGCCGAATGAACATCACGAGAATGAAGATCAAACAAACTAGGACTACCATTCCAGTTTTCATTATGAATTGGACTTGACGTCTGAATTTCCTTGGTATTTTGGCCAAAACAAGCCTCCTCCGATTTGCCGTGCGTATGAGTTGAAGTCTGAAATTTAAAATATACAATCAATTATACTACTAAAGAAACCTGCTAGCAGTGGATTCAAAACCACTAGCAGTGGTTTGATAGACACTAGCAGTGGTTTGATAGACGATAGCAGTAGATACATCAAATTTACAAAAACAACCCCTCAAGTGATACATTAAAGGAACCTGCTAGCAGTGGATTGAAAACCGCTAGCAGGGGTTTCATAGACCCTAGCAGTGGATACATCAAATTTACAAAACAACTACAAGGAGGAATGAAAATCACGTGTGGGTACATTTACAACAAAGCCTCATTATACTTACGACTTACGAGTTTTTAAAAGAAGTTGTAATATACGTGTCTCATTTTCTAATTCAAAGTTCTTACGAAACATATATCCTAAAAATGAATGTAAAGACCATGTTCACCTTTGGACGTTGTATCTTTAGAGCTTCCTCAACAACGGCAAGTCTATTTTTAATATCATTAAGGACTCCCACATTAATGTCTAGCTTGCTCGGGGTTGTATCTTTATTGGCTCGGGGTTGTATGTTTAGAGCTTCCTCTACAACGGCAAGTCTATTGTTAATACCGTCAACCTCGGCATGTATGTCTAGCTGATTGGAACTTTGACCTTTATCAGTTACTGGCACATCATTATTGACTATAGCCACCTCTTTATCACCTAACGCCACATCTGTATCAGATATTACCACCTCTTTATGCACCTACAAAGCAAGATCGAAACAGAATGTGCAATGGTCAATTGTCAACGTGAATACAACCATGGTTTGCACAAACGGGCCAACTTACCTCATTAGTGGGATCATCGGCAGGTAATTGATCTTGTAGACTATCCAACTGGCTCAAATATGCGTTACTTGGTGCAAACCATGGTTGTAACATTTCCGCATTTGTTGGAAGAAGATCCAAGACTGGAATAGAACCCTAGTAAACAAACAATTATAAAGTTAAAAACAAATATAACGAAGTCGTAACTTATTTGACAAATACAAACAAATGGAAATGCTTACAGGACCAAAAAGTTTGCCATAATGGCGTTTGGCAAATGTTTTACCCTTTGACCAACAAAGACAACGTGGTATCTTTGACGGGTCTTTGTTCCACCATTCAGTGCTAGTGGGATAACTCTCAAGAATCCATATCTAAAATAAACGAAAAGAATAAAAGCATTGTATGAACTGCTAGTAAACAAAAAATGAGATGTTCATAAATGTATACACATCTAACCTTAAAAGCCAAGAAAAAGCCAGAAATATTATATGTTGCAATTGTAGAAGGGTTTTCTTGCAATTTCTCTTTGTAGTGAGCATTGTAATGCCGGGGGTACCACATTGGCTAAATTTTTGTAAAAACGGGTCCACAAGAACTCTCCCCATGGATATGCATTCCATGCCCCAAAATCCTCAACTAATTGCAACAAATGACTGTCAACAATGTACCAAGGTCCACGACCTATGAACACGACCTCAGCGACTAGCAACAGACATACCCTTACCGCATCCTCAGCTGATAACTTTGAAAATTCCGTGTCATTCCCAAACAAATCTAAAAGCTCATTCCCTTTTACTGTTACCTTTCTTATTAATTGTTTTTCAGGAAAGACACGCAAAGCAAAAGGACTTCGATCAATTTCTACAGGGGGAGGCAAACGACCAAAACGAAATCCAATCATCAATAGAAACTATTCCCGACCGAATTTCAATACATTGTTCCCAATTTTGTATAAAATGGGGGGACAAGAATCAAGAAGTTTGTCGATATATACCTGGTGTTGTAAAACGAAATTAACAATATGATTGCCTTTACCTAGGTCAGGAATATCTAACCATGGCCCAAAAACAGTTGCTCTGAACAGCCTCATTCGATCTGGATTGCTTAACAATTTAGACTTAATTTGCGAAAACAACTTAACCTTGGAACGAACCGTTACCTTAGCATCAAAATATTGGGGAATGTAAGCCATTTTGGAGTTTAATTGACTGAATAATTAGGGATTGATTTAGGGTTTCACAATTTTGAATTGTGTTTTTTGTGGTAGTAGTGTTAGTGTGTGTGTTTGTATTTGGGTAAAAAATTTGAAAACAGGGTAAAAAAAGGTTTAAAAATACTATTAAAACAGTACTTTAGGTACCAAAAGAGAACAGAAAATAAGTCGCTTATATTGATTCGCTTAAGTCGCTCAACCTCGGGAAGGAACTAAATGTATAAAAAAATAATTTTGTAACTTTGACTTTTTTTACTAAAGGACAAAAAAACATTTCGCAAGATTCTAAAAAAAGTCGCCTAGATTCGGTCGCTGTAAAATCGTAGCTGTAAAAGTCAGAAAAAATGATTGGGTACACAAACTTCGAAGGACACTTGTCAAGCTTATATGAAAAGTAGAAAAGTCGCAAGTCTCAAAGTCTATTTTGGAAATACCCAAACTTTTTTCCTAAAAAGTGATGACACCTTGAGCAAAACATGCATTCTCATAATTACCCATAAAATTTTTCATATCAGGAGAGATATAACATTGCATATTACATATACCAAATATGTATAAAAACAAGAAACAAAACTACCAAAATAAAAAAACTTGACATATTCTAAAAATCAAAGAAAGTGTTGCATCAAATTTAACAAAATATCACAATTGATATAAACATCAAAATCAAAACCAAGTGTTGCATCATTTTTAACAGAATATCACAAGTGATACCAGATACAAAAGAACTGTATGAATCACAAAAATCCTCATAAAAATCATTCCAAACTCTTGAGCATAAGAACTTTTTTTTTTTTTTTTTTTTTTTTTTTTTTGTAAATATTGAAAAGCTATGAATCACAAGTGATACATCAAAAAAAAATCAGGCTTTGACTGCAGCAGATTCACCTTCAACGGAGCCGCCTCCAAGAACACCGTCTCCGAGCCCACCGTTTCCAGGGGTCACCGCACCCCGGGGCAATGCCTAGAGAATACTGGTAGCGCACTATCAGAAACTATATGAACCCAAAAAACTTATCCCACGGGAGTGTCAATAAACTCATGATGATTAAACGACTTAGGTGTTTTCACACTATTAGAAGCTGTAAACAAAGGTAAACACACAGTAAATAGGGTATCATCACAACTTAAAAAAGAAAGAAAAGAAAAAACAACTATGATTATAAAACAATAACAATGAAATATCACAAATGGTACTATACATGACATATAAATAGTGTTTAACCATAAAACATCAAAACCTATCAAAATAAACAAAATATCGCAAGTGATACTAAAAATTTCACAAGTGATTCTACACATATGATACAGAGCAGATTAAAACAACAATCAGACATAGAAATATCACTGGTGATACTTAGCCACATTAGGACAAGAGCATTAAAATCTTAGCCAATTGTACACTAAAATTCCTTTTGGGAACTGAACTCACAAAGATATGTACATACTAGAACAATCATGTTTTACCATTCAAGACAAGACCAAAGATGTAAAGGTAGAACTCAAAGAAACTATGAATACATCTTGGTCTTCCATGTAAAAAACACATCCATACCACTACATGTCTCGTATAAAACCTACATTAACTAATTTTCTCAAAACCTAAGTCACAATCATTCAGTAAATCCTCCTAACAAAGTACCTACGTTTACAATCATACAACTTCAAATATCACTGGTGATAATACACATATGATACATAGCAAATTAAAACAGCAATCGAACATAGAAATATCATTCCAATGTAGTTAAAAACAAACATTCAACTAACAACTTAATTAATAAGCAAAATTACAGGAGAGGATAACAAGATTATCAAATATTTTTCACTCACACATTTCATCAAAAACTTGATGTGCATCCATGTATAAAAAGCTTTCTACTCAAAGCTTGTACCTAATAACCTTAACTAACTCTAGATTCTTAAATCAATTCATCCATAATAACCTCATCATCAACACACATATTCAGCAGGTTGATTAAGATAAAAAGAAATCATTACTGATTATTGATGATTGTGACCTGATGATTGTGACGAGGTTCTGCTCAGAATAATATGGAATATTGTGACATGGTGATGATTGTGACATGGTGATTGTGTAAAAATGATAAAAGAGAATATGGAGGGAAGATGAGAGCAGGGGGAAGCGGTTGGGAGAAAACACACACGAAGTGTGTATTAAAAATGAGGGGAATGAGAAAATAAAAAATAAATAAAACTTTATATAGTTGGTGAAAAACTAGGTTTAAGAGGTTAAATCTTAGGTTAATCTCCACCATTTAGATCAAACTAGATGGATGGTGGAGATGTGTCCCTTGGTAAGCACCAAAATAAGAGTAAGCAAAAGAAAATTTCTCATGGTTGTTATAAAAAAAAAGTTACTAAAAGTTTACCCATAATTTGTTAAGCTATTATAGTTTGATTTAAGATTGATCAATCTCTACTTTTTTTTTATTTGATCTAATAAATAAGATTAATTCCAATTATTAAAAAAACCATTTTCATTATTTTTTTTTCAAATATTAATATCTTTCAAACCGTTAATCGTTAAGAGAAAAAATATATATATCATTGCGACGAGCATTTAATTATCTTTCTATAGATAGGCACTTTGATATACTTTTGAGAAAAAAAATTTCTTCGTGTTTTTCGTTACTGAAATTTGCATGAAAAAAAAATTACATGTGATTAAACACTAATTTGAATATTACATGTGATATTAGTGTTAAATCACATATGATAAATTTGATTATCACATGTGATATTAGAGCACTTGCAACGGGTAACCCCCCCCCCATGTTATTCCGGTGTTAGCCATTGCCTCACCGACGTTAAATCGGCGTTAACGTGCCCAAGTTATCTCTATAACAAACGTTAAAAAAAATGTCGGGAGGCAACAACGATGATGCATTCTTGAATCTTCTCGGTGGTGGGTGGAATACCTCAAAAACGGGTTCATCTTCAAACCCCAACGTCTCTTTTTCCAACCCACTAGGCTTGTCGAGCCAAGAAATGTACCTACAACATCAACAATATCTGTATTGGCAACAAAGTCAACAAAGCACCTTAAACACCGACTTTCAAAATCTACAATTCTCACAACACTCACAACATTCACAAACTGAAACACATGATGTTCCTGAAACACCCATGTCTCCTCCAAAAAAATCCAAATGTCGTATTAAACGAAAGTCCAAAAAATCCAAAGACCCCGAGCCCGAACCAATCGATGATGATGAAGAAGAATTCGCTACTGGGCGTTGGCAACCATCAGAGGAAGAATTACTTGCCAGGTGTTATGTAGCTGTTACGGAGGATCCGATATTCGGGCGTGCACAACCCAAAGATACGTTTTGGTATCGGGTCACAAATGAGTTCAATAGACTCAATTTTCAATGACGCAACAAAGATATGATGTCAAGCAAGTGGAAAACGTTGAACCACTGTTGCACAAAGTTCAACGGTTTTTTCAAACGTGCGCAACGGGAACAAAGAAGTGGGGAAAGTGAGATGGATGTCATGAAACGGGCAAAGCAAATGTATCTTGAGGAGCACAAATCATCACCGTTTGCTCTCGATGATGCTTGGGAGGTTTTGCGTAAGCATAAGAAATAGGACACGCCGGATCCGGTTGATTTAACCGGCGATGTCCCAAGCCAAACAAACGAGGCTTTGTTTGGTCATGATGAACAACCACGCCTCATGGGAAAAAAACGTGCTTCCAAGAAAGCAAGATCCGAGAGCACGAAAAGTACCGGGGGAGCGAGCATCGGAGGAACGAGCTCGTCAAGTCAATTCACCGAAACTATGGCAAACGAGTATCGTATCAAACGTGAAACCGCCCAAGCGGCGTATCGGACCCAACAATCAAAGATGAAACAATAACAAGGTTGGGAGAGATAAAGTTTTTGATGGTTGACACTGATGGCAAAGATCCAAATGTCGTGGCTTGGATCAATGACGAAAAAGACCGAATCATCAAAAAATATAACTTGCAACCTTGTCAGTAGATTGTATTCTCGTCATTTACTTTATGTTGTAACGTTTAATTTTCAGTGTCTTCTTTTATTTCGTTGATTTTTTTTTTTTTTTTTTTTTTTCTTTTTAATTTCGTATTGTAACATGTTTTCAAATTAATTATATGTTTTTTAATAAATGAAGTGTTTGTTTTAGTTTAGGGGTTGAAATTGAAAATATTAAATGTTAAACCTTAACTTGGGATGTTATGATTGTCGGTGTTTTTTTGGATGAGTTAAGGTGAAATGTTAAAGCTGATGTGACGCTGACGTGACAGGATGTTAAGGAATAACTTGAGTTATGATTGTTAAACATATGATAATATATCATATGTGACTTAACACTAATATCACATGTGATATTACATATCATATGTGATTTAGCACTAAATATCACATGTGATATTCAAATTAGTGTTTAATCACATGTGATTTTTAATGCAAATATCATATTCCAAAAAAAAAAAAAAAACGAAAAAAACGTGAAAAAAATGATTTTTTTTTCCTGAAAGTATATCAAAGTGCCCGTCTATAGAAAGACAATCAAATGCTCGTCGTGATGGTGTAATTATTTTCGCTTAACGATTAACGGTTTAAAAGATATTTAAATTATAAAAAACTAGCATGGTACCCGCGCGTTGCGGCGGTGGGTACCCTGAAATAAATTTTTCTGGTGAATCATGTATTTTAGTTTATTATATTCTTTTGACAATAAATTTACAGATATCAAGAATTTCATTTAGCCTGTGCCCGTTCGGGCTCGAGCCCGTTGGCCCGTGCCCGTTCGGGCTCGAGCCCGTTTGGCCCGCGAATGTTCAGGCTCGAGCCCTTTTGGCCCGTGCATGTTCGGGCTCAAGCCCATTTTGCCTTGAAATAAAATTTTCAAGTGAATAATGTATTTTAGTTTATTATGTTCTTTTTGACAATAAATTTACGTACTTCAAGAATTTCGTTTAGCCCGTGCCCGTTCGGGCTCGAGCCCGTTTGGCCTGCGCCCGTTCGGGCTTGAATATTATTTGTATAATATTATTTGTATTAGTGACATTAATGTAGGAATTGTGTTTAATTTGGTTGTACAATATGCTTGATAATTTGTATTTATTATGTTAAGGGTGTTTTAATAACTGTATTAATTGTATTTATTAATCAGTTAATTAATTGACTATATTAAATAACATTAATGTGGTGTTTTGTTTTTTTTAATATGTGCATTAAAGTGGTGTACGATATGCTTCTTGTCTTGTACGTCTGAAAATTATGTGCATTAAAGTGTTGTACATTATGATTTTTTTTTCTTAATTATATGAATTACTAATTATAGTAACATGTGTAGGCTTATATTTTTAAGTCTTCCTTTTATAGGAAGTCCTAAATACATTATAATGTAGTATAGATATGTGAAATAATAAAATGCTTTTAATCTCAACCATTGATTTTTTTTAAATGGAGGGTGAGGATGAGTTATTTGGTACGTTAGAAAAGTTATGTATTTCCTTTTAAATTGATAGATATGTTTCAAAATTGTTTCATTAGGGTTAAGGATAGTTTATAAAATAAGTACATTTTTTTCTTTCTAAAAGTAAGACCGATTAAAACACAACTAGGCATTAAATAATTTAAAATTCAACATTACAAGTTTTATTACTAAAAATACAACTTTTCAATGCACTAAAACATTAAATTAACACATATTTAATGCGCTTATTAAAACACCTCATTACTTAAAATTACAATAATTTATTCACATTATAGAACCACTTAAAAGTATATCTACCAAATTAAACAACCAATTAAAATACCTTTTACTAAAAAGTACAATAAAAATTTCACAATGTACAATCTAAACAAGCTATAACATAATTCAAAATATAAAATAATAAAACATGCTAATTAATGTTATTTTTAAAACACCCCTAAAATGAAAAGTACATGTTATTATACATATTGTACAAATTAATAAAACACACAAAACTTCATACAAGCTACCGAGTTGATGGTACACCTAGTTTTGAAAACCGGACAGGGCAAAAGGGTTCAACCGGAACCAGTGTCTCCACCGATTCGGCTAGCCAATAAAAGCCATCTGAAAGCGAACTAGAGAAGACATGTTGGAACCGATACAAACGGGTGAATCAGGCCTCATCGGGATCTATTTCTCTGATTAATCGTCACAGGGTACCTGCCACCGCAACGTGCGAGAACCGATAAAAACGACCCGATCCAAAAACCGAAAAAAGAAAAAACTCAAATCGAGAACCGAATCGAGAAATAGATATCAAAACCAAAACCGAACCGAATAACTTGATTCGGGTCTGTTTTCAGGTTTCAAACCGAAAATCCGACAAAAACCGAATCGAGCTAAAACCGACAAAAACAAAAATAAATATACAAAATCGAAATCGAACCGAAAAAAGTTGATTCGGTTCAATTTGGTTTTGGTCGGTTCTGGTCTGTTTTCGGATAAATTTGCTATAGTGATATGAGTAATTTAAGCCGCATATTAAACTTGGTGGGCAAATACATAGCCTAATCCAACTTGTTTTTCAGATATCATCAAGCCCACCATGAAATAATTTTCTATAATCAAATGCAACAAATTATGCTTATTCTCTAATGTGACTAAATGTAGAGATAAGTTGAGACTTGAGAAAGTTTGGTTGTGCAGTTAAACTTAACTCAGATAATTAGTCAGCTTATTACAAGAAGATACATCCAAAAAAAATTAATAAGCAGATAGGAAAAAATCAAAATCAGAAGTGGACTTCCAAACCCGTTTATAATAATACGAAGAAAAAAATAATAATAATAAAAAAAGCAGTTTACTCAGGACAATCAAAGATCTTAAGTCTTAACCATCAAGACAACCAATTAGAAATGCCAAAGACAAAAGCTATCATGAGGGAGGTTTTTGGTGTTCAATGATGAGTTCCGCTGAAGGTGATGCACGTGGCAGTCGTATCAAATTTCTAAGCATCTTGTTTTCTTCCTCAAGAGAAACACCTATACAAAGCTCTATTTGTGCTTCGTCTAGCATTGGTGACTTAGCCATGATGAGTTTCAGAAAGTCCACCTCACGATCTTCATTAAGGAAATTCTTCATCCAAAAGAAGTCGAGATGGTCCAATGCAAAGCCGGAGTAGTCTTGAATATCAGGAAAGTTTTTGGAAATTCGTGCAGTATCCGACTTGTCATGCCCCTGATTATAGAAAATGTAATAGTGTTAGTTAATTATAAAGTAATAATTACTAGACATATATCATCATTTACCGTAAGACCAAGTTCCTCTAAATTTGGGGAGCTTCTTATCAAACAAAGGGCAGAGGAAACTTGATCTTCTTCGTCATAGCACAATCTTAAAAAAAGACATTTGAGTTGAACTAGTGAAGTTGGAAGCTTATAAGGCATTCCACCTGCAGAGAATGTCTTTAACCGAATTCAAAACCATGATCAGCAAATAGTCAAATACCATATCCTTATATGTTACAAGAGATATAATCTTTAGCTTAAATATTACCTCCATAAAGAGACCTTCGATTTCCAGAGTCTCAATCAAAGGCACACATTGTAATAACTCGACAAATGTGAGCTTGTTTCCGCTAGCAAACTCTTGAGAACCACCTACCTGCATTTACATACTTCAGTTAAAAATATATGAACTTAATAGGCTTTAGGAATGGTTAAATGAGCCTTACCAAAGCAAGATCCGTAAGTAGTGGGCAATTAGAGAGGAAAAGTTGAAGTGTTTTGGAAGTAATATCAACATCTCCAAAAAACACTTTGCGTAACTTACTAAACCCATCAAATATTATAGGAGGTCTGAAAAGACAATTAAGGAACGATATGGATTCTAATCCTTCCAATGAAAAGAACGAAGAAGGAAGCTTGAAGTAGTGTTTGAGTGATCCCAGAACCCTCAATTTTTGCAAATAGTTGTTTCTTGAAAGATAACATATTATCGGCTCAAACTCTTAATCAACATCAAGCTCACAAACATCAATTTCGATTTCAAGTATTGAACCAGTGTGTAATAACAGAACATTTAAAATGGCACTCTTAAGCTTATATTTCTTCAATTGTTGGCAGTTAGATGGAACTTTAACCATTTTGTCATCAAAAACAAGTTTAGTCATGCTCTTCCAGCCGGACCTCCATTTCCTTGACAAAATGCTCGTTCTAACAGCATCTCGAATTGGCATACGAGTTAAAATAATACCAGTTATGTCTTGAGGAAGACTGCTGATTCTATCCGAATTTAGGCATTGAACTTTCATCTTTTTACTTCGGGATGTCATTCTTCACAAGGCTGCAACGTAGAATGCAAAACCAAAAAGATATACATTAATTTGAAGAGCAGCAATGCATATCTAAGACAAAAGAAATATGGATAATTGCTTCAAACATATGTGAACCATCACGGTTTTGCATAAAAGATATATATTCAACAAGTCACTACTACAAAAATGGTCATAAAGCCCTGTTGAAAAAAGTCATATATCCAGGTTTTGTATACGGGCTCAAAAGGGTGGGGACTCTATTTGAAAACCAAATAGATCCTGGTTTTGCAAAACGGAGTCTATTCCCGGTTATAGAGCCCGGGTGTTTTTATCACTAAACATGGCTCTATGTGAAAAATAAAATTAAAATGAGTGATGCTCAGAAAAAATGACTGATGCCATAACTTTTTCAAAGGAAAAAAAAAACTGTCAGCCTACAAAAATTTTGGCATAGGACATAAACTTGCTAAAAATTAAACAACCACTAAACGCTTTTAAATATTAAAAAACCCTTAACTGAATACAACAAACTTTCGATATCAGTAGATAATATTGCATACCTTGAAGTAGAATTTTCCTAAATCATAGTACCTTTTTGTTCTATTCGCATTTCAAACAAACATACTATGCCTAGAAAGCTTAGAATCATATTTATAAACAACTGGATGCCAAAATGCAATCTCATTTGATAAAACAAGAACATTGGTTACACAAGTTGATAATCTTCCATTATTATCAGAGTAACAATACTGTGAATAAAAGAACGACCCAAGCGAGAAATAATAATGGGAGACCATACATAAACAAAGAGGTCAAATAAATGTCGGATTACATACGCAGTGTTTGTTTTGGCTTATGGCTTATTTTGTTTTGGGCATATATTTCATAAGCTCACTTTTTAGGGGTGTTTGTTTTGGCTTATATAGCCAGCTTATGGCTTATTTGGTTTTGGGTTTATGTTTCATAAGGGCATTTTTTGTGGCTTATTTTCAAACTTTTCGGCTTATGATATTATATATGTTCATTATGAATAATGAACTTATATAAGCCGAAAAGTTTTGAAATAAGCTACAAAAAGTGCCCTTATGAAACATAAACCCAAAACCAAATAAGCCATAAGCCGGCTATCTAAGACGAAACGAAACACCCCTTTGTAGCTTATTTTGAAACTTTCCGGCTTATATAAGATTATTATGACATAATGAACTTATACAAGCCGGAAAGTTTCAAAATAAGCCGAAACAAACACCCCATAATTGTGTTGAACACAAACAGTTGGTAGTACAAAGCCCAGATATAAACCCTATGTTCTAGTCAAATCCCTGATTATAAACAAACTAAAACTTAGTTTTTATAATTAAATAAAAAATGCAAACCTTGAAAAAAAAATCACACATAAATAATAGAAATGGATGTAAGAGCAAGATTATATACCTGATTATTGAAAATTTACAAACTAAGTAAAAAGTGATTCAGGGTTTATGTGTATGTGGGTCTGGTAGGTGAAAATAAGAAAACAAAGTAAAGTGAAAAATAAAAAATAGGAGGGAGAAATCCCGCTAATGCCCGGTTTTTTCATTTTATAATGGGTTCTATTAAATGGGTAGTTAGAGCATGTGTATCGATAACGCCATAACGGCGTTATAAGCCCATTAACGGCGTTGAAGCCGTTATACCCGTTGGAGTAACGGTGTTAAGAAGGAAAAAGGGGGGAGCGTTATCCACACAACGCATGTTAGGGGCATAAAAAAAAAAAAAAAAAAAAAAAAAAATCATTTCACCTTCTTAAACCATTTCAAATAAATTTTCACTTACACCCCCTCAACCTATTCAAATTCAAATTTAAATTATACTGGTCAATTCTGGGCGAGATAAATTCAAATTCAAATTTGAAATTTAAAAATCAAATATGAGCGGGATTTATTCAAACTCAAAATCAACTATGGCTATATATACAACTCTACCAGAGTTGTTTAGAACACACAACACACACAAGTTACACACACAACTCAGACACACAAAAAATGTCTCGCAAATATTTTTCTCAGCAATTTCCAAGTCCAAAAAAGCTGCCGGAAACAAGCTTTTCAACTTCACCACAGTTTCCTCCAACTAGCTTTTCAACTTCACCACAGTTTCCTCCAACTAGCTTTCCACCTGAACTTGAAGTTTACTCAACACCACCGGAAAATGTCTTCCCGGTGAGTTTTGAAAACATTCCATACCTCCCAATTGTTCCAACTCCACCTGTGAACAGTCCACATGTGGATCTTCAAAACCACCCCAGCAGGTTAAATGAGGCTTCCCTTCGACAACTAGAACAAGATATTGAAAACGGTAGGGAGATTATGGAAGAGCAGGCACGTGAGGAAGCTGCTCGTCGTAAGCAAGAAGCACGTGAAGCTCAGTATCTTCAAGACAACTACTTTGACATAATGGAGCGTCAGCTCTTTAATGGGGAGTTTGATTCCCCTTCAAGTTCTGAGGGTTGGGTCTCAGATGATTCGTTTTTTTAAGTTTTAGTAGTTTTATTTTCATCAGTATGCGTTGTATCTTTAATTTTTAATGTATTTTGTGTTTTAATGTTAAATGTGATATGGTTTTTAATAAATGAAGTGTTTGTTTTAGTTTAGGGGTTGAAATTGAAAATATGAAATGTTATTGATGTTATTGGGATGTTATTGATGTGGGTGTTTTTTGGGGATGTTAAAGTGAAATGTTAAAGCTGATGTGGCGCTGACGTGGACAGTGTTAAAAGATAACTCATGTTATTGATGGGAATGCTCTTAGGGGTGTCAATCGAGTCGTGTGTTTGTGTTGATTTATTCATTTATTAATCGTATCAAGAAACTCAATCCTAACACAGATTTACATAACACGTGTAACCCGTTTAACATGTTTAAATAAATAAGTCAAGCATTGAATAAGGTTAGTGGTTTATTGATTTAACTATGTTAAACGCAAATATGATATAAGAATCTAAATTATGATTAAAATAACATAGAAAAACTATAGTACAATTTTTTAAGTTATAAGCATCAATTTCAATAATATTTTAAATGTAATCTTAATTTAATCATATTAAGTACATAACAAAATACATTTAATCCACATCCAACATGAAATCAGGTTATCTACTTTATGTTTTGAGTCTTATATACTTAAACGAGTTTACGGGTTGACCTGTTTAAAACTTATTCAACCCAAACACGACCCGATTATTAAATTGGTTTGACCGGTTGACCTCTTTTTGACCAAACATGTCTATCCTTAACCCAAACCTGTTTAACTTCGTGTAAGGTTTGTGTCGTTTATCATGTCGTGTCGAGAATTGCCACACCTAACAGTAGTGACCCCTAGTGACCCTTAATTTTCCTGCCATCTCAGCTTTCTATATCCTGCGATCTATAACTAACCTTTTAGGCACAGTAAGGCGACTAACATTTTTATTTTCAAACTTTTTTGTATATAAAATGGTAAAATGAATGAGTTATTTATAGGTTAAAGGGTTAGAATTTTAAAAGTTTAAACATTTTTTTTAATATTAAAATGTTCAACTTTTTGTGTGTGCATTACTCGGTCGAGATACCGACCCATTCGTCCAAATTCAAGCCGACCGACCTACGACACTCAACCTGCAATGGTGGCGACCCTGAATGCCCACAACGACCCACATAATCGACCGACCATTGTGGGCAACACATTATGTAAATAGAATTGGCCCTAAGTAATTCCCATATTATTAAACAAATCTATACATATGTGGTTGATGATTTGAGAGATGACTTAGTTACAAATGAAGAAATTCAAATAATAAAAGGTTTAACGATGAAGAGAATAATGACCATTTTTCCTTGCGTTAACACTTTAATATATCTAGAGATCCACGTAGGCTGAAAATTTAAACATCTATTAGTTACCTACTAAACCGGTAGCAAGTCGTCATATTTCCAATTATAACAAATTTGAAAGTTTGGCATACTAGATCGCTAAAAAAGATCGTTTACTAACTCGGTATATTTTTGAATGTTATGTTTCTATTTAACAGACTTAACCCTTTCTAAAAACATTTTTGAATGTTATGTTTCA
This sequence comes from Chrysanthemum seticuspe, assembly GCA_019973895.1. Classification (NCBI taxonomy): domain Eukaryota; kingdom Viridiplantae; phylum Streptophyta; class Magnoliopsida; order Asterales; family Asteraceae; genus Chrysanthemum; species Chrysanthemum seticuspe. The sequence continues at coordinate 52,979,311 of BPTQ01000009.1, read as the reverse complement.
GATTTTTTCGATTTTGGTTTATTGTTTATCGTTTCTGTTGTTTCGAATTGAGAATGTCGACCCGGTTTGGCGGTTTCACATAATTTTTGAACACACCTATTCATAAAGCCTCTATATAAATCAAATAGTTATATTGAACAACGGAAAAACAATGCTCACTAAAATATTTATAATCACAATTGTCTAATGAAAAACATTGTCACTGAGTGAAGAGTGAAATGAAATTCTTGACCCCGTAAACTCTTTGTTAAAAAAAAAAAAGTTCATCGAATTTTTTTATTTTAAGATACATGTCGCCGTAACGCGCAGATACCCTGCTAGTAAATTACGCACTTTGCACCACTATATCGAAGAACAACAATACAACATTATTTGAGGGAATTAAAATAGTGAAATTTGGTTTTCAAGTGCCGTGTGTTGGGCACTTTACAAAATTTTAATTTATAAACCATTAACAAAATAATCTGGTATGAAAATCATTTATTTCTTCGTCAAAAAAGAAACACATTTAACTAGCAATGGTTTGACATAGTAAACTGGGTAAACAATATTCAATGTTATTCGTTGTGATGAGCCTCTTTCGTGTAATAAGTCTTAAGAAACGAACACTAATACATAAATTTAAAACTCTCATCGTGTCGTCTAAATGTGTGTGTCTACGGCATTTTCTTCAACAACAACATACTTAGACGCTCAGTGTTCGATATTTCCTTACTCGGCACAAATTCTTCTTTTTGACTTATATACACATAAACATTGAATTATTAAATGTGTTGCGTGTATTAGTTAATAAGTTTTCAATTCTTTTGTCAAACTTGCCTATATTAGTTTATGGATTAAAAAAATAAGCAAAAGTACTTACATGTTTTATATGTAGTTAAGATAAGCTTTAGCTTCAACTAATTCGCTAAACAATTTTATAATTAGCACCAGCTTCTAGCTTATATTGTTGATTATATTTAGAGGTAAAATGGATAGTAGTTCAAGAGTATTTCAAGACATCCAATTGAAGGCGTTTGAGTGGATCAGTAGAAATAGGAAAAGTAATATTCGAAGGGAGAGATAGAGACCTCAAAGTTGTGCTTGTATACCAAGTCTTAATAGTTGATGTGGGTTGTTGTGGGTGTGTTTGGATAAGTGTGGTGTGCTGTTTTGACCTTTTTGAGAGGGTGTAGTTTGTCTGTTTGATTTCTATCTAGTTGCTCCTTGTTCACATATTCATGTGTTAGATAGCTTTTTCGGTAGCTTTTGTTGTGTGCTTTGTGCTACGGTGGTTAGGTCCCTCGTTTGGGCTTGTGGTTATTTGTTTCGATGTTCTCTTCTTGGGGTTTTGTCCCTTGAGGTGTTTATTTAGTTGGTTAATAAATTCACCCTTTCAAAAAATAAAAAATAAAAAATAACTAACTAATTATTTTGTCACTAAAATGCATCAGTTTGGATATTAGTACTCTAAGCGGCATTTTACATTTGGTGGGCAAATACATAACCCAACTTGCTGAAAATATATGTCCTTAACCTGTTCACCAAAATAAAAATAAAAATTATGGACTTAACCGGGTTCAGTGCCTAGACAGTCTACTTCATAATTGAACAAGCTTTGGACTTGTTACAAGAAGATACATCGAAACAGAAAATTAATAAGCAGATAGGAATATTTAAAAATCAAAATCAAAAGTGGGCTTCAAAACCCGTTTATAATAATACAAAAAGTAGTTTACTCGAACAATCACAGACCTTAAGTCTTAACTATCACAAGGGAGGTTTTGGGCGTTCAATGATGAGTTTCGCTGAAGGTGATGCACGTGGAAATGGCAGTTGTAACAGAACTCTAAGGTTGCGTTTAGTTGAGGGAAAATACCCTTGTTTTCTACAAAATGTTTTGTGGAAAACAAAGAAAACAGAGATCGCGTTCAAATCAACGTTTTCCAACAAAATGTTTTGCAAAACACAAATCCCCTATTTCCTAACTTAACAAGGAAAATTACAAAACAAATTTTAGTTGTTTTTCTTGTTTTCCTTTGTAACCCTCAACCCTCCCTCCTTTTCTTCAAAACAGAAAATAGAAACATCAACTAAACGCGTTTTCTATATTTTCAAGTGTTTTGTGGAGATTAATTCTCCTTTCAAATTTTTACAAAACTAGAAATAGAAAATAAGAGAATTTGTTCTCCAACTAAACGCACCCTAAGTATCTCATTTTCTTCCTCAAGAGAAGCACTTTTGTAAAGCTCTATTTGTGCTTTCTTTAGCATTGGTGACTTAGCCATGATGAGTTTAAGAAAGTCCACCTCACGATCTTTGTTAATGAAATTCTTCATCCAAAAGAAGTCGAGATGGTCCAATGCAAAGCCCGAGTAGTCTTGAATATCAGGAAAGTTTTTGGAAATTCGTTCAGTATCTGACTTGTAATGCCCCTGATTATAGAAAATGTAATAGTGTTAGTTAATTATAAAGTAATAATTACTTGACATATATCATCATTTACCGTAAGACCAAGTTCCTCTAAATTTGGGGAGCTTCTTATCAAACAAAGGGCAGAGGAAACTTCATCTTCTTCGTCATAGCACACTCCTAAAAAAAGTTTTTTGAGTTGAACTAGTGAAGTTGGAAGCTTATGTGGCATACCACCTGCAGAGAATGTCTTTAACCGAATTCAAAACCATGATCAGCAAATAGTCAAATACCATAACCTTATATGTTACATGAGATGTAATCTTTTGCTTCAAATATTACCTTCATATAAACACCTCCGATATGCAGAACCTCAATCAAAGGCACATATTGTAATAAGTCAACAAATGTGAGCTTGTTTACTCTAGCAAAGTCTCGAGAACCACCTACCTGCATTTGCATACTTTAGTTAAAAATATATGAACTTAATAGACTTTAGGAATGGTTAAATGAACCTTACCAAAGCAAGATACGTAAGTAGTGGGCAACTAGAGAGGAAAAGTTGAAGTGTTTTGGAAGTAATATCAACATTTTGGAAACGCACGACGCTTAACTTGCTAAACCCATCAAATATTATAGGAGGCGGTTTGAAAAGACAATTAAGGAGAAATATGATTTCTAATCCTTGCAGCGAAAAGAACGAAGAAGGTAGCTTGTAGCAGTGTTTGAGTGATCCCAGAAAACAAAATTTTTGCAAACTATTGTTTCTTGAAAGATAGCATATTATCTGGTCAAACTCTGAATCCACATCAAGCTCACGAACGTCAATTATGATTATTGAACCTGTGTGTAATAACAAAACATTTAAAATGGCACTCGCAAGCTTATATTTCTTCAATTGTTGGCAGTTAGATGGAACTTTAACCATTTCGTCATTAAAAACAAGTCTAGTCATGCTCTTCCAGCCGGACCTCCATTTTCTTGACAAAATGCTCGTTCTAACAGCATCTCGAATTGGCATACAAGTTAATATATTTCCAGTTATGTCTTGAGGAAGACTGCTGATTCTATCCAAATTTAGGCATTGAGCTTTCATCTTTTTACTTGGGGATGTCATTCTCCACAAGGCTGCAACGTAGAATGCAAAACCAAAAAGATATATATTAATTTGAAGAGCAGCAATGCATATCTAAGACAAAAGAAATATGGATAATTGCTTCAAACATATGTGAACCCATCACGGTTTTGCATAAAAGATATATATTCAACTACAAGTCACTACTACAAAAATGGTCATAAAGCCCTGTTGAAAAAAGTCATATATCCCGGTTTTGCATACGGGCTCAAAAGGGTGGGGACTTAATTTGAAAACCAAATAGAGCCGGGGTTTTTATCACTAAACATGGCTCTATGTGAAAAATAAAATTAAAATGAGGGATGCTCAGAAAAGATGATTGATGCCCTAACTTTTTTCAAAGAAAAAAAACTGTCGCCTACAAAATTTTTGGCATAGGACATAAAGTTGCTAAAAATTATACAATCGCTAAACGCTTTTATATATTAAAAAAACCCTAAACTGAACACAAACTTTCGATATCAGTAGATTATATTGCATACCTTGAAGTAGAATTTTCCTAAATCATAGTACCTTTTTGTTCTATTTGCGTTTCAAACAAATATACCATGCCTAGAAAGCTTAGAATCATATTTATAAACAACTGGATGCCAAAATGCAATCTCATTTGATAAAACAAGAAAATTGGTTACACAAGTTGATAATCTTCCATTATTATCAAAGTAACAATACTGTGAATAAAAGAACGACCCCAGCGAGAAATAATAATGGGAGACCATACATAAACAATGAGGTCAAATAAATGTCCGCGATGTTTGTTTTGGCTTATGGCTTATTTGGTTTTGGGCATATATTTCATAAGCTCGCTTTTTAGGGGTGTTTGTTTTGGCTTATATAGCCAGCTTATGGCTGCTTTGGTTTTGTGTTTTATGTTTCATAAGGGCATTTTTTGTTGCTTATTTTCAAACTTTTCGGCTTATGATATTATATATGTTCATTATGAATAATGAACTTATATAAGCCGAAAAGTTTTGAAATAAGCTACAAAAAGTGCCCTTATGAAACATAAACCCAAAACCAAATAAGCCATAAGCCGGCGAAACAAACACCCCTTTGTAACTTATTTTGAAACTTTCCGGCTTATATAAGATTATTATTGCATAATGAACTTATACAAGCCGGAAAGTTTCAAAATAAGCCCAAACAAACACCCCCATAATTTTGTTGAACATAAGCAGTTGGTAGTACAAAGCCCGGATATAAACCCTATGTTCTAGTGAAATCCCTGATTATAAACAAACTAAAACTTATAATTATAATTAAATAAAAAATGCAAACCTTGAAAGAAAAAAACAAAAAACAAATTTCACACATATATAATAGAAATGGATGTAAGAGCAAGATTATATACCTGACTATTGAAAATTTTCAAACACAAGCCGTTAACTGGGAATAAGTAAAAAGTGATTCAGGGTTTATGTGTATGTGGGTCTGGTAGGTGAAAATAAGAAAAGAAAGTAAAGTGAAAAAAATATGAGGGAGAAATCCCGCTCAATGGTCAGATGAAATAAAGCCCGGTTTCAAATTTTATAATAGGTTCTGTTAAATGAATAGTTAGGTGGCAACAGAGTCGTGTTTGTGTTGAGTTATTCGGGTTTACGTATTTGCAGGTTAGTACTATAACATTTACTTAAATACGATTCATTTATTAATCGTGTTAAGAAATTCAAAATCCTAACCTAGCCTTTCATAACACGTGTAACCATGAATAAGGTTGGTGGTTTGTTGATTTATCTAAGTTAAATGCAAACATTATACAAGGATCTAAATTTTGATTAAAATAACATACAAAAACTATGGGACAATTTTCTTAGTTATAAGGGTCAATTTCAATAATATTTGAAATGTAAATTTACTCATATTAAGTACATAACAAAATATATTTAATCCACATCCAATATGAAATCAGGTTATATACTTTGGGTATGTTTGGAAAAAATAAATTGTACTGGTGCTGTTGCTGTTACTGTTGCTGTTGCTGTTGCTGATGCTGATGCTGATGTTGATGCTGGTGATGGTGTTGGTGTTGGTGATGGTGCTGGTGCTGGTGTTGGTGTTGTTGCTGAAAAATATTATAAAAAGAGATTATTTTTATAAGCTACATAAAATAACATTTTATTTTCAGAGATTATGAAAGATTATTTTTCTTATAATCTCTTATAAGTTATGTTGTCAAACAAGGATTATTTTTTAAGTAGCTTATTTTTATAAAAAAATAAGCATAATCTCTTTATAATCTTATGTGTCAAACATAGCCTTTATATGTTTAGAGTCTTATGTACTTAAACGGGTTTACGAGTTTACCTGTTTAAAACTTATTCAACCCAAACACGACCCGATTATTAAACAGGTTAGACGGGTTGACCTTTTTTTGACCAAACATGTTTATCATCAACCCAAACATGTTTAACTTCGTGTCGGATTTGTGTCGTTTATCGTGTCGTGTCGAAAATTACCACCCTTAACAGTAGTGACCCCCAATGACCCATAATTTTCCTGCCAGCTCAGCTTTCACTATCCTGAGACCTACAACCGACCTTTTAGACACAGTAAGGCGATCGACATTTTTTTTAAACTTTTGTTGTGTATAAAATGGTAAAATGAATGAGGTATTTATAGGGTTAAATGGTTTAAAATTTAAAAGTTTAAACGTTTTTTTTTTTATTTTATACAAACGGTACATTTTCAACTTTTTGTGTGCACATTACTTGGTCGAGATACCGATCATCCAAATTCAAGCCGACCGATCTACATCAACCCTCAAGCTGCAATGGTGGCGACCGTGAGTAACCCCAACGACCTACATGGTTGACCGACCATTGTGGGAAGCCTTATGTAAATAGAATTGGCCCTAAGTAATTCTTGTATTATTAAACAAATCTATAATGTGTGGTTGTTGATTTGAAGGATAAGAATTCAGTGAATTTAGTTTACAAATAAAGAAATTCAAATAAATAAAAGGTTGACGAAGAAGAGAAGAAATGACCAATTTCCCTTGTGTTAACACTTAAACACAAAATATTAATATATTCAGTTATCCACGTATGCCGAAAATTTAAACGTGGTAATTTATTTACCTACTAAACTGGTAGCAAGTCGTAATATTTCTTTTTTTCCTAAATGTAAATTTATAAAAAAAAGTGCCATATAAACCTGGCAAGGTTTAACATACAAGAACCAAAAATATACTAGAATACAACTAGCCTAACAACAAATGCTAAACAACATAAGACTTAGACATTCCTAAGTTCAGACTACACATAACAAATAGACTGAACATATAACCAAATAGCTAGGCACAACATACTCTGAATCCATGAAAGATATGAGACCAATCAGTATCCATCAATCCATCACCATAGACTGAACCTAAAGTAACAATTATAAGTCAGTCTAAACAAACAATAACAACAAGAAGATAAATACTCCAACTAATACAAAAGCAAATCAACATGACAGACTTCCATGTAGATAACCACTTCAAATCACCAATCTGGCATATGAATCAAAATAATGAGCTCACAACAGAATACCAACACATCAGAATTGCCTCCTTAAAAACCTTATCCCAAGCAAAACCCATAGGGAAAAATCTTGAATAAGGAAAAGAGTGCAACTTCAACAAGTAGAATCCATAGCAGCCACATCCAAAACTCCCAAAGCAGACACACACATGAAATCAACAATAAATCTTGGACAATGAACCATACCTCCAACAACAATACTGCTCACAAATACAACAATACTGCATAACATCATAAACATTAGAAATAACAGCAACCTGAGAATACATCATCATAACAAAACTAGATTAGTAGATTAGCCTCCTTAAAAACCTTATCCAAGTAAAACCCATTGGGTAAAACCTTGAACAAGGAAAAAAGCACCACATATACTAGCATGAAAACAACCCATCACATCCAGAATCCACAAACAGGCTCACACATGAACGTGTTTATCCAAATCCAACCACCATTTGCCCATATCATCACAATCAAAGATAGCATTGCATTCCCAGAAACCAGTATTCTTGAGAGACCATTGAACCATATAAGAATCACAAAAGAGGAATCCATAGCTAATTAATATCTTGAAGCAACTCCTCAGCCAAACTGCTATGATAAGCAGTTTTCCCTATAGGTGAATTCCAAACATTTTCAGCCTTAACAACATCAACTGTCAACTTCAGGGAAAGGCCAATGAGTTTAAGTCTAACTGATTCCACTACAATCTTAAACAAACTCTCACAGGTTCTTTCAACAAATTGCATTCTCCTAATATTTCTTTCTTGCCAAATAAAGTATAGAGTAACCCCAAGTAGGAGCCTTTGAATGACACTCCACACATTGTTTTAAGCATGATAATTTACCACCCATATATGATATATGGCCAATCATTACTTATCCCATCCAAATTTGCTAAAGGTTTTAACCTCTCCCAAAGTCTTCTAGAATAAGGACAGGCAAAGAATAGGTGGCTGTGAGATTCATTAGTACATTTGCACAAATGACATATCTGGTTTTGAACATTAAACCATTTAGCAAGCCTATCCTTGGTTTTAATTCTTCCCTTAACAGCTAACCAAAGAATAAAGCTATGCCTAGGCACACACTGATTAAACCAAACATGATTACTCCAAATAACCTTAGGGCTATCATCAATAAAAGCATTCCAAACTTCTTTAATACTAAAATCAACTTCTCTACCCTTCTTATTAACCCAAACAATCCTATCTTCAATATCACTCATAATCTAGGAACAACCAAATTCACAATAGTATCAAATTTTCCTACCCAATCAGAAGGCCATTTCCAACAATTATTATAAATCATACCAGAGATACAAGTATCACACTACTAGAAAAAGTGCCAATAGCAACGAAATTTTTGCAACAATCAATAAATCGTTGCTAAAATCACATATTAGCAACGAATATAGCAACGAAATTAAGCAAAAATGGAATCTTCGGTTAGCAATGATTATTAGTTGCTTAATTCGTTGCTATCTTCTCAAAATTTGGTGGGAACATTCCCCCTCTTTTTTAGCAATGACTTTCTCTAAAATTTTCGTTGCAAAAAAAATTAGCAACGAAGTTTTAATTTTTGCCAAACAAACCATCAATTATTAGCAACGAAATTGCAAATATAGCAACGAATCATTTGTTGCAAAAATTACTGGTCAATTTTTTTGAATATGTTGTTGCAAAATCTATGAAAAAGTAGAGGGAAAATTTTCACTTTTTTATAAACAAGTTAACCAAATTTATTATAAATTATTTTTATAATTACTACAATTATTAAGAAGTACACGGAAAATAAATTTCCACCTTTTTTACTAAACCTTATTAATTAATGGCGGTTTAATTTTAATCTACTTACAATAATGTATGCACGTATAAATATAATACTAGTCGGGTACTCGCACGTTGCAGCGGCGGGTACCCGTGTGATTATATATTTTTCGACTATAATCTTTTTCAAAGTACTTTTTTACGATGGCGTAGTATTTCAGCTGTAAATCCAAAGTGGTTCTCATCTTTAGCAAAAATTCAACAACTCAAATAGTTAACGGGTCGGGTCGGGTCAAGTCGTGTCCAATTTAACCCCAGCTCACTTATGCCAAAACATCGAACATATTATACTAATTTTATGTGACTTGACTCGCAACGAAAACGGGATAATGTACTAGACTGATTATTATAGTATGTATATGTTGAACCAAGACATTATACTAATTTATGCATATCCTCCATAACTACTATAGAACCGTAGATGGGGTGAACACGGTCTTTCGATTTATTCGAAGTTTAATAACTTTAAGTCTCCAAGAGCAATTAAGTAGCTTTGCACAATACAACCACAACAGCAATATGAAGAGAATAGAGTGAGATAGACCCAAAGATATATATTGGTTCAGGATGGGGGGTTTATACCATCCGTACATCCATTTGCGAATACACGACATTGATATTATTCACTAAGTATAATCCTTACAGTGGTTATAAACCATTACAACTTCATTCCACCGATATGCACAAAGATCGACGCTCACTAAGAAGAGCTACTCCAACGGTATTCCGCCTTCAGAAACTATCCACAAGAATCTCGTGATTCGAATTTACCACTAAGACCACAAAGAACTTCCCCATAATTATCAACCCCAACTAGACCTTCTACGGTCTAGGCTTGATCACCAAGATACAAGACTTTACACCGTTACAAATGATTAAAAGTGATTATTTGTTTGAGAGAACCTAACATAGCCTAAACACTCGATTCTGAAAGAAATGGTATAGAGAAGAAGACTCTCGACACAATTCACAATACTGGATTAAGTTCTTGTGAATCTCTCTTGCGGAAATTATGTGTTATTTCAATAGATGATAAGATGAGAAGTTAGAACATAATAAAGGAGGATTTTATTTCAATAGATGTAAGAGTGTGTAAGGGAATGTAAGAGAATGTTTGTGGTAAAAAAGTAAACACATAAAAAAGCGGATTATATTTTAAGAATTCAAACTCAAGTATTCAAACTTGATAATCCTTGGTTGAGCCATAATTAAATCATTCACTAATCATCTTGATGCAAGTAAGACAAGTGCTTTGTATCAATATAAAAACAATATCACATATAAAAACAATGTAAGAGATGCAAGTTGACGTTTTGTAAAACGGAATGACTTGTTTTTGGTATCTCTGTAAGTGTAAATCTTAATGCAAATATCTCAAATATCATGTATGAACGTGTATTGAAAGAAGCTCCTTAGTCGGGTAAGAGGAAAACCGACTTGGAAAAACCGAAGGCACTAAAACCTCCCGTAACTGGCGCGCTGGCCACACGTTGACGCGTCACCTGGCGCCCCAGTGCCAGGTTTTGAGTGTTTTCGGTTTTTGGCTATCGCTTGTGATTTTAAGTGTCCCAAATGTATATTTGTCATCATTAAAACATTACGGAAGCTTTGGTCATTATTGCACCAACAACTACCAACTAGGGGTGTTCAAAAAATCCGAGAAACCGACGAACCGAGCCGATCCACTCAATCCGAAACCGCAAAAAACCGATAACCGAAGAAACCGAAACCGAGAAAAACCGAAACCGGAAAAACCTGCTTATCATGGTTCGGTTTCGGTTTTTACTTTTAGTTATCCGCGGTTACTCGAACCGAACCGCCTATAATATACATGTAGGTTTCAACAAACCATTCTTAAAAATGTACAAGTATTAACTATCTTATTGCATTACTTTTATCGTATAACGCATTTTTACTTACCTAATGTGATCATTTACTAACGCCATAGATTACATATGATTAAAGTGATCGTACTTATAAACGTCAAATAAATAGTATTAGTTATTTTGTTACATATGATAATTTGAATGCTTTTATTGCAACGGAACAACATTATTATGACTTAAATCTTTTCAATGTTATTTAATTTTATTCAGTTGACATATTACGTTCTAATTTATGTTATTGTTCGTCCAATTCAATTCGATTAATTTTTTAAAATGGTTAACCGTGACCCGAACCGCGGGTAACTGCTCATTTCGGGTACCCGCATGTCCGGTTACCCGCCTAGTACGGTTCGGTTTCGGATAGTAAAATGAACTACCCGCCCCGCGATGGATAGTTAAAATCTCTAACCGAACCGAGCCGAACCGCCCCGTGAACACCCCTACTACCAACTAAGGCGAGACAGATTCAGTAGACACAGCTTGTTAATGATAAAGAGTAGTGCAACATAGGTAAATGCGTTTGTCCCATATATAAATAGACGACATATAATTGTTTTTAAAGAAAAACTATATATATATAATATATTTAGTTTTATAAATATAAATGAGTTGTTACGTTTGAAGAATTTATCTTATTGTTTTGGGTTTTTTCTAAAGTGGTTTTTTTAACATGAGCTCGTTTGGCTCGTGCTCGTTCGGGCTGAGCCCATTTGGACCGTGGCACGTACCCACTCGTTTTGCCACCTCTAGTCTTGACTGTCAAGACCATCTCGGCGAAAATTTGCTTCAAAAACTTACTTCTTAATTTGATTTATTAATTTTAGTTACTTTGTTAATCTTTTTATGTTGTAAATAATCTAATTCTAAATCAAAACATTTAGCAAAAAATCAAATGACTTTTTATCCCCCTAAATCCCACCGCCAAAATTTTGACCCCAAAACTTTTGTTCTCCCCATTTGACTAGGGTTTGTGTTATTGTATACTTTTCCTTATCTAACTCCCTCATTTCACATGTTCATCCATAACCCGCCGCCTTGCTCAACCCTCTTCAGCACCTCACCCTTCTCCATCTTAACCTCACCTCCTCACCTTCGATTTCTTGTTTAATTTGGTAAGTCCGACCTATTGTTAAATTCTTATCCCGATTCTTAGTTTCAATCTGGATTTTTGAATCTGTAAATTTATGTTGTTGTACACAGTAGATCCATATGTCTATGCTTTTAGATGATATACAAGATCTGTATTTGCTTTCAATTTGAGTGGGAGGAAGCCAGGAAGGTAATCTGCGTTTGCTTTCAAAAAGTGAAATATAAGATCTATATCTATTATGTCTTTGTTTTCTTTTTCTTTTGCTTAATTTTGATTTTTATTTCATTTATTTCAATTATCAAAATCTCAGCATATTCTTTTACTTGAGAACAGTTGGTTAACTTTATCTACATGTGTAATCTAAATATGTAGTTATATATATGTTTCGCATAATGTGATTTGTGAACTTACATAAAGAAAGTATTTGTGCGAGAATACCGAAGGAGTTTTTGTTGATAAATATCTACACTTTTTAGATAACTCTTTAAGGATATAATAAGCTATATTATAACCTTCAATTTTTTTATTACCTAACTTATGCTAGTGAGTTGTGAAATTTGTTCAACTAATTTTTCAATAGATCTTAGATGGTAGAATTATCCATGAAACTGTTTGATTTACTCTGTACTCATGATGACAAGTTTGAGTTTGGTAAGTTGAGGTATCAGTTGAATAAAGATAAAGAGTGGGATTGATGCCAATGTTCAAAAGCCGAAGTGTGGTGGCGATAGCCTTCCCCTTATGCTAAAAAGGTAACCTCTTCATCTTGATTGATAGTGTTACAATATTTATGTTGTAACACAGTGAGCGGACAAAGGCTCAAACACTTCTTACTCTGAATATTAATTTAATTATAATTGCAGTGTTACTTTTTTGTTGCAACTGAGAACAGTGAATATCTTCACAAACAATTGAAGGTACATTTTATAACATTTTTCTGTTTGCTAAGCATTTATTAAAATTTACACCTTTGTCTTAAGCCATTACCTAACCTATTTGAACCACCCATTAGACATAGCATTCATGAGTTCTTGTGATTAAGCGCTTCTATTGTTTTGTAGGTACATAACTATTATACCCTGGCTAGTCAAACCGATGCACCAAGCTGCTTGACTCAAAAATACCAAAGCTTTGCACTTTGTCTAGTTTCTTGAAATGGTAACACTATCTATATGTAGGAATCCTAATTTCTTATCTTTTTAACTGTTGCATAGAAGCTGATAATGGTATTTTCTATCCAACATCTTTTCGGGTTCTTCCTTCACAGGTTTACTGATGGTTTATAAGGAACATCAACTTGATTTGATAAAATGGTGCATCGACTACCATTAGGTGGGTACCCAAGGCCTATTGAATCATTTCAAGTGTGGTTGGGATCTTCACTTCTTGCATATTAGTTTGTAGATGCCGTTGTGTTACCTGATTATGATCCTAATGTACATAGGCGCGTATCTTGCTAATGTGACCTTAACTGGTTGGACAAAATTTTGATCAAGCGACAAAGGCTAAATCTCGTTTTTGAAGATCACTGAAGCAACTTGTCTAGTTTTATTTTATGTAAAATTCTTATATCTTGATTTGGTAACTTGTAGTATGAACTTCGAAACATCATTTGTACGTTTGCCGATTTATTATGGAAATGATGGTTGATGAATTTGTGTCAGTTTCTTTTGATATGTGTATTGAGCTCGTACCTTATTATATAGGTATATATAAAAAAACGCAATATTTATTTTTTGTAGTGCCTAATTAATTTGCCAACAATACAAGTCGTTGCTAATTATCCTGAAATAGCAACTACTGAATTTAGTTGCAAATCAATAAATTAGCAACCGTAGTGTTCGTTGCAAATCTGCTAAATTAGCAACGACTAATGATGGTCAACATTTTTAGCAACGAACTGAAGTATCGTTGCTATTTAGCAACGACTTGAGAAAATTAGCAACGAATATTGGTTTTGCAACGGGCGATATAGCAACGACCATGATTCGTTGCCAATTTCGTTGCTAACGCCACATAGCAACGAATTTGGGCCTATTTGCAACGAAAATTTGCTGTTGCTATTGGCACTTTTTCTAGTAGTGTCAAGATTCAAACCAGCCAGCTCAACAACTCTTTGGTTTAAAATCTTAATAATTGGACCCTCTAAGCACCAACTATCAAACCAAATATTACATCTCTTACCATTCCCAATCCTAACCTGAATAAACTTCTCAATCTTACTCCTTAACTGCATAAGTTGTTTCCAACACCATGAGGAATTAGTATTAACATCAATACTCTAAATACTTCTGCCTTTCAAGATGTGAGCATTGACCCACTTGTTAGCCTTAATAGTTTTATTAGAAGTGATGGTCATTCACGTTTAGGAACTTTGTAACGTGTGTTAGATATCGTGCTAGAATAGTCAACGGGCTCGTGGATTGGACTAAGCTAAATGGGTATTAGTTTAGTTAAGCTTGCCTTATATCCAATCCAACCCATGTCCAAGCCCACGAAGCCCATGGAAAGCCTTTTAGGGCATCATGTATTCCAACTATAAATACCCCTCAAATGGTCATTTGAGGGGTGTGCTTGAGTGTGTGTGTGTGTGTGTTTTCTTTGGAATAAAGTTTCCTTTCTTATCTCTTTCTCTCTAAACATATACACTATCTATACATCAAGTCACCAAGTTCTTCTCTTCATCTTTCTATTCTTATTTATGCGTAACAGTTATGGTTTACGCATAAAGCGTGTTTGTGTCTAACGTTGTGATAAGGTATACTTGATAAAAGGGGCTTTACAATTGGTATCAATCGCCTAACAATGGTTTAGGAGTGTTTGTGTTTGTTTTGAAGCTTAGTATCATACGCGTAAAGCTCTCGTTTTACATATTTGCCACGCCTAAAGCTTTAATTTTTGCACTTAAAAATTCAAGATTCTTGTGGTTTAAGGTTTATTTGGTGCTAAAGTTCCAGTTTTTTGCAAAAAGTTCGAAGCTTTACGTGTTTTTCTTCATTTTTCAACTCGTGTTTGGTTCATTGGTCATTTCTACGCATAAGCTTTCTAAGCACTTTGGGTGAAAAAAGTCAAAAGTTTTGTGTTATTCGAGTGTTTTTAAGGCTGTTTGTGCAAGAGAAATTGTTTGAATCACTGGAAATTTTTTACGCGTAGGTCAAAACCCTAGTTCTACGCGTAAGAAAAGTCAACGCCCTTTTTCTACGCATAACTTTCTACGCATAAGAGTTTTGTGCAGATTCTTCGAGCTATAACGATTACTCAGTGCTTCCCTCACTTGGATAAGTGTGTGGAACACTTCGAATTTTGGATATCTTTTACACTGTGATAGTGTAAAGGATTTTTGGGCAAAACCATAATCTTACGCATAAGCTTAGACTTACGCGTAGAACACTTTACGCCTAAGTATTTTTCTTACGCCTAAGCCTTGTCTTACGCATAAGCTAAATCTTACGCATAAGTTTTTCTACGCCTAACTTTAAACTTACGCATAAGCATTTCCTACGCCTAAGGAATCCTACGCCTAAGCCATCCTACTCGTAACTTCGTGGGTCTACGCCTAAGCTCTTCAATTTAATTTAAAAAAAAAAAAAAAAAAAAAAAAAAAAAAAAAAAAATTGGCGGGAAAACTTGAGTAAAATTTAAATTTTTGAGGAGACTAAACGTTCAATTTTTACGCGAAATTCAAATTTTGGTATAACTTGGAAAATTTTGGTCAAAAATTCAAATTTTTGGACCAAAATTCAAATTTTTTCGGTCAAATTTGGCGTCAAAATTGTCAAAACTCAAAATTTTCATACGACCTTAGAATTGATTTTTATAGTGAATTTCAAATTTTGGGAGAAAAATTTTTAGGCCTAAGAACCAAGTTCACGAGTACGACTTTCAGAAAAACTTCAAACGACAATATCTTATTAAACACAACTCCTTTATCGTTGAATCGATCCTACATCAACTTTATCATTACATACCTTCATCAATGGCAACTATGCAAGATCGTTATACAACTGCTGTCACAAATGCTATTGCTGCATTCGCCAATAATGCATTAAACATCAATGGTTACTCTACACCGAATAACAACAACCAATGGATTTCATCGTATAATCCGCAGTTTGCTCAACCAAGTACTCATATGAGTCAAGAAGGACTAATGGTTGATGTTATTGGGAATCAGAATGGATTTGCTACGGGTATACAAATGGGAATCAGATGCAATATGCAGGGCAATTTGATGGACATCAGAGGAGTCAGATTGTGAATCAGAATATGGGATATCAAAATGGGAATAACTGTTTTATGACTTCTGCTCAGAATGCTACTTCCGAACCTCAAAGCCATGATTCAGGATATTCAGAATGCAGTGTCAAACCAAGGATATCGTCTGAAAAGCTCAAGTACATGCTGATGTTAGCACTGAAAGAAGAATCGGGAATAGAGTTGACTACTGAGGAATACGAATTCAGGCATCCAGGACGGGCAGATAAAGCAAACGATTTTGCTACCTCCAGTCATACAGCCTACCAGCAGGACACAACATAATGCAGTACTTCTGACACAACTCCTGTCTACAACACATATCCACTCAATGAGGTACCAAATTATAGTAATGTTGCTAATTCGTTTACTCATGACGAACAGCATTCTGTGACATCTGCACCTACTTATGATACATACCTGGACAATCCGAGTTGTAGCAATACTAACTCTAAAACTCCAGATGTGGATCATAGTGGAGGCTGTGTGGCACAAAATACTGAGACTGATGAGGAAACACGTGCTTATTTTGAAACATTAATTAATAATTGTGGTATTGAGATTGAGAAAGTTAGAACGGTCAATCGCGAAGTTAAGGCCGCGAATGCTAAATTGACCGCTGAGCTTGAGAGTTACAAGGAGAATGCAAAAGTTTTTGAATTTCACAAAAACAAAGAGTCACAATTAGAAATTGGTTATCGAGATTCTGTTTTAAGTGAAAAAGAATTGCAAATCAAGTATAACACACTTGATGTGAATTTGAACTTGAAAATAAAATCTTTAAAAAAGGAAATTTCTGATCTTCAAAACCAACTTTCTAAACAACAAGCAACGCATTCTAATCTTGAAAAAGAGAAGAAACAGCTGATTGCTGATTTTTCCAAACGAGAAGATTCTCTTCTTGATGAAATTCTTGATAAAGATGAAAAAATTAAAAAATTGGAAAATTTGCTTGTTACAACGGGTCATTCAGCTAAATCAACTAATATGCTGATTAATCAAACAAATCCGTATTTTCATACAACACAAAAAATGGCTCTTGGTAACTCACCTCCTTGTTTCCTCAAGAAAGCTCAGAAAGAACAGAATGTGTTGAATAATGGAAAACCTTTGCATGAACCCATAATTGTTCGTGATTCTCTTGAAACGTTAGAACTATCTGACGAGAGTAGATAAAAAATGAAACAAAAGAATCCAGATCTTAAACCAATTGATTATACCAAATGGAACAAACTTAATGGAATTACTTTTGTGTCACAAAAAGAAAAGTCAAAGTTTTCTATAACACCCAGTGTTTCAAACAGTGTGTTAACACCAGTTTCAAAATCAGTTTCAAAACCAGTAGTTGTCTCAAAATCTCTTTCGAACATTGAACAAATGTCTTCAAACATTCCTTTTAACACAAGTGATGCTAGAAGTATTTTAGAAAATGTGAAAACTAGAATTGCGGGACTTCAAGAGACTGTTAAAACTAAAACCACTATTACACCTAACAACTGGTTCTCTAGTTTTGATATCGAACAAAGAAAGTTTTTTGAAACAGAAATTGCCCCTCAGCTGAATGCCATCAACTCAAGGGTAATTCATTTTGAACAAGCATTTTTAAAAGAAACAGCTGACTTTGTCAAGGACCATAAATCCCTGGTAAAGCAAGCTAATGAAAGTGTTGAACACATCAAAGTTTTGGAAAATTTAAATGATTCTCTCTTCGAAGACGTTATGACTACTGATATCTTGTCCATTATCTTACAAACATATTCTGTTGAAGATCATGAAAGACTCCAGTCTGAGACCTCCGCAATTGTTTCAAAATATGAAAATGCTCTTGAAAAACTTGAAAAAGAAAACGTGTCCTATTTTAAACAGCTTGATCGAAACACCGAGGAATGCAAGTATGACAAACTGTCATATGAGCGTGCCTACAAGGACATGAAAGAGCAAAATGATCTTTTGAGAGCTCAGCTGGAAAGTCTAAAAGAGAAGGCTGTGGATACTAAGTTTGCAAAACCATTGACTGAGGAGAAAACAAATGTTCCCAAACCGGTTTTCAAACCAAAAATGTCTATTTCTCAGTTTGCTCCAAAAGTCAATAAGAAAAATGATTTATCAAAAACAGTCACTCCACAGTCTTTGCCTATTAAAAAGAGAATTATCAAAGGTTTTGAAAAACCTGTTTTTGATAAAGAAAAAGTGATTACACCTGGCATTTCTAGGAATAGTACACGAAATGTGACCAAAAATCCAGTTAAAGAATCTGTTGGTTCTAACGACATGGTCAACAATCACTATCTAGAAGAAGCTAGGAAAAAGGCACAAACTCGAAAAGACGGAATTTTAGGTGCAACATCTAGGGTGATGAATTCTACAAGATTTCAAGGCACTGCTAGTAGTTGTAAACCATTACCTAGGAACACTCTACAAAAGACTAGGGATTGGCTTGCATCTAAGAGTAGTTGCGCAAAAGAAAATGCCATGCCCTTAGAAAATAACACTAGGAATTCTAAGTCTTTTTCGAACAAGAATCAATTTCCAAAAGACTGTAGTGACAAAGTTAAAGCTGCTGTTTTAAACAAGAATATTGAATTTGTCTGTACTACATGTAAAAAATGTGTCTCTTCAGCTAATCATGATGCATGTGTCTCACAATATCTCAAGAAAGATAATTATCGTGCCAAGGCACAATCCACTAAGACACCAAATAGAAACAAACCCGTTGACAAGATGCACATCAAAAGGAAACCTAATAGGTGGATCTCTTCAGGACGTAATTTTTCAAAAAATGAGTCTTCCGCTGAATCTGATAAGAAAACAACTCCTAGATCTTACCTTAGGTGGATTCCCACGGGAAAAGTCTTCAACACAATAGGTCTTAGATGGATTCCCACAGGAAAGATTCTTGATACTTGCACCAACACAGATAATAGTGACAATCATCAGGATAAGGAAGTAGAAACCAATATAACTGTTGACAGTAAACACCCTCAGAGTGAGGAATCAAATACTTCTAACACTATTATTTGTGAAATCTCTTCGTCTTTGGTTGCATATGAATCAAATATCTATGAACCCAGCTCATCAGAGGGTTCCAATTCTGTAAACTCTTCATCTTCTTCATTCTCTCTATCTTCTATCTTTGATTTTCCATTTCTTTTATAAAACCAACAAAAGAAAAATATAAAAATATAAAATTTTCAAAAATACAAAAACAGTATAAAATCAAAAATTCAAAAATATTCTTCTCACGACATGTCTCTCGTATAATCGATATTATGTACGTTTCTAGAAATGTCATTCAACAATGATACGGACATGTACAGATGCTTGAACGAGAGCTCTTTAAATGTTTTCTAAAACATGTCGTTTCTCAAAATTTCTTAAAAACATAATGGCTTTCGTATACTTCAGTACGAAACCCAGACTTCAAATTAATGGCTTCTGGACACATCAGTTCAGGACCCGCGCTTCAAATAAAGGAAAGTGCTTAACCAAATCAAAGCCTTTAAATATTTTTTCAAGCACTATTCCTAAATACATAATGGCTTGTAAGTATTTCCGCTTGCAACCCGATCTTTAAAGAAAGGAAAGTGCTACGCAAAATTGATTTTCATAAATATCGAGCACTTATCCTAAAACAAATGAAGATAATTCTTCTTCAATATCTTCAAAAGATTTTTTAAAATCTTCATCTTGCGTACCATAGATTCGAAATTTTTCAAAAAGATTTTTCAAAATCTCACATTTGGTACCAAGATAACTCCCTCTAAACCCTTAATTGATTCTAAATTTTCTGTATGAAAAATGTGCTTTCTTTAAGGGGGAGTATAAAACAAAATTGTTCTAAAATTCATGCTAAATCAGTTTCTCTCCAAATGCTTTTCGAAAAACATATCTTTTAATCATTTTGTTTCAAAAACATCATAGATATGCTATTTTTGAGGGGGAGGAGACGTGATTAAAATGTGATCAAAAAAGTTTAATGTTCGTTGAGTGAATCTCAAAAGAGCTCGACTCAGTTGAAACCAATGAATTGACGAAGAAAAATGTACCATCTCGAGAAACTTTCTATGGACTTGACCAGGACGGGTAATAATTTCAAGCTAGTTCTCTAGTGATGTAAACGTGTCTCGAATCGGTCTAGCTCATTTAAAGTCGATCAATTCAAAAAGTGTGAACTCTACCCTCTCTGTGCAGATTTCAGTTAAAACAATATAAGCACATGTGAAGGGGGAGTGTTTCTGAAAAACAAAACTCTCAAGGTGTTAACAAAATGTTTTGATAATCATAAACACTTTGAGATATTTTCAAGAAAAATGGTTTTATGGCAACAATAGGACAGTCATGGAGTTATAAGGTGACTAAGGATAGGTAAATTCGTCCTATGATCCGCCAGAACCAGAGGGATCTACCCAAGGACATCACAAATAGTTAGTATTAGAAGTCCTTAGGAATGATTGAAAAAAAAGGAGTAATGTGAGAAAGGAGAAAGAAGGGGTTGAAGAATTAAAAAGAAAAGTAAAAGAAAAGGTGAAAAGAAATAGCCCTCCATAATCAACCTTAGGGCAGAAACCGGGTTCAATACATATACTACTGGTTGTCACTAGATGACACTGGTATTGAAGACAAAGACGTCATGGACCCAGTGACGCACTGCACTAAACCTTCTAGCTACTCAATTCCTCTTTAAAGGATTTGTTTCATTCTCACTGGGAACCCTACGTAATCTATCGACTTTCTCTTAGAGATCGTTGGTATTGAAGAAGGAGACCCTCTCCCTAGTCTCCGCTCAGGAAAACCAAAATGCACTTATTGAGTCTAGAGCCACGAGATTCATCAAAAGATCTCTTAGGAACACTTGACATTTCATCACTTGTTGATCAACAAATAAGATCATCAGTGGTTCATATCGAGTCCTTCATAGATCTTAGCAATCTGTCGAGAACATTTATGAGAGGTTCACAATTGTGATCCTCAGTGATTGAATGGAAACTCCTGCCAGGGTCAACATCAAGCAGCCCTGACAGCAGGTCACTTCGGTAACTCCCCGTGGATTACGCTTAGTGTGTCTTAAACGGTCTACAGTCGTGGGGTGATGCTTCGGTGTACCTCAGCGACTCATCTGAACTGTAGGTGTATTTCGGTACATCGCGTTATCTCACTTTTGGGACTCCATTTCAGGAACGGCCGTTGTGAGAATTAGAGATGTGTTTTCACACTATGCTGTTAACACCCTCGAAATTCAAACTTATAAGTGCCGGAATCCGCTTATTACTAACCTGTTTTTATGTTTTCTTCTTATGGAAGCTCCGGAGCGAATTGATCGTGCAGATTCTCCACATGCTCATACCAACAACACATGAAAGTTCTCATCAAAATCAAAGGCAACAAAAGTTTAAGATGATTCTTCGTCAAAGAATCTACAAAGTTTAAAGACTCGAGAACTACATCATCGGTAACCATGATCGTGCAAAACCGTCAACTTTTATTACTCAAGCCGACCACTTGTGAATGGCCGACCGTAACAAACTTAAAACGGCTTAAGCACGAACTCAATGAAGATCTGAGGAGTATAGTGTTTCCCCGGGTCGTTATGTCCCAGCGAGCTATGCAATGGATCACCAAACGTATAGTGATCGAGAGATTTGAACGGATAAAGGGTTTTGAATAATTATAACTACAGAAAAAGCCAACAAATTACAACGGCTTAAATGCAAATTAAAGAAAGTTAAAAAGATAAAAAATATTAAATAAACGCTATCACTATTTTTAAAATTGATGTTTTTGATTTTTCTTGATTTATAAAACAAAATAACTTAAATTAACTATTTTGATTAAAGCGTACACCTAAATTACCTAAAAACGTGACCTAGAATGAAAACGTGCGTTATATATAAAAATTACGCGAGTGCGCAAGAAAAAACGTAAAATTTGTAAAATAGAAGTCCTACGAGTGTAAAAACAATTTTCCTACATTCTAAATGACTAAAAATAATTTTAGGAAAAAGCCGGGTATTTTTTTGAGTATTTTTCTATTTATTATGAATTAAAAACTAAAAATGTAAAAATTAATTATTAAAAATACTAAAACTTAATGAAAAATTACGAAACTTTTTATAAAAATACTTTATTAAAATCTTAAGCTAAAAAAAAATACTAAATCTGAAAAATAAGCTGGAGAAAAGCTGTAATTAAGCTAACTGTTTATCAAGCTAATAAAGGAAAAAAAGGCATTAAAGGAATAAATGGTGCAATATATGACATGGTAGAAAGAGTAGCACAGTTGGTTGAGGATGCTGTCTGTTGGAGCGTGGACGGTTGGTACAAGACCAGTGTTCGAATCCTGGTCCTGTCCTACTTTTTGCACTTATTTTTTTTTTGGGAATTTTCTTTTAGCAAACTAATTAATGAACTATATAAGCAAATTCAACAAAAACTAAACTTGCAATGAAGCTAAGGATGAGCTGTAATGACAGCTTATAAGTTGCTGTTTGTACAGCCACCAAACAAACACCCTTTAGCCACTGATAAGCTTAAATTAAACACAAAAAGCAATGGGGAAATGGTACATAAGCATAAAGCAATAACAAATAAGCTAAAATGTGCATAGACAAGCTGCAAATAAGCAAAGGAAAACAGCTCTTAAGCTCTAAAAAAAAACTACAGGCCTGCTGTAAACAGTCCATATGGGGGACTTATGGAAGCTAAAAAAACTTATAAATAAGCTACTCCTAACGAGGGCTAAGCTAAATTACGTAAAGGCACTAAAAGGGAAATTAAATAACAAAGAGGAAATAAGCTAACAAGTACTAAAAGGCATCCGAAAGAGGAGCAGTTGGACTGCTGGGGTGCTCGTTGACAGAAACAAATGGGCAGTGAGGGTGGGTTTTAAAAGGCAAAAATAAGCTGCTAAATAAGCTCTAAAGTACAAAATAAACTGAAACAAATAACCTTCATACTACTATCTACTTATGCAACAAAAATTAAATCCTAATTCTAATCTTAACGAACCTAAAATCTGAGCTAAGAAAGGGGCATGAGGTGGCTGCAACAGTTATAAAAAAGGGACAAAGGGACAATTTGAATACTACTTAAATAATGATTTGCAAACTGAACCTACTCTAAATACTAACATAAACTAAATGTAACATTTAACTAAAGCCTATTTGAAAACCAACATGGGTCAAAAGTGGGTCTTTGACCCAAAAACTTTGCAAATCCAAACACTACTTTAATGGAAAGAAGTTAACTTTTTGAAGCAAGAAAGAGTTGGAAGATGTAAAAAACTTGTTGTAACAACAACAAAGGCTTCAAAATGAATTTAAAACACTTAAGAAAACCATGGACAGTTTCCCAAAAACATGAACAAAAAGTTAGAACTGCATAAACTTGAACGAATTGGAACTAAGACATAAAATTAAATTGCATTGAAATTAAAAATTACAAGAAATGTAAATGACAGGAAAAGTAAAAATGGAACTAGAATATGAATTCTAGACTAAGTTTACAAAATTACTCAAATCTATTATTTATACTAAAAATTAAAATTGTCTTCTCTTGGCTCTTTCTCTGTTTGTGCTTTCATGAGCTTTTCACAGCCACTGGATGATGTCTTGGTGCCACTTCTTATCATTCCTAGCCATTGATGGCATATGTGGGATTGCCAACGTGGCTATGTAGCCATGTGATTAGGGGAGACATGTGAACTTTCCTTGGTGATGGAGCTAATGTCATGATGAGAGGAAACAAAGCGTGGGTACAGGGGATGGGGGAAACTCTTGGCGTGCAAAAAGGGTGTCCGAGCTTTATTTGTGTCAGGGTTGGGTTCTGGGAAAGAAGGAAAGAGGGAAAAAGGGTGGAATAGTTTAGTGGTTATTGTGTTTTATTATTTTGTTTTTGTATTTTTAGTTTAAAAAAAACAAAAAATTGGATTTTTTTTTGTTTTTTTTTGTTTGGTTTTAAAAGAAAAAAGGTTAATGGTTAATTGGTTTAGGTTCCATTCTCACTCCAAAAACGTGTCTCATGCTCTTGAAAATGTGGAAAATCCACTCCCGGCTCTGTTTGATTCAGCACATTTCTGATTTTGGCTCGTCTTTGCTCGTTTTCGCACTGTCTTCATCCTTTTGTACCTGCGAGACATAAAACACACTCCAAGGATATTTTTGACATATTTTGATCGTATTTGGGTGTTTTTAGTCGTTTTTGTGGGCTTGAATAATATAAAATATATGTGTATTTAGACACATATCAAATCCCCCACACTAAACTATTGCTAGTCCCTAGCAATCTTTTGAGAAAAACTTAATGGATTTGAATCTCTTTACCAAAAGCCATTACTTCTGGAGTAGCCAAATGTTTCAGTTCAAGTAAGAACCATGGTACACCGATAACCATGTGATTTTGAGCAAACCACCAGCTTCCAACGGATTTGATTTGTCTTTACCAGAAGCCGTTTGCTTCTGGACTAGCCACTCTTAGATAAATTATCAATATTATCTTTGGTGAGCTGATTACCAATTATGGTTTTTCCACTGCCTTTACCACAAGCCATAAACTTGTGGGCTAGCCAACTCTTCACTTTTTAGGATATGGTGAGCTGAATACCATACAATTTTGGGCAAATTGCAAGCCGTCAACGGATTTGAGATATCTTTACCAAGAGCCGTTTGCTCCTGGATTAGCCAATCCTTTTGTTTATTAGACAAGGCGGACTGATAACCATAAGCTGAGTAAGTGCAGAACACTTACTCCAAAAAAAATTTTTTGGCCAAAAACGAGGGAATTAGGCGGTATAATTACATGATAAAATTCGTGAGAATTCCCCCCCACACTTAGAAATGAATATTGCCCTCAATATTCAAAGTACCGGCTGTTATGCCGAAACAAAGAACGTATAAGGGAAATACTACGGCCATTTTTTTTTTTTTTTTTTTAGAAAACTTATGTACAACAGCGGGGGGCAACTCCCCCACACTAGGGTGGTACACACGGGTGAAAACCCATGTTATGCTACTATTTTTGTTAACCGAGTCGCTAGCTTGACTCGACCCCGAATTTATTTGTTCATGGGGAAGTAAGTGGAAGAAACAATCTCCATCGGACTTTCATTCAAGATGTTTGGACAAACATTTGAAGCACGTGAAAGTTCCACACCGATGAGATATACATAGAACCGGCTCAAAAATGATAAATGAAAATGCCGGGGTCAAAGATAGTGTCTTCATTCCCGAAGGAGTGAAGATGAAGAGAAATCACAAGATATTTGAGGAAAGGAAGAAAGATTTTGATAACAATCAGGATCCATTCCTCATCCTCAAATGTAGACGTATCGGGAGGAAGGGTGAAGGTAGTATCATAAATAAGCAAACTCGTATGATAGAGTACACCTTCCTCCGAGCTAATATCATCCTCAAGATCAAAATAGAAATGATCATGTTCCGGAGGAGATATGTCATGAGAGAGTTCACCGGAGAACTCTTCATGAAGAGAATCATTCACATGAAGTGAAGTTGTGAACTCTTGTTCCATTGTGGGCTCATCACTATCCTCGGTCTGAGTATCAAAGAGTGGATTCTCAGAAATTAAAGTGAATTCAGAGTCGAATTCAAATAGAGGATTGGTGAAAGTAGCTTTGAATGTTTCGGGAACAAAGTGATCAACATTCTCTATTGGATTGTTGGGATAAGAAGTGAGTGAACGATCATTATAAGGGAGACTTTCAATCTCTCCCAGATCGGCTTCGAAATCAAAGAGACCATCGTCACTTTCTGATGAAAGTGGACTGATGTGAGTGAGTTCATCGAAGAACTCCTCAAGAAGAGGATCAGACTGTGGGAGTGATGTCTCAACATACTCGATTTTTCCATAGGAAGCACAATCGTCGCTAAGATCAGAGAAAGTTTCAAAATGATCTTTTGAACACTCAAGAGGGGAAAGAGAATCACACATATGATCAGAAGTTCCCTGTGACTCTCTCGGGATTGGGACAAGGTTCTCAATACTAGACTTTATGAATTCATCCGATTCCTTTTCAGGAACAGTGTCAAGAAGCTCATCCCCCATGTTCAGAGAGTGAGTGGGAGCTTCGGGTGTGATAGCAGTTGTTTGAGATGGAATCTCAACTGCTGGTATATCAACTGATGAACTTGATGAATCTTTATAGAATTGAAGGATATCAAGTGTATCCTCATCATCACTGTCATCAGGAATGAAACGAAATTGAGAGCTAGATCTGGCTGCTTTTTCTTTTGCAATTGATTCCCTAATAGATTTTTCAAAAGCAATTTTGGAATTTAATTTAGCAGCCTGCTCTTCAGCTAACAATTCTTCCATGGATTTTGGATTATCTTGGGAATGTTTACATTCCTTCAAATCTTTCACTAAATCCAAAAGATCAAGGAGAAGATTTTGAGGAAGTGGATCAGGCTGAGGTGGTGCCTGATTCATTTGGTACTGTAGAGGTTGGTCATGATACGAAGAGCCGTAATTGTTACAAGGAAATGGATTCCTTATTTGACAATCAGAGCTAAAGTGAGGACCTCCACAATACTCACAACAGTAAAACTGATGTGGCTGTGAGTCACATGTGTTGTAGTCATAATTGTTATCAGGAACCTGCTCATAGACAAGCGTGTTTCCCAATGGACAATCAGAACCGGAGTGTGAACCACCACAATACTCACAACAGTAAAACTGCTGAGTCTCACAGTGTGGTAGCTGATGGAATAAATCAGTTGTGTTATGGTAAGAATAGGGATCTTGGTTATAGACAGACCCGGTTCCTGACTCCACCATGCCACAACTGGGGCAATTGCCACCATTATAAGGACCACCACACCATTGACAACCAAGAGGGTGAGGATAAGACATAGAAAGAATCAAAGGTTTTCAGAGGGGTAGGGATGAAGAATCAAAGATGTGAGAGGGTAAAGATGGATATTTTTGGATTTTTGGATAAACATATTGTAAAAATAAGAAAGAAAATCTTTTTGGGTTTTTGATAAATATAAACATATACAGATGGTATAAACAAAGAGTGAATATCCAAATCACTAATCTGCTAAACGGAAGATAATCAGCACAGCTCCCCGGCAGCGGCGCCAAAAATTTGATCGTGCAAAACCGTCAAGTTTTATCACTCAAGCCGGCCACTTGTGAATGGCCGATCGTAACAAACTTAAAACGGCTTAAGCATGAACTCAATGAAGATCTGAGGAGTATAGTGTTTCCCCGGGTCGTTATGTCCCAGCGAGCTATGCAATGGATCACCAAACGTATAGTGATCGAGAGATTTGAACGGATAAAGGGATTTGAATAATTATAACTACAGAAAAAGCCAACAAATTACAACGGCTTAAATGCAAATTAAAGAAATTTAAAAAGATAAAAAATATTAAATAAACGCTATCACTATTTTTAAAATTGATGTTTTTGATTTTTCTTGATTTATAAAACAAAATAACTTAAATTAACTATTTTAATTAAAGCGTACACCTAAATTACCTAAAAACGTGACCTAGAATGAAAACGTGCGTTATATATAAAAATTACGCGAGTGCGCAAGAAAAAACGTAAAATTTGTAAAATAGAAGTCCTACGAGTGTAAAAACAATTTTCCTACATTCTAAATGACTAAAAATAATTTTAGGAAAAAGCCGGGTATTTTTTTGAGTATTTTTCTATTTATTATGAATTAAAAACTAAAAATGTAAAAATTAATTATTAAAAATACTAAAACTTAATGAAAAATTACGAAACTTTTTCTAAAAATACTTTATTAAAATCTTAAGCTAAAAAAAAATACTAAATCAGAAAAATAAGCTGGAGAAAAGCTGTAATTAAGCTAACTGTTTATCAAGCTAATAAAGGAAAAAAAAAGGCATTAAAGGAATAAATGGTGCAATATATGACATGGTAGAAAGAGTAGCACAGTTGGTTGAGGATGCTGTCTGTTGGAGCGTGGACGGTTGGTACAAGACCAGTGTTCGAATCCTGGTCCTGTCCTACTTTTTGCACTTATTTTTTTTTTGGGAATTTTCTTTTAGCAAACTAATTAATGAACTATATAAGCAAATTCAACAAAAACTAAACTTGCAATGAAGCTAAGGATGAGCTGTAATGACAGCTTATAAGTTGCTGTTTGTACAGCCACCAAACAAACACCCTTTAGCCACTGATAAGCTTAAATTAAACACAAAAAGCAATGGGGAAATGGTACATAAGCATAAAGCAATAACAAATAAGCTAAAATGTGCATAGACAAGCTGCAAATAAGCAAAGGAAAACAGCTCTTAAGCTCTAAAAAAAAACTACAGGCCTGCTGTAAACAGTCCATATGGGGGACTTATGGAAGCTAAAAAAACTTATAAATAAGCTACTCCTAACGAGGGCTAAGCTAAATTACGTAAAGGCACTAAAAGGGAAATTAAATAACAAAGAGGAAATAAGCTAACAAGTACTAAAAGGCATCCGAAAGAGGAGCAGTTGGACTGCTGGGGTGCTCGTTGACAGAAACAAATGGGCAGTGAGGGTGGGTTTTAAAAGGCAAAAATAAGCTGCTAAATATGCTCTAAAGTACAAAATAAACTGAAACAAATAACCTTCATACTACTATCTACTTATGCAACAAAAATTAAGTCCTAATTCTAATTTTAACGAAGCTAAAATCTGAGCTAAGAAAGGGGCATGAGGTGGCTGCAACAGTTATAAAAAAGGGACAAAGGGACAATTTGAATACTACTTAAATAATGATTTGCAAACTGAACCTACTCTAAATACTAACATAAACTAAATGTAACATTTAACTAAAGCCTATTTGAAAACCAACATGGGTCAAAAGTGGGTCTTTGACCCAAAAACTTTGCAAATCCAAACACCACTTTAATGGAAAGAAGTTAACTTTTTGAAGCAAGAAAGAGTTGGAAGATGTAAAAAACTTGTTGTAACAACAACAAAGGCTTCAAAATGAATTTAAAAAACTTAAGAAAACCATGGACAGTTTCCCAAAAACATGAACAAAAAGTTAGAACTGCATAAACTTGAACGAATTGGAACTAAGACATAAAATTAAATTGCATTGAAATTAAAAATTACAAGAAATGTAAATGACAGGAAAAGTAAAAATGGAACTAGAATATGAATTCTAGACTAAGTTTACAAAATTACTCAAATCTATTATTTATACTAAAAATTAAAATTGTCTTCTCTTGGCTCTTTCTCTGTTTGTGCTTTCATGAGCTTTTCACAGCCACTGGATGATGTCTTGGTGCCACTTCTTATCATTCCTAGCCATTGATGGCATATGTGGGATTGCCAACGTGGCTATGTAGCCATGTGATTAGGGGAGACATGTGAACTTTCCTTGGTGATGGAGCTAGTGTCATGATGAGAGGAAACAAAGCGTGGGTACAGGGGATGGGGGAAACTCTTGGCGTGCAAAAAGGGTGTCCGAGCTTTATTTGTGTCAGGGTTGGGTTCTGGGAAAGAAGGAAAGAGGGAAAAAGGGTGGAATAGTTTAGTGGTTATTGTGTTTTATTATTTTGTTTTTGTATTTTTAGTTTAAAAAAAACAAAAAATGGGATTTTTTTTTTTTTTTTTTTTTTTTTTTTTTTTTTTTTTGTTTTTGTTTTTGTTTTAAAAGAAAAAAGGTTAATGGTTAATTGGTTTAGGTTCCATTCTCACTCCAAAAACGTGTCTCATGCTCTTGAAAATGTGGAAAATCCACTCCCGGCTCTGTTTGATTCAGCACATTTCTGATTTTGGCTCGTCTTTGCTCGTTTTCGCACTGTTTTCATCCTTTTGTACCTGCGAGACATAAAACACACTCCAAGGATATTTTTGACATATTTTGATCGTATTTGGGTGTTTTTAGTCGTTTTTGTGGGTTTAAATAATATAAAATATATGTGTATTTAGACACATATCAAACCAAAAGACAAATAGAAGTGTGAGCATGGTGGAGAAAGGCGTGGAGACACCTAACCAACGAAGTTGACAATGGCAGACAACCACATTATCTGATCACAAAGCATGAAGGAACAAAGAATCAAGACTATTCTATATCTACGCACAAAGTTCAAGCTCGAGAAAAGTAAAGACCAAATCAAGTGGAGCATCTTTTGAATGACCACCCCTTCGGGGGAGATTGTTAGCCTTAATAGTTTTATTAGAAGTGATGGTCATTCACGTTTAGGAACTTTGTAACGTGTGTTAGATATCGTGCTAGAATAGTCAACGGGCTCGTGGATTGGACTAAGCTAAATGGGTATTAATTTAGTTAAGCGTGCCTTATATCCAATCCAACCCATGTCCAAGCCCACGAAGCCCATGGAAAGCCTTTTAGGGCATCATGTATTCCAACTATAAATACCCCTCAAATGGTCATTTGAGGGGTGTGCTTGAGTGTGTGTGTGTGTGTGTGTGTGTGTTTTCTTTGGAATAAAGTTTCCTTTCTTATCTCTTTCTCTCTAAACATATACACGATCTATACATCAAGTCACCAAGTTCTTCTCTTCATCTTTCTATTCTTATTTATGCGTAACAATTATGGTTTACGCATAAAGCGTTTTTGTGTCTAACGTTGTGATAAGGTATACTTGATAAAAGGGGCTTTACACCACTTAACCCAACTAGAATCCTTATTACTCACAATGTTCCATAGGTGTTTAGCCATCAATGCTTCATTCCAAAGGTGCATAGATTTTAAACCTAAACCTCCCCGACTTTTAGGTTTACACACCTCTTTCCAAGATACACTAGCCAACCCTTTTACAGAGTCACTGTTGGAAAATTTAGTGCACTTGTGGGATTAGTTCACACCTGGTAATGGGTCAGGAGGTACGGAGTGTACACCCATAAGGTCCCTGAACACCCTGACTCTTTTAGTGAAAAGTACTGCTAATGTTATGAAAGTACTGCTAGTGTTATGAAAGTACTGCTAGTGCTATGTAACTACCGCTAGTGTTATGAAAGTACTGCTAGTGCTATGTAAGTACTGCTAAGTGGCAGTTTCAACTGCTTAATGACCACGTTTAATTGGTCATGTAACCACTAACGGCTATAATGGGGATAATTATGAGGCGATTAAAGGGCTGATTAATTCTCATAATTCCATTTGACTAGCTAAGAGTAATTTCCTATAGATAGGATATCTGATTATGCATAAAGAACATATACAGAAAACGATTAACACTTCTAAGCAAAAGAGTTATTAAATTGTGCCTAATTCTATAACTACATTTGGTCTTATCCCAAGTAGATATTCGTGTAACCCAGGCATTAGGGTCAAATAGTTTACTTTGGAAAGTGATCACACGATTCCAAGTGATATCCGGTAACCACATAGTGGTATTGTTGCTGCCTTGATTATCTTACCCTGTTCTGGGAAACACACGACCAACAATCAAAGTAAACTATTTTTGTGATAACAATGGCAACTGCTGTAATGAAACACATGGCTTCAAACTTTGCTAAGCTGGATAAGTTTGAAGGGGTGGACTTTAGGAGATGGCAGAAGAAGATGCACTTCCTGCTGTCAAGCATGAGTGTGGTGTATGTGCTAACCACTCCTATTCCTGATGATGGGGATGATGCTACGGTTGAGCAGATCAGGAGGAGGAGCAAATGGGAGAATGATGACTACATATGCAGAGGTCTTATTCTGAATGGTATGTCTGATTCTTTGTTTGATATTTATCAGAACTTTGAATCTTCCAAAGAACTGTGGGATTCCTTGGATGCCAAATATATGGCTGAGGATGCATCAAGTAAGAAGTTCCTTGTTAGTAATTTCACAAATTACAAAATGACTGATTCAAGACCAGTTATGGAACAATACAATGAACTTCTTGGAATACTTGGAAGGTTTACACAACACAAAATGCACATGGATGAGGCTATTTCAGTCTCTTGTGTCATTGACAAACTCCCTCCTTCTTGGAAAGATTTCAAGCATACCTTGAAACATAAGAGGGAGGAATTAACTCTGGTTGAGTTGGGCAGTCATCTGCGCATTGAGGAATCTCTCAAAGTGCAGGATAATGACAAGCCAAGGAGCAGCAATGCTGCTGGTGCATCTGTTGTCAATATGGTGGAGCATAACTGTTGGAAATGTATATATTTACAAACACGTAAATGTCCGGATTCGAACTCGTGACCACGGGATTGCACACATTAGCGAATGAGAATTAAAGTTAAATAATTAATGTTAATGTTTACGATTAATTATTGCACATTAAGTCCGTTTAACGATCGTTAAGTATTTAACGGAAAAATGACTAACGACCGTTAAATGAAAAGAGAAAGGACTAGTAATGGAAAATCTTGAAAAGGAAAAGTTATGGGTTTTTCTTGGGCTTGTCTCATGGCCGGCCAAAGGAAAGGGTTCTCAACCCAAGCCCTAACTTGTTCCCAAAGGTTTCCATACACTATATAAACAAGGCTAGGTTCTAGGGTTTTTCATAACTTTGTGCATTGAATTAACCCTAGATCTCTCCTCTCCTTTTCTCTTGCAATTCTCGGCCGAACACCCCCTTGTTAGGGAGTTTGGTTTTGTTTTTTCATAAAACAAGGACTTGTGTTAGATCTAGCAATCGCTTGATTCGTTGGTTAATTCGTGTGTAGAAGAACGTGGTTGTAAGACATTATTCTTACACAAATTGGTTTGAGTTGTAAAACGGTAAGGGACAACTCTTTAAACCACTTCTTTGTTTTGTTCAAGAGATCTGACATTCGCAAGAGGTACGTTACGCATACTTTCAGTTAATTATTTATTTGTTATGATCTAAGTCTTCCGCTGTGTACTCTTGATGTCTACATGTTTTATTGTATGACATGTATTATAAACTCAACAGTGGCATCACGAGCCTTGTATAACAAGTAATTAATTACTGAAACATATAAATAAAATAAACATGTTGTGTTATTATTTGTAGGCGTAGATCTAGGGTTTGCAAAACCTAAACTCTAATTTTAGGGGGGGGGGGCATTTTTTGGTGCCCTAATTAGGGTTTTGTAAACTAAAGTTTTAATTGGATTAGAAACCCTAGGATGCATGCAACTTTATGTGTATTGCGTAACTCTGTTTAATTGCATTAATTGTTAAGTGTAATTTTATGTCCATGATAATTACATGCATGTTTTATCATGGATATGCTTTTATTGTATGTCTTTCTTGATTAAGTGATATACACTAAATATTATGATAGATCTAAAATTGGGGAAAACCTCAATCATTATTAATTAATCAATTATGTGCTATGTGGTATGTATTTAATTTTGACTTACGCAATCGATGAATCGATGCATGTGGCTCACCTTGTACATAGATGAAAACAGGTGAAAGTCTTAATTAAATATATGCATATTGACAGATCTAGAATTGATTATTAATAGGATTTATCAAAAGATTTGCATGTGGCTATATGATATGCATGACTTTTATTTGTTATGCATTCATTGTTTATTTGTTTATTTTTTCAAATACTTGCTTGTTTATTATGTGTAACAAGGGTATTTTACAAGAAAAATAAACTGACCTAAACAATGGTGAAACATGTATTTTTAAGCATAGTAATCATAATCGTTTAATTGATTGGTGACTTTGGTACAAATGATCTGAACGGCTCACCCATTAGAATGAACTATAAAGGGGTTAATAAAGAAGTGCGCACAGTCACACTGAAAGGATGTCTAAGGTTATGCTTTAGCGCTTACCTGGTCCTCTGTCCCCTGTAAGTTCGAATGGAGCTACTTAATAAGCCATTAAATGTGAAAGCTCATCTTGAGGGCGAATTAGTTTTAATTCCATGCGCCACTTTGGTGGCAATTACCCGAAACACTAAGTGTTTACACTTATGCAAAAGTACGGTATAATGGATGATAATTAACACTAAATTCCTTGATTGGTGAATCCAATACCTCAATTAAAGTTTGATGATGAAAAGCTTATACATTAAAACAAGTTATAAATGTTTTAATAAAACCTATGTTACGAAGATGAATGCATGACATCTTTGTACATATTTGATTTGACATCAAAATTATTACCCTTAATTTAAGTTATATGCCATCCAACGAAATGGAAACACCTGAGATTACCTTTTATTTGCGTGAGAGCGTGATTTAGATCGTAATCAAAGGGTAAAATATCCACGTGACGTGAGAACGGGCATGGATGATTTTGCAGTTTCTTAAGTTGGACAACTTAATTGAGTTTTGTAGTGAGAACTGGCAACTCAAGGCATAAGATGGGGATAAAACATGTTTACATGGCAATTGATATTGGCTAAATGTAAATCCCATAAATCTAGGAATTGAAATTTGAAAATTGGCAATTGAGGTTCGACTCGTACCATTTTGAATAATTTCATTACTGGCAGATCAACTGATGTGATGAAACTATGTCAATTTGGATCCTAGTTTTCAAGTAAAAATTAAATGGTTATATGTTTATGAACCATGGGTATTTAATTTTCTTGAAAAGGTTAATTATCGAAAATACTAAAATTGAATTTTGTAATTCTTTTGAATGTATAAATGCAACATTTAACCGTAAACAAGGTTTAGTCTTTGATCAGTAAATTGATCCATTCTGCTTTCAACCAAATGTTTGATTGAGAATAATTTACCGAAAAGACAAACAAAGTCTCTTTTCCATGGGAGAAGAATGAGACTCAATCCTATTCCTTTTCATGAATGAGAAAGGTATAATAGGAACATTTGAATTGTCTAAATTCTAATGTAACTCATAGCAATGAATTGCACATCTTATTTTCCATAAAGATTTCATTACCCTCATTTGGTGAATGAATCCTTTTGTAACAAACATGACGTTTGGTTAATTGGAAAACATATATATGAGTTACTAAATTAGAAGATAGACTATTTACCGCGAAAATTGGTAAAAGGCAAACTAGCATTTTATCTAGTTGTTTTGCTTTAACCTTTAAAGGTGCTACATACCATTATGGGCATGGTAGGCCTGTTAAGGAAGAAATTGCATACCCAATTTTTCGAGTTAATAACATTGATGGATAACCCATCATTTATAGAGTAGAATACACCTTTTAGTACCTTAGTAATGATTACGTATGGTTCTTTAAAGGTGTAGGAAAGTAAAAAGCAAGCAAGTTGTTTTCACTGGTTATGAAACACTTACAATGTTGTCAAATTCAGTGGGAGCATTTGTGTTGCATTACTGAATAAGAAGTTGTTGAAATGATTTCTAATTCAGTGGGAGCTACAAGCCTTATTTGCTGCGTAGTAATCCAAATTATCTCTTGAATATCATGTAGATAATTACTTTCCAATTGTAGGCACTTATGTTTTTTTTAAGGATTGCCATGTGCATTTCCTTACAAATCAATATAGTCCTATATCTACTAGTTATATCTATGACACAAATCATATTAATCAAATAAACGAACGTGTATCATGTTGTTTATATGCTACATGATGTTGTTCCATGCACAAGTGGGAGAAATCTTTATTGTGTGCAAGGTACAACACATATTAATATGATTTAAATGAATCTCTTGACTGAAAAGTAAGAGAATAACGTTCTAATAGGAAGTATACATTTAAATGTGTATGATTGCCCCATTAAGAACATGTGTCAAGATGATAACAAAGACTACTTTAAATATTTATGTCATTCAATATTTAAGAAACACTTGTAGTTATAATTTATGTTACGTGAGAACGTGAACTAGATTGTAGCCCAAGGTAAAATATCCACGTGTCGTGAGAACGAGCATGGATGATTTTGCAGTTTCTTACATGGAACATTTCATGGAATGACATAATTAAATGAAGTAATCTAATACTACTTTGAATGTAAGTATTCGTTGAATGACTTAAATATATGTAGTAAATATTAACTTGAAATATTAATTGAAACCCGAGGTGGTGTTCATAATTACTTTAATTATAAATGTTTATGATTTTGTAAAGTCACAAACATGAAGTCTTTTAATACAAGACTTACAATATAAAGTAAGACATTAACTTGCTATGTTTTAAGACATATGCATGAAGTCAATGAGTTGATCAATGACTTATAACGTATAGTGGGATTATAACTAATATGTCTTTTGACTTGGTCAAGAGTATTTGTGTTATAATACATGCAATTGACTTGGTAATTCTATTGTACCATTAAGTTTTACTTTGTTGGTAAATAGGTAAGCCAAAGAGTAGATGGTTATCTAAAATATTGTTAGATTTTATTACAATATTAATTCTAAGGAAATACCATAGTTTTATGGTATGTTCTGTTAGAAGAATCAAAATCTGTTGGCATTATTTGATTCAAGATAACTATAGTTTCTTCCAAAAGTTATCAAGGTTAGTAGATTGAGTATAAATTGAATATACTCAATAAGACTCCAACCTAGAAGAGTGATAAGACACCATTTGTTTATGGAATGTGATGAATCAGATTAAGTCTTATAAATGAAGATCTGAATTTGTTAAACTACTTGTAGAGTGAGTTGTAACAAACTAATGTCAGGAACTGTCAATGTTTTTGTAATATCCCAAAAGAGAACAATGTATTGTTGTTCTACTGGCTAAACTATTTAAAGGTGATCTTTAATTTTTTAAAGGCAAGTGGGAGTTTTGTTTAGATATTGAAAGATTGAATTACAAAATACACAATTTTCTAAAATGCACTAGCAAATATCATGATGAGGCTAAACATGTAAATGATAAACCTCAAGATGATGGAATTGTCATTCATAGATCCGTAAGGATATCTCAGATATTTAATATGCTGGGGAACATGAGCTACAGGATCATGGTAAGCCTGTTAATCATAATGATGAATTTACCAAATGTTGAATTGTGGTAAATCAATCATACTATGAATGTTGAGATGCTGTCCATAAAGATAATCAATTTTAGATACTTGGTTTATCTAAATGAAAATAATTTTATTCAAATGATGAAAACCCTAGTGGTTTAAATCTTTGTGTAGAAATCATATGGACAATATTGTACACGTATTTAATGCATGTCTAGTGATAATAATATTAATCATACTTAAGCAATTAACTATGATTAAATATTCTTTCCTAGATACATTAAATAGAAGTATAAAGATTATAATTGTCATACTTAGTTTCATTGATATGAAACTTTGACAATGAATATCAAAACTCTTTATTGTGGAATTACTTTTGCGAGGACGATAAGTAATACAAAGTAGTTTTATGAATTCAAATAATCTTTAAATATGTACAGACTGCAAGAATCCATGAATGGATATATGCATGCATTTAGGAGATGATTCTTATGTTTAAAATTTGTTAGGATCGTATGTATGGATGATATGGTGAATCGGGAGGTCGGGGAAGATGAAAGAACATCATCTTCATGTTAAAGAGAGAAAGTAGAGAGAGAAGGGAAACTAGTATGTGTTTATTGATAAGGAAAGGTGAATTACACAAATGAGTCTCACCCCTCCATGGAAGTATG
This sequence comes from Chrysanthemum seticuspe, assembly GCA_019973895.1. Taxonomy (NCBI): domain Eukaryota; kingdom Viridiplantae; phylum Streptophyta; class Magnoliopsida; order Asterales; family Asteraceae; genus Chrysanthemum; species Chrysanthemum seticuspe. The sequence goes on along the minus strand of BPTQ01000009.1, from coordinate 52,941,737 downwards.
GAGGGGTTTATATACCCAAACACATACATCTATGGGTAATTGACATAACAAGCCCATGTGTTTAAGGTAACAAAGATAGAAACAGTAATCCCGTCAATGTCGTTCCATTTACGAGTTAGGAGCGATTCCAAAAAAATTAAATCCATGTTTGATTTAATAGTTAAAATAAGATTGCTCATAAATATTCCTGAAAGCTAGTGGGAGTATTATTTTTATTTTCTTAAATCTTATATGTTGTATGGGCAACTACATTCCACTTAAATTAAGTTTTAGTTGGGAATGAAACTTCGTTTGTAAGATTTGGAAATAAGACATACAACCTTTGAATATATGTTTATTATTATAAACATATGCGGTAAATAAATGAGTCTAATAGAACATGATGAGTACATATCTTTGACAAGATAGTATATGAATGAGATCTTAAAGTCTAACTTGAAGATTCATCATGAACATCATGTTGTGTATAAGGTTGTTGTATCATGCTTGATTACAAGATGATTTAACAACATTGTAATATTTATGTTTGGATTTAGAATTGCATTCCTCAGCCTGGAGTTGCTCCCAGATTCTATACAACAATTGTTGTGTAATTGTCATAGTCAACAAACTTGAGGTTTGGATGACACCAAACAAATAAATATTCAAAGTTTACGGATGTTTAAAGAGCATATTGTTGTACACAATGATGCTGGTATAATTGAGATGACACTCAATTCTAGTCATGGTATCCTTGATGATGACCATGTTGACTAGTTATGCTCAACTAAGAGCATAGTTGCATTATACATTAAAGAATAAAGAATACTTTAAAACTTTAAAGTTTTGAAAGATAATTTTCATAAAAGGGTGGTTCAGGTTATCACGCTCCTTATGGAATGATATGACAATATCAAGATATGTGTAAACATATACAAGAAATTCACTTATTAAATTCTTGAAATAAGTATTCTCAAAATTCTTATAGATCAAAGGTAATTGAAATTATGCCTTGTCAACAAGTATGATTTTCATGACTTGTGGCAAAATTCATTAACTAGTATTATCATGCATTGATCTATTTAGTATTTGGATAAAGGATGTTAAACAATTATTATTTATAATAAATTAAAGTACGGTATACGTTTAATTTCATTTATAATATTGTGTCCTGTATTTGCATGTTTAAATCCTTGAATAACTTAAGTTATTCTAAATAGTCAGTTGTCGATCAATAACATGGGAATGATATTGAATTAAGACAAATTTGAGTATTAGTTAGAATATACTTGAAAGTATATTGATGCGTAGCATGACTAATTTCAGATGATATTCAATGGATTGAGTATAGGACTTATCCCACCTACATGATGATACTTTATGGATCTTTGTCATTAAGTATATCATGAATATTTATCCTCTGACTTGAGATACCAGAGATATGTCTTGGATGTAGTGCATTTTTGTGAAGCAATCTAACGCTATACGTAACTGGTAGTTATAAGGGTTGTTTTCAGAAGTGTTGCGAAATCTATGAATCCTGCTTGTAGTCAAAATGGGAATTGTTTCCTTCAAATTTATTTTGAAGTATAATACTGCTGGGCCCCTCGTAGGGTTGTTAAGATGTTTGCATGGCCATGCCCAAGGTCTTCTGGAATATGTTCAGAAGAATTGGTAATCTTAATCAATCACATAAAGCGAGAAACAGAATAGTTAATTAAGAAATGAGAGAGATCCATATTCTTATTAACATGGTATTAGAAACAAAAGGATGAATATGATGATGAATCATCAAAACTTGGTTTTTCTCCAGAAAACCATACACGAGTTGTACCGGGGGCATTGGCGTGTTGCTAGACGCTAACCAATGTTATTTCACGTTTTGTAAACATATCCAAGTGGGAGCTGTTGGAAATGTATATATTTACAAACACGTAAATGTCCGGATTCGAACTCGTGACCACGGGATTGCACACATTAGCGAATGAGAATTAAAGTTAAATAATTAATGTTAATGTTTACGATTAATTATTGCACATTAAGTCCGTTTAACGATCGTTAAGTATTTAACGGAAAAATGACTAACGACCGTTAAATGAAAAGAGAAAGGACTAGTAATGGAAAATCTTGAAAAGGAAAAGTTATGGGTTTTTCTTGGGCTTGTCTCATTGCCGACCAAAAGAAAGGGTTCTCAACCCAAGCCCTAACTTGTTCCCAAAGGTTTCCATACACTATATAAACAAGGCTAGGTTCTAGGGTTTTTCATAACTTTGTGCATTGAATTAACCCTAGATCTCTCCTCTCCTTTTCTCTTGCAATTCTCGGCCGAACACCCCCTTGTTAGGGAGTTTGGTTTTGTTTTTTCATAAAACAAGGACTTGTGTTAGATCTAGCAATCGCTTGATTCTTTGGTTAATTCGTGTGTACAAGAACGTGGTTGTAAGACATTATTCTTACACAAATTGGTTTGAGTTGTAAAACGGTAAGGAACAACTCTTTAAACCACTTCTTTGTTTTGTTCAAGAGATCTGACATTCGCAAGAGGTACGTTACGCATACTTTCAGTTAATTATTTATTTGTTATGATCTAAGTCTTTCGCTGTGTACTCTTGATGTCTACATGTTTTATTGTATGTCATGTATTATAAACTCAACAATAACAACTCCACCAGGTACAATGACAACAAAGGCAAACGCAAATATCATGATAACACAAGGGCAGATCCTAACAAGAAGGCAACACCTACTTGTTGGACATGTGGCAAGACTGGTCACATTAAAAGGGACTGCAAAGGTGTTAAAGTTGGTGGTAAAGCCAATGGATCAGGCACTAATGGTTCAGGGAGTGGTGGTTCAGCTAACTCACTGAAAGGTCAGAATATGTTTAATAAGTCTTTCCAGATTTATTATGTTACATATGTATCTGAATCTTTTTATGTGCAGGATGATGATGTTGCGTGGTGGGTTGACTCTGGTGCAACAGTTCATGTGTGTAAAGATAGAAGCTGGTTCAAGACTTATGAGTCACTGAATGATGGTTCTATTCTTCACATGGGAAATGAGTCAACAGCCTTGGTGCAAGGTCGTGGTTGTGTAGATCTTAGGTTTAGTTCTAGAAAGATTGTAACTTTGTTTGATGTTATTCATGTTCCTGATATCAGGAAGAACTTGGTTTCAAGTAGTATTTTGAATAATCATGGTTATAAACAAGTTATTGAGTATGATAAATTTGTGCTTTCTAAGAATGGTGTTTTTATTGGTTTTGGTTATTTATGTAATCAAATGTTCATGCTTAATATTGCCACTGATAGTGTAAATTCAGCCTTTGTGACCACCACTGACCAGACTGACTCTACCCTTTGGCATGCTAGACTTGGCCATGTCCACTATAAAAGGATGCAAGATATGTCTAAGGATGGGTTACTCCCAGCATTTGACATGGACACTGAAAAGTGTAAAACTTGTATGTTGACCAAGATAACCAAGAAACCTTTTCAGGGTGTTAGTCGTGAGCCTAAGCTCTTGAAGCTTATACACAATGACCTGTGTGATTTGCATGCCACTCCCTCTTTGGGGAATAAGAAGTACTTTGTGACATTTATTGATGATGCTTCTAGGTTTTGTTATGTCTATCTATTATATACCAAGGATGAAGCATTAGATAAATTCAAAGTGTTTAAAACTGAAGTTGAATTACAACTTGGGTCTTTGATCAAAAGATTAAGGACTGATAGGGGAGGTGAGTACATGGATACTCTGTATTTTCAATCTGTTGGAATTATCCATGAAACGACTGCCCCTTATACTCCTCAGCAAAATGGCATTTCTGAAAGGAAAAACAGGGTGCTGAAGGAGATGGTTAATTCCATGTTGTCCTATTCAGGACTGAGTCAAGGGTTCTGGGGTGAAGCTATGTTAACAGCTTGCTATTTATTAAATAGGGTTCCCAACAAAAGGAACAAGGTTACCCCTTATGAACTCTGGACTAAAAGGAAACCCAACCTGAACTATCTCAGGGTCTGGGGTTGTAGGGCTGTTGTAAGACTCCCTGATCCAAAGCTGAAAACTTTGGGTGAAAGAGGCATTGACTGCATCTTTGTTGGATATGTTGAGCATTCCAAGGCTTTTAGGTTCTATGTTATTGAACCTAATGAATATGTTTCAGTTAAATCAATAATTGAATCAAGGGATGCAAACTTTGATGAGAATAGATTCTCATCAGTCCCTAGACCAAGTCAGAGGATTCCTAATGGAACTCATGACACTAGTGTATCAGAGGTCCCTGATGAAGTACCATCAGAGGTCCCTGATGAGGTTATGGTTCAACAACCTGAACCTATGCTCAGGAAGAGCAAAAGGGTCAGGACTCCAAAGTCATTTGGACCTGAGTTTCAACTATACTTAGTTGAAGGAACAAGGGATGAGGTCTCTGACCAATACTCCTATTGCTTCATTGTTGAGGATGATCCCAAGACATTTGAAGAAGCAATGAAGTCCCAGGATATTGCTTTCTGGAAAGAAGAAATCAATGATGAGATGGATTCCATCATGGGCAACAACACTTGGGTGTTGGTTGATCTACCACCTGGTTGCAAACCTCTGGGTTGCAAATGGATTTTCAAAAAGAAAATGAAGGTAGATGGAACTATTGAAAAGTTCAAGGCTAGACTAGTCATTCAGGGCTTTAAACAAAAGTCAGGAATAGACTATTTTGATACTTATGCCCCTGTGGCTCGTATCAGTACCATAAGACTGCTGATTGCCTTGACATCTATTCACAATCTGATTATTCATTAGATGGATGTGAAGACAGCTTTCTTGAATGGTGAATTGGATGAGGAGGTTTATATGAACCAACCTCAGGGCTTCATCTTGCCTGGCAATGAAAACAAGGTGTGTAAACTGATTAAGTCTCTTTATGGACTTAAGCAGGCACCTAAGCAATGGCATCAAAAAATTTGATGAAGTAGTTCTGTCAAGTGGTTATGTTCTTAATCAGTTTGACAAATGTGTATATAGCAAATTTGATGAATCTGGTAAAGGAGTCATCATTTGTCTATATGTTGATGACATGCTGATCTTTGGCACTGACCAAAATCAGGTTAACTTGACAAAGAAATTTTTGTCATCAAGGTTTTCCATGAAGGATATGGGCGAGGCTGATGTTATCCTTGGTATAAGGATTAAACATGAAAGTAAAAGAATTTCTATCTCTCAGTCTCATTATATTGAGAAGGTGTTGAGGAAATTCAATTACTTTGATTGTACTCCAGTGAGTACACCTATGGATACTTGTGAGAAGCTGATGCCTAGTAATGGCAAATTTGTATCTCAACTTGAGTACTCTAGGGTAATTGGTTGCCTGATGTATGCCATGACTTGTACAAGACCTGATATTGGTTTTGCAGTGGGAAAATTGAGCAGGTATACTAGTAATCCTAGTGCTCATCACTGGCAAGCAGTTCAGAGGGTACTGAAGTATTTGAAGAGAACTATGGATTATAATCTCTCATATACTGGTTATCCATCAGTGTTGGAAGGATACACTGATGCAAGTTGGATCAGTAACACTAAAGACAATTCGTCTACCAGTGGCTGGGTATTCCTACTTGGTGGAGGTGCAATCTCTTGGGCATCCAAGAAACAAACTTGCATCACCAGTTCAACAATGGAATATGAGTTTGTGGCTTTAGCAGCTGCTGGTAAAGAAGCTGAATGGTTGAAAAACTTGCTTCTTGAGATTCCATTATGGCCTAAACCTATAGCACCTATTTCTATCCGTTGTGATAATGCAGCTACATTGGCAAAGGCTTATAGCCAGATGTACAATGGGAATTCTAGACACTTAGGTGTCAGACATAGCATGATTCGTGAGCTTATCATGAATGGGGTGGTAACTATAGAGTTTGTTAGATCTCAACAAAACTTAGCTGATCACTTGACGAAGGGTCTGGCTAGAGACTTGGTTGTAAAGTCTGCTAAAGGGATGGGTTTAAGTCCAACTTAGTCACTGAATGCTAGGACACCCAACTCCCTCTTGAGGAAATTTGGGAGCTGAGTTCAATGTGGAAAGCTGAACATTTAGTGGACTGGAGCACATGTTTTATTTACATCCCAAGGTTGTGCTCAGAACCTGCTGAAAAGAGGATGAAGTCTTTACTTCTTAATGGTTAATTATCTTTAAAAAAGTGCTTGGCAGGAGCATGAATAAAGAGGAACCACCTATGTGAATGTTGAAGTTTTGCCGCTTCAGGAAGCTTTTGGACTTTAGCTTTTACAACATTTATGAATTTGGATATGGACACATGGCTTGTATAGTGTCAGGAGCTTTTAAGTGTTTGAAAACTTGTGTGTATTTTATCTTCAGGTATTCAAATGGGTTGAAGGGTTCAATTCTTAGAACACCCTGATTCTCGAATATTTGAACGTGTAATGTACTAAGATGGAAATTCAATCCTCAGGATATTTTCGTTTATGCACATGTTTTGTTTAATGTTTGTTTTTCATGCAAAGGAAGTGAACTAAATTTGGGGAGGATTGTTGGAAAATTTAGTGCACTTGTGGGATTAGTTCACACCTAGAAATGGGTCAGGAGGTACGGAGTGTACACCCATAAGGTACCTGAACACCCTGACTCTTTTAGTGGAAAGTACTGCTAGTGTTATGAAAGTACTGCTAGTGCTATGTAAGTACTGCTAGTGTTATGAAAGTACTGCTAGTGCTATGTAAGTACTGCTAAGTGGCAGTTTCAACTGCTTAATGACCACGTTTAATTGGTCATGTAACCACTAACGGCTATAATGGGGATAATTATGAGGCGATTAAAGGGTCGTCGATTAATTCTCATAATTCCATTTGACTAGCTAAGAGTAATTTCCTATAAATAGGATATCTGATTATGCATGAAGAACATATACAGAAAACGATTAACACTTCTAAGCAAAAGAGTTATTGAATTGTGCCTAATTCTATAACTACATTTGGTCTTATCCCAAGTAGATATTCGTGTAACCCAGGCATTAGGGTCGAATAGTTTACTTTGGAAAGTGATCACACGATTCCAAGTGATATCCGGTAACCACATAGTGGTATTGTTGCTGCCTTGATTATCTTACCCTGTTCTGGGAAACACACGACCAACAGTCACCCCTAGCCCATAAGAAACCCTTGCTCAATTTTTCAATCTTCTCACAAACAGACATAAGGAGCATGAAAAAGGAAGCCCAATAAACTTGTAAGGAAGAAAATATAGATGCAATTAATTGTAACCTTCCAGCAAATGTTAAATTCCTATTCTTTTAATCTCCCAACCTTCTCATCATAACTTCAATAAGACTACTACAATCATTCTTAGTCATTCTCTTAGAAATCATAAGGACACCCAAATACCTAAAAGGCAATGACCCTTCACTAAAAGGCATCACAAGCATAATTTCAGCCTTAATGGTATTAGGAACATTACCAAAGAAGCTATTCAATTTACTAGGACTGGGATACAATCCTGAACTCAAAGTAAATTCATCTAAGCCCCTTCTTAATATAGAAGCTGATATAGCATCACCATGACATAATAGCAACAAGTCATCAGCAAAAAAAAGACTTACAAGTTCAAGTTCCTTACAGTGAGCATGGTATTTAAACTTCTCTTCAATTCTAACTTATCTCTTAATGATAAGTGTCAAGACTTCCATAAATAGGGTAAACAAATAAGGGGAGATAGGGTCACCTTGTCTTAGACCCCTACCAGACCTAAAGAAACCTTTAATTTCACCATTAACACAAACAAAAAATGAGGGTAACACATAGCATAATCCAGTGAACCATTACATTATGGAACCCAAACTGCTTAAGAGTCCATTCAAGGAATTGCCAATTCACAATATCATAGGCCTTCATAATATCTATCTTAAAAGCACATTTCCTAACTCCACTATTCCAAGTGTACCCTCTCATAAATTCTTGAGCCAATAATATGTTATTACTAATTTGTCTCCCTGGAATAAAAGTTTATTGATTCACATCAACTAGTTTATTAAGACCAGGCTTAATTCTGTTAGTAATAATCTTACTAATCACCTTATATACCGCATTACAACAGGCAATAGGTCTCTAATCAGATACTTTCAAAGGGGTACTATTCTTAGGCACAAGGGCTATAAGAGTGTTGTTGATCTCACTAAGAAGTTTACATGTTCTAAAAAACTCCTTTATGGCAGCAATAACATCCTCACCAACAACAGACCATCTAACTTTGAAGAACTTAGATGAATACCCATCAGGACCAGCAGCCCTGTTATCATCAATATTGAATAAAGCATCCTTGATTTCACTCTCTTCAATTGGCTTGATCATTTCCACAGCCAAATCAACAAACAACTTTTTAGTGAAAAGCGTTGTAGGATCTTCAACAGGGAATACAATACCACTAGCACCAAGAAAGCCCTGAAAATGATTAACAAATTGATTAGCAACATCAGCCCTTCTAAAACAATTACCATCTTCATCATATACAACATCAATCCTATTCCTACTCCTCCTTCCTTTAATAGTCGCATAAAAGTAGGCGCTATTTTGATCACCCTCCTTCAACCACTGCACTTTAGATTTTTGCATCAATAATTGTTCCTCATCTTATAATGCCCTCTTATAAGATGCATAATATACCACCTCCTCCTCCCTCAAAACAACATTGAAAGGATCTTTATCAAGGCTAGATTGAACTCTATCAAGCTCAATCTTGAGACATTTAACTTTATCAAACACATCACCATTAGCCCTGTTCAAATCTCTTAAATGTTATTTCATGAACATCATTCTCTTAACAAGCACATACATTTCATAACCATTTATAGGTTCTGACCACTTATCTCTCAGTAAAGGAATAAATTCCTTTTTAGATGCTAAGTAATTCAGGAAACCCTATCATACCCATCAGAGTAAGAAACAAGGATAGGATTATGGTCAGAAATTCCATATGGAAGAAAGTTAGTCTGACATGTAGGGAATTTGTTCAATAATTCAACATTACCCATATCTCTATCAAGTTTCTTCAGAATACCCAACTCAGGATTTTTCATCTCTGAATCCATGTATAATAAAGGCCACTCATTTTAATATCTTCCATGCGTATGTCTTCCACACAGTTGTCTAAATTCCTAAATACCTTTACTACTCACCTTCCTAAGATTAGAATGTTTACTAAAGTTGAGGATAACATTAAAATCACCAAGCATCAACCATGGATTATTACCCACAACATACTTATGATCACTTAAATTCCTCTACAAGTTCTCCCTAACCTTAATATTATTCTCCCCATAAACAAATAAAACATACATACTATCATCATCAATAACTCTCTTAACCAACAAATGCATAACTTGATCAGTGTAGGAAATTAATTGAGCCTTAAATGTATTTCTATCCCATCCTATAGCAATCCTGCACCCCTTTTAACTCAAATTAGAATTAGAAATCCAATCCTAAACAACAAAAACCTTATTATACACAGACTCCACAAACTTCTTCCTAAGTTGTGTTTCAATGATCACACATAAACTAATCCCATTATCTCTAATTAACTTTTTAATTTCTTTTTGTTTAAGAGAACTACACATCCCCTTAACATTCCAGGCTGTAATTTGAATAATCGTAAGACTAATTAATATCGTTTTGCACATGTTCAATACCACAATCAGCCACATTAGTTACAATATCTTGAGTCATAAAACTAGCACTCCCAGATGTAACTTGTGCAACTTCATCATCACTTGATCCTTCATTATCCTTTCCAAACTGCTTTCATCCCCCACCACAGTTTTATATAACTCTAACTTCTCCTCATCCCATGTTTCAAATTCAGCATGAGTAAAAGTTTGGTCAGTTTTGTAAAATAACTGGATCTCTTCCTGTTTCTTCTTCCTACTCAGCATTCTAATTCTCTCCAATTCATCTCTATAAACTTCATCATATACTTTAGCATAAGCTTGATTCTCTGTAAGCCCTTTCTCCACCATAATTGCCTTTACCATACTATCAGCCTTAACCTTGGATCCCATAGCTATATTCCTATTACTAAAGCTGATATGTTTTTCTAAAATTTGAATTTTTGCTTTCATTCCCTCTTCATTCATTCATTTAATGCTTTCCTGCACTTTCTCTATAAAATACTCCTTCACATCATTAGACCAATTCTTCCTTCCACCTTCACTCACTAACTCCCATTTACCACAAATTTCATCAATTCTAATCTTATTAGCTTCCCGATCATCATTACCCTCACTGCCTTGTTCACTAGGTAAAGCTGCAAACCTATTCCGATCACTACTTTTCTGACCATTCCCCTTTGAACCAGCTACATTCACACCAGATGATCCATTCACATTACCCTTACTTCTATCATTTGCAACCTGCCTATTACTAGGAATAGCATTTGCATTACCGTTTCCTTTATCAGTAGTATTTTGACTTTTTACACCTTTAGTATTTTCATCATTCAATTTTTTTGTAGGAACATATTGATTTGCATTCCTATTATACATTTGGTTATTATAACCCCTTCCATACATGTCTCCTCTTCCCCTACCAGTAATCCATCCTCTACCATAAGAAGTTTCTCCAGTAAACACTCTTTGCACATTAACTTCACTACTAGTCCCTCTCTGCACATTGTTTACAATATTAGTACATGTATTAACCCCTACATTTCTTCCAACCTTCCTATAATCCACAGTCTTCCAATCATCACCTCCACCCTCCTTACTTATTCCACTAGTATTATTCACATTCACTTTATCCCTATCTTTCCCCTTGGCAACATCATTTTGCATAGTTTTACATCAATTATCATCACTATGACCAAACACCTTACATACACTACAAATTGGAGGCTTCCAAGGATATCCCACCTTTAATTGCATGAATTTCCCCAAGCTTTTATAACCCATATCAATATTTTCCACTAACCCTTTTTGAGCATCAATTTCCACCAGCACCCTAGCAAAGTTAGCTCTACCATAAGCTTTATCACACATAGATGTGGTAATCCTATCCATTATAGTAGGAGTACCAATCATACTAGCAGGCCTACTTATACCATCAACATTCTATGCCTCAAGGGGGATATGCCTAATTTTGACTCAAATTGGTGCCTTTGTTGGTTCAGTTCTAATCATACACATCCCAGCTTCCTATTTTTGAATAAACAAAGGCTTCCCATCAACAAGCCATGGCCCATTTTCTAGCACAGTTTGCATACCATCTTCTGCTCTAAACTTAATAAAATATAAACCACACTCATTAACAATGATATCCTCAAATTGATAATCCGTCCACATTCTTCTTAAGTGACCCATTAACTCCCTATAGTTAAGTTGCATTCCTACAAAATAACCAACCAAAGTCCTTGTCCATAACTTACTCCCTTCTGCAACTATAGGATCAAGATCTAAAAATGCAATGCCCCCTTCATTCATACTAACTGGAATAGACTTAAGTTTATTACACCCATTAAGACTTAACCCTTGAACTTAAGTTTATTACACCCATTAAGACTTAACCCTTGAACAACGAAAGCAAATGAAACACTCTTCTCGTTTTTACCCTCATCCTTAGATACAGAGACATTCTCCTTAGTACCTTCAACATTACTACCTTCACCAGTAACCTCTATAGGTTTACTAGGACTAGTACCCAAATTAGAAGCTTGTAAACTAGGCCATTTTTCCACATTGTTAAATGAAAAATCAACATTAGCCTTATTACCATTTGTAGTTAAAACTTCACCTCTTTTCAAAATTCTAGGGCTAACAACAGGGCTAATTCTAGTACTAAGAATAGGATTCTCAGATACTGGAACATGAATTTTACCTATATTAATACTAGAACTCACCTCATTTCCATTACCAACAACATTACTAACAACAGCCTTAACATTTTTAGGGACATCATTAATCTCATTAAACATACCTTCAATTTCCTTCTGCAAATCAGGCTCCCCATAGCTTCTAGACTCCAAGTTTTGAGCATCAACACTAGACCCTATATCGCCTTCAAACCCATCCTCAAAACCCTTCCCAATTTCACTATTACCCTCACCTCCATCACTACCCTCAATCCCCTTATTATTTTTACTACCCTTACCACCCAATTTCTAACTACCCTGTCTAAAATTAACATGAACGATTTTACCCTTACCTTTAGATTGCTTATTATTATTCTTCATAGCACCAACCTGACTTCTAGTTGTACGTTTGGCTTTTGCACCATCATCAACCCCACTTGATGGACCTACCAAATTAGGGTTTTGAGAGTCAGAAGAATCCATACCACAGAACAACTATACTAAAAGAGGTAGACTAACATAATAAGAAGAAAGAGAATCGTAAAAATATAATTGTTTATTGAAGTGATGTTTAGAAAGATGACCAGTAGTGAGATTTATTGTTCTAACGGATAATAACGGAAATATGAATAGTAGATTATAGATCTAATAACAAAAAGAAAATCTAACGGATGGATGAAAATTGAGTTTTTTGGTTCACCATAGTACTTTTAAAAAGTATTTAACAAAATATGCAGTTTTAAAAATATTTAATAAAATATGTAGTTTTAAGTTTCTCCATGAAAGCCCAGCTTTTTTCAGCCATCATCCTCTATCTGTATAGACGTCTCCTTCGTCCTCGTAATTTTCGACTCTTTCATATATTGCCAACTCTTTTATGAGCGATGGTGACGATGCATGACATGATTCTGACATCATCATCCGGAGGAATATCATTTTTTTCTTGATGAGGAGTTTGGGATGTCAACATGATTCCGGCATATCGCCTCGTCGGCCTAGAGGTACATGGTAAGCAAACAATTAGCTAAATGCTATGGACCACTGAAACCAATATATTAACTAACTAATAAACAACATAAAAACCATTGAATGGAACCCACCATCGTAAATACACAGGAAGGAACCCACCAATGTACTTAATAAAAATATTATGTTTTCATAGCTAATATGTGTGTTTACAGATCCTTAAAAATTCCTTAACAACATATCGTAAAATATACCAGAAGGAACCACCATTTCTTTACGGATCCTTAACCCACCAATGTACTTAACCAACATTGCACAAATCCTTAACCACATAAAAACCATCGTAAATTAAATACACCAGAATGAAGATAATGGACTTATTGAAGCGACAATGAATGACATACTTAATCAAAATATTATGTTTTCATTTGCTCGTTAAAATTAGGAAAATCAGATGAAGAAAATGTGACTTTTTCTTAGTTTATTACTCAATTTTTTATTTGATGAAATAGTTATATGGAATTTGCAGTAGTAGTGGAGACCATGGTTGGTTGAAAAAACTCAAAGTTAATAAGATTTTTTCATCTTGTAAAAAGAAAAGAAAATAGGTAAATATTTTATTAAATACTTTTAAAACTACATATTTTGTTAAATACTTTTTAAAAGTACTACACTAACCCAAAAAACTCGATGAAAATTGGATGATGAATTTCTTAATAAAATGTGTAGAAAACTTAGAGAGAGAAAACATTGTCTATTTTTTGTAAGTCGTCATATTTTATATATTATAACTTATAAAAGTAGTCATATTTCTTATATTATAACAAATTTGAAAGTTTGGCATACTAGATCAGTAAAAAAAATTGTTTACTAACTCGATATATTTTTGAATGTTATGTTTCTATTTAATAAAATTAACTCTAAAAATATTTTCAGCATATTTTTAACATGGTTTGCACCTTACCAAAAATATCCAAACCCCTAAATCGTACAAGGAAAACAAAACTGCTTGCATACAAGAAAAATAATCTATGTAAACCTAATTCTTGCTATTTACATTACAACACAAATTAAGGTTTTCACGTTTGATCACGGATACCTACGTATTCTCATAAATTCAACTTCATTAGAGTTAAGAAAAACCATAATGTATTGATCTTATGTGATCCAAATCACATGGACCCTAATTTGAACAACAAAGTGATTAAACCCTAGTTGTCAATGAAATGCAAAAACCCTAAAACCCTAATTGCAAGAATAGACCAAACAACAACATAACAACATAAAAGATTTTTAATGAAAGAAAAAGCAATTACTAAGAACCCCGGCTAGGTTATATATGATTAGGGTGGCTCTGATACCACTGTAGGGTATTGGTGGTCACCCGCATGATCTATGAAACATGTGCAATGAAAAATAAACATATAACCATGCAGACCAAACCCCTTATAATAGATCTCCTAATTAGAGATATAATTTACTAACAGGAAAAAAGGGTGTTTTGGATTACTTACTTGTGTTCCTGCTAAAACGTAAGCTCCACAACCTTTTTAATCAGCACATAATCGCCTTCTTCTTGTTCTTGATACTACATGATCAACTTCGTAGTTTCTCGAGGAGAATCACCACTTGGACTGCATCAGGTATCCACGAGTACTACAAAGGTAAACTACGGCTACGAACCTATGCAAGTTAGAAGAGTACAAAACACGGATAAATATACTATAAGTTGGTTGATCGACTTAGGGTTTAGCAAATGCTAAGTTTGATCTAATGGAGATCGGACAAAGGGTTTGCGAAACCCTTTAGTGTGTTATTCGATTGATGAAACAAAGGGTTGCTAGATTGATTATGAATCCTTATAAAATTTTTGGTATTTATATGATATCATAGAAGCTTCATAGAAGGATTATTATTCCCATAGGGGTATTCGGCTGAGACCCACAACGTTAGGGTTTATGGTTTCGCCCTTTATACTTAAATAAATCTATCATAAATATATACCTTAGTCTGTCGCTGATAAAAGTGTAGTTTGAATTTAGTTGCAAGTCAAGATCATCTGCTAGACATTCAGGAAACCAAATCCATGAATATTTGTTTTTAGCTTCTGCAACAACATAGGCTAAAGGGTATATTCCATTATTGCTATCAATACCAACAACTGTAAGAGCTGACCAGGAAAATGACCCCTCGTAAAAGCACCATCTAATCCTAACAACTCTCTTTGACAAGCTTTATATCCTTCCTTCAAAGCACCTAAGCAAACGTACATTCTCTTGAAACTCTGGTTGGACTTGTTGGATCTGTTGTAGTTCGTACACTTATCATAACTGCTGTATTAGGGTTTGTTTTCTGCAACTCTTCAACATAGTCCCTCAAAATGGTATATTTCTACTTATGATCACCCCTAATCTGAATTTCTACCTTGTTTTTAGCCCTTAATGCCTTTTGCATAGACACTTGAACTTCAAACTGTTTAGTGAGCTGATCTTGAACAACCCTGATTGGAATATCTGGATTGACTTGAACTAGGTCAAGTATTTGCTTTGAGAGAAACTTGTAGTCACAAGCTTTGACCTCTCTTGATTGTAATCATTTGTGTTCATCTTTGAAAGTTCGAACAATCCACAAATCTTTAGATGTATCTTTTGCTACATACAACAAGCATGGGCAATCTTTTGCTTGCTCCTTTTGTGATCGCAAATATAAATCCCTTCCAAGGCCTCAAGTTAACAAACCATTTTTCCTCTTTGGGGTTGTTCCCAGCCCAATTCCTCCACTTGTACCACAAACTGGTATTGTTCCCATACACCTAGCCCTAATTCTTTGTTTATCATCTTTAATGAGTTGCAATTTCCTCCTAGTTTGTATTGAATGCATGTTGATCTTAACTTTGACTTCTTTTGCAGTTACAAAAGTTTGAACAAAAAAAAAATAAAAAAAATACTCTGCGTCTACTTGTTCTGCCTCAGCTAACTTTTGTTTCTTGTATGCCCTCATCTTTTTCTTCCTAATTACATACTCATTCTTAGAACTACTTGCAAACTCATTATCATCACAGAGATCATCTATCTCATTTTTCTTAAAAAAATCATCTGGTATTTGGCTAGAGCTACCTAGAGTGGGTAACTCTATAGTCTCAATCAATTTGAACAAATCAACATCAACATCAGGCTCCTCAAAAGTATTCTCCTCATAAACTACTATGTTTCCATCTTTAATGTTCTCAATAACATGGACATTAGTCTCATAACTATCTATTTCACTCACATTGTCATCACCTAACTCTTCATCAGTTTCACAGAACTCTACATATTTACCTTTTTCCATACGCTCAACAGGTGTATGTATTTCCTCGTCTTGATGACCAAACTCTTGTTCAGTTTCACATACCTATATAGGACTATCTTTTTGGTTATGGTCAACACTAACATGACTATGTTTTTGGCTATGGTCAACACTAACAGGACTATATTTTTGGCTATGGTCAACACTAACAGGACTATCTTTTTTGGCTATGGTCAAAACTAACATGACTATCTTTTTGCATATGCTCAAAATGTGTATCTATGGTCATAGATGCAGGATTTCTGACAAGGTTTTAATATTTATAGTGTCTCGTTTACCTATGGTCTACCTTATGTACTCACGGGCAGTTTACCCGGTTGTGTATAGTGTAGTATTCGGTAAAACTGAGATCATCCCAAGAGCTATGTGAGCGGATTCTAAATTAAGTATAAATGTCACTTGATTTAAATGGTTTAAGGTTGAAATGATTAATTAAACTAAGAAAAAGAGATAAATGCGCAAAATAAAATAGAGGTTGTGATCAATGGAGAGAAAGTGTAATAACCTAATTAATCATCCTATCATGTAATGTCTATGTTTTATTACTTCTGATTGATTCAAGTGGGGGTTTAAGTCGCTAGGACAACATTTGGTCAATTCGTCCTAACCTATAAACAAAGGCTCCTACCTGACGTCAAAGGTTTACCCCTTGGGGAGTCGAGGGTCTTAAGTCACCTAAGCCAAGTCATTAAGTACCCTAGATGCAAGATTCAAAATAATGAGTACCCGGGCGCTAGCATCTTAGACACTCATCCCTAACTTCTTAAGTTCATCCGGACGACCGGTGATCATTTGGTCAGTTGGTCAATTCTTACCCTTTCAAACTCTACCTACCTACTTAGGGTCAGTTGGTCAATTCTTCTAAGCAACTAGATACGACCGCATTTCAAAACTACCGAAGCTAGGGTAACTACCATCGAACTATGCATGCATACACTAGAAACAATTATATGGAAGAATGAAAACATAAAAAAATACATTCAAGGAATCATAACTAGGCTAGCACCAAAGGTGCTTAGCCGATCATATTAAAAGAAACCATAAATTAAATGTTTAACATAATTAAAGACATGAATTAAAAGTAAAAGATAGAAATGATCGCTAATGCTTATCGATATAGAGTGATTCCTCCCTTGGAGATGGCTCCTTATGATCTGCCTTTGGAACCCTCTTCACGTTCTCTGCCTTGGAGTTGTGAGTAAAAAAATGACATGAAATACATAATTTAGGGCTTGTATTTATAGGCACGATCATAGTTACGGCGTAACTTGAGTTGAGAGTTACGCCGTAACTTAAATATCCTCCAAATGTAACTCTCGTTAAATAGAATACGACGGAAAGGTTATGCCGTAGTTAGCAGCTCCGCCGTATAGTGGATGTGGATTACACCGTAACTTAACTAACTTCAAAACAGAACTCTCGTTAAGTGGACTATGACGTAATGCTTGTTGAGTAATTACGGCGTAGTTGATGGAGGCGCGAAATATTTTGTAACACCCCCAATTTCATGATATGCAGCGGAATTCAAACTGGGTATTACTTGATGGCACAACAGTCATAATAATAGAAAACGATCTCTAAAGGAGTCGTTTTAAAAAGGCTTTATCATTCAAATATATCAGAGTTTACAAAATAGGTCCCAGTTGGTTCCGTTGATTACAAAATACATCAATATAAAGTTTTTGATGTTTTGAGAATGATAAATTATTTATAGCCTTCTTGATCTTGTCCTTGCCCTTCCGTGCCAGCTTCCGACATTACAACACAAAGGTTGAGTGAAATTCATAGAGTTTGTTTGATGGTTGAACACATTCTGTTGGTAGTGTGAGTTAATTTGACTCACACCAATGGTTTGAAAACAAAACAGTTATTATTAGACTAAGCATCATGCAATCAAGGCGTTAACGTGTTCCAAATTTAATTGATGAAATTGTTGGTACGAGACCTAATAGGTAAAATTGCCATTTTACCTAATGTACTCAAATATAGTGCGTTTGTTTGCCTACCCAGTCAACACAAACGGGATTCGTCAATCCGGATAGATCTATCCACAATATTCGCGCTCACTTCACTCTTGATTAATGATTTATGATTTAGGGACTTAAGTTTGGCAATTGCGGTAACTTAGTGCAAATAAAACAATCAGATAAGTATACAGTTTGAAAGCAATGTGCTCGGTTTAAAATAAAGCATGTATCTCCCCCAAGGGTTTGTAAAACAATTAAGTAATAGAAAGTGGGGCTATGAACTCACTGAGAGTTAATAATGTTAAGTACTTTATCGGATGTGATGGATAAGCCGGGAAACCTCTACGTGCAACCTAAAATGGAATGTTGCGACTTAAGTTTAGAATAATGTTTAGGAAAACATAAACCAGCCTATATATGTCTCTATGTTGATCATGATGTAGTCATTTATAGTTTGTTGCTTATAGTAACCGTTTAGTATGTGAAAACGTATTTAGTTTATAGATATGGTACTACCGTTCGGGCCATCATAATTCAGAGGTCATGTAGTAAACGTTCGAGGAGCTAGGACACTTTAAATCGTAAATCCAACAACTCGTCGATACGTTTTACTCAAATGAAACCCCTCACATGAAGCTCCCTACTATTGTAGCACTTAGTAGATAAAACATATGTTTTGAATGAAGATTGTTATATCATAAAGTTTATCATGTTTTTAGTAAATATCTAGTTCTTACAAGTTCTCGTCGATTACTAGTGATCATAACTTATTAACATGGTCAAAAACGAAGTTTGGTTAAAATCGGCGGAAAATGGTCATTTTTCCGTTGCTTGTGAAAATACTATTCCGAAGGTTGAATGAACTTTTGTTAACTTCATATGTAACTAGCTATGAAAACAACATGGTTTCTATTTTCTCAACTTATGAAAATCCAACTTTTGCCGATAAAAACTGTTTTACAAATTTTTTGGCCAAAAATAATGTCGTTTGGTCTTTTTAGGCCAAGTTCCCTCGCGGTAGCCATAAAACATCGGTCCGGACAACTTTCATGTTTTAACTTTTTGATGATTCGGACCAGAAGTATCACTTATGTTTTTGGATAGACTCGATAGTAAGTATTTTTGGCGTTTCTAGGTTTTCGCTAACTTTACTATAACTTTTGACTCGTTTGTCCATTTTGGGTGATTCAAGTTGCTATGTTTCCCTTTTTATCTTGTCTACTATAATATGTAAGTTACAAGGTCTATATGTAACTGGTTTTAATGGTCTCAAACATGTAAAATATGACTAGTTTACTTAGTTTGTTACTTTACGACAATATGTGAATTTAAACATATGATTGAGTATATGCACATCATGAATCAACATAGTAACCATATATATAGCATGAAATTGACAAGATTATGAATTAATAAACATGAGATGATGGTGGTGATTAGTTTGCTTACAACTTTTGGCTTTCTAACGAAAGGAGTAACTAGTAAGGATAGGACTTTGATTGAGCACTTAGGGCCTTGATAGAGCACTTAGGATTTGATTGAGAACTTAGGACTTTGATAGAGCACTTAAGCTATGGCTTGAAAAGAGCTTTGATGATGTCTTGGTAACTTGAGTGGATTCAATCTCAAGAAAAATTACCAAGTCTTTTGCAAAGGAGTAGAAGGAAGTACTTGTGCCCTTTTCCTTGGAAGTATACTTAGAGTAGAGAAGATAAACTTTGAAGATGTAAATGTGTGTAGGTATGGACATTCTTAGGAGAGGAGGGGGTATTTATATGGTTTTGAGAAGGTTAGTTAGTCTTGACTTTTCGAAACTTCCTTAGTAAGTTTAACACATGTAAACATCCTAGAATCCAAAGCATGAGATCAAGACACATGAAGGGTGAATCATCCCCCAAGAGGCTGTCACAATAAGCATAGGTGGCTAGGATGGTGAGTCATGGTCTTATCTTGGTTCTAGAATGTGTTTTGGTTCCGTTAAATGCCAACCGTAAGTTGTTAAGCCATAAAACGTAAAACCGGGTATCGTAAAAATACGAAACTTGCAGGAATGATGAAACTCATCATTATACTCCATATAAAATGAGTGATAAGTCTCATTGGGTGCAAAAACGCTGCTTAAAGCTGGAAACGCGGGTCAAAAACGCGTAATTCACCTAAAACGCAGAACTGGAAAACGTAAAATTCCAAAACTTGTGGAATTGTCGTAAAATGGTAGAATTTCATATTTTTAATGTTTATAGTGTTTTATGGACATATCGGGATGCCCGAATGACGTTTAAACCCTAAAGTAGTTCTCGGACACGGTTTTCTGAAAACGGTTCTGAGTAGATTCAACGTACGTCGTCAGGACGACCTGTCAAGTTTTATTTATCTTGTCATGATAGTAAAATAAAAAAAAAATATAGGATGAATAGTGAAAGTGAATAGTAAATTTTCAAAAATGAAAAGTAACCTGAAAATGCGGGTGGTTACAGTCTTCCCCCATTGGAGAAATCACGTCCTCGTGATTTAATTGTTATTTGATGGTGATGCTCCTACGAAAAGGTGAGGGTACTTTTGACGCATTTGGTCTTCTCGCTCCCATGTATATTCTGGACCACGTCGGGAGTTCCAGCGAACTTTGACAATTGATATTCGACTCTATTTTAGTTGTTTGACCTCTCGGTCCATGATCTCCACAGGTTGTTCAATGAAGTGCAGATCGTTGCTGAGTTTGAGTTCATCGAGTGGAATAACAAGTGATTCATCGGATAAACATTTCTTTAGGTTAGATACATGAATAGTGGGATGTACATTACTGAGTTCTGATGGAAGCTCAAGTTTGTATGCCACTGGACCAACCCTAGCTAGGATTTTGAATGGACCTATGTATCTTGGGTTTAGTTTTCCAGGTTTACCGAATCGTATGACTCCTTTCCAATGTGAGACTTTCAGCATAACCTTGTCTCCAACTTGGAATTCCAAAGGTTTGCGTCGTGTATCGACATAACTCTTCTGTCTATCTCTTGCTTTTTGTAACTGATTCTTGACTTGTATGATTTTCTCTGTTGTTTCACGAATGAGTTCTGGACTAGTGAGTTGAACATCTCCCACTTCGGCCCAGCAGACAGGCGATCGACACTTTCGACCGTAAAGTGCTTCAAAGGGTGCTGCCTTGATACTCGCGTGATAACTGTTATTGTAGGAGAATTCGACCAATGGTAAATGGTTATCCCATCCTTTTTCAAAGTCGATTATAAAATCTCGAAGCATGTCTTCCAGCGTTTGAATGGTTCGTTCACTCTGACCATCGGTTTGAGTATGATACGCTGTACTCATGTCTAGGTTTGTTCTGAAGGCGTCTTGGAGTGACTGCTAGAAGTTTGAGGTAAATCTACCATCTCGGTCAGATATGATAGAGATTGGTGCACCGTGTTTTGAGACTATTTCCTTGACGTAAAGTCGAGTCAACTGGTCCATCTTGTAAGTCTCTTTGATTGGTATAAAGTGTGCGGATTTTGTGAGATGATCCACTATGACCTAGATAGAGTCTTAACCGTTGGATGTCTTTGGGAGTTTAGTGATAAAATCCATTGTGATTCGTTCCCATTTCCATATTGGAATCTCGGGTTGTTGTAAGAGACCGGATGGTTTTTGGTGTTCAGCCTTCACTTTGGAACAAGTAAGGCATTTACTGACGTAGGTGGCAATGTCGGCTTTCATGTTTGGCCACCAATAGAGTAGTTTTAGATCATGATACATCTTATCAGATCCTGGATGTACGAAATATTTGGATTTGTGGGATTCAAGCATGATTAAGTCTCGTAGGCCACCGTAAAGTGGTAACCAACTTCGTCCTTGGAAGCATAAAGTTCCGTCGGAACGGGTTTCGAATTTCACCAGTATCATGCCATCCAATTTCTCCTTCTCAATGTCTTGTTGTTTCACCGCTTTGGCTTGAGCATTGAGTATTTGAGCAGGGAAATTTGAATTGATGGTTAGGACTAAAGCTCAAACTCGTAGAGGTTTAACCCTTTCCTTCCGGCTTAGTGCATCTGCTACTACGTTGGCTTTTCCCGGATGATAGCGAATGTCGCAATCATAATCACTCAGCAGTTCCAACCATCGTCGTTGCCTCATGTTTAATTCCTTTTGATCGAGAATGTGTTGGAGACTTTTGTGGTCGGTAAGCACAGTACATCTAGTACCGTATAGATAGTGTCTCCAGATTTTAAGTGCAAAGACTACTGCTCCTAACTCCAAGTCATGAGTATTGTAGTTTTCTTTATGTTTCTTGAGTTATCGTGAAGCATAAGCCATGACCTTTTCTCATTGCATGAGTACGGTTCCTAATCCTTGGTGTGAAGCATCGCAATAAACTACAAAATCTTTGATCCCATCTGGCAATGCTAGAATAGGGGCACTACAAAGTTTTTGTTTTAGGATTTGGAAAGCTTCTTCTTCATCTTCGTTCCAGATGTACTTTTTATTTTTCTGAGTTAGCGTAGTCAAAGGTTTGGCTATTGAGGAAAACCCCTCAACAAACCTTCGATAATAACCGACCAAACCTAAAAATTGACGAATTTCCGTAGGTGTCGTATGTGTTGTCCAATCCTTGATAGCCTCAATTTTAGCGGGATCAACATGCAAACCTGTGCTATTGATGACATGCCCAAGGAATTGTACCGAACGAATCCAAAATTCGCATTTTGAAAATTTCGCATATAATTTATCTTCCTTGAGTAATTCTAAAATTGTTCTCAGGTGTTCTTTGTGTTCTTTTTCATTTTTAGAGTAGATGAGGATATCGTCGATGAATACAATCACAAATTTGTCAAGATATGGCTTACACACTCGATTCATGAGATCCATGAATACTTCCAGTGCGTTAGTCAATCCAAATGTCATTACTTGGAATTCGTGATGACCATATCGTGTTCTAAAGGCTATTTTTGGAATATCTTCCTCACGAACCTTAACTTGATGGTAACCCGATCGAAGGTCTATTTTCGAGTAATAGGTCGAACCTTGTTGTTGGTCGAATAGATCGTCGATTCTTGGCAAAGGGTATCGGTTCTTTATGGTTAATTTGTTTAGCTCACGATAGTCGATACACATTCGTACCGATCCATATTTATTTTTTACAAACAAGACGGGGACTCCCCAAGGTGAGGAACTAGGTCGGATAAACCCCTTGTCCGAAAGTTCTTGTAGTTGATTGGTGATAAGGTTTTAAATGTACCTTTTTGAGGGGTCGTTTAAGCCCTTATTTGATCACTTTTGTATCGTTATTACTTAATATCGTTCCTTTTCATTTTTAGGTCTCTTGAAGGCAAATTGCTGGAATGGCACTTATTTGGACGAAAAGGCGCGGATAGACGAAGAAAATGGCCAAAGTCAAGAATCGAGACACTCAAGCTGCTGAAACACAAGGGGACGGCATCAGGTGTTATCTATGATGCCGTCGCATCACTTTTGTAACGGCTCAGTAGCCAAATTGCTTATTTTCAAGTGACGGTGTCAGGCTTTAAAAGAGTAGGTCGTCGCAACTCAGACGGCCTAGATTTGATCCAGACGCCGTCAGAGACTGAAGGGGACGGCGTCACAAGCATAAGGTGACGCCGTCGCAAGACTAACATGGCCAAGACGAAACCCTAATGACGGCGACCCGATGGCGTCACAAATCATAAGGTGACGCCGTCGCGATTGTAATCTTATATATAGAATCCGAACTTTTTAGTTTTCAGTGTGTAGTCTTTTGGAGTAAAAACCTAAACCGAACCAAGGCTGTCTTGTACAGTATTTTAGGGTTCCAAACCCTATCTTACATCAAGATAAGTGTTTTACTTCTTTAATTCAATTATGTCTTCAATTATTTGTGTGTATGCTTGCATGTTCTCCATGTCCGGCTAATTTACTTGTGTGTTTGCTTAGGGAATATGAAACTTAATTATTGAATATTGATTGGTTGTCTCTTATCTTAATTTTTAATGATCTAGTAATGCGATAGGTCATTTGTTGTGTAGTTAATGCTTGATTAATCTTTGTGAACCTTAGACTATAACACATAGAGTAGTTGTAGGCTAAACCATCCAAAGAGTACCTTAGAGTTAGAGTTTATAATTCCTAGAGATTTTGTAGACGATACCCTTTGGTAGTTTCAAAGAGTTAGGGACAAACACATACCCTGTCAGATATTGGATTTTACAATTACTCTAAACCATGATCAAAGTAGGCGTATAAGTATGTTAGAGAGAGAAAGTTCTAGTGAGAGAAAGGAAGAGAGTTGGGAACTATAGTGAGAGAAAGAAAATATTATTATGAGCTCCAACTCTCTACCTTGGAAGGTAGAGAGTATTTATAGTCTTACAATAAAACGCCACACAACGGGCTGTGGATCAGGCATACAGTGGGTAAAGACCCGTCCGTCCTCCACGGTGTTACTTAACTAAGTACTACTTAACTTAAAATAACTACGACTGCGAGCTTTCTAACGATTACATATACTTGAGGTGACTGACTCTTTAATACCTGGAATTTCTAATTCCTAACAATCTCCCCCTAAGGGAGGTCACCTCAATCATGTACTAAAAATACATAGAATACAAACCGATATTACATTAACAATTGTTCTTGCATTCTTGAAGTAGTACTTTGCTCCGAAGCTCGTAGTCATTGAATTTTCACATTGCATGTTTGGTTAATCCAAGTGGAGGTCTTTTACTGATCCACGTGATAATGATTTAAAGCCAGCTTTTGAGATCATCAGCTAACAAAAATCTCTGAGACATCCATTGTGGTGTTGGTATTATGTGATGTTGTGACTTTCGGACCGACATGCTCACATTCTGGATCATGATATCTTCTCATCAGAGTAGCAGAAGCTTTCGTTGATTCATGATATTGGCAGCAGCGTAGCAGAAGCATGGAGTGAAAATATCAGAGTCATTGATGCACTAATCATGATTTCTTTTGAGATGTATGTGATAAATGAGCATGCGGCTATGGATTGACCGCTTCATTCTAATCAGCTGCAAACGTATGACGTACCTGCATACAACAGTTAGCAATAAATCGCACGAAAGTGTCTTTGATCACTTTCGTTGAATTGAGGTACACGGCCCACGGTTCCCCGTTGATCAGTACAAGTACTGCCTGTGATCAGGTATAATTCCGAAGAATTTCCTTGACAGGGTTTCGCAGCTGCTCTAGCTGTTCTCAAACCGGAACGTCTCAAAGAGGACAACACGGAGTGAGTGAACCAGCGAATATAAATCCACTGATTGATGAAAAGATATTTGAAAAACAATCGTGTATTGCTCAATAGAAATTGTTTTTGCAATACAACGAATGTTTTAATGAACATCAATTATCAATCATAAAACACCTTTTGATTTGAAATATCCGTACACGGTCGATTTGCTAAAGAAAAGAATTTTTAAGCACAAAGACCGGTTTTTCAAAGGTATCCATCAATCCATAACCTGAACCAGGATTGATTCAAAAGGTTGAATCGCCCCATTGTTTCTGTTCAGTTGTCACATGGTTGATTTATTTGATAGATCTCACATGCCACCCACCAGGAGCTTGTTTGATGTTGGCTCCAGAAGGCTTTCCATCTTCATTGTGAGTATGTTTGCATATCACTCAGATATTCTGGCAATACCACAAGGATAATGCGTAGGACTCAAGATAAAATCTCTCTTTTCACATTGTGTGAAACAGAGAGTCTTCAATGAAAGTGTCCTAATGAGATTTATTGATGATCTCGTGGCTCTAGACTCAACATGTGCATATTAGGTTCCTGTGCCGGAGACTAGGGAGAGGGTCTCCTTCTTCAATATCAACAATCTCTAAGAGAAAGTCGATAGATTATGTAGGTTCCCTGTGAGAATGAAACAAGCCCTTTTAAGAGGAACTTGAGTAGCTTGGGAAGTTAGTGCAGTGCGTCACTGGGTCCATGATGTCTTGTCTTCAATACCGATGTTACCATCAGTAGCATATGAATTGAACCCGGTTTCTGCCCTAAGGTTGAATATATGGAGGGCTATTTGTTTTCACCCTTTTCTCATTCAATTCTTTTTAATTCTTCAACCCCTTCAGTGCTTACCGAGACTTCATAGCAAGAACCTTGTTGGGTTTGTTCCAGTACTTGCTCTGTCTCAGTCCGCACTCTTCCCATATCTCATTTTTCTCCTTTTATCATCATACCTAAGGACTTCTAGACTAACTAGTGGATTTTCCCTGGGTAGATCCCTCCGGTTCTGGCGGATCATGGGAACCAATACCTAACCTTATCATCCTTATATCACCGTACATAAAGTAAATTTGGTCGGTCTATTTGGTATTGTTCATCTGCCATTCGAACCAATTGAAAACCATTTGAAAATCAATCCAGATACTTGTGATATATTATCAAAACATTTTGTACCTGAATTGTTTTTGATATTTTTAGAACAAGTGCTCCCCCTCAACATGTGCATCAATTGTTTGAAATCGTTTTGCACACGGAGGCAAGAGGAAGAATTAACTTCTTTGATTACCATTTTCTAAAAGATATCAACATCACTTCCCTAATCAAGACAAGTAGATAAA
The DNA here is from genome assembly GCA_019973895.1 of Chrysanthemum seticuspe. NCBI lineage: Eukaryota > Viridiplantae > Streptophyta > Magnoliopsida > Asterales > Asteraceae > Chrysanthemum > Chrysanthemum seticuspe. The sequence goes on along the minus strand of BPTQ01000009.1, from coordinate 52,915,058 downwards.
GCATTTTTGGGAAGGATGAGGTTTTCATAAGTTTGCTCCCCCTCAGTATGTGCCTCGAGATTTGAAAAGAGTTTTGCACATACTAGAGGGAACCTGCACATTGAGATAAGTGATCACGTTTCAAATCATAGGTTTAAGATAGATTCTCCCCCTCAACATGTGCATGGAAAATTTGAAATCGTTTGTCACATGTGGGAAGGATAGCATGTACATCCTTATAAAACCATTTACCGAATTATCAGTTTCAATCCAATTTAAATCACACATTCTCCCCCGATCACAATTATCAAATCATTTGAGATTTGTGATCTCTTATTGATTTAAATTGATTTTGAAAGCTTTTAAGGGGAATTGTGACTTGATTATGAAAGCGTTTTAACTGATAAGGATCGGATTTTAAGACTTTAAACTCCATTGATAAAACATGCATGTATATCTTTTGAAAACAATTGAATGCCAAATAACTTTTTAATTTAATTGAAATCATTCTCCCTCTCAATCAATGACATAGGTTGTTGATTGAGAGATTGATATTTTGACAAATAAGTCCAGATGATTATCAAAAATAGAGGCTGAGTTATTTTTCAAAGCAGTTAGTTTTCAGCAGATAAATGTTTATAGAATCAGAGCATGGAATTTTGAAAAACATGATAAAGAATGGCTCTGTTCTTTCTTTAAAAAGCGGGTTACTGCCTGAAATGACAATAAACCATTTTTTCTCTTTTTCTCTTTTTCTCTTTTTTTTTTTTTTTTTTTTTTTTTTTAAGAATTTGAACAACATCTAAAGTCCCGTGTCATTCTTTGAATGACAGTACAAAGACCGTAGATATTGTCGAACCGAGAAAAAAACATAACAAATTGACAATATTTTTTTTTGAAGATTTTTCTAATTTTTTTTTCAGATTTTTATGGATTTTGAAGGTTTCATATTTTTCTATTTGATTTTTGAAGGTTTTATAATTTTGTATTTTGATTTTCGAATAGATATATACAAGAGATAGATGAAGATAGACCTTTACTCCTCGTCTTCCTCCTGAAGACGTTTGAGTGTTTCTGGTTGAAGGCTTTTCAAGCCAAGACGTGGAAGAATAAACTAAAAACGTTCTCTTGGAAGAGCTTTGGTGAAGATGTCTGCTAACTGATATTCAGACCTCACAAAATAGAGTTCCACCACACCTTTTTCCACTTGTTCCCTGATGAAATGATGTCGAATGTCGATATGCTTTGCTCTTGAGTGTTGAACGTTGTTGCATGAAAGAGCAATAGCACTTTTAATTTCACAGTACAGAGGGATTTTGTTGAATTCAAAGCCATAGTCAGGTAATTGAGATCTCATCCATAAGATTTGAGCACAACAAGATGACATGGCTATGTATTCAGCCTCTGTAGAGGAAATAGAAGTACTCATTTGCTTCTTTGAAGACCAGCTCACAAGCTTATCACCCAAAAACTGAGCACCTCCGGACTTACTTCGACGAGTATCTTGACACCCTGCATGATCTGCATCTGCATATGCTGTTAGTGACATACCAGTGTCTTTCGGGTACCAAAGTCCCATATTGATGGTTCCTTGGAGATACCAAAAGACCCGTTTAATCGCTTCAAGGTGCTTTTTAGTAGGCTTAGCCTGGTATCTAGCACACATGCAAACAGCGAACAAGATGTCTGGTCTACTAGCTGTGAGGTACATCAGGGATCCAATCATACTACGATATTTCGTTTGATCTACCATGATCCCTGAGTGGTCCTCATCCAACTTGGTTCGTTCAATCATGGGAGTGTCAACAAGGTCACTAGAATCAAACCCAAATTTCTTTAAAATCTCATTTGCATATTTAGATTGATTTATGAAAATGCCTCCGGGACTTTGTGAAATTTGTAATCCAAGAAAAATGACATTTGTCCCATCATTGACATTTGAAATTTTGAACCCATTTCATTAGAAAAACGATCACATTCCATTGGGTCAGTCGAGGCAAAAATAATATCATCAACATAAATTTGAACGTGAATTAAGTGTTTGCCTGACTTTCTGGTGAACAAAGTAGGATCAACTGCTCCTTTGCTAAATCCGGTAGATAGAAGAAACTTTGACAGTGTATCATACCATGCCCTTGGAGCTTGCTTCAACCCATATAGGGCCTTTTTCAAGCGATAAACATGAGTAGGATGCTCTGGATTCACAAAACCCTCTGGCTGGCTGACGTAAACCACTTCTTTCAGATCTCCATTAAGAAATGCGGTTTTCACGTCCATCTGATAAACAACCATGTTCTTGCTAGTAGCATTAGCCAAGAAGATTCTGATCGCCTCGATACGAGCAACTGGAGCAAAAGATTCCTCAAAGTCTATACCTTCTTCTTGACGATAACCTTTAGCCACTAACCTAGCCTTATTTTTCAAAACATCACCATGCTCATCAAGCTTCACTTTGAAGATCCACTTAAGAGCAATGATCATAGCACAATCTAGAGCTGGTACTAATTCCCATACATCTAATCGATCAAACTCATGAATTTCATCTTGCATGGCATTGTACCAGCTGTCTTCATTCATAGCAGTTTTAACACCTTTAGGTTCGATCTTTGAGAGTACTGAGTTAAAGAAGCACCATAAGGCATCAGTAGCAAGCTGTTTACGAGTGGATACCGGACGAGAAGGATTTCCAATGATGTTGTCTAATGGATGATCGTGAGTCCATTTTCTGAGGTGTTCATGTGGTAGTTGTTGAGGGACTGAAGTAGCAGAGTCGATGTCTCCTGAAGAAGATGGTTTTGATGAAGATTCAGGAGCAAATATGTTTTCAAATGGAGCATCTTCAGGAGTAGCAAAGGGATTAACTTCATCATTGATGCCAGAAACAGTTCCATGATGTACATTTGAAGAATGATGATTTGTTGATGAGACTGAAGGATCAGCAGCAGGCGCTTCTTGACTTAATGATATTGAGACTGAAGAATTGACTTCATTCACAGGAATATGAGCAGCCTCTGTTGTAGGAATCGACACCTCATTAGTACTTGGATCATAAAGTTCATCAAACATAGGATCAAACAATTTCTTTAAATCATCTTCAGATAGAGGTACATATGGAGTTTCTTGAGAAGAGTATGGAACAAGGGATGAACCAATGGGACTGTTTTGAAGTGCGGGTCCTGAACTGGATTTTCCAGGAGCCGTTTGACCGGTCAGCTCATCAAACATAACGTGAATTGTTTCCATGATATTTCGGGTTCTTTTGTTGTAGATTCGGTATCCCTTTTTGTTTGGTGCATACCCTACAAAAATTCCAATGTCTGCTTTAGCTCTCAGTTTGCCTAAGTCTTGACCCTCATTAGTTGGATAACACAATGCACCAAACACACGAAGGAAAGAGAGATTAGGTTTTCTGTTGTGGACCAGTTCATATGGAGTTTTTCCATGAACAGCGTGAATCAGGGAACGATTTTGTGTGTAGCATGCAGTGGCAATAGCTTCAGCCCAGAGAAACATTGGAACCTTTGAGTAAATCAGCATTGTTCTAGCGGCTTCCACAAGAGTTCGATTTCATCTTTCAACTACACTGTTCTGTTGAGGAGTTCGTGAAACACTTCTTTGATGGCTGATTCCAATGCTTTCATAAAATTCACTAAGTTGTTTGTTAACAAACTCAGTACCATTGTCTGTTCGGATAATTCTGACGGTTTTGTTAAGTCGAACCTGCAGCTGTTTGATGAGTTTGATGATGATATCAGGAGTTTCATCCTTTGTCCTTAAGAACTTGACCCAGGTGAATCTAGAGTAATCATCAACCACAACTGACACATATTTCTTCCAAAAGATATTCTGCACTCTCATTGGTCCACATAAATCCATATGAAGGGTATGAAGAACTTCTGTAATTGAGTTTGTAGGTTTGGGTTTATGGGCATACTTTTTGCTTTTTCCCAATTGGCATGCTGAACAAAGATGATCCTTTTCATACTTTAGTCTAGGTAAACCTACAACTAAGTCCTTTCTGGAGAGATCATTGATGGTGCCGAAGTTCAAGTGATTGAGACGACGATGCCATAACCATGACTTTGTTTTCGAAGCCTTTGACAACAAGCAGATTGGAGAAGACTTCATCATATCATCGATAGAGATGGTGTAAAGATTTGAACCACGAGTTCCTCTTAACAGTTCCTTACCATCAAGTTCTCTAACAAAACAAGTATGTTTTCTGAAGGCTACTTCTAGATCAGAATCACAGAATTGACCAACAGAGAACAGATTATGACCAAGACCTTCCACATAGTATACTCTAGAGATAACACTATCACCAACAACATAATCACCATAACCCATAATTGCACCGAAATGATCATTACCGAATCTAACTGTCCTGATGAATTTGCTCACGGAGTTCATGAGCCGTGACCGGTCGCCAGTCATATGCTTGGAACAGCCTGAGTCCATGTACCACAAAACGATTTGAACGATCTGCAGTTGAACACAGACAAGAATGGATAACTGGATAATTGGGATCCCCATGCAAGAATGGGTTCCATTTGGTTAGTAACAATGGTTGGAACACCCACATCAGAAATAGAAGCATTCATATCAGAAATTAAGGCAATGGAATCATTATGAATAGATGCAGTACTAGTGTCTGTATTAGCCCTATTCAAAGTGTGCTCACTTCTTAAGGGAATAGTTCTACCAGTAGGCATCCATTTTCTAGTGGGCATTGTCTGATTAGTCTTATGACCAACAGGTATCCAATGATAGCATAACTTACTAAATGTTCTTCCTGTGGGTTTCCACTGTTTTCTAACTTTCTTTCGCCTTTGCCTTTTTGCCTTCTTAGCATGATAATTTTCATTGACAAGATTCACTAGGGATTTGACAGTATTAGACAAAGTATTCATACCATATTCATGATTAGCAACAGAATTCAAGCAGACATCATTACAAGGTTTGTAAATAGTATTAGAATTCGACTTAATTACAGTACGCCTATGGCTAATACTAGAATCAACACGATTCGTTTTATTCGGCTCAAACTTAAAGTTCCTAGGTTGGTCTTCTACTCTTTTCCAATGCACATTCTTAGCTTGCGAGGTCCTATCATTCCTTGTATTGTCTTGAGACTTTGACCTGTTTGCTTTAATGTCACTGATTACTCCTGTAGAGGGACTGGGAACATTAGTTGGTTTTGCTACTATTTGCTTCACCTGTTTAGATGTGCTGGGATCTGAACTACATGTAGGCACACTAAGATTAACTTTTTTAACACTTGAATTGCTGGGATTTGAACACCTAGAGGGCACACTCGAGTTCACATTCTTAGCACTAACAGATTTGGAATCTGAACTGCTTGAAGGCACATTAGGGTTCACATTCATAACATTTGTCATTGAATGACTTGCATGCTTGGCACTAGGCATAGAACACGGTATCAAGGGATTGACTTGCTCACCTAAGGTTTTAGGGCATATTGTAATTAGGCATTCTAGAAGTTCTTGAGATCGTTTGGCATATAAGCATGCATGGCCAATTGCATTATCATCTGGTTTTTCTAACTTATCCTCTTCTAAAATCTCACGGAGACATTCTAGGCTGTCCTTAAGATGTGAGAAATATGTTTGAATAACAAGTTTGTTATTCCTAAGATGAGGAGGAGCATATTTCACAGACAAAGCATATTTATTACAGACATGTACCTTTGATACACCATTCTCCCCATTGGTCATTGGCATCTTCCCTTTTACCTGACTCTTTAGATTCTCAATTTCTTTTTGTAACGAGGCTACCGTTTCATTATTTTTGTTACGAGTGACCTTTATAGATTCAAATAACTCATTGAAATGACGTTTAACCTTTTCATTTTCTTCTAGAAAACTTTCGTTTTCCTTTTGTAATGCATTTACTAAGTTTTTAAGATGAAACGTTTGAGAATTCTGAGAATCTAGAGGAGGAGGCATTTGGGAGCCTGTCATATTGTTCGTTTGACCCTTTAATTGAGAGATTTTGGCTTTTAACTTTCTGATCGTGTTGCAATGAGCTTGAATCTGTTCATCACGTTTGTTAATTTGAAAAACTGCATCAAACTCTGGAGCATCTGAGGATGTCTTGATATTTGAAGTTTTGACATTTTCTTTAAGATGTTGATATTTTAGTTGTAAATTAAAATGCTCAACTTCTAGTTTAGAAAAATGTTTAACCAAATTGTCGTGATCATCCAGTTCAATTTTCTCATTTAGTTCAGAATTAGTTTTTTCAAGCTCAATGACACGATCATGGGAGACTTTCAGGGCAACAGATAGTTCATGAAATTGGGAAGCATTAATAGAACAATTTGTAGTAGTGAAAAATATATCTTGAGCAACACATTCAGTAATAAGAGTCTCATTTAATATATGCAGGTTCTTCCTCTCAATCTCATTATATTTTAGTGCTCGCTCATAGTCACTAACCTCAACTATCATTGCATCAAACTCCTTTTCCATTTCTTTAATGTCTAAGTTCATTCCCTTTTTAAGACTTTCAAAATGATCTTTTAGCAGTTTAAAGAAAGGCATGACTTCAATTAAATAACATTCTTTAGTTTGCTCAAAGCCCCTTTCTCCTTCAGTAATACCAGTGGGTGTGATCCTTTTCTTGCAAGTTTTCTCAAAATCAACAAATAGTTGAAAGATAACATATTGACTAATTAAGGTCTTGCTTTTAGTGGCAATTATTCTAGGAATAAGATGCATTGGTGTATTAGGAGGATACACAGCCGCTCTAGGCATTTTCCTAAGGGGAGGGTTCGTTACAACTAGATTCTCTGCTTTTTGCTTATCTAAATCCTTTTTCCAGAACACTTGTTCGGGTGTTAACAATGTCTGAGGCTTAAACATGTTCAAGGAAATCCAATTTTCCTTTTTGTAATCATGGGGTGTGATCTTTATTTTCTTCTCTTTACATTTAGGATCATCTAATTTCTTGTTCATCTTTTCCCTAGTGACTTCATCTGATTTCTTATCTTCCTTAGTGCACTCAACGCAACTAGGTTTCTGTCTAGGTTTAAGGATTTCCTTGCCATCATAAAGAACCTTATGAGAATTTCTAGCCTTTTTAATGACCTCTGGATTTGGTTCCTCAACAAGGGGAATGCTATGCTTATCGCTTAAGACTCTATGCTTAGTGATCATGTGAGCAGTCTGAATGGTGTTCCCTTGTATGTACAACTTGTTTTCAAGTTTGTTTTTCAAAGTTTTCAGATTAGAAAAGTCTTTCAAGAGTTTTGATTCCTTTGCATTAAATTCTTGCTTAAGCATTTTCACATTTTCTTGAAGTTCTTGTTTTTGCTTAGCATTTTTAGAAAGCTTTTCTTGCAAGGAATTTAACTCTTGTTTTAATACTTCTTCTCTAAAATTACTTTTTCTAATGATTGTACGCACTTGGTCATCCATTTCCTGCTCACGAGTGGTCAACTCAAATTTTGCACGTTGTTCATAAATAGCAACACGTTCTTTATAGGCATTTAGTTCAGAAATTACAGAATCATCAGAGGCACATGCTGTGAATTCATCAAAAACATAATCATTATTGACAGCAGAAGATGCATCACTTGGTACAATCTCACTTTCACTTTGTATCACATATTGATCATATGGGACAACATTGATATTACCCATATTTTCAATATCTGATTCAATAAACACAGTTGATTGTACTTCGTTATGTATCTTTTGCTCATCAAATTCATCGTATAATTTTAATACCTCAGAAATGATTTTGTCTTTGGATGGACCAGCTTGTGGTGATGGAGAGACTTTAGGAGAGACCATTGGAGAAATGCTAGCCATGAAGATGGTTTGTGTAGTGGGTTCTTCATCAACATCAGAGTCGTATGCATCACAATCAGCTACTTGAAAGGCATTCTGATGATTATGGCCTATCTCCTGAATTGGTTGCTCATCCACATCTGCATCATATGTCTTAGCATTTCCCTCAGCCAAGAACAACAACTCCTCTTCATCCAAAGCTGCACCATTATCCTGAGCTTGCACAAGCAACATCTTATCCCTGAAATAGTCGGCATTCTGAGGGCATTTTGGTGATGTGCAGTTCCTTGAAATGTGTCCCTCACCTCCACAATTGTAACATTTGATTGGCTTTGCTTGACCCTGATTTCCATTCCTTCCTCTATTCTGATTTGCATCATAACCTCTACCAGCTCCACCTCTTGCTTGTTCGTACTTTCGTTCTTGAACTGGCTGCACCATAACCTTCCCATCTCTGACAGTGGCTTGATTATGTGGATTGGAAGCAGTTCTGAGATTGTTGTTGGTGTGTGGAAGAGATTTCATGTTTTGACTAATCAGAAGAGCTAGTTGATTAATGAAGTTTCCCACGTGTGCATCAGCATCAGCTTGTTTGAACATAGGATCAGGAATGAGTTTGTGATTACCATTACCCATGGGTATGACTTGTGAGGCTTTGGTTATGATTCCGATGTTTGAATAGAAGGCAGTTGAATCATTTGAAGAGCTTGTCTCTCCCTGGTTGGTTTTGAACTGATTAAGAATCCTTTTTTCAAACATAGCATGTCTCTCATTCTGAAGGAGGAAGGCATAGAGTTGCTCATAGTTTGTATTCTTTAATCCTTTGGTAAGCTTTACAGAAGTGACGAACTTGTACCATTCTGGATTCATATTGTTCACAAACTTTGAATTTAGCTGAATGTTCGGCATTGTCATCTTAATATTTCTCATGTCATTCACAAGCTTGTGAAACCTCACATAGTACTCATAAACACTCTCATCTGGTTTCATCTTGAAGTGCTCAAATTCATCATATAACTGTGATTCTCGGTCTTCAATAGTTAACTCAGAACCAGAGAGAAGCATCTTGACATTATCCCATACAGCTTTTGCATCGGTGTTGTGATTGATAAGCTTGTAGATGTATTTTGGAAGACCTTGCAGTATAATGTTGGACGCTCGGATATCGGCATCAAATCTATTCTTCTCCTTATCATCGAGCTCATCATACATCTTTGGTCTGTCAATTCCGTAAATCAAAGTTCCATCTTCAGCAGTATCAAGTACATCTCTAGTAGTTTCAACTCGGTAAGGTCCTTCATCAATGGATTTGAGAATATTAACCCCATTTTCTTTTCCAAGACAATACAATCTGATTCGTTGAGCCCAAGAGTCATAGTCAGTTCTGTCAAGCATGGGTGGACGAGTATCTGAGCCAGCAGCTTGAACATCCTCAGCTACTAACGAAGCACTGGTAGGAACGACGTTTGCCATGATAACAAATTCTACGGGATTTTACTATTCTTTGATTAAACCGGGAAATTGATTCTTTCACGGGATTTTACTAAACCAAAAGAAAAACCGTAAGAATGTATCACGAAGAAGTAACAAGTCTAAATGAACACGTAGCTAAATACACAACTCGCTTAAGCAGTCAACTCGCTAAATAGCCAAGTCGCATTAGTATCAACTCGCATCACAATCAACTCGCTTAATGAATCAAGTCGCTAAATAGCCAACTCGCTTTAGTATCAACTCGCAACACAATCAACTCGCTTGAACACTAAGTCGCTTAAATTAACTCGCTAGCGTTACAACTCGCTAAATAGCTAAGTCGCTTTAGATCTCAAGTCGCTTAAAGAAACAACTCGCTTAGAACCCAAGTCGCATAAATATCAACTCGCTAAACAGCTAAGTCGCATGTACCAACTCGCATCAAATAACAAAGCAACTCGCTTTGAAGAAAAACAAGTCCGAGACTCAACTCGCTTCGTCCTTCTTTCACAAATAACCACTTTATCAATCCAAAACAATCAAACCACAATGATTTAAGCCTTCCAATTCAAAACATAAACACATATGATGATCCTAAACACAAAAGTACATGCAAAATTCAAACTTTAACACTAGAATTTGTCCAAATGAATCAAGCTCTCCTAAACCCTTAATACCCCAAAAACCTTATGAAATCCACCAAAACAAAGAGCATGAAAGATGAGTGATCAAACCATGGCTCTTGATACCAATTGTCGGATATTGGATTTCACAATCACTCTAAACCATGATCAAAGTAGGCGTATAAGTATGTTAGAGAGAGAAAGTTCTAGTGAGAGAAAGGAAGAGAGTTGGGAACTATAGTGAGAGAAAGAAAATATTATTATGAGCTCCAACTCTCTACCTTGGAAGGTAGAGAGTATTTATAGTCTTACAATAAAACGCCACACAACGGGCTGTGGATCAGGCATACAGTGGGTAAAGACCCATCTGTCCTCCACGGTGTTACTTAACTAAGTACTACTTAACTTAAAATAACTACGACTACGAGCTTTCTAACGATTACATATACTTGAGGTGACTGACTCTTTAATACCTGGAATTTCTAATTCCTAACATACCCTACGACTTTAGACACACAACGAGATTAAGAATAAGGACGTGACAATTCAACCATCAATAGGAGATAATTAAGGAGTAATAAAACCTAAGTAAACACATCTTTAAACCATCATACGAGCACACAATAATTAGACATAGACTACATACACCTTAGATTAGATAAATAGATAAGTAGAGTAATCGATAGAAATGCCAACCCCCAAATCTAAACCCCGAGATTCGTACTTTTCCTTTTCTAAAAAAATATAAAATGATAAAAAAATAATCTTCCTCAACCCCAACCTTAGCGTAGTAACTTCTCACTAGCATTCCTATTCCCCTAGAGAACGATATCAATACCCGTGGCTTACCCTAATACTACACTACAACGAGGTTCACTGCCTAGGGTGTTATAAAAATTGCTCGAAGAAAAGGAAGTTCCTTTGACCCCGAATGACGCGTGTAGCGTTATCAAGTTTTTGGCGCCGCTGCCGTGGAATAGAATAGCTAGTTAGGAGTCCACCTCGTTTAGGTTTCTTTTCTTGATTCCTATCAAGTAAATTTTTTCAAATTTTTTAGCTTCCTCATAGTGTATCCCCCCTTCTTCGTGACCTTTGTTCGTAACCCCATCACTTTTCCTCATGGAAGGTGATAACCAACTACCATTCATCAACCTACCACCAAATGACCCGCCAAGAGCCCGTACTCTTGGTGAATACTCGAGACCAAGCCACCTAGGCTATAGAAACACCATTGAGCTTCCCGATCAAGCCCAAACTACGGCCCTGCGATCCGACACCATCCGGTTGGTGCAAAACGGATGTGCATTCCATGGACTTCGTTCCGAAGATCCTAATCAGCATCTTAAGGATTTCCTTAAAATTGTCGATTCCTTCGACCTTGATGCTACTACTCGGGAGACCACGCGCCTGCGTCTCTTCCAATTCTCTCTACGGGACCAAGCTAGTAATTGGCTTGAGCGACTTCCCGCCGGCTCCATCTCAAGTTGGGATGATCTCACCTCTCGCTTCCTCGCTCAATTTTTCCCACCTGGGAGAACCACTAAGCTTAGGAATGACATCTTGATGTTCCAACAACGTCAATGTGAATCTCTCTACGAAGCATGGACTCGATTCAAGGACTTATTTCATAAAGTCCCTCATCACGGCATTGATCTTTGGCTCCAAGTCCAACTCTTTTATGATCATGTCAACTTCCCCGCAAAGCGATCCATTGACCAAGCGGCCGGTGGAAAACTTAGTGATCTCACCGCGGAAGAATCATAGGGTATAATAGAGGACCTTGCTCTCTATGACAACGAAAGTTGGAATGACCCCCGTGAGCTGCCCAAAATCGTTAAGGCAATCTACTTGCCTCCCATTGACTCACAACCTTCCAACCGTAGGATGCTCGAACTTGAAGATCAAGTTAAATTCCTAATGAGTTCCTACGAAAATCCTAAGTCTTCACGCCATGTGAACAAAGTTTCTTCCTCGTGTGAGCCATGTAGTGATCCTCATAACATGCGCACTTGCACCCGATTCCCCGAACATGCTTCCGTTGACTACGCATCCTCGTGTATTAATGGAACGGGAGGAAAATTCCCTACAACACCCGGACCTAGGAATTTCAATGACACCCGAGAAGCATGGAAGGGCAAGCCCGACTTCTATTGGGGACAAACCAAAGAATTCACTTCCAATGATTTCTCATGGCCCCCATCTCATGGCCCTAACCAACAAAACATTGAGGGGATGTTGCAACACCTAGTCGCATCCCAAGAAGCTCAAATAGCTAAGCTCTCGGACCGTTTTAACCAACAACAAGCCGAGATGGATAGGAAGATAGATAACCTCTTGAAAGCCATGACCAATAGTGATAGGAAGGTTAATGCTATCTCAACTCCCGAGCCTTCCGGTGTATAGATTAAGGACCCAAGTAAGTTAGCTAAACACGTCCAATTCGTCAATACCATCACCTTAGTGAAGCCTAATAGAACAAAATACTTGGGGATAATGAAACAACCGAGGAAGTAGATGAAGTAGACAATGACTATTTCAATAAATTTCCTACGGAAGAAGAGCTATCTCGCCACCCTCACTTAGTGCGTGACCTCCGTCACATGTATGTTAGGAAAAGCCCTAGAATCAAGTTTGGGAACCCTTGGAATATTAACATACCATGTTGCATAGGACACCTTTTCGTGGCAAAGGCCTACATTGACCGCAAATCACCAATAAACATAATGACTAGCACCTACTATAATTGGGTAATGAAGAGGCCTATCCCAACTAGGAAAGAACCCGATAATCCTAGGGTTAGGTGCAATTTTCTTGGTAGAATTAAGGGATTGCCCGTTTATGTAGGTAGTTTCACGTTTCCTACGGACTTCTTAATTGTGGATGATATTAGCACAGCCATAGATCCTAGCTTGTCCCACGTTATTCTAGGAAAACCTTTCATAGAAAACACCGGGATGACGTATGATCCCTCATTAGGAATAGTGCGATTCAAGGATGAGACCGATGACATAGCTTACCAAACGCCGTTTAAGATTGAGAAGTTTTCATCACTCTCCAATGATGAAAAGGAACTTAAACTATCGGTCTATTATAGGAATAATGAGGATAAGGAAAAAGGGGTAGATTATGTTATGGCCAAGATTTTCGGATTCTATAAGGATTGCTTGAACTTAGGACCAAAATATAGGACCGATTGGGGAGAGGACGACCTCTTAGAAAGGTGCATCATAGGGCACTTTTACAACATGGAATCCCCCAATAGAGACCGTCATGAGGAAGGAGATGACGGTAATGAAGTCACGTAAGGGCACGACTACGAGTCTAGCTACAAGACTCATAAATAAAGAAAAGCGCTTCGTGGGAGGCAACCCATGCTTAATTGTTTGCTTGTTAGTGTCATATATCTTTTATTGATTGCTTATTCTCATGTTTAAATTTATAAAAATGCTTTATTTTGTTTTTAACCTCGTCTTAATTGCATATAAAGGTATTTTACATAAAGGATAAGTGTAGGGAAGATTACACACGTTTTCAAAAGAAACGTAAACTTGAGAATTGCAATTAATTAAAAGATATATATGTGTGTTTGTTCGAGTCAAATGCTTGTATCGAGTCATAATGGATGTTTTGCAGAAATTTTTCCAGAATTTTTTCCAGAAAATCGCAGACCAGTTTTTGTCAGGATAACCTGACGGCGTCATGATCGCAACCTGACGGCGTCAGGAAGGAGTAAAAACAACAGATTACTTTTTTCTCATTTTCTGAGCTACTTATAAATTTTTGGAATTTTCCAGGTCTTAATTTTCCAGAAATTCTGTAAGCATCCATTCCAAAAGCATTATATCTTAGTTTAATAGAGTCTTATATATATTACTACCACCAATTTTACGCGAAGGTTTCGTTTGTTTTCTTCAAGTGTGCAGGTTTAATTTACTAAGAAGAAGATACATAAGATTGGAAGGAGCTTTTCACGCGTACATTCTTCTTGGAAAGGATTTAACCACCACTTTACACGGATCCTACCGAGCTAATCAGGGGAGTATTAGTTTCTTTCGTTTTTAATTACCTTCCATTATCATAACTTTGATACTTTCGGGGAACATTGGGGAAAATGTTCAGTTTAAGTGTAGGGAGGGAAAATAAAACGGGAACTTTGAAACTATGCTTATCCTTGATTATTTGCTTTGTCCAATTGTATTTGTGTAATAAACCATGAGAAAATGTCGGTTAGGGTAATTTTGGCACCAAATTTAAATTTTTTCATGACATATAGGAGTGGGCCATTAGTCTTAATAAAAGCGTCTCACGGATAGGAAGTTATATGACTAGCAAAAAAACCCTTTACCACTTAAATTCCACCCAAAATGTGAGGATCGCCCTTAGATTAGTAGGAATTAAAGCATTCATCTTTAATGCTTAGTGTGTGAACCGGTAGTATATTAGATTCTAGAACTTGTTTTGTGATGCATCCCGAGATCGCTAGTAAGACTACACTTGTGTAGTTAGGAATAACTAAATGATAAGAGGCATTAGGATAACCCTTGTTTGATACCCGTAATATAATTACTTCTTCCACATCGGTTGAGTAATTTACCCCACACCCTTTGCGTTGTACTCATATTTAGTACACGATACCCCTAGTTAACCCCTCAGAGCCTATCCTTTTCGCGGTTCTCGTGATGTTTCAGTTTTTCCGGAATATTAATGAAGAGCATTGTTTACACCCCACCCCCAAATGTACACCCAAATCGCCTTAGCTTACCTTGTATGCACTCACTTTTAGTGCATTATTGTTATCACCCTAAACCCTTAGTTCAATTATCTAGTTGCTTGCATAAGTTGCTAAGTCGAGTCATTTCCTTTCTACACAGTTTTGGGACGATTGGGACTCATGGGAAAAGTTAAAGTTTATAAAATGACTGGAAGGGAATGTTAAATTCAAATTCCATTTATTTGCGTAATAAGGTACTTCAAGTGTTTTGATCTTTTCAATTCGGGTCAAATTAGTGTTAGAGTAATAAAAACTCAAGTGTAGGGATGTGCCTATAAATCCCTATCATTTTGATGTTACCGTAGAGGATGGTAGAGTAAAAGTGTATGAAAAAAAAAAAAAAACTCGAAAAAAAATAGAAAATGTGAAAAAGAAAAAAAATAGAGTGTTAAAAAAAAACATACGGGATACCATCCTACATCTATCTATAAATTTATGTTTGTTTGTTTCAGTTATCTAGAGTTTAGAGTGTCGAGTCTTGGCTTAGCAACGCCATTCTTCGTATGCTTGTAACATAGAGATTTTTGACTTGCCACCACTAAATAGCCTATCCCACCAAACCCTTTGTCTCCCTACCGTAAGCCTAACATTATAACCCTTAAAAGACCTATTTGATAGTCTTTCCTAGGTGCTTACGCCAAAGCAATGGAGGTTTGATCTATTATCAAGCCTATGGTAATCTATGTACTAGGACCGGTTAATGAGTGTTTATCTTCCATTTCCAACTTGTTATATTTCATATACACCCGAGAGATGTGAGTATCCAAACACCCCATGTGAGGTGCTAGTATGTAATTTCCGTGCTTGTTATGACTTTTGCGGGGCTTATATGTGTTGTGGATTGTTTTAAACTAATGCTTCATGACCCCTAACTTATAAATTAATTGGCTAAAAGCACATTTACTTGAGGACAAGCAAATACCAAGTGTAGGGATATTTGATAAGGTTTTAAATGTACCTTTTTGAGGGGTCGTTTAAGCCCTTATTTGATCACTTTTGTATCCGTTATTACTTAATATCGTTCCTTTTCACTTTTTAGGTCTCTTGAAGGAAAATTGCTGGAATGGCACTTATTTGGACGAAAAGGCGCGGATATACGAAGAAAATGGCCAAAGTCAAGAATCGAGACACTCAAGCTGCTGAAACACAAGGGGACGACGTCAGGTGTTATCTGTGACGCCGTCGCATCACTTTTGTGACGGCTCAGTAGCCAAATTGCTTATTTTCAAGTGACGGTGTCAGGCTTTAAAAGAGTAGGTCGTAGCAACTCAGACGGCCTAGATTTGATCCAGAAGGCGTCAGAGACTGAAGGGGACGGCGTCACAAGCATAAGGTGACGCCGTCGCAAGACTAACGTGGCCAAGACGAAACCCTAATGACGGCGACCCGAAGACGTCACAAATCATAAGGTGACGCCGTCGCGATTGTAATCTTATATATAGAATCCAAATTTTTTAGTTTTCAGTGTGTAGTCTTTTGGAGTAAAAACCTAAACCGAACCATGGCTGTCTTGTACAGTATTTTAGGGTTCCAAACCCTATCTTACATCAAGATAAGTGTTTTACTTCATTAATTCAATTATGTCTTCAATTATTTGTGTGTATGCTTGCATGTTCTCCATGTCCGGCTAATTTACTTGTGTGTTTGCTTAGGGAATATGAAACTTAATTATTGAATATTGATTGGTTGTCTCTTATCTTAATTGTTAATGATCTAGTAATGCGATAGGTCATTCGTTGTGTAGTTAATGCTTGATTAATCTTTGTGAACCTTAGACTATAACACCTAGAGTAGTTGTAGGCTAAACCATCCAAAGAGTACCTTAGAGTTAGAGTTTATAATTCCTAGAGATTTTGTAGACGAGACCCTTTGGTAGTTTCAAAGAGTTAGGGACAAACGCATACCCAACGACTTTAGACACACAACGTGATTAAGAATAAGGACTTGACAATTCAACCATCAATAGGAGATAATTAAGGAGTAATAAAACCTAACTAAACACGTCTTTAAACCATCATACGAGCACACAATAATTAGACATAGACTACATACACCTTAGATTAGATAAATAGATAAGTAGAGTAATCGGTAGAAATACCAACCCCCAAATCCAAACCCCGAGATTCGTACTTTTCCTTTTCTAAAAAAATATAAAAAGATAAAAAAATAATCTTCCTCAACCCCAACCTTATCGTAGTAACTTCTCACTAGCATTCCTATTCCCCTAGAGAACGATATCAATACCCGTGACTTACCCTAATACTATACTACAACGATTAGGTTCACTGCCTAGGGTGTTATAAAACATGCTCGAAGAAAAGGAAGTTCCTTTGACCCCGAACGACGCGTGTAGCGTTATCAATTGGCCAGTTCTTGCATCTTGGATGGTGCTAGTTTGTAGGGTGCGCGGGCCACTGGCGCCATTCCTGGCACTAAATCAATTTGAAACTGTACTTGGCGTGATGGTGAGAGTCCGGGTAAGTCTTCAGGGAAAACTTTAGGAAATTCACGAGTGGTAGGAACGTCTTCAAGCCGTTTTTCTTTGGATTCCTTCTCGGTAACATGGGCTAGAAATGCGTAACATCATTTTTCAATGTACTTCATGGTTTTCATACATGAGATGATGTTTAAGCAAGTTCCACTTCGATCACCACAAAAGACCAAAGTTTCATTGTTACAAGGAATGTGAACAACTATTTCTTGCTACAAATAATTCTCTTATTTGAGTTGAGATAACCATACCATGCTGATTATAACATCGAAACTTTTGAATTCATTGGGCATGTGGTTGATACTGAATGGTTGATTTAGGAATTTTTATTTTATGTATTAGTAGGGAAATTTGTAAGTTCATACAAGGTGATAGCAAAATGGTTTACTATTGTGTAAAGAACAGAAAATTAACACAACATGATGATACAAAAATAGTGGATAGTTATAAGTCGAATAGATCCCACAACTTGGCGAAAAAGTTGTTCAATGGCTTTTGAGTTGAAGTTTTGTCTTATAGACGTCATGTTTCTATCATATAAAAGATATTTCGTAAGTAGAGGGTTGGTAAAATAAGCACGGTTCTCGACTGGAATGATAGAATAATAACATTGGATGTTTAAACCATAACACATGATAGCATAAAACAAGAGTTTTATTCATATAATGTTGATTGATTTACTAATTCAAAACTTATTACAAACTTCTTCAAAATTTATTAACTGATACTTTCAGTTTAGTAATTACAACACTTTACTACTGCTAACTATTTCATGGATTACATAGAGTTTTCTAAGTGAGTCTAATAAGTTTAGTAGTACAAAAGACAACTAGTATTATCACACTAGTCTAATGTAGGTTTAAAAGATCCTTGTAACTCTGGTTGATTGACAACTTCTTGGTTTAGTGTGTCATAAAGGAATGCGTCGATTAGATCTGAGATGCTATAGTGCCCATGCTGACATTCTTGTTGAATCAATGGTGGTCGTGGTACCATCCATAATGAGTGACCCAAATCATCACATGTAGGGATGGAAAAGGGAAATGATGGTGGCGGTGGTGGAAAAGTAGTAGTTTCTTGAGACGAGGTTAATGCTTCAATAAAATAGAAATTATTGTTTGATGAAGAAGAGTAGTTCGGAGATGTCAGGGTATAGGTCGGTAGGATTAGTGGTACGTGCGCATTGGTAGATGAAAAAGTGTCCTCAATATCTGAGTCTGACGGGATAATAATGGGGTAGGCGGAAGAAGGCATGATATCTACAATAAGTATTATGATGTTAAAACAGTTCTAATGTTTATGGGGAATGCTCAAATATTTCAAGTGTATATATCAATATACTAATATGTTCATGTTATTATAAAATGTCTTAAAAGGCCATAATCGTCAGGAGGATGGAAGGCACGGAAAACGGAAGGCTATAAAAAGTTTTTGTTTATAAAAGTAGTTATAGTTTAAGTCTTAATTTAGACTCGTTTCTTTATAACCATGGCTCTGGTACCAATCTGTAACACCCCCAATTTCGTGATATGCAGCGGAATTCAAACTGGGTATTACTTGATGGCACAACAGTCATAATAATAGAAAACGATCTCTAAAGGAGTTGTTTTAAAAAGGCTTTATCATTCAAATATATCAGAGTTTACAAAATAGGTCCCAGTTGGTTCCATTGATTACAAAATACATCAATATAAAGTTTTTGATGTTTTGAGAATGATAAATTATTTATAGCCTTCTTGATCTTGTCCTTGCCCTTCCGTGCCAGCTTCTGACATTATGGACTTGAAATACATTCTTAAAACTGTCAACACAAAGGTTGAGTGAAATTCATAGAGTTTGTTTGATGGTTGAACACATTATGTTGGTAGTGTGAGTTAATTAGACTCACACCAATGGTTTGAAAATAAAACAGTTATTATTAGACTAAGCGTCATTCAATCAAGGCGTTAACGTGTTCCAAATTTAATTGGTGAAATTGTTGGTACGAGCCCTAATAGGTAAAATTGTAGTTTTACCTAATGTACTCAAATATAGTGCATTTGTTTTCCTACCCGGTCAACACAAATGGGATTCGTCAATCCCGATAGATCTATCCACAATATTCACGCTCATGATGCAGGTTTTACTGACCAGGTCTTAATATTTATATTGTCTCGCTATACCTATGGTCTACCCTAGTGCACTAACGGGCAATGCTCGGTCGTGTGTAGTGTAGTAAATGGTAAAGCCGAGGTCGTCCCAAGAGCTATGTGTGTTGGATTATTACTAAGTCTAGTGTCACAGAATAATAATTGTTTCGATAGGGATTTAATTAATTAAACTACTAAAGCAAATTAAAGCAGATAAAAGCGAATAAAGTGATAAATGGAAATCAATAGAGGAGAGTGGTGATAACCTAGTTAATCCTCCTAGCTAGTTATGTCTACGTCTACTTACTTCCAATTACTTCAGGTGGGGTCAAATTCGAGAGGACAGCATTTGGTCAATTCGCCCTAACCTATCAGCAAAGATGCCAGCACTGGAGAAATTAGGCGCACCATCATAAGTCCTGTTGTTCCTGGTCCCCTAAGCCAAGTCATTAAGTACCGCTACATGCTAGATTCATAATAGTGAGTGCCCGGCCGTTAGGAACTTAGACACTACACCCCCAATTCTTAAGTTAATCCAAACGATAGGTGATCAGTTGGTCAAATCGCACAAGTAGAAAGGGTCGTCAGTTGGTCATATCTTACCTTTCCCGTCTCAGTCCGCTCATGTTGGATCGATATACTCTAACCAAACTAAGTTAAATAGCTTGTTAAGGTTTAATAACCTCGGATAAATCCTAAGTTATTAACAAAGAAACACTGAGCAAACTCTATTAAGTATGCGAAATTTACTTAACAAAGCTAAGAAGAATAACTTTAACTTTGAACGATTTTATTAATAACTCTAACTCTGCTTATTATGCAGATCTTTAACAACTCTAATAATATCGAACTTCTCTCTAAAACTCTAATAAAATCACGTACGTCTTATGCCAATCTAGGGGTCCTTTTATAGGCTCAAGGTTACCCTAGTCGGTTTACAATTTGTATCCTTGTACGTCAAGTAATCTAATATAGAATATTCTAGAATTACAAGACTTTCTATAAATGAATAAAACAATTCTTTGATCTTGCAGTACTTTGACTTTATCTTTAGTAGTACTTTGACTCTTTGGCTTTTCTAGTTCTTTGTTATTCTGCAGCACTTTAACTGTTCAGCACTTTCATATCCCAACAATCCTCCCCTAACTTGAATTCTACTTGTTTGACTTCAAGTTCTTTTGTGAATTTATCTTTATCATCTTCATCTTTAAGAATAAATTATGTCTTTGTCTTTGGATTGTATCTTTGTAGTTTCTGTGCATAGTCAAAGTATCTGTAGAAATATTCTTTTACAGCATCATTCAGCAAGCTTCATCTTTTCAGCAACACAGCAACATATTACAATTTGTACATTAATTCAATTTAAGTTGCATACTATTCTCATCACTTCCAGGTGTGTTAACTCCTGTGAGAGGTGAATCATTGAAAATTTAATGGATTTAGATCTCTTTACGAAAGCCATTAACTCTGGAGTAGCCAAATGTTTTGGTGTGTAAGACCATGGTACATTAATAACCATATGATTTTTAGCAAATCATCAGCTATCAACATATTTGTTTTGTCTTTACCAAAATCTTTACCCTTCTGGACTAGTTAGTTCTTTCATCATGGTGAACTAATTACCATATAATGGTTTTTCCACAGCCTTTACCACAAGCAATTTTCATGTGGGCTAGCCAACTCTTCACATTACAGATATGGTGAGTTGATTACCATCCAACTTATTAGCAAGTTGTCAACTAAAAAACGGATTTGATATATCTTTACAGAGCCGTTTGCTCATGGATTAGTCAATCCTTTTGTAACCATGGTGGATTGATAACCTATTGATATTATCATCTCAAAAACCATTTATTCAACCTTTGTTTCAAAATATTTATTACTTAACAAATTTTTTTTTCAAAAATCACTTAACTGGTTAAAAGCTGCGAGCAGTACTTTGATTAAAGTACTGTTTGATCAGCAGTACTGATTTATCAAAAATAATTTATTCATTTAAGTCTCATACTAGTTATTCGTTATCATCAGCAATAGTAGTCCAGTTGATAAACCGATTGATGACCATACAAGCAATTTCATTGTCTTCTTCAACTTCCATTCCATGCTCTAACATCCTCCTCATAAGCTCAACTGTAAGAGGATATCTTCTATCTGCAAACATGTGAATCATTGTACCATTTTCCAGCTCTAGAACATGAACTCCAGATTCTTCAAAGAATCTCCAGCAAACAATTTCCCAGTTCTCTTGATTCTTCCAAATTTCATCACTGCTCTGTTCTTCAGTTTCCCATGCAATTGTGAGATCTCCAAGTAAAACTAAACCAATTCCTTCTAATGGATGATGTTCAAAATAATCTTTCACCACATGATATAAATAGAATAAATCCACTCTATCTATGATATGCAATAAATCCCATAGTCTGTTGAACACTCTGAAGTTTTCATATTCTCTATGAAACATCAGTAACCTCCATCTTTAGATTCCACAACTTCAAAAGTAATAATCTGAGATTTGTTCATCTTCATGTCATCATCTTCTTTGGAATATTCAAAATCTACTATTCTAAGATAATTTCTTAATTCATCCCTAGTTTCAGATCTTAACTCAACTTTTTCTTTCTTTGAAAACTGTATATCTTCAACTTCAGTTTTCCTTTTTCTTTTTAAACTTTTCTTTCTTTCTGCTTCAGTCCAAGTAGCTTCATCTTTATAATCTTTGATACTTGCAACATCCTTCTTATAAGCCTCTGTCTCAGCATCATATAATCTTTTCATATCAACATACTTCAGCTTCTGCAATCCTTTATATCCTCTACTTTTTAAATAAGCCATCATTGCATTCCTTTCTTTAGCAAGATTTGGTTTTCTAGGCATAAAAGAAACAGGAATAGGTAACTCTAATTGTTCACTAGCTTCAACATTCAATTCCTCTTGCAACTTCTTAGCTGCTTCTCTATCCTGAGCTTCTTCAGTTTCCTTAGCTTCTCTATCTTTAGCATTTAATTCCTCTTGAATTTTTCTAGCTGCTTGTTCATTTAAAGCATCTTGAGCAGCCCTTATTTGTGCTAAAGTTGGTTTCTTCTTCTTTACTTCTACCAAAACACCTTTTCCTTTATCCTTAGGATCAATAGCAGGTTGAGAAAATCTTGATTGTTCTTCTTCTTGCACTCCTGGAATAGTAACAGCCCTTGGCTTTGATAAATCATGCAATATAGTTGCAATAAGTTCATCATCACTTGAAGTTCTTACAGGTTTGGGTGTATCAGCTTCTTCTGGTATGTCAGTTGTTGAGGGACCAACTTCTTCTTCTAACACAGTAGTTGAAGGACCAGCTTCCTCTTCAAAATCTAATACTCTTGGTGTAACCAATTCTTGTCTGTGAGTTCCAGTGAAAGCAGTACTTTGTTGTTCAGTACCTTGATCTTCAGACCTTTCTTCTTCAGTACTTTCAATAATAAAATGCTCTTCAGTACCTTGAGGTTCTTTTTCCTTAACATCTTCTTTCAAATTCTGTTCTTCTAAATTCCTCCCCAATTGGACAGAAGATAGTTTATGAACATTTTTGCCTTTGTTTTTCTTCTTAAATTGCCTGCGGCGCTTATTTTCTTCCTTAACCCATAAGCGATAACGTTTGATAAAAGGCGTAACAAAATTCGTTAACCTTTTATACCTGAGCTTCAACCTCTTAATCTATTTAGCTTGAGCTTCAGTAGTCTTTTGCAATTTGACCAACTCCCTTGTCAAAACATAATTATCCAATGTTAAACCTTCAGAGGATATAGTATGTAAATCATCTCCTTGAATTGGTGAATGTTCCTCTGGTTGAGAATCAGGAACAAATTGTTTTGGAGATGTAGAAGGTGAACCTGCAACACTTTGAACTTCAGTACTTGGGGAAGCAGTACCTTGAGATGTAGTACCCTCTTGAGATGCAGCAGTTTGAGAACCAGTACTTGTAGATGCAGTACTTGCAGGTGCAGTACCTTTACTTTCTTCATCATCTTCAGCAGCAGCTCTAACAACTTGAACAACTTCCATCATAGAAGTAGTTAAAGGAGTGTCTTGTCCTCTGAATAAATTACTTCTTCTCGCCATAAAGGTAAAATTTTTTGCTTGTTGTATAATAACAGGTAGTAAGTCTGTAGGCTTTGGTACATCAGCAAGTTGTTTGTTCAAAAAAACCTGTATAAACCTTGGGTACATTAACCATTTGGATCCATGTGAGATGTGTGAGAGCATGCCATCCATAATTAACTTTGAAAAGTTAAAAACACGATTGGTAGCTAAGCCTACCATAGCAGATGCTATATTGGACCCAAATTGCTCCCAAGAGGTACTCTTAGCACTTATGCAATGGAGCAACACATGAACCAAAAATTTCCATTGAGGACAAAATAGTTGTTTCCTGAAAGTTTGTTCTGTTAAAGACCCTTCATAACCAAGGTGTCCAAAAGTTTCCCAAATCAACTGCTTATCAAAACGAATAGCTCCTTCTTCATCATTAAAGAATAAATCTTCTCGAATAGAGGCTTCTGTAATCTTCACAGTTCTTCCAGCAACTGTTGATCTAACATAATATTCATCATTCTCCATATTATCCCTAGCATTAGCCCAAAATTCTTGAATCCAAGGTGCAATTATATCCGGCTCCACTAAAAGAGTATAACTGATTGGTGACCCAGTAAGATAATCAATTATATCATGAAAAGTCGCATTAAATTCAGTCTTGTCTAAATTCGCCACCATGTTGTGCTTTGAAACAGTAGGACGATTCGCCATTGATGAATATGTGAACACAATTAGGAGATATAACGAATATAATGGGTGAAAGTGAGATAAATATGGAAAAGATTCTAATGTATCAATATGAGAGGGAAAATCGGAGAGTAGTTATTTATAGGTGAGATTTGAAAAATCACAGCCCATAATAACAAAGTTACCGTTAGTAGAAATTACCCCTCAATATTACCGTTGGAAAAGTACTTTAATACGACAACAGTACTTTCCACGTGTGCAGTACTTTCACAAATCAGTACTTTCTAAGCAGTACTTTCATAAAAAACAGTACTTTTCCAAATTCCTCTGTATAAGCTAAGTATACAAAAATATCCTCCCCTCAATCAATGCACAGGACTATATGAACACTAAATAGTCCTCCCCTTAAATGTAGCTCAGTAACTAATATGCCTCCAAATCTGACAGAATCTCCCTATCTCCTGTCATGCTAACAGAACAACCGCTAGCAACAATAAAATGATCTTTAAGCTCCTCTTCTGGGTTGCCCTGTCTAATAAGATGAAAAAGTTAGTTGTTTTGAGGAACCCAAGCCATTACAGACTTGTGTTCCCCTTGTGGAGTGACATACTCACATTCTTTGAGTATATAATCTCCACTGTTTTCTAAAGCATGATCCAATATTATCTTGTTATTCAAAACATGTGGATTTTCAACAAAACTTTCTTTTGCAGCTATATTCTCCTTTTCTTGTATGACAAAAACATCTGATTCACTTTTTGTTGAAAGTACTGTGTGTCCCTCAGCAGTACTTTCTCTCTTAACCCATTCAGATTTAACACTTGGTTCCTGTGATCTAGATCCCCTATGTGAATTGTAGTACCTTCTAGGTTGATAGTAATGAGATCTCCTAGGATTTCTGTTCCAAGTGATATTCGCAGTACCTTGGTTTGACTGAGCAATACTTTGAGAAGGTACTGCTTGTGAAGGTACTGGTGGTTTAGAAAAAGGTCTTCTCTGTTGGGGGTACCTATGATCTGATGAGAAGTTACTGTGATTGACCCTATTAGAATTATTCCAGACTGGTTTGTTCTCTCTAGGTTTCTGGTTAGCAGACCTGTTCTTTGGAAATTTCCTAAGATATTCTGAGTGATGTTTACAATCCTTGATTAAATGAGTAGGACTAAAACACACAAAACACAGTTTTTCACCCATTCTTCCAAAGTGACTTCTTCTATGTCTATGACCAAAACTATTGTGCCTTCTAGGTGAATGATTAAATCTGTTTTGACCAAAGTTATCCCAAAAAGGTTTAGCAGTACTGTTTTGAAAAGGTTTTCCTAAAGGTACGGCTTGTGGAGCAGTACTTTGAGTAGAAGGTACTGCTTGACTTTGAAAATTTGTTTCAACAGTTTCTTTTGGAGTTTCAGACCTAGATTGACCAATGAGCTTCTTCCTAAACTCTAGACTGTCTACACCAAAACGTGAAACATCAGGTCTTATGGGTTGATGACTACCAACTGGATGTGGAACAGCATGATAACCTCTGTCTTTCTTATACTCAGGAGGTGAATCACTAACTGAATCCTCATTACTAGATGTGTCAACATAATTAATGAGTTCATCATCACTAGTGGTTATATCTTCTAAGTCATCCTGATCACTAGATGTATTTTCTTCTATGTTATCAAAGTCCATACCAAAACCTAAGCCAGTTCTAATGTATGCTCTTCTCTGTTTTTGAACATAAGTAACATGTGACAGACCATATTCTTTCCAGGCATCAAACTTTGCTAACAGATCATCTCTCTCCTTAGTTAGTTTCTCAATTTCAGCAATTTTACAGTTTAATTTCCATTCACTCAGTTTTAACTGGTAATCCTGTTGTTCATATTTTTCAGCCCAAGCCATTTCATTATTTTCATGTGTTATAATTTTGGCTTCCATAGACTCTAAAGTAATTTGATAACCAGCTACCTCAGACCTAGCCTTTATATAGTTATCTCTTTCGTAAACATAAGCATTAAGTACTTTTTGATAAAAATCATGACACTTAGAATATACCTCTGTGATAGGAGTTGATGCAGCTTCAGTCGACATCTTTAGGGATTGTTGAAATCGATTTTCTTCTTAATCAGAGTTTCCACACAAGCTCTGATACCACTTGTTGGATTGATATACTCTAACCAAACTAACTTAAATAGCTTGTTAAGGTTTAATAACCTCGGATAAATCCTAAGTTATTAACAAAGAAACACTGAGCAAACTCTATTAAGTATGCGGAATTTACTTAACAAAGCTAAGAAGAATAACTTTAACTTTGAACGATTTTATTAATAACTCTAACTCTGCTTATTATGCAGATCTTTAACAACTCTAATAATATCGAACTTCTCTCTAAAACTCTAATAAAATCACGTACGTCTTATGCCAATCTAGGGGTCCTTTTATAGGCTCAAGGATACCCTAGTCGATTTACAATTTGTATCCTTGTACGTCAAGTAATCTAATATAGAATATTTTAGAATTACAAGACTTTCTATAAACGAATAAAACAGTTCTTTGATCTTGCAGTACTTTGACTTTATCTTTAGCAGTACTTTGACTCTTTGACTTTTCCAGTTCTTTGTTATTCTGCAGCACTTTAACTGTTCAGCACTTTCATATCCCAACAGCTCACCTAGGGTAAGTTGGTCATATCTCCTAGGCAATTGGCCTCTACCGCCATTCAAAACTACCGAACCAAGGGTGGTTACCAATGAACTATGCATGCATACACTTAGAAATAATTGTACGGAAGTAAAGTAAACGCAAACAAAACAATTAAGGAATCATAACCAGGCTAGCACCAAAAGGTGCTTAGCCGCTCATATTAATCATATTTATCTTGCCAATGGGTCATCTCGACATCACTTGAGAGGTCTTCAGCACTTAATCCTAAGCTATCCTCTTCCTCAAAATTCACGAAAACATCAAAATCTCTCCCCGAGTCAACCTCTCCAGGATCCGGGGGGTCGCTAAATATTTTTTCTAAAGCTTCACCAAAATTACCTACAGGGTCAATTGCACATACCTTTTCCGGGGTAGACAAATGTTCATTAGGTCTGAAAGTAGCAATTTCTCCATTAGCTTCAAGAGTCAACTTTCCAGCAAAGACATCCACCTTAGTATGGGCAGTGGCAAGCATAGGTCTTCCTAAAATGACTGGTATTCTGTTGTCTTCCGGAATGTCAAGAATCACAAAATTTACTGGGAAAAGGAATTTCTTAATCTTCACCAACACATTTTCAAAGATCCCCAACGGTGACTGCATAGATCGATCAGCCATTTCAATTTTCATCTTGGCCGGCTTTAAGTTACCAATCCCCATACGCAAAAACATCGAACGAGGCATTATGCTAATACTTGCTCCAAGATCAGCTTGGGCATTACACATGTTTAGACTCCCGATATAGCAAGGGAGAGTGAAACATCCTGGATCTTTTTCCTTTTGCGGTAGCTCGTTCCTCAAAATCGCTGAACATCTTTCGTTGAGGTGAATTGTCTCATCAATACTTAATTCCTGCGCAATATCATCATGATTAGTTTTAATAGAATTATTGATAGGTAAGCTTACCGGTAAAGTTTGGTCCAGAAGTGACTGTCTTTCCATGCTGATTCATCGCTTAACTTTTTCCGAAAAGGTTAAGGGTTCTTCGAGGATAGTTTCTACAGTGTGGACAACTTCCTCCTCCCTAGCTGCTAAGTAATTAGAGATAGCTTCTGAACATGAACTAACACTCTTCTCCAATCTTTTAATCCTATCATCGTGCATTTTGAGAGAAGATACAGTATTATCCACGAATGTCCTCGTCAATTTTTCAATCCTATCATCTCGTTCTCTTGATTCCCTGATGTGGTCAAGAATTTTTCTCTCAAGATCTCTCCCGGTTTTGGTCCCAAACACGCTCTTAACTTTTTCGACCTTGCATGCTTCAGCTTCTCTTTCCAACCTTTGTCTTTCGAAAATTTCCCCATAATTGTATTCTTGCTTTGTTATCGTCTTCATTACCTTATGATTGAAATTGTCTCTCGGTCCGTATCCTATGTCCATGTGCCACTTGTAGCACTGTTCAGAAACCCGTTGAATACATTCTAAGGCTTGGTCAGGAGTCATGCTAGGAATAGGTCTCGGGGAATCAAGAAGTTCCCGTGTAAACGCATTAATCCCACGATAGAAAACGTAGATGATCTGATGTTTGTTTAAATCATGGGTAGGGCATCGATAGAGTAGCTCATTAAATCTTTCCCATGCTTGGTACAACATTTCTTCTCTAACCTGAATGAATTGATTGATTTTCCCAAGAAGCTTAGCCATTTTTGAAGGAGGGCAAAATTGCTGGACAAACTCCTTTCTAAGTTTTCCCCATGCTTCTTTACTTTCACTAGGGAGTTTGTTATACCACCTTTTTGCTGTTACAGTGACTGTCATAGGAAAAATCCTTGTAGTGACCGAATAGCTAGGAGTACCTCTAACGTTGAAGAGAGATGATAAGTGGAGAACTTCTTCTACGTGATCCTGAACGTCCTCATCTTCATCTCCAGAAAACTTAAGTTTGTGTAATTCTCGAATAATATGATCAGGAATAGAGTATTTTTCAGTGTTAGAATCCTGTGTGAAGCTTCGTTGGCAGTTTTCATTAAGTCGCTCCAAATACTATTCCATAGTTAAGTCATCAATATCGTTTTCATTGATGACCTCTGGTTCCACGTCAGACTGGTCTGATTCGTAAAATGAGAAGATGTTGTGAATCGGAACCGGAGAGTAAACTTTCCTTGTCCGAAATTGCTTCTCCGGATCGTCGAAAGGGACGGCCAGAAAAGGCCTTGAGCTGCGAGTCTTGTAACCTGACATAATCAGAAAGAAAATTAAAAACAGAGTTAATATAAAATCCTAAAAAAGCTCCCCGGCAGCGGCGCCAAAAACTTGATGCAGGTTTTACTGACCAGGTTTTAATATTTATAGTGTCTCGCTATACCTATGGTCTACCCTAGTGCACTAACGGGCAGTGTACCCGGTCATGTGTAGTGTAGTAAATGGTAAAGCCGAGGTCGTCCCAAGAGCTATGTGTGTTGGATTATTACTAAGTCTAGTGTCATAGAATAATAATTGTTTTGATAGGGATTTAATTAATTAAACTACTAAAGCAAATTAAAGCAGATAAAAGCGAATAAAATGATAAAGGGAAATCAATAGAGGAGAGTGGTGCTAACCTAGTTAATCCTCCTAGCTAGTTATGTCTATCAGCAAAGATGCCACCACAGGAGAAATCATGCGCACCGTCATAAGTCCTGTTGTTCCTGGTCCCCTAAGCCAAGTCATTAAGTACCGCTACATGCTTTATTCATAATAGTGAGTGCCCGGCCGTTAGGAACTTAGACACTACACCCCCCAATTCTTAAGTTCATCCAAACGATAGGTGATCAGTTGGTCAAATCGCACAAGTAGAAAGGGTTGTCAGTTGGTCATATCTTACCCTTCCCGTCTCAGTCCGCTCACCTAGGGTCAGTTGGTCATATCTCCTAGGCAATTGGCCTCTACCGCCATTCAAAACTACCGAACTAAGGGTGGCTACTAATGAACTATGCATGCATACACTTAGAAATAATTATACGGAAGTACAGTAAACGCAAACAAAACAATTAAGGAATCATAACCAGGCTAGCACCAAAAGGTGCTTAGCCGCTAATATTAATCATGCAAACCAATTCAATATTCAAGGGTACGAAATACGTGAATTGAAAGTAAAAGAAATATAAAACGCTAATGCTTATCGTAGTGGAGTGATTTCTCCCTTGGAGACAGCTCCCTATGCTCCTCTAGACCTGCCTTGAGCTTTTTCCCATGTTCTCTGAGTGTTGTGTATGGAATGGAATGATTAGAAATGCTGGAATTCGTGGGGTATTTATAGGCCAGATCTGAGTTACGGCGTAACCAATACAGGAGTTACGCCGTAACCTTCAATATCACGAATAATGCACTAGATCTGCTGGTTACAGCGTAACCTGATGAATGGTTACGCTGTAGTCTTCAATAAACTCGGTTATGTCGTAATAGATGTAGTAGTTACGGCGTAAGTATCAGCGGCGTGGAACCTCATTTGACCTAATGTAGTTACGTCGTAACCTTTGGGAAGAGTTACGCCGTAACCTAATGATAAGTTGGTTTTCTGAGTCACGCAATAGTTACGGCGTAATGTGAGAGATGAGTTACGCCGTAACTTCTTCAAAATAGCATACTGTGATAAATCTTTAGATATTTCTCCAGTTCCGCGTCTCTTTAGCTCCAATGCTCGTAATTTACCTGAAAGTGGAAAACAATGGAAAACAAGCGTAAATCTATATAAATGATATAAATAACGAGCATTATCGGGGGAAATTGACACTTAATATTCAGGACTATTTGATGTTATCAGCTCACTTCACTCGTGATTAATGATTCATGATTTAGGGACTTAAGTTTGGCAAATGCGGTAACTTAGTGCAAATAAAACAATCAGATAAGTATACAGTTTGAAAGCAATGTGTTTGGTTTAAAATAAAGCATGTATCTCCCCCAAGGGTTTGTAAAACAATTAAGTAATAGAAAGTGGGGCTATGAACTCACCGCGAGTTAATAATGTTAAGTACTTTATCGGATGTGATGGATAAGCCGGGAAACCTCTACTTGCAACCTAAAATGGAATGTTGCGACTTAAGTTTAGAATAATGTTTAGGAAAACATAAACCAGCCTATATACGTCTCTATGTTGATCATGATGTAGTCATTTATAGTTTGTTGCTTATAGTAACCATTTAGTATGTGAAAATGTATTTAGTTTATAGATATCTTACTACCGTTCAGGCCATCATAATTCAGAGGTCATGTAGTAAACGTTCGAGGAGCTAGGACACTTTAAATCGTAAATCCAGCAACTCGTCGATACGTTTTACTCAAATGAAACCCCTCACATGAAGCTCCCTACTATTGTAGCACTTAGTAGATAAAACATATGTTTTGAATGAAGATTTTTATATCATAAATTTTATCATGTTTTTAGTAAATATCTAGTTCTTACAAGTTCTCGTCGATTAATAGTGATCATAACTTATTAACATGGTCAAAAACGAAGTTTGGTTAAAATCAGCGGAAAAGAGTAAAATGGTAATTTTTTCGTTGCCTGCAAAAATACTATTCCGAAGGTTGAATGAACTTTTGTTAACTTCATATGTAACTAGCTATGAAAATAACATGGTTTCTATTCTCTCAACTTATGAAAATCCAACTTTTGCCGGTAAAAACTGTTTTACAAATGTTTAGGCCAAAAATGATATCGTTTGGTCTTTTTAGGCCAAGTTCCCACGCGGTAGCCATAAAACGTCGTTCCAGACAACTTTCGTGTTTTAACTTTTTGATGATTCGCAACAAAAGTATCACTTATGTTTTTGGACAGACCCGGTAGTAAGTATTTTTGGCGTTTCTAGGTTTTCTCTAACTTTACTATAACTTTTGACTCGTTTGTCCATTTTGGGTGATTCAAGTTGCTATGTTTCCCTTTTTATCTTGTCTACTATAATATGCAAGTTACAAGGTCTATATGTAACTGGTTTTAATGGTCTCAAACGTGTAAAATATGACTAGTTTACTTAGTTTGTTACTTTACGACAATATGTGAATTAAAACATATGATTAAGTATATGTACATCATGAATCAACATAGTAACCATATATATAGAATGAAATTGACAAGATTATGAATTAATAAATAAGAGATGATGGTGGTGATTAGTTTGCTTACAACTTTTGGCTTTCTAACGAAAGGAGTAACTAGTAAGGATAGGACTTTGATTGAGAACTTAGGGCCTTGATTGAGCACTTAGGACTTTGATTGGGCACTTAGGACTTTGATAGAGCACTCAAGCTATGGCTTGACAAGAGCTTTG
This sequence comes from Chrysanthemum seticuspe, assembly GCA_019973895.1. Classification (NCBI taxonomy): domain Eukaryota; kingdom Viridiplantae; phylum Streptophyta; class Magnoliopsida; order Asterales; family Asteraceae; genus Chrysanthemum; species Chrysanthemum seticuspe. The sequence continues at coordinate 52,883,082 of BPTQ01000009.1, read as the reverse complement.
ATGATGTCTTGGTAACTTGAGTGGATTCAAACTCAAGAAAAATTATCAAGTCTTTTGCAAAGGAGTAGAAGGAAGTACTTGTGCCCTTTTCCTTGGAAGTATACTTAGAGTAGAGAAGATAAACTTTGAAGATGTAAATGTGTGTAGGTATGGACGTTCTTAGGAGAGGAGGGGGGTATTTATATGGTTTTGAGGAGGTTAGTTAGTCTTGACTTTTCAAAGCTTCCTTAGTAAGTTTAACACATGTAAACATCCTAGACTCCAAAGCATGAGATCAAGACACATGAAGGGTGAATCATCCCCCAAGAGGCTGTCACAATAAGCATAGGTGGCTAGGATGGTGAGTCATGGTCTTATCTTAGTTCTAGAATGTGTTTTGGTTCCGTTAAACGCCAACCGTAAGTTGTTAAGCCATAAAACGTAAAACCGGGTATCGTAAAAATATGAAACTTGCAGGAATGATGAAACTCATCATTATACTCCATATAAAAAATAAAATGAGTGATAAGTCTCATTGGGTTCAAAAACGCTGCTTAAAGCTGGAAACACGGGTCAAAACGCGTAATTCGCGTAAAACGCAGAACTGGAAAACGTAAAATTCCAAAACTTGTGGAATTGTCGTAAAACGGTAGAATTTCATATTTTTAATGTTTACAGTGTTTTATGGACATATCGGGATGCCCGAATGACGTTTAAACCCTAGAGTAGTTCTCGGACACGGCTTTGTGAAAACGGTTTTGAGTGGATTCAACGTACGTCGTCAAGATGACTTGTCGAGTTTTATTTATCTTGTCATGATAGTAAAATAAAAAAACAATTACAGGATGAATAGTGAAAGTGAATAGTAAAAGTGAATAGTAAATTTTCAAAAATGAAAAGTAACCTAAAAATGCGGGTGGTTACATATTTCATGACCTAGATGATTACGGCGTAATCTTAGTTGGGAGTTACGCCGTAATTGTTGTTGAGTAGGCAATCCGAGATAAAACACTGGCTACGGCGTAATGTGAGAGAATGAGTTACGCTGTAGTTTCTTCATTAGTAGCATACTATCATAAACCATTAGGAAAATCTCCAAATCCGCGTCTCTTAAGCTCCAATGCTCATAATTTACCTGAAAGTGAAATATAAAGGAGTACAAGCATAAATCCATATAAATGACATAAAATACGAGCATAATCAGGGGAAATTGACACTAAAAAGTCAGGACTATTTGATGTTAAGAAATATCCCCCACTTGAACTCTACTTGCCCTCAAGTATACCTTATTAGAAAATTTTCTAAAAGATATCCCCCATTACATGGAAGATATGAGTTTAAAAATCCTTTATACTAGAATAAATCAAAACCGAACACCTCACAAAATGGGAACAAACACTCAAATTCTCTCATCTAGTCTAAGTGTCAATTTTGGGGTGATCACTTAAAGAACAGCCATAACATGTATTCTATCATAAGCTTGGCGGTTACACAAATCTCCACCACTAGAGTTAAGGACTAAACAATCTTTGAAGGCAATATGGGTGGACACAACATGGGGTTAAGGGTGAAATGTCATTACCAACGTGTCACGGCAAAGTGGACAAAATTAATGATACATGACCAAATCCATGGCCAAGACACCAAAGATTGCTCGCTTCATCACCTAGACACGCTTCATGACTAAAAGGTAGGAATAGACATTGGAAATAATTGGTGTAAAAATAAAATAACAAACAAATAGTCTTAACCTATAACCAAGTTGTCACCGCCTACCGTCCATCCAAAGTTCAAGCTTTAATATGAAGAAACCGGATCATGATATAACAAGTAGATGTGCCATTAGCGGACGTCAGGATGGGCACATTACCTGTTCTTCAAACTGCTGGTGTAATAATCACCAACTCAATTCTTCAAATGTGACCGAGGTGGCCTCCTCGATGCTTAATCTCTGATGAGCTCCTATCATAGTGCTTATAACATTGCACTTTATAATAAACAATAAACTACTATTTTTATTTTTATTTATTTTTTTCGGATCATATATATATATATATATATATATATATATATATATATATATATATATATATATATATATATATATATATATATATATATATATATATATATATATATATATATATATATATATATATATATATATATATATATATATATATATATATATATATATATATATATATAGAATATTTGAAATAAGCACTTTAAATATATAAAGTAAAAAAACATTAATCCTAAAACAATATAAGTCGTAATTTGCACATAAATTTTATGTAGCATTTCGTGATAAACAGGGTTCAAAATGTGTGCGTGCATTGGTGATCCTTCCATGCAACATATGTTAAAAGAATTCTAAAAAATGTGTATATATCACTAATATAAGATCAAGTCTTATTTTCTTTGCACCCTTAAAATGAAATAATATCCGTTAAATGGAAAATGGAAGTTTGTTTACCTGGTGCATATGCTATACTGATTTTCTGTGTATGTGCAGTGATTACTTTTATCATTTCCAAAGTCCAATGGTATATAACTACATATGGATCTATAACTGTGACCCTCAACTTGTTTGGTTCACATTTCTAATTTTCTGCGTATTTTAATTTTCCTTACACCATTAGAATGTGAGTTAAGTCTCTTTAGAGACATCAATGTATGAGTTGGTTGGTATTTTTTTTTTTAAATTTAGCTGTTAAAATATAAGGAAAGAGTCGAGGGATATTCCAGTAGCTTAATTACATGTTGGACACTTTAGGTAATCTTGGTGAGGCATTATGTTGAAATAACCTTGTTGGTCTCACTTCATCACATTGATACATTCGAATGTATGATTACCATCTTTGTTTTAGTTGGTATGATATGGTTATCATCTTTTATAAACTATAATTGAACTGTTTTGAATTTATATATAAAATCGGTAATATTTTATCACAGTAACTTTTTAAGTCTTATATATTTGCAGTACATTCTACAAACATTTGGAAAATGGATTTATCTCCCCAAAACATGTTGGGCCAAAAAGTTCAACCGTAACTCATAAGAGTAGTAATCATTTTTGGTAAATTATCGATATAAAGACTACTAATTATAGATACATATTTTTTATACTAAAATATCAGCCGTTTGAAGTTTTTTGTTTAGTTTTACTAAATCATATATCATTTTTCTGCAATGTAGTTTTACTAAATCATATATCATTTTTCTGCAATGTATAAAACACATCTTTTTTTTGGTATAAGTCTCAGTCATGCTAACTTCAAAAGTTGAAAAACTTGGCTTAAGAAAATTCTTGAAACGGAGAATGTTCACATTACAGCAGAATATTGAAATACAAACGCACAGCCCCTTGGTTTAAGGACTTGTCAACCTGTACACATGGAGGAAGCACCCTTAGATATTGAAGCCACAGATTCAAGCTCAGTCATATCTTGAATCGTGAGTTTAACTCCAAGGGATCAAAGGTTCTCTTTCAGGTTTTGGATCTTGGTTGTACCTGGGATAGGACCAACACCACCCCCTTGGTGTAGGACCCAAGCCAATGCCAAATGTGATGGGGTGCATCCCTTATTTTTCACCATTTCACCTACTCGCTCATATACAACTTTATTGTGGTCGAAGTTCTCTCCTTATAGCCGCGGTAGAACCTATCAAAGATGAAAAATGAATGATAAGGAAGAACAAAACTTACAGAAGGTTAGAATGTCCAAACTTTTTTAAGTTAAAACCAATTATACATTAATTGTCCACTATTTACTATTATGAAAGAAGAAGTTTTGGTAGGCTAGTGAACCAGTCCAACTCGACCCAGTTAACCCGTGCATAAAATTACCCGTTTCTGTAATTGTATATACATTAATTATAGACATTTCAAATTCACATAGAATTGGAATCTTTTATAAGCACATACCTTTCTATAATCGTTATTCCTCAAATTGTCCATCACCTTGGTCCTGATGCAAACAACCCACTACCAAGTGGACCAAAAGGTACGATCCCAATTGGTGATTCTTTGGGGAAAGTAACCATATATTAAGTGTCAACATCAATAATGGCTCTTTTCTAATAAGAAATCACATGCATTTATAGGTTATGCCATACCTGCAAGTAGGAATGACCTCGTCTTCTGCATCTCTAGTCCACAAAGACCACTCCAACTGCATGGCTGTTATTGGATGAACATCGTGCGCTCTTCTGATGGTTTCAGGACCTGCCTCATATGTATGCCAAAAGTTAATAATATTGAACCATCTAAACATGATCATGTCAAAGTTTTATTATCAGCTGTATATAGTTAATAATATTGCCATTCACAAAGTTTTGCTATTTATGCCTTTCCTAAAAGCACCAAAAGTTTTGCAATCTATATAATAACAACATATCTTTGCATTTAAGTTAGAAGCATAACATGATTAGTTTAAACATATACTTATGATCACTTTGGTATGATATCATAAACACCAACTTAATGTCTCAAAAACCAAATATACTTTCAAGAGTAACTTACGCTAGTACATGATTATAGTTGTAAATTTCAAATGAAGGAAAAAGCGACCGGAATCATTCTTACCGGGAAAAACATCAAATAAACTTACATATATACATCCATTTGAAATCTATATGAAACACCAACCTACTTAAACTTACATCAATATCACAAACTTTTTTTCTTGGAAACTAAATAAACTTACATACTACGACATCATTCCTACTTCGAGAAACAACCTATGTATATTTCCATTAGCCATCTTTACGAAAAGCTATAAAAAAATATATGAACCAAATAGTTGTTTTGGCTGAAGAGTGACATTTTATACCATATAGAATGTTGGGAATAAAGCTAACAGTTACCACTGATAAGCTGTGGAAGACACTGCTAAAGATTACACTAGCAGTGGAAACTCATTACCACTGCCAGTACATATATTACCACTGCTATTAGGATAATTGTTATATATCCGTGTATTGATAAGTATAGAAAAGATCTTGTGTATATTTTATATTGTTAGTATTATACTTATCTTGTAAAGGACTCCTTGTGCTATAAAAGGAGATCCTAGGTCATTGTTTAAGGTACGTAGAAACACACGAAATAATCACGTAAGCTTCAAGGTGTAACCCTAGTGATAAACAAGATCACTCGTATTATTCTAAATAATATTGAAGCTTTGTGTTAAACTGTTCTCACTTACATTACATCATATAAACCATCTTCTAGTATTACTAAGTATATTCCGCGTGCTTATTAATCTATATAAAAGTATCACTAACACAAGGTGTGTGTTTAGATCCATCAAGTGGTATCAGAGCGAAGGTTCTGATATTTTGATTTAGAAGATCCAAGGAATAAGCTTAACCTACTCACTCAAATCAATGGAGATGGAAAACAACCAGTCCAACTCTGCTCCAAGGCTTCCTAAGCTCAAACTTAATGAGTTTGAGATGTGGAGGATATTGATTGAGCAATACTTTCTCATACAAGACTATGCTCTATGGGAGATCATCTTAAATGGTGATTCCTTCAAGTCTGTGCAGAAGACTGAGAAAGTTGGTGACACAGATGTTGTTACAGTTACTGTACCTGAGACTAATGATGAAAGAGCAAAGAAGAAGAATGACCTGAAGGCCAGAAGTTTGTTACTAATGACTCTTCCTAGAGACCAGATCATTGCTTTCAGCAAATTCAAGAATGCAAAAGAACTCTTTGAAGAGATTTGCTCAGTGTTTGGTGGCAATGATGCTACTAAGAAGACTCAAAAGACATTGTTGAAGCAAAGTTATGAAAACTTCTCTGCTTCAAGCAATGACTCACTTGACAGCATCTTCACCAAACTCCAGAAGATTGTCACACAATTGACTGTGTTTAGAATTGAGGTAGAAAAGGAAGACCTCAATTTGAAGTTTCTAAGAAGTTTGCCTTCTGAGTTTCATACAAATGTTACAGTCTGGGAAAATAAACCAGAGATTGAAACTATGAAGCTAAATGATCTTTACAATAACTTCAAACTCATTGAACAAAGATTAAAGAAGGCAGGGAAACTTGGTACAAGCTCTATCAGCTTGGCATTGTTGTCAACCTTTGTTGACAGTGATGATTCTGAAGATGACTATGATGATGATTTTGCCACTGCTGGTTCTACTGTTTCCACTGGTAATGCTAGTGTTACCCCTGCAGGTTCAAAGAAGAAGGTTGCTGGTATTGGAGATCCTACCTTTTATGTTTTTATCTCCACTCAAATTAATGGCTCTATATTAACTCATGAAGACATAGAGCAAATTGATGAAGATGACTTGGAGGAGATGGACATAAAATGGCAAATAGCTATTCTTAGCATGAGGGCTAGGAAATTCTACAAGAAGACTGGCAAGCCAATTCACATCAATGGTGGTGAAACTGCAGGGTTCGATAAAAAGAAAGTCGAGTGTTTCAATTGTCACAAGTTGGGGCATTTTGCTAGAGAATGCAGAAGACCAAGGAACCAGGACAAAAGGTCTACCTGGTACAAGCAAAAGAAAGAACCAATTGTGGAAGAACCAAAGGCAATGCTGGCAATTGATGGTGTGAGCTATGATTGGAGTTTCATGGCTGATGATCAAGAGGAACAACCTTCAGATGCTGCTTTTATGGCTACAGAACATGCTCTCATGGTTTTCTCTAACTCTGAGGTACAAAACTTTGAAAGTTGTTCTAAAACATGTAGGGCTTCTAGAGAATGTGAAAGGCTTAGTGAATTATTTGACAACGAAAGAACAGAGTTGCATGCTGCTAATTATACTGTGTCAAACCTTAGAAGAGGCATAGCTGTATTAGAGAAACAACTAGAGCATTATAGAGAAAATGAGTCAAAATATAATGATGATATGATTCTTCTTAGAAGAGAGTTAGATCATAAGACAACAGTGAATGAGGCACTAAAAGAAGAGTTTGAAAAGCTTCAAAAGATAAATGAGAATGTCAATTTATCTGTTGACACCTGTTATTTTCAGTCTAAGTCAATTGATAAAATTTAGAATGCTCAAATTACTAGTAAAGTTAAGTCTGGTATGGGATACAATACTGTTCCTCCACCACTAAGGGGTGTTCCATCACCTCCAGGCATATATTTAGCTCATACAGGCCTAGAGGAATTTCAGGAACTTGATCGTGAATATGGTCCTCTAAAGAACACATTTGTGAAAACTGAGGAACAGGTTAAGCATGAATCTGATGTTTTTGAAAGTGCAAGTGACTCATCTGTTGTAGATGAGAATGCTAAAAAGAATGTAGAGGATTCTATCCCAAAAGTTGTAAATATTGTTACAGAGAAACCTAGGAAACAAGCTAATAAACCTAGATCAACTGTAAGGTATGCTGAGATGTATAGGAATAAGTCATCAGCTCCTAGGGGTAACCAGAGGAGTTGGAATCATGTTAAATCTCAACAACTAGGTAGTGATTTTGTGATGTACAATAAAGCATGTTATATCTGTGGTAGCTTTTATCATTTACATGCTAATTGTGACTATCATTTTGGGAGAAGGGAAGTCCATGGGAATAAAAGGGTGGAGACAAATAGGTTTCTAAACAATATACACCCTAATTCACACAACAAGATGATCCCAAGAGCAGTTCAACTGAGAAGTGGTCTTAAAACTTTTGCCACTGCTAAAACTGTTCACACTGCTCACCCTAAACCACCTGTTACAAGTTCAAAATCCAAATCAACTTTTGCAAAATCTGCACAAACAGGAAAAAGGTCTTTTTCTAATAAAATGGTTAACTATAACCAATAGTGGGTACCAAAATCCAAACCAGCAGTTACCACTGCTCAATCAAAAGTTCCCACTACAAGGGTTGTAAACAAGACCAGGGGTAATATGGGAAATGCTGTGAAGGCCTCAGCACGTTGGGAATGGAAACCTAAAGGAATTTCCTCATCAACCAATCCCAATGGTGTATCAATGACCTTTGATAGATATAACTATATTGATACACGAGGCAGATCCAAGTCTATCATGGCTTGGGTCCCTAAAGGAAACTAACTCCTTTCTTTTATGTGCAGGAACATCCAAGGACAAAAAGGTCAGATCAAGGCTACACAAATAGTGGATGTTCAAGGCACATGACTGGAAAAAAGTCCTATCTCTCAAATTTTGAACACTATGATAGACAGTATGTCAGCTTTGGAGGTGGAGTTAATGGAAAAGTTGCTGGTAAAGGGGTCATCAAAACTGGTAACTTGGACTTTGAACCTGTGTACTATGTAAAAGAGCTTAAGTATAATCTTTTTAGTGTGTCACAAATGTGTGACAAGAAAAACAATGTTCTTTTTACTAAAAATATGTGCTTTGTTCTTTCTAAGGATTTTAAGATGCCTGATGAAAGTCAGATTCTTCTTAAGATTCCTAGAAAAGGCAACTTATATAGCTTTGATATGAACAACATTGTTGCTAAAGATGATTATGCTTGCTTGCTTGCAAAGACCACAGTGGATGAATCCATGCTATGGCATAGAAGACTTGGTCATGTTAACTTCAAAACCATTAATAAGATTGTTAAAGATGGTTTGGTAAGAGGCTTGCCTCGGAAAAGATTTGAAAATGATCAAACCTGTGTGGCTTGTCTTAAAGGCAAACAACACAGAGCTTCTTGCAGGTCAAAGTTGGTTACTTTATTGCTCACCCACTTCATTTGTTACATATGGACTTGTTTGGTGCTACATCTGTAAGCAGCTTAAATCTTAAGAAATATTGTCTTGTTGTGACTGATGATTTTAGCCGGTTTACATGGGTTTTCTTTCTAAGAACTAAGGATGAAACAACTGGCATCCTTAAGACCTTCATTGCAGAAGTAGAAAACCAATATGATGTGAAAGTTAAAATCATTAGGTGTGACAATGGGACATAATTCAAGAATAGAGTTATGGATGATTTTTGCAGAGATAAAGGTATTGAAAGAGAATTTAGTGTAGCTAGAACTCCTCAACAAAATGGTGTTGCTGAGAGGAGAAATAGGACACTAATAGAGGTTGCTAGAACCATGTTGGCAGATTCAAAATTGCCAATCACTTTTTGGGCTGAAGCAGTTAATACTGCTTGTTATGTGCAAAACAGAGTTTTAGTAGTGAAAACAAAGAACAAGACACCTTATGAGTTATTTAGAGGTAGAAACCTATCCTAGACTTCGTGAGACCATTTGGATGTCATGTCACTATTCTCAATACCATAGATTATCTGGGAAAATTTGAAGGAAAATCTGATGAAGGGTATTTTGTTGGGTATTTCATGGTTAGTAAAGCTTTCAGAGTATTCAACTTAAGAACCCAAAAGATTGAAGAGAATCTGCATGTTGAGTTCCTAGAAAACAAAGTGAATATCAAAGGAACTGGTCCAGAAAGGCTGTTTGATCTTAATACACTAACCCATACTATGAACTATGTACCTATCTCTACAGGTACATCTTCTTATGATTTTGCAGGTTCAGAAGAGTTTCTTGATGATGATGAACCTAGCAAGGATCAAATAGATGATCAAGGTGAATTCAGCTTGCCACTTTGGGACTATTCAGATAATGATGATATTCCAAGGACTGGAGATGCTCAACCTTCTAATGATTTTTGAAAGGAAGGAGATAGCAACTTGAACACTGAAAATCCTGAAAGTAGTGGAAATTCAGATTCCACTGCTAGGCCAGATGTTTCAACTGCAACACCAGAAGTGGAAATTACAACTCCAGTTACAGAGGAAGCTCAAGCCTATGATGTTGAAATCTCAAATATGCCAAATGAGATTGCAGTTCCTCAGACTCCCCATACCTCAATTCATAAATCACATCCTCTTGAAAATGTGATTGGGGATGTCAATTCACCAGTAAAGACTAGAAGACAAACAAAACTGCCTAATAGTCATGGATTTATTAGTGAAATCTATGAATATAAGAATCATGAAGGCAAGAATGAATGTCTTTTCATGTGTTTTCTGTCACAAATGGAGCCAAAGAATGTATACAAGGCACTTGAAGATGAAAGTTGGGTGGAAGCAATGCAAGAAGAGTTGCTCCAGTTCAAGCTTCAAAAGGTTTGGGTGCTTTGTGATTTACCTCATGGCAAGAAGGTAATAGGTACAAAATGGGTGTTCAGAAACAAGAAGGATGAAAGAGGAATTGTTATCAGGAACAAAGCTAGGCTTGTGGCTCAAGGATACACTCAGGAGGAGGGTATTTGTAACACCCCAACCCGACAAGGGTAAAGATATCACAATACGGTTTCATATCAGAACTTTAAATACTATACAATAGCGGAAACCTTTATAAAAACTACTCAAAAGAAAAACATAAATAACTTATATTCAAAATAAATCTAAGATCTCTATGGTCAAAGTCTTGCTCTCAGCTCTACTCTCAACCCAGATCAGCTATCCCATAAGCTTATCTTGAACGCTTAATACCTGCCGCAGGAAAAGAAAAGTGCGGCTGAGCTTACAAAGCCCAGTGAACGGATATAACGAAACAAAAGCAAAACAAATATACGAATAACAAAATAAAATGAAATAAAGGCAAAGGATCTTTCAGGATTCTGCGGAAGCACAAATATACAGAAATCTAAACAACCACATAACAACTAGACATCTCATAGCACATTAAAGACACAAAGACAAACACATCAGGACAACCAAACACATAACATATCAAGAGCAAATAGGTTACATATAAACCAAACGAAAAGTCTAAAGCTAACGAAAACACTTTCTAGCAAATAAACATGGCATTCAACAAATTAATTAACCTTCTCTTAACACTTTTAAAACATTAAAGCAGCAGCGGAAATAACAGTCCAAATCATGGCAGTCTCACAAACAAATAGAAACATAGCATAACCATTAGCAATTATCAAACAACTATCATAAACTAAACCAGTTCTCAGATCAAATCATAATATCAGCAGAATTCAAACATGGCAGGTCACATAGGCAATAAAATACTAACGTATAAGCAAAGTTCCCAAAATTAACTGATCAAACTATACATATTAAACTTATAGTATACTCACTATTACACTAACACATTCATCCCACAGTCCAAAGAATTCACATAACAATAAACTAACATGACATCAGATTTCAGCATACGAATCATACTTAAAACATATTAATCATATCTTAGCATAGCAGACGGTAGTCACATAAACATACAAAAGCATAAACACATATAATAGCATATAATAAGCCTTGCACATAATCATAAGCCTTTAACATACCAAAACATAATCAGAATACTTATCATATAATTAGCAAATACAGATTTAGTTAACTACCTCGAGCCCAGAACATATCATATCAAAATCATCATACATATGCATGAATCATCTTAGCAAATAATTTGGAGTAGCTAGCTCCCAGAAGTTGTGAAGACGCGTATTGCACACGACATCATTCACCAGACAAATCATATCGGATAACAGAACAGATCTAGGATGCATCCATACGCCCCACAGACAAATATAGGTAATATAATACCAACTGAGCTCATAACAAATAACAGATAAGGGACGTGGCAGAACATCACTCTACTGCCCTAGAGTCATATCAGAGGTGCATCACTGATACGGACATGGAACCCCCATGACTAGTTATATTTGGCTCGGGTGTCAAACTAACTTAGGTCAAACAATTTGTCATAAATGACACAGATCATAATTCATCATAAAGATCTCATATAACTTATCAGATAACATCATATCATAAGGTTCATATTCAATATAGCAAGGTTCATCCATTACACATATCAAGGTCTTCCTAACATAAAGTTCACATCAGATATCTCATAGTTCCATAATCATAAGTTCAGATAAGCAACAAATCAAACATTCAGAAAAGGGTTCATAGCAATGGCATTGGAGATCCTAATAAGCATAAGAGAATGACAACAAAGGAAACATGAGGGACCTTTACTGACAAGGTCAGAATATCCGTACCTTAAAGCAATGAGAGAAAAGAAACGAATGTAGGAATATGAAGAAGTAACGTCGCGTCTCCTTCAACGAATCTACACGGATTATGGTTATTTAATATTTATTAGTATAACGGATTAATCTCATTAATACTTTTAGGGTTGTCAGATTATTCCCATTTTTAGTGACAGACGAAATGACAACATTTTAGGGTATCCAACTTCCTATTTAGGTTCTAGGGTTTCTCATATTCTTTAAATATTACTAAGTACGCATTAAATTCACATATTACTTCTTTTAATGATTTCCCGATTTAACCTAGAACGTACATGAAAACAAACCGAAGTTACCTCAAAACTCATGCATGTCCTTACGAAATTCATTTACACATGTTTACCCATAGTTATCCAAAATTACATGTTGCACCTTTAACATCTTTAATTATACGTACTAACCCTATATTATCAGATTTTACACTTCTAGCCCAAAAGTTTTAGAGTTTACAAAACATACCCCTTTAGTTAAATAAAATTCGAATAGCCCTCTAAATATCCAAAATCACACGTTTAACCCCCACACTTATTTTTATACATATAGTACAAGTATTTTACTGTTTACAAAAATAACCTTTAAGTTTTAATATTTACAAAACCAACCCAAACCTTTTAATTAAGAACCGAATAATGTAAAATTTAAGTACAAGCCCTAAACCTAAGTGTAACCCATCATTAATCCATCATTACCACTGCATTAATTACCTTCCATGATTATAAGGAAACCCTAGTTTATACAAAACCCTAATCGCTCCTTTTAAATCTTTTCCTTTTTATGCTTTTCGAATCAAGAAAAACCCAAGACAATTCACACAAGCTTCGAATTCATGATTATACATTTTATTCAGGTCTTATAACATGTAATAGCTTCTGGAAAAATAGATTCATGATCTCTAAAAATATTATAAGCTCATTCGTTATTAATATACGATTTTAGGGTTTTAGGTTTCAAATAATTTCATACGACTTATAAATCATGCATGGCCAATTTTTATGTGTTATATACGACTTATAGGACTGAATTCAACATTAGAAACATACCCTTGATGAGCTTGAATCGTTGGAACAAAAGAAGCACAAAACCTCTCTTTGTCGAAACCCTAATTCTCTCAAAAACTCACAACGATCACCACAGCAACTCTGGAACTCAAACACTATTTTTCCCACCTTCTATACCTTGAATCTCGTCCAAGAAAAATGGTCTCAAGCTCAGAAAATTGGAAGTCGAATTATTAAGGGTTTTGGGGTCGGTTATTGTATAATCGGCAATTAGGGATGTTGTGAACCGAATAATATGTATATATATACTTTTCCAATTTTTCTTGTGGGCTTTAATATGTATTGGACTTAAAATAAATGGACTCTTAGTTTTGGAAATTTATTTTGGGCTTTTATTAATTAATTTCTTTTATAAAACTATTAGATATATTCGGTTATTAAGGAAAAATACAAAATGAATTTTTATAAAATCATAAACTATAAGATTAACTTTACAAAGTCATTCAAAATTTATTTGGATCATATGTGATTTTCTTATAAGTTTTCTGAATTTACGTAGCTCATTTGGTATTTTGTTTATTTAATTATTCTTACTTTTGATCATAAGGGTATTTTGGTCTTTTTGTGAATTTTAGAAATTCAGGTATTACAATTTCTTCCCCTCTAAAAAGAAATTTCGTCCTCGAAATTGAGCAAGACGGAATAGTACGGCGACAAATGTGGATTACGAAACTTCAAGGAATATATGACGAATGCTAATCGTATACTTAGTAAAGTATTAGCAGTAAAAGATGAGATAAGGAAAATTCAAAAACACACTCTAACTTACACATGTATCAAATGATGAAAACTATCATATGCATAGATGGAACGAATCTTAACGGTCTTACTAATGGCAGGAGTATGAGAAGACATACAGATCTAAGGCAGGCATAACAATCTATAGGTTAACGCAGATAATAACAACTTCGGATCCCAATGGTACAAAACTTATATGCAACAGTTATCGACGAAAATCTCACAATTAAATACAGAGTCTCAACCCAAAATGAAAAGTACCAAATAACGAATACAAGGCAAATATCCATACCCTATCCACCACAGGCATTTCCCAGACGTTGTATACTTTCAATAAGTTCAGATTATATGATCTCGGTATTATTACGTTGATCAGGCGTCATAATACTTGCATCACATAACAAGTTCTTATTGTCGCTATACTTGGTCTCGGGTCATGACACAACACATAGCGAATATCATAGCAAAACAAACCATATAGAGATAATATACAGATAACAAATAATCCTACTACAACAGGCCAAAATCACATGAGTATACCATCATAATGGTCATACCTAATCAAACAATAATAAAAACAATATCATATAGAAAATAAATAGCAGACGAAACTGATGTGGACTAATGGAAACTCAACGAATCTATCAGAAAGAAATCAACGAGCAGGAACTATATTATCAAATTTTGTTTATTCCATTAATCAAACAAAATTCGCAGAATCGTCTCAAGATGATCTTCCAAAACAAAACTTAAAAATCCTAGATTCAAACGTCAAATGAAAACAAAAGGGCCTAGCTCAAAATCAAACGTCAGAAAATTCTCATAAAGAGAGTAACAAATCAGAAACGAAACTCCTATTCTTGTGTCGGATTGAACCTACTAGTAGCCGTAGACTCCGTTTCCGACTCCACCTATTACTCTTCCTTGGGTTCCTCTTCTTCCTCCTCCTCTTCACTTATCCATCCGTTCTTGTTTCCTTCAGGCTGTGGTAGGAAGCCACTAGCAAAGCCACCTTTACGCTTCCTCTCTTCCTCCTCTGGCACACGATCCACGAAGGCATACAGATCGCGACTCTCAGCTCGTCCTACTCCTTCATCCTCAACGAACTTGGGGCACCTATCATGATATGTAGTATTGAAACCTTCGTTGTCAACCACCTTAGTTTTATACTCTTCCACCACCTCTCCGTCAATGGTCCTCAAGGTCAGCTTCTCCTCGATGGTACATGGCCACATATTGGCCGGAACTTTTATCCTCTTGTTAGTCCTCTTCACTTTACCATACCTCGTGCAGCCCTTAGCAACGATAACGGCCCACTTCGTCTTCTCCTTATGTTGCCTAGCCGGTCCTCGATTACTCCTATCAGATGAACTAGCGCGACGGGGAATAACCATCTAAAAGAAATTCCAACTATCAGCAAAACTTAAATACGATAGGGTACGCAATGAAGTACGCAGAAAGGAAAATCCTAAATCTACCCACTTCTCACAGGTCATAGCCTAAGCTCTAAGGGTCCTAAAACCTAGATCTCTGATACCATAAATTGTAACACCCCAACCCGACAAGGGTAAAGATATCACAATACGGTTTCATATCAGAACTTTAAATACTATACAATAGCGGAAACCTTTATAAAAACTACTCAAAAGAAAAACATAAATAACTTATATTCAAAATAAATCTAAGATCTCTATGGTCAAAGTCTTGCTCTCAGCTCTACTCTCAACCCAGATCAGCTATCCCATAAGCTTATCTTGAACGCTTAATACCTGCCGCAGGAAAAGAAAAGTGCGGCTGAGCTTACAAAGCCCAGTGAACGGATATAACGAAACAAAAGCAAAACAAATATACGAATAACAAAATAAAATGAAATAAAGGCAAAGGATCTTTCAGGATTCTGCGGAAGCACAAATATACAGAAATCCAAACAACCACATAACAACTAGACATCTCATAGCACATTAAAGACACAAAGACAAACACATCAGGACAACCAAACACATAACATATCAAGAGCAAATAGGTTACATATAAACCAAACGAAAAGTCTAAAGCTAACGAAAACACTTTCTAGCAAATAAACATGGCATTCAACAAATTAATTAACCTTCTCTTAACACTTTTAAAACATTAAAGCAGCAGCGGAAATAACAGTCCAAATCATGGCAGTCTCACAAACAAATAGAAACATAGCATAACCATTAGCAATTATCAAACAACTATCATAAACTAAACCAGTTCTCAGATCAAATCATAATATCAGCAGAATTCAAACATGGCAGGTCACATAGGCAATAAAATACTAACGTATAAGCAAAGTTCCCAAAATTAACTGATCAAACTATACATATTAAACTTATAGTATACTCACTATTAAATTAACACATTCATCCCACAGTCCAAAGAATTCACATAACAATAAACTAACATGACATCAGATTTCAGCATACGAATCATACTTAAAACATATTAATCATATCTTAGCATAGCAGACGGTAGTCACATAAACATACAAAAGCATAAACACATATAATAGCATATAATAAGCCTTGCACATAATCATAAGCCTTTAACATACCAAAACATAATCAGAATACTTATCATATAATTAGCAAATACAGATTTAGTTAACTACCTCGAGCCCAGAACATATCATATCAAAATCATCATACATATGCATGAATCATCTTAGCAAATAATTTGGAGTAGCTAGCTCCCAGAAGTTGTGAAGACGCGTATTGCACACGACATCATTCACCAGACAAATCATATCGGATAACAGAACAGATCTAGGATGCATCCATACGCCCCACAGACAAATATAGGTAATATAATACCAACTGAGCTCATAACAAATAACAGATAAGGGACGTGGCAGAACATCACTCTACTGCCCTAGAGTCATATCAGAGGTGCATCACTGATACGGACATGGAACCCCCATGACTAGTTATATTTGGCTCGGGTGTCAAACTAACTTAGGTCAAACAATTTGTCATAAATGACACAGATCATAATTCATCATAAAGATCTCATATAACTTATCAGATAACATCATATCATAAGGTTCATATTCAATATAGCAAGGTTCATCCATTACACATATCAAGGTCTTCCTAACATAAAGTTCACATCAGATATCTCATAGTTCCATAATCATAAGTTCAGATAAGCAACAAATCAAACATTCAGAAAAGGGTTCATAGCAATGGCATTGGAGATCCTAATAAGCATAAGAGAATGACAACAAAGGAAACATGAGGGACCTTTACTGACAAGGTCAGAATATCCGTACCTTAAAGCAATGAGAGAAAAGAAACGAATGTAGGAATATGAAGAAGTAACGTCGCGTCTCCTTCAACGAATCTACACGGATTATGGTTATTTAATATTTATTAGTATAACGGATTAATCTCATTAATACTTTTAGGGTTGTCAGATTATTCCCATTTTTAGTGACAGACGAAATGACAACATTTTAGGGTATCCAACTTCCTATTTAGGTTCTAGGGTTTCTCATATTCTTTAAATATTACTAAGTACGCATTAAATTCACATATTACTTCTTTTAATGATTTCCCGATTTAACCTAGAACGTACATGAAAACAAACCGAAGTTACCTCAAAACTCATGCATGTCCTTACGAAATTCATTTACACATGTTTACCCATAGTTATCCAAAATTACATGTTGCACCTTTAACATCTTTAATTATACGTACTAACCCTATATTATCAGATTTTACACTTCTAGCCCAAAAGTTTTAGAGTTTACAAAACATACCCCTTTAGTTAAATAAAATTCGAATAGCCCTCTAAATATCCAAAATCACACGTTTAACCCCCACACTTATTTTTATACGTTTAGTACAAGTATTTTACTGTTTACAAAAATAACCTTTAAGTTTCAATATTTACAAAACCAACCCAAACCTTTTAATTAAGAACCGAATAATGTAAAATTTAAGTACAAGCCCTAAACCTAAGTGTAACCCATCATTAATCCATCATTACCACTGCATTAATTACCTTCCATGATTATAAGGAAACCCTAATTTATACAAAACCCTAATCGCTCCTTTTAAATCTTTTCCTTTTTATGCTTTTCGAATCAAGAAAAACCCAAGACAATTCACACAAGCTTCGAATTCATGATTATACATTTTATTCAGGTCTTATAACATGTAATAGCTTCTGGAAAAATAGATTCATGATCTCTAAAAATATTATAAGCTCATTCGTTATTAATATACGATTTTAGGGTTTTAGGTTTCAAATAATTTCATACGACTTATAAATCATGCATGGCCAATTTTTATGTGTTATATACGACTTATAGGACTGAATTCAACATTAGAAACATACCCTTGATGAGCTTGAATCGTTGGAACAAAAGAAGCACAAAACCTCTCTTTGTCGAAACCCTAATTCTCTCAAAAACTCACAACGATCACCACAGCAACTCTGGAACTCAAACACTATTTTTCCCACCTTCTATACCTTGAATCTCGTCCAATAAAAATGGTCTCAAGCTCAGAAAATTGGAAGTCGAATTATTAAGGGTTTTGGGGTCGGTTATTGTATAATCGGCAATTAGGGATGTTGTGAACCGAATAATATGTATATATATACTTTTCCAATTTTTCTTGTGGGCTTTAATATGTATTGGACTTAAAATAAATGGACTCTTAGTTTTGGAAATTTATTTTGGGCTTTTATTAATTAATTTCTTTTATAAAACTATTAGATATATTCGGTTATTAAGGAAAAATACAAAATGAATTTTTATAAAATCATAAACTATAAGATTAACTTTACAAAGTCATTCAAAATTTATTTGGATCATATGTGATTTTCTTATAAGTTTTCTGAATTTACGTAGCTCATTTGGTATTTTGTTTATTTAATTATTCTTACTTTTGATCATAAGGGTATTTTGGTCTTTTTGTGAATTTTAGAAATTCAGGTATTACAGTATTGATTATGAAGAAGTGTTTGCCCCAATTGCAAGAATTGAAGCAATCAGGCTGTTCTTAGCCTATGTATCCTTTATGGTCTTTAAAGTCTATCAAATGGATGTAAAGAGTGCTTTTCTATATTGGCAGATTGATGAGGAGGTATATGTTTCACAACCTCCAGGCTTTGAGGACCCTGGATATCCAAACAAAGTATACAGGGTGGTTAAAGCTTTGTATGGCTTGCATCAGGCACCAAGAAAATGGTATGAGACCTTGACTGCTTATCTTCTTGATAATGGGTTTCATAGTGGCAGAGTGGATCAAACTTTGTTCATCAAGAAAGACAAGAATGATATCTTGCTAGTTAAAGTATATGTTGATGATATCATTTTTGGCTCTACAAAGACAGAGATGTGCATGGAGTTTGAGAAGCTAATGAAGGAAGAATTCAAGATGAGTTCTATGGGTGAACTCACATTCTTTTTGGGACTTCAAGTACAACAAAGGCCAGATGGTATTTTCATCAATCAAGATAAATATGTGGCTGAGATACTAAGGAAGTTCAAGTTCTCTGATGCAAAGTCATCCAGCACCCCTGCAGACAAGACTACACATCAACATTTGAAGGAAAATAGTGGTAAAGCAGTTGATGTACACATGTACAGGTCTATGATTGGTTCTTTGATGTATCTTACATCATCTAGACCAGATATTATGTTTGCAGTATGTGCTTGTGCAAGGTTTCAGGTCACTCCCAGGTTCTCACACTTGACTGCTGTGAAGAAGATTTTCAGATATCATAAAGCATTTCCTAATCTGGGATTATGGTACCCTAGAGAATCTCCTCTAGACCTGGTTACTTACTCAGATAGTAACTATGCTGGAGCTAGTTTGGATAGAAAATCTACTACAGGTGGATGCCAATTTCTTGGAAATAGATTGGTGTCATGGCAGTGCAAGAAACAAATAATGGTGGCAAATTCATCAACTGAGGCAGAGTATGTGACTGCTGCAAGTTGCTGTGCTCAAGTTCTATGGCTTCAAAATCAACTTTTGGACTATGGGTACAATTTCATGAATACCATCATTTATATTGACAATAGTAGTGCCATTTGCATAATTAAGAATCCAGTTCAACACACAAAGACTAAACATATTGAAATTAGACACTATTTTATAAGAGACTGTTATGAGAAACAGCTAATTCAAGTTGTCAAAATCCATACTGATGATAACTATGTTGATTTATTAACAAAAGGACTTGATGTGGGTAGATTTCAGTACTTGGTAACAGGCATTGGAATGCTTAATCCATAAAATATTGTGTGTCTAATGGTCTTTGGTGTTGAGGGGAGGCTTTTGGGTACTAAAATTGTTGTATAGGTTTGTGTATGTTTTGTGCTTGTATTTTTTGCTTGTTCAATAACTTTTATGCAGCAAAGATGGGAGTTGATCATAAAAGGTGTGTAACTGAGACACACAACAAATGGTTATTGATTCACCATGTCTAATCAACATAAGAATCAACTAGTCCAGAGCAAACGACTACTGGTAAAGACTTAACAAATCCGTTTATGGTTGATAGTTTACCAAAAACTATATGGTTATCAACTCACCATATTCTTCATGATTAAGAGTTGGCTAGTCCATAGCAAACGGCTCATGGTAAAGATATATCAAATCCGTTGATAGCTAATAGGTTGCTAAAAACTATGATAAAGAGCAGTCCAATTTTCATATGTTTTTCTTTACCACTGCTCTTTGAAATTTTTTGTGAAAAATTACCACTGCTAGTTCACAGTTTCCACTGACAGTGTTATTTTTGCCATTATTGATCTAGCCGTTACAACTGTTGTGTCAGTAACAAATTTTTTACTAGCCGTTGAAGAGAAATTTCTTTCCATATATATAGGGTAAAATTATTAGAAGATTATCTACTTTCCTAATTTCTATTTATCCTCTAAAGATAAATCTTTTCCTTAGATAATCTTTCTTGCGCAAAACTCTTAAACCCTACCACAATATATCTTTCTTTCTCAATTGGCGAGTTCTTTATACAATTCATACTGACATAATATATTTTTCATCAAAAGATTCTATGGCACCTATCACTTTTGCAGATGAGCACAGCCAAGTGGCCTACTTGGAAAAGTAAAACGAGAAGAGTGGCCTTGTTTTTCATCAGATTGTGGACTTTCTAAACACTACCCATATAAGGTATGCTTTACTTCTTAATCCCACAATCTATATCTCTCAAATCAAACAGTTTTGGACTTCTGTTCAGTCCATAACCATTGAAAATAGAGATACACATGAAACAGTGGATACTCTTAGAGCCACTGTGGACGGGGTATGATAAGGTTTTAAAATGTACCTTCTTGAGGGGTCGTTTAAGCCCTTATTTGATTTCTTTTGTATCCGTTATTACTTAATATCGTTCCTTTTCACTTTTTAGGTATCTTGAAGGCAAAATGCTGGAATGGCACTTATTCGGACGAAAAGGCGCGAATATACGAAGAAAATGGCCAAAGTCAAGAATCAAGACACTCAGGCTGCTGGAGCTGAAGGGGACGGCGTCAGGCACAAATTAGTGATGCCGTCGGACAACTTTTGCGACAGCTCAGTAGCCAAATTGCTCATTCACAAGTGACGGCTTCAGGTTTTAAAAGAGTAGGTCGTCGCAACTCAGACGGCCTAGATTTGATCCAGACGACGTCAGATACTGAAGGGGACGACGTCACAAGCATGAGGTGACGCCGTCGCAAGACTAACGTGGCCAAGACGAAACCCTAATGACGGCGACCCGACGGCGTCACAAATCAAAGAGTGATGCCGTCGCAATTGTAATCTTATATATAGAATCCAAATTTTTTAGTTTTCAGGGTGTGTAGTCTTTTGGAGTAAAAACCTAAACCGAACCAAGGCTGTCTTGTACAGTATTTTAGGGTTCCATACCCTATCTTACATCAAGATAAGTGCTTTACTTCATTAATTTAATTATGTCTTCAATTAATTGTGTGTATGCTTGCATGTTTCCCATGTCCGGCTCATTTACTTGTGTGTTTGCTTAGGGAATATGAAACTGAATTATTGAATATTGATTGGTTGTCTCTTATCTTAATTGTTAATGATCTAGTATTGCGATCGGTCATCCGTTGTGTAGTTAATGCTTCATTAATCTTTGTGAACCTTAGCTTATAGTACCTAGAGTCATTGTAGGCTAAACCATCCGAAGAGTACCTTAGAGTTAAAGTATATAAATCCTAGAGATTTTGTAGTCATTAACCTTTGGTAGTTTCAAAGAGATAGGGATAAACGCATACCCTACGACCTTAGACACACAATGCGATTAAGAATAAGGACGTGACAATTCAACCATCAATAGGAGATAATTAAGGAGTAATAAAACCTAAGTAAACACATCTTTAAATCATCATACGAGCACACAATAATTAGACATAGACTACATACACCTTAGTTTAGATAATTAGATAAGTAGAAGTAATCGGTACAAATACCAACCCCCCAAATCCAAAACCCGAGATTCGTACCTTTCCATTTCCTAAAAAAATATAAAAAGATAAAAAATAATCTTCCTCAACCCGAACCTTAGCGTAGTAAATTCTCACTATCATTCCTATTCCCCTAGAGAACGATATCAATTCCCGTGGCTTACCCTAATACTACACTACAACGATTAGGTTCACTGCCTAGGGTGTTGAAAAACTTGCTCGACGAAAAGGAAGTTCCTTTGTCCCCGAACGACGCGTGTAGCATTATCAAGTTTTTGGCGCCGCTGCCGGGGAATAGAATAGCTAGTTAGGAGTCCACCTCGTTTAGGTTTCTTTGCTTGATTCCTATCAAGTAAAATTTTTCCCATTTTTAGCTTCCTCGTAGTCTATCCCCCTTCTTCGTGACCTTTGTTCGTAAAACCTATCACTCACCATGATACGTGTCTTCCGCCGATGATTCTTCACACTACCCGCTCCTAATCCTCTTCCCAACCCCGAAATTGAGAACACAATCCCACAAAACCCTTTACCCGTTCACCACTTTGGAAATCACCTAGGGCATAATGAGATAAATTGGCAACATCAAAGTCCTTTCTATGACTCAGATTCCGATGAGGAATTTGGTCATGGTGAAGCACTTGACAACGGGGAGGTAATTGATGAAGTTAGTTTTGAAATGGGAGAAGACCCCTCCCAATGTTTTGACCCTAGGTGTAGAATCGAGAAAGATGGTCCCTTTAACATGCAATTCCCTTGCAAAATAGGATTAGAAGGATTCGATGCTTACTTGAATTCGTTCTTGCCTTTAAACTTAATCTCATGGAACCTATACAATAAAATCAAGGTCAATGAGTTAAATTATCAAGGGAACAATGTTGTTGAAGCAGTCACTCATTTGCATGTGTTTGTTGGAAATTTTGCTTATTTGATAGAGTTCATGGTTTTAGAAAACTTAGGAGAATTTATTGATAAGGACCTCACTCAAGTAATTTTTGGAAAACCATTCAAGAGAATGGCTAGGTTAAGTGAACGGATGATTGATGGTCTAATTACATTCTCTGATGAAGTTGAAGACTTTGTCTACCAAATGCCACGTGCTCATCCTAGGTTTAAACACAAGGATATTGAGGCATGTAATAGAATGACTCATATTCCATTACTTAGTGAAAGGGATAAGAAAAGTGGACTTAGGTACCCATATGAGAAAACTAAGAGGTATTATAAAAAGTGCCTAGAGTTAGGAGATGATTACAAAAAGAATGAGAAAACATTGGAATGGCTTAGGTATGGGCACGTAAGCGTGCACGAGACCACGTAGGGGCACGACTTCGAGTCTAGCTACAAGACTCATAAATAAAGAAAAGCGCTTCGTGGGAGGCAATCCATGCTTAACTGTTTGCTTGTTTGTGTCGTATATCTTTTATTGATTGTTTATTCTTACGTTTAAATTTGTAAAAATGCTTTATTTTGTCTTTAACCTCGTCTTAATTACATATAAAGGTATTTTACATAAGGGATAAGTGTAGGGAGGATTACACACGTTTTCAAACGAAAAGTAAACATGAGAATTTCAATTAATTAAAAGATATACATGTGTGTTTGTTCGAGTCAAATGCTTGTATCGAGTCATAATGGATGTTTTGCAGGAAATTTTTCCAGATTCTAAAGATGTAAATTTTCCAGAATTTTTTCCAGAAAATCGCATACCAGTTTTTGTCAGGATAACCTGACGTCGTCAGGATCGCAACCTGACGGCGTCAGGAAGGAGAAAAAACAACTGATTACTTTTTCTTGTTTTCTGAGCTACTTATAAATTTTTGGAATTTTCCAGGTCTTAATTTTCCAGAAATTCTGTAAACATCCATTCCACAAGCATTATATCCTAGTTTAGTAGAGTCCTATATATATTATTACCGTCGATTTTACGCGAAGGTTTCGTTTGTTTTCTTCAAGTGTGCAAGTTTAATTTACCAAGAAAAAGATATATAAGATGAGAAGGAGCTTTTCACGCAAACGTTCTTCTTGAAGAAAGATGTAACCACCACTTTACACGGATCCTACCGAGCTAATCAGGGGAGTATTAGTTTCTTTCATCTTTTATTACCTTCCATTATCATAACTTTGATACTTTCGGGGAACATTGGGGACAATGTTCAGTTTAAGTGTAGGGAGGGAAAATAAAACGGGAACTTTGAAACTATGCTTATCCTTGATTATTTGCTTTGTCCAATTGCATTTGTGTAATAAACCATGAGAAAATGTCAGTTAGGGTAATTTTGGCACCAAATTTAAAATTTTTCATGGCATATAGGAGTGGGCCATTAGTCTTAATAAAGCGTCTCATGGATAGGAAATTATATGACTAGCACAAAAAACCCTTTACCACTTAAATTCCACCCAAAATGTGAGGATCGCCCTTAGATTAGTAGGAATTAAAGCATTCATCTTTAATGCTTAGAGTGTGAACCGGTAGTATAATAGATTCTAGAACTTGTTTTGTGATGCATCCCGAGATCGCTAGTAAGACTACACTTGTGTAGTTAGGAATAACTAAATGATAAGAGGCATTAGGATAACCCTTGTTTGATACCCGTAATATAATTACTTCTTCCACATCGGTTGAGTAATTCCCCCACACCTTTGCGTTGTACTCATCTTTAGTACACGATACCCCTAGTTAACCCCTCAGAGCCTATCCTTTTTGCGGTTCTCGTGATGTTTCGGTTTTCTGGAATATCAATGAAGAGCATTGTTTACACCCCACCCCCAAATGTATACCCAAATCGCCTTAGCCTACCTTGTATGCACTCACTTTTAGTGCATTATTGTTATCACACTAAACCCTTAGTTCAATTATCTAATTGCTTGTATAAGTTGCTAAGTCGAGTCATATCCTTTGTACACAGTTTTGGGACGATTGAGACTCATGGGAAAAGTTAAAGTTTATGAAATGACGGGAAGGGAACGTTAAATTCAAATTCCCTTTATTTGCGTAATAATGTACTCCAAGTGTTTTGATCTTTTCAATTCGGGTCAAATTACTGTTAGAGTAATAAAAACTCAAGTGTAGGGATGTGCCTATAAATCCCTATCATTTTGATGTTATCGTAGAGGATGGTTGAGTAAAAGTGTATGAAAAAAAAGGAAAAACATACGGGCTACCATCCTACATCTATCTTTAAATTTATGTTTGTTTGTTTCAGTTATCTAGAGTTTAGAGTGTCGAGTCTTGGCTTAGCAACGCCATTCTTCGCGTGCTTGTAACATAAAGATTTTTGACTTGCCACTACTCAACAGCCTATCCCACCAAACCCTTTGTTTCCCTACCATAAGCCTATCATTACAACCCTTTAAAAGACCTCTTGGATACTCTTTCCTAGGTGCTTACGCCAAAGCGATGGAGGTTTGATCTAGTCTCAAGCCTATGGTAATCTATGTACTAGGACCGGTTAATGAATGTTTATCTTCCATTTCCAACTTGTTATATTTCATATACACCCGAGAGATGTGCGTATCCAAACACCCCATGTGAGGTGCTAGTATATAATTTTCGTGCTTGTTATGACTTTTGCGGGGCTTATATGTGTTGTGGATTGTTCTAAACCAATGCTTCATGACCCCTAACTTATAAATTAATTGGCTAAAATCACATTTGCTTGAGGACAAGCAAATACCAAGTGTAGGGATATTTGATAAGGTTTTAAAATGTACCTTTTTGAGGGGTCGTTTAAGCCCTTATTTGATCACTTTTGTATCCGTTATTACTTAATATCGTTCCTTTTCACTTTTTAGGTATCTTGAAGGCAAAATGCTGGAATGGCACTTATTCGGACGAAAAGGCGCGAATATACGAAGAAAATGGCCAAAGTCAAGAATCAAGACACTCAGGCTGCTAGAGCTAAAGGGGACGGCGTCAGGCACAAATTAGTGATGCCGTCGGACAACTTTTGTGACGGCTCAGTAGCCAAATTGCTCATTTACAAGTGACGGCTTCAGGTTTTAAAAGAGTAGGTCGTCGCAACTCAGACGGCCTAGATTTGATCCAAACGACGTCAGAGACTGAAGGGGACGGCGTCACAAGCATAAGGTGACGCCGTCGCAAGACTAAGGTGGCCAAGACGAAACCCAAATGACGGCAACCCGACGGCGTCACAAATCAAAGAGTGACGCCGTTGCAATTGTAATCTTATATATAGAATCCGAATTTTTTAGTTTTCAGGGTGTGTAGTCTTTTGGAGTAAAAACCTAAACCAAACCAAGGCTGTCTTGTACAGTATTTTAGGGTTCCATACCCTATCTTACATCAAGATAAGTGTTTTACTTCATTAATTTAATTATGTCTTCAATTAATTGTGTGTATGCTTGCATGTTTCCCATGTCCGGCTAATTTACTTGTGTGTTTGCTTAGGGAATATGAAACTTAATTATTGAATATTGATTGGTTGTCTCTTATCTTAATTGTTAATGATCTAGTATTGCGATAGGTCATCCGTTGTGTAGTTAATGCTTGATTAATCTTTGTGAACCTTAGCTTATAGTACCTAGAGTCATTGTAGGCTAAACCATCCGAAGAGTACCTTAGAGTTAAAGTTTATAAATCCTAGAGATTTTGTAGTCATTAACCTTTGGTAGTTTCAAAGAGATAGGGATAAACGCATACCCTACGACCTTAGACACACAACGCGATTAAGAATAAGGACGTGACAATTCAACCATCAATAGGAGATAATTAAGGAGTAATAAAACCTAAGTAAACACATCTTTAAATCATCATACGAGCACACAATAATTAGACATAGACTACATACACCTTAGTTTAGATAATTAGATAAGTAGAAGTAATCGGTAGAAATACCAACCCCCAAATCCAAACCCCGAGATTCGTACATTTCCATTTCCTAAAAAACATAAAAAGATAAAAAATAATCTTCCTCAACCCCAACCTTAGCGTAGTAACTTCTCACTAGCATTCCTATTCCTCTAGAGAACGATATCAATTCCCGTGGCTTACCCTAATACTACACTACAACGATTAGGTTCACTGCCTAGGGTGTTGAAAAACTTGCTCGACGAAAAGGAAGTTCCTTTGACCCCGAAAAACGCGTGTAGCGTTATTAGGGTAACTATTGATGTTACTGAGGCATCCTTGAGGAGAATTCTCCAATTGGATGATCTCAATGGTATCATCACATTACCTATGCCAGAAATTCATGAATATCTTTCCTCAATGGGGTATGATACCACTGGTAAAAAGGCTACTTTCAAAAAGAGTGGTTTCTGTTCTCATTGGAGATTTTTGATACATACTCTGTTACATTGCCTTAGTCCTAAGAAAACATCTTATGAACAATTCAGTTCAACAATGGCTTACCCTTTGGTTTGTTGTAACACCCCCAAAAATGGTTTGCAGCGGAAGAAAAGGTTTTTGGGATGCTACTCAATTGGATCATAACACAAAGTGAAAAATAAAGATTTTTCTTAAAAGATTTCATTTATTGAAGTAAAATAGAGTTTACAAAAGTTGATTTGTTGCGGAAAAATGGCCCATTAATAAAATGTGGTCCCAATTCATATATCAGAGTCATCTATGACCATGCCATGCCAATGCCCAAGCGCCTCCAGAGTTAGCTATCGCCTTTTCATCCTGAAAATACATGCTAAAAAGTCAACACAATGGTTGAGTGAATTCATAGGTTTAGTAATAAAGCAGTTGATCACAAGATTTTCAAGTTTAAAAGAAGCCATGGGCTACGTTGTTATACGCCCATAAAAGATAGTTGATATTATTGCACTAAGCTCATGACACCAAGGCTCAACTGCATACACCTAATTACTGGTGTACGTAATAATATGCCCCCAAGAGGTAATTGCCAATTACCTAAGAGATTCAAATATGGTGCGCCCCGGTTATTTCCGATAACCGAGTCGGGGTCGTTAATTCCCATAGTACTATCCACAATATTTGCGCTCACTCGCAAGTGACTAATGGTTCATGATGAAGGGGTCTTTTGGCAAACAACTTAGGCAGAGTCATAATATCAAGAGAACAGCAAACAGTTTTCAAGCAATTGTGATCATAAAAGCAGTCGTAGCATGTATTCTCCCCAAGGAGTTTATAAAACAGTTAAAAGAGTAAAAGTGGGGCTATGAACTCACCTCAATGAAGAAATCTGAAATAGCGTAAATTCAACTAGTATGAGTGCGCAGTACCGTCACGCGACCTAGATTTGTATAGAAAGTCTTAGTTTATAGTTCTAGGCTTAAGAATCGATGAAGTTTAAGAAAGACTTTCAAGTGGTTGTTGTCGTTGTTGCTTGTGTGGCAGCATTTATGTTTAAAATAGTTTTATAAATGTTTGTAAGTATTGGCTCTTGGAAAAGTGTATAAATATATATAAGTATAAAGGTAGAAGTACCTATGACGAATAAAACCTCGTTTCAAACGTATCCCGGTAACGATGTACGGAAAACAACCGCAAATTAAGTATTGTGAATAATAGTCGTTGTCGAACAATACAGAAATGATGTTAGTTAATAGTATATATATATATATAAAATAACTAATTAATTAATTAATTAGTGAAAAGAAAGATAGTGGGATTTATTCTATAATTGAAAGTAGTTCGTTTTCATCTTTTATTCTAGTTTTGTAAAAAAAATCACTAAGTATAGATCTTTAACGTAAATTTGTTATGATCCGTTTGTATGTATTAGTTTTTCCGAAAATCTCATATGTTGCAAATTTCTCATGTAAAACTATATAGCAACGTCAAACCACTTAGTAAATTTATATAGGTTTTAATAAGTTAAAATATGCCAAATAAACTTAATTAAGCAATAGTCTTTAAAATAAGTGAGATGACCGCGAATTAGACTTTTTGTATATTGTATATCAAAATAGGCCAAAGAGGCTGCGAATTAGACTTTTTGTATATTTTATATCAAAAAGACAAAAGAGGCCGATCCATTTGTGTTTTCAAGTAAGCCAAATATGGTTTCAAATAAGTTATTGTGTTTTACGGAATAAAGTTTATAAACTTCTTGATTTGTTAAAACTTGTAACTAAACATTATTTCAAAACAAACTTCAATAAGATAGTAGAATGGTGCACATGCATTTACAGGACATTGGTAGTAGTTAATTTGACGTTGGTTAACTAAATACCCTAATACAATATTAGTTTAGTTACGTAAATTCAAATAACAGAGGAACCTATACAAAATATAAAACTGTTGTAGTATTAAACTTCAAAGGAAAATAAGCAAATCCGAGCACCCCTAATGGGCTCACTCGGACCAAAATTTTTCAGCCAAAGGAAAAAAAAGATCGGGTTGATTCAATCTAAGCCTAATAATTTACAAATAATCTAAGTAAATCTATAAGATAAGCTAATAAGCTAGTAAGCAAAAATAAACACTTTTCTTTTATTGAGCCAACACTTAAGTTTTTAGTATATCTAAGTTTTCCTATGATTTATTAGTGGTAAAAAAATGTGTATTATCTTACAAGATTAAATATGAGTAGCATGATTTATAAAATATGCACTAGCTTATTTGCATGTGCTTATTAGTGTTTTAATGCTTCTAAAAAAAACCACACAAGCTCAACCAAATTACTCTTTCAAAGATTCCATGAAAATGTTGACTTGTATATATCTAAGAATCAATATTGAACTTTTTAATTATTAACTCATTTACATATATATCAACATACTAGGTTTAAGAACATATTCAAATCAAGAAACACAAAGTTTAGATTTTAAAGATTCTTACAATAGTTTTATGGTTGTGTCGAGTAGATAAGAACCCAAGAATTACCAATCTAATATGAACACAACCCAAGCACACTTTAGACCTTGAATCAAATAGCCAAAGGAAACAATTTTTTTTTTGTGAAGGTTGAAGTGAAATTGTGTGATTGCTGCCAAGTGATTCGAACAGATTAAAAAGAACAAAGGTAGTAGTGTTTGACTAACTTTCTAAAGTGTAAAGGAGATGTGTGTCTATTTTAAGCTAATGTCATTTTTTTTGTTCAAGTATTTATGTGTTTGTTGTGCCCTTAGTCTCGGCAGCAATAAAAGGGACCATATAAGAAAATTTTGACTAGCTTTTCTTAATGTGTAAAGTGTGTGTGCGCATATTTGGTTAAAAACAAAGTGCTAAAGCTCAAGTCCTTTTCCAACATGCAAAAACCAACATATGCATGTGATATATGTGAGGGTTGTCGTGTAAGTCAACAAAGGTGTAAAAGATTCACTATTGAGAAAGTAAAAGTTATTATTATTAACTCTATTGTGCATACTTCGTACTGTATAAATTGTTCCGTAAAGGATAACGTTTATTTATATCGAATATTTTTTCGGGTATCCGTAAATTTTAATTTTTATATTTTCAAGACGTTTTAACGAGCGAATTAATAAGGTATTATTGTTATCTTGAAATTAGAAAAATAAATTTCGTACCAATACTATCAAGGTGTCGGTATGCGTGCGGCGCCGGGTCTTCCGAAAACACGAGATGACTTCTCGTTTTTGAATTTTGATCATCAGTAAATGTCAGGAAATAATTTATTCGCATCATTCGTTTATGAACGCTACTCGTGTTTGCATAATTCATATAAAAGTAAAGATTCGTACGCGAAAATGCTTAAGATGATTTAAATCAATCCTTAATAAACGATTACCTCGTTCTTTACAGGTGAATAATGACTTGGAAATTTACGGGTGGCTACAGTACCTACCCCTTAAGGGAACCTCGTCCTTGAGGTTAAGTTTGTGTTAGTCGCTTATGTGACAAAGAGAAATTTTTGAAATTTTCTAGTTTTGTTTGCAAACGTGATGTGGATTAATTCATTTGAATGAAAAGAATATTTCAAGAGGCGTAATTTCTTTGGGATGAAAAATTGGGTGAGAGATTTGCATCCTCGAATGGATCCTATAAAATCAGTTTTTATACGTGATGCAAATAAAGAAATTTCGAAAAAGTTGATGTTTTGGCATTTCTTAGCATAAGAAGTTTTGATAAGGTTTTGACCAGAACACTTTTGACTCGTTAAAATAAATCTTTTTAGAAAAATTACCACGAGTTTTATTGTTGACACAATTGCGACTTAGAGAGAGGTCCTTGAAAGTGAAAACGTTAAACAAAAAGAAAATGTGGTCGGGTGTGTATAACCTCATGAGTTCTAAATGTAAAAAAATGTAGAGAGAGTCTTTAAAATTTCAGAAGAGAGCTTGGCGTATGTAAAGAAAGTTGCTGAACCTCATCTTTTGTGATGAAAACTTGTTAACTAAAGTTTTGAGCGTCAACATGGAATCAGTTCCAAGTTGGAGGTTTTTATGTGGATTCAAAAGTTGTTTCTCTATTTCAAATAATTTCAAATACCTTGGCCTTTGTAGATAATGAATCAGTTTTGTTTCCAAGCATTTCCTATTAAAATGTTTATTTATTATTTTTAAAACAAGGCGCTTCTTTTTACTCCGAGAGTTGGTTTATTTACAAAAGAAATATCGATTATCCTTTAAAGCTTTTCAAGGGAGTAAATAGTTTATAAGGAAATTGCAGTAAGGTTTAAGGAAAGTTCACAAAACTACTTTATTGAGTAAGAAGAAAGTATTTTTACCATTCACAGTTTAATAATAAATCGTAATTTGTGGTTCGGTATTAAGGCGACGACTTGGTACCATGATTTTTAAAATAGCTTATCAATCAAATAGCAAACGATTTATTATTTATAGAACAACGTCGCAGTTAACTAGTGATATTTTTCATATGACAACAATTTAGGTTGTAAAATAACTCGTGAAAAAAAAATTCGTAAAATAGTCTATAAGAAAACAACCCATTGTTTGTTAGTAGAAGATTTCGTAGTTCAAGAAATAGGGTGGTAGTAAAATACTTATTGTGGTAAAGGAAAAATAGTTTGTGAGGTAAGAGTACCAAGTTTTATGGTTTTAAATTAGACCGTGGCTAAAACAGGTCACTAAAAGGGTAAAATAGTTTATAAGACCGTAATATAACTTGCAGGAAACATTTGTAATATAGATTGCAAATTGCTATCGTAATTGTTTGTTCTTTCATAAAATAATAGTAAGGTAATTAATTGGTTTAATAGTTTGCAAAGCATTAGTAAGGTTATTGTTTATAAAGTATTTGTAAAGTCGTAAATTTTGGTATAATGGTACAGTAGTAAGACTTTTTGTAGAATGACCGTGAAGTGATCGGAAAAATAGTTGAAAGTAGTTTGCGACAAAGTTTACTATTTCATAAGAGGGTAGTAGGGCAGACAGTTGGTGTTTAAAAGGGATGAGTGAAAGATTAGGGATTTGTTCTCAGAAAAAGTGACCCGAGTTGCAAGCTAACCCTTGGTATGTTTTTAGATCATTTTAGATGTTCGTTTATTATTTATGTTTACCGAGGGGTTCCTTTGTAGATGTCAAGGTATTTTGTTTCCTAGAATGGCTAGAGATGTAATCCGGTTCATCGATTGAGAACGAGCTTTGGGGTAGGGGTGACACTGTTTTCGCAATGGATGACGAGATGACTTCGATCTCAACGCTTAAGATAATGATAATAGAATGGGATGATAGAGACATGGGTTGCAATGATTCAACAATAGAGGTTTAATGATTCCATAATGAAGATGATAAGTCGATGGGATGGGAAACAGAAGACATGGTATTATAGCTACCCAAAAATATAATCTAAACTTAGAGTAATGTCGTGTGGTAATTAAAGTCTTATTTAGTCGCGCATAATTCGCTAAAAAAATCTAAATGGTAAATGTAATCGTTAACTCGCATCATGCAACATTTCACTGGTTATGTATTATCTGCTAAGCAAATCTCATACATAACGTAGGCACGGCGGACGCGAAGTGGTGGCGTAAAGTGGTCCATTTCAACATGGATCACTGTGATGTCCTTGCGCGAAGTGGTAGTGTGCATCATCTGCCAAGCAAATCTCCATGCACGTTGCTAGTAAGATGTAGACGCGGAGGCGTAGGGTAGTGGTGTAAATTGGTCAGTTTCGAGAGTGTAGTAATGAGAAAGGCGTTCCACTTAGGAGAAACGTATCGTAGTGAGAAAATGTTGTGACATCAGTGTGTGATGTGTAGGAGTAAACCCTTATAACTCTTATGATGAAAACTTTACTCTTTTTAGAAGTCAATCAGGAGGTCAACTAGACATAACACTATTATAACTACTTTCAGTATTGCAACATTCACCTCTGAGTCAGACATAGGTGATCAAGCTATGTCCCACTGTCCCTGGTTGAATATAGGTGATCAGTCTATATTCACCCGAGGTTTAATGAATCTTGCAATGCTTAGCTTAGTTATACCGGTAACATGTCCTAATGCCTTCAAAGTTTATTATGGAAGGTTGAACAGTTATTTAATTTATGTGGGGGAGAAGGCGTAGCGCTGTGGTACGTAAACATACGTCTAAGCAAAGTAATCATAGCTAATAGTGAGTGATGAGTGTCTAAATACTCATCATTTTTGTACAATCTAAACTGCAAAATCATCTGAAAACACTCAGAAACGTATCAAAATGATAAAAATATCACAAATCAGTGTTTTATATGTTTTAAATGCAAAAAGATCAAAATCAAATGAAAAATGTCTCAAGTTTGCAAAATTGGCAGTTTTAGTCCCCCAAGTTTTAAAAGTTGTCCAATCTAGTCCCTGGAATTCAAAAATGTGAAGTTTTGTCATTCAAGGTCCCTGAAATATTCTAAGTTGTTAAAAAATGGTCCTTGAATGATTCTTGGGTCAAATGGCAGAAAAGGTCCCTAAACTTTGAAAAAATTGCAAAATTAGTCCTTGGATATTATAAAAATGGAATTTTATGCAAAAAGGGTCCTTGTACTATCAAAGTTTGTCAAGTTTGGTCCTTGTGATAAGTTTGGAAAAGTGACATGTTCAGTCCTTCATCTTTGCACAAATTACATAATTGGTCCTTGTGTATACTAAACCAAACCGGACACCCTTTTTAATATCCAAAGCCCAAATCCAATATCCAATCCTGTTGGCCCATATCCAAGCCCAAGCCATTTTTGACCCTTGAGCCATGACCCTCCACCCTTGACCCTTGGACCCCGTTATTATACACTTCGGTCAAACAAGTCAAACACGCGCCAAATATACCAGCACTGTTCATCTCCTCACATATCACTGTAATTCCAAAAACCAGAGGTGGTTTTCCATCTTTTTCAAACTCACCACTTGCCTCACCTCACCCTCACCTTACCTTGTCCCCCTCCACCTCCACATCTTCCCAAAACCCATTAATGTTTGAAACCTGCTCAAAGAAGAAATTGGCGCCAAAAATCTACTTTGATGGTTAAGATGATTTAGAGAGATCCAAGGGCTGGAAATTGGTGGGAAGCAATCAGAGATGTCATCAGAGTTCAAAAAGTCTATAAGGGAGTGGGGAGATGCATTGTATCAATATATCTAGTGTAATTTTCATTTTCTTAAGTCGTTTTTAGCTTACTTTTAATTTCAGTGTATGTTTTAGTCTTAAAACTCTGTATTTCAAGTTTTTATGTTATAATAAAGCTTTTGTGAAACATCAATTCAAGTCTCAAGTTATATCTCAGATTATGCAAATTTTCCTTATTTTAAAAATCTCAAGAATGATCAAATGTTGTTTGTAGATGTTATTATGGACTGATATAGCACATGTAAGCTCCTATAAAGCTTATTCAAGCTTTTAGAAACACTAAAAGCCAGTTTAGAAGCAAAAATCAAAAATCACCAAAAATACAAATTAAATAGTTGAAAATTCAAAAATCACATGGAAATGGTGTTCACAGCTGGAGCAGGGTAGATTGTGGATGGCCTTGGGTTAGAAGCTTTGTGGAAAGCTATAGGTTGTGTGTTTGTGCATCAATTCTCAGTTTTGAGCTTGGAAGCCATTGTAAGCCATTTGCTCAATTTTGGCATTCTTCTGTTTTAGCTATTTCATAGTTTAAATCTTGGTGTTTTATTGTTAATTAGTTATAATTAAGCATAATTAACTAATAAAATAGATAGCTTGTTTATTTAAATTTGTAGTTAGAAAAATCTCATTTTGACAGTAAAAATAGCATTACCATAATTCTTGTGTTTCATGTTGTTAATGCTGTTGTTTCATGTTTATTTAGTCTTATGTAATGATTATATAAGGTCTGCAATCAGTTTCATGGGTTAAATCTGTGTTTTGCTCTAAAAATCACCAAATCAGTCATATAAAGTCTTGTTTGGATTTGTGAGTTAAACTGTCTTAAAGATTGTTTGAGTGGTTGTTGGTTATTGTCTTGTATCACACTTGGCCTAATTAACTCAAAGAAACCAAGAAACACAGACCTTGATTAAGCAAAAGTCAAAATCTCTTTTGATCAAATCTTGTTAACTCACTGTTGGACTTTAATGATTCATGGTCATGATGTTGTGTTTATAAGTTGTTAAAATTGATCAAATCAATCTTTATATACCTTAATACATCTTATTCAGTCCACAGGATCAAATCAAAGTTCATTTTAGTCAACTCTTTTGGATTTTATAAAAAGTCAAATTTGCCTTTGGTCATTTTTGAATTAAAAAGATAATTTTACTGTGTGTTTAATATTGAGGTTTAGGATATAAGCTTTTGGGAAACTAAATTTCAGTTGCTAAACTTAATTAGAAAAAAACTAGTTTTTCTTTAATCAGCTTTTTAAGTGCTTATTTTCTTATTTCTTTTGGACCCTTGTCTGATATTGATGCCCTGTGCACAGTTGGGTAGTCCAACTTGATAAGCTCACACAGAGCTTATTAGTTGGTATAAGCTTGTGATCTTTGGTTCTTTGGAAAGCCAACATGACCATCTTGAGGTCTCAAGCTTGGTTTTTCCTTTTCTAGCTTGTTTGGTAGGGCTGCAATAAGCTCAAACTTTGTCCCATTTCTGTTTTTCAACACAAGAGTCATAAGTGCTTATCTGCTTATTCTAGCTTTTCAGTATGTTTGTCTTTGTCTTTTAGCTTCATTTGAGTAGCATTAACCTATTTGTAGCTTATTTGAGCTTTTGTTTCAGCTTGTGAGCTTGTTTGAGCCTATTTCACCAAAATAAGCTCTTAAGCCCACTGTTTGCTCATAAGCTCACTCAAACTGCTTATTTTAAGTTTGTAAAATTTTTGTGTTTGTTAAAGTAGCTTATAATCAGTAGTTAAGTAGTTTTCAAAAAGAAAATCCAGAAAAACATCAATTTAAAAATAGTGATAGCATTTATTTAATAGTTTTTAGCTTTTTGATTTTTCTTTTCATCTTATTAATAAGTAAATCTAGTTTTTATATTTTTCTTAGTTTTCTGTCACCTTAAGTTATTTTTAGAAAAAGTTTCATAATTTTCCTAATTTTTTTAGTATTTATTAGAATTTTAAATAGTTAAAAGTATTAAATAATTAGTAATAAATATATAAAAAGTCTAAAAAATATATTTTCAGTTTTAAAATAAGTTTTATCATATTTTAGATTTTTCTGAATCATAATTTTATTTTTCTAGCCTTATTTCATATTTTCTTTTATTTTAGAGTATTAATAAATAGTTAAAATAGTTTTTAATTAATAATAATTAATTAAATAGTTATAAAAATAATTTTCTTTTTCCAATAATTTTATTTTATTTTTAGGTTTCTCAAAATGTCATTTTTATATTTTTAGGTCTTTTATTTCTTAGATTCACTTTTTATTTTGTATGTATACGTAGTTTTTAAACGTACGTTTTACGTTTGTTTTGTCTGATTGTTGTGCTTTCCAATTCTGTTTCCAATTCCATTCCAATCAATCAATAGTGTATTAATTCATCAAAACCTTTACTGATCACTATCCTTAGTGATCATTCTATCATCTGATCAAGTGTTTACACACCATTGAGTCTCCGTGGGACTTAACGACCCGGGAATTCATTATATTCTCTGATCTTCATTGCATTTGTGTTTTAACTGTTTTAAGTTTCTTACGGTCAGCCATTCACAAGTGGCTAGCTTGTGTGAGATAGCTTGACGGTTTAGCACAGATCAAATTTTGGCGCCGCTGCCGAGGAGGCTTTAGCGTGTGTTAAACTTTTTTTCAGACCCATTCTTGCATATACCACCATTTGTAAAAAGTTTTTTTTTTGTAAAGTTATAAAATATCAAAAAGTTCATTAGCACTTTTCCTAAAGTGTTAACAACACCAAAAAAATTATAAAACAACAAAACAATCGGAACGTTTTCTATCTTGTATTTTCTTTGAGGTGATTCTTAAAGAGATACGATTTGGCTAAACGAGACGATATCAAAAATATTGTCCAAAAAGTTTTTGAACCCTTTGCACAAATCTATACCTACGTCTTTTCAGTGGTACTTAATAATTACATAAAAATCAACCACCGCAAATCAAGGCAGTACACCTACTAACTGGGGGTGTGACCATAATAAGTTCCCGAACCACAGATTTAAAACTTGCCTTTGTGTCCTTGTGATTTGGTGTACCTTTTTCAAAGGAGCCATTTCATTTGTGATTATTGGTTAAGTTCGCTTGTCGTTTTGCCTTGCATTTGTTTTGAAAATTGATTTTTATACTTAGTGCATGCGCACTCGTTCTTCCAGTTCTACAAGTCCACTTTCTGAGCTTGGAAACATTCCTCGTAGACGTAGAGGACGTTCTGCTCCTTCAGCCGTGACTGAGGAACGTCTACCACCACCACCACCTGTCGTAATGGCAGAAGATAAACCCATGAATGAGCTTCTCTAAGCACCCATCGAGGGTTACGGAGATGCTATTGTTGTCCCAGCCATCGTGGCTGATACTTTTGAGCTCAAAACCGGGTTGCTTAATCTAGTAACCCAAAGCCAATTCTATGGTTTTGAGCGGGATGATCCTCATGCACACATTCGATGGTTTAACAAGATTGCATCTACCATCAAGTACAAGAATGTCCCACATGAAGCTATCAAGCTTCTTCTGTTCCCATTTTCTCTAGAGGGACAAGCCCGGAATTGGCTTGAGAAACAACCCCCTCGTTCTATTGAGACATGGGAAGATCTAGTCACCAAGTTTGTTAACGAGTTCTATCCTCCATCCCGAACCACAAGTCTTAAGAATGAGATAATGAAATTTTCTCAGAGATTTGATGAATCATTCGGGGAGGCATGGGATCGTTACAAAGAGTTGCTTCGCAAGTGTCCGCATCATGATTTTACCGAATTAATGCAAATGGATACTTTCTATAATGGTCTCAATCAGACTAATCAAGACTCTTTGAATGCCTCCGCGGGAGGTAATTTCCTGAGCAAGACTACCAAAGAAGCCTTGCAAATCATTGAGAACAAATCTCAGGTCCGTCCTTTCCGAGCAAAGACATATCAGTCTAATGCTGGACCTTCTTCTTCATCTCCCGTGAGTACATCTAGCACCGATGCTAAGATTGACAAACTCACAGATATTGTTCAGGCTTTGGTTCTTGCTAATCAAAAGAAAGTGACCTTCACACAGACACCAACACATGGTGAAGTGAAGAAAGTCGAGAGTTTTGTTACTTGTGGTGGTCCTCATGCATACTACAACTGCACTGCCACCGATGGTAGTCCATTTGAAGCCAATGCTCTAGCCGGTAGTTCACAGCAAGGAGGTGCTCAATACCGTCCTCAAAATGAACCACACTACCGTGCTAACACTAATCAGGCACCACCCGGTTTTAACCAGAATCATAACATGCAAAACCGGAATCAGAACCAACCTAGAATGAACCAAGGTTATCAAAACCAAGGTAATTTCTATCCTGCACCAAATCAAGGTTTCCAACATCAAGGAAACCTTAATCAAAACAATTTCAATCGAGGGAATCAATTTCATGGGAATATGAATCCTAATCAAGGAAATTTTCAAAACCAAGGCCCTAATCCTAATATTAGAGGCCAGAATTTTCCTAATCCACCTCCCGCCATTGTTCCAACTGGCCCATCATCTGATGAGTTGTTGAAACAATTCATGAAGTCCCAAGATGAAATGAACATGTTGTTGGTCAGTCAGATCGCTGATCTTAAGAAGTCTTTAAATGATCAACCCTCGGGCTCAGGAAAACTTCCGAGCAACACGATCGCTAACCCGAGGGGCGATGCAAAGGCGATCACAACCAGAAGTGGTGTTTCATATGATGGACCTGCTATTCCTACTACCTCTTCTTCTTCTCTCCCAAAGGTAGTAGAAAGTGAACCTCCGACACACAATGGACCTTTGACTCCAATGCCTCCTCCACCTGTGGCAATGAGTCAAGTTACCAAGGATACAACGGACAAGGTGCATTATTCAAGCCCACGAAGTACCGCACACGTCCTACCTTCGGTAGTCCAACCTCAAGTTGTCCAGAAACCCAAGTCAAATCCAGGAGTTGTTTTTGAACCTCCAGTAGCTCCCGTTGAAAACCAGAAATCCAAATCTTCTATTCCTTACCCATCACGTTTGAATGAGCAAAAGCTCCGCGAGAAAGCCAGTCATCAAATGGACAAATTTTTCCAAATTTTCCAAGAGTTACATTTTGACATAAGCTTTGCGGATGCTATCATGCTGATGCCTAAGTTTGCATCAACTCTCAAACACATGTTAAGCAACAAGGAAAAGCTGTTTGAAATGGCTAAAACTCCTCTAAAAGAGAACTGCTCAGCAGTCATCCTGAAGAAGCTTCCTGAAAATCTTGGAGATCCTGGGAAATTTCTCTTACCTTGTGTATTTCCAGGAATGGTTGAATGCTTTGCCCTAGCCGATCTTGGTGCAAGCATCAATCTGATGCCTTATTCAGTATGGAAGAAACTTTCTCTTCCGGAACTCACTCCTACATGCATGACTCTCGAGCTTGCAGATCGTTCCATATCCCGTCCTCTTGGCATTGCCGTGGACGTATTTGTGAAAGTAGGAAAGTTCCATTTTCCAGCTGACTTCGTGGTTGTTGATCTTGATGCCGATCATCGGGTTCCTCTCATTGTTGGTCGAGGATTCCTGAGAACGGGCCGTGCTCTCATTGATGTATTTGAGCAAGAAATCACATTACGTGTTGGTAATGAAGCTGTCACCTTTAACCTTGATCAAACTTCGAGGTACTCCACAAACTATGATTCTGAGTCGGTTAACCGAATAGATATCATCGATGTTGCTTCTGAAGAGTACTCTCAAGAAGTTCTTGGTTATTCTCATAATTCTGTGAGTGGGGATTCCACCACATCTTCTCAACCTATTATAGCCAATTCTACTCCTTCCTTCACTCCGTTTGAGGGAAGCGACTTCATCTTAGATGAGATTGAAGCATACTTGGCTAGTGATTCTGTTCCATGGGAAATTGATCATGCTCCAATTGACATTGAGGGGGACATACTTCTCATTGAGAAGTTGCTTAATGATGATCCATCATCAACCCCTCACTCTAGTGATTCAATTCCTAATAAGATTAATCAAAATGAGATTAATTTGGAGGGAGGTATTCTTCTTAAGAAGTTGTTAAATCAGGACACTTCCCCTCCTCTCCCTCCCTTAAAGCTTCATAACAAGGAAGTCAAGTCAGTTGAGAAAACTGAAGAATTTCCTGAGGTTGAGCTTAAGGACTTACCTCCTCATCTCGAGTATGCATTTCTTGAAGGTGATGATAAATTACCTATCATTATTGCTCGAGATTTGAGTAAAGATGAAAAAGCTGCTCTCATAAAGATCTTGAAGTCACACAAGCAAGCAATTGCTTGGAAACTCTCTGACATTAAGGGTATCAACCCTGAATTTTGTAGTCACAAAATCTTGATGGAGGATGACTTCAAACCAGCAGTTCAACATCAGAGAAGAGTGAATCCAAAAATCCATGATGTTATCAAACAAGAGGTTATCAAAATTCTTGATGCAGGATTGATTTACCCGATCTCAGATAGTCCTTGGGTTAGCCCAATTCATTGTGTTCCGAAAAAGGGTGGCATTACTGTTGTCACAAATGAAGATAACGAGTTAATTCCAACTCGATTGGTGACGGGATGGCGTGTGTGTATTGACTATCGTAAGTTAAATGACGCCACCCGTAAAGACCATTTTCCTCTACCCTTCATGGACCAAATGCTTGAGAGATTAGCAGGGAACGAGTACTATTGTTTCCTTGATGGTTTCTCGGGTTATTTTCAGATTCCCATTGATCCACAGGATCAAGAGAAAACCACATTCACCTGCCCATACGGAACTTTTGCCTACAAATGTATGCCTTTTGGCTTATGTAATGCTCCTGGCACGTTCCAACGATGTATGATGGCCATATTCCACGACATGATCGGGGAAACAATGGAGGTGTTTATGGATGACTTCTCGGTCATTGGGGATTCATTTCAAACATGTCTCTACCATGTAGATAAAATGCTTCAAAGGTGTGAAGACACCAATCTTTGTCTAAATTGGGAGAAGAGCCACTTTATGGTCAAAGAAGGCATAGTCCTTGGCCATAAGATTTCCAAGAACGAGATTGAGGTAGATAGAGCAAAAGTTGATGTTATTGCTAAGTTACCTCATCCTACTACCGTCAAAGGTATTAGGAGTTTTTTAGGTCATGCCGGTTTCTATCGTAGATTCATACAAGATTTTTCCAAAATCGCCCGGCCTATGACCCATCTTCTTGAGAAAGATGCTCCTTTTATCTTCTCACCCTAGTGCATTGAAGCTTTTGAAACATTGAAGAAAAAGCTTACTGAAGCACCCATTCTCGTTGCTCCCTACTGGGACTTGCCTTTTGAGCTCATGTGCGATGCAAGTGATTTTGCTATAGGTGCAGTCCTAGGGCAACGTAGAGCTAAGCATTTTCAGCCTATCCACTACGCAAGTAAAACTATGACTGAAGCTCAAACTCATTACACCACCACAGAAAAAGAGCTATTAGCCGTGGTGTATGTGTTTGAGAAGTTTCGACCATATTTAATCTTGACCAAATGCGTAGTGTATACGGATCACTCGGCTCTCAAATATCTCTTTCCAAAACAAGATGCAAAGCCGAGATTGCTCCGTTGGATTCTCCTCCTGCAAGAATTTGATATCATTATACGTGATAAAAAAGGAGCTAAGAATCTAGCTGCTGATCATCTGTCCAGATTATAAAACCCTCACCAAGATGTTTTCGAGAAAAAGGAAATAAATGAAACATTTCCTCTCGAGACACTCAATGCGGTTTCTTTTCGTGGAAATTCTACCACCCCATGGTTTGCTGACTTTGCAAATTACCATGCGGGTAACTTCATATTGAAAGGGATGTCGACCCAACAGAAGAACAAATTCTTCAAAGATGTTAAACATTATTTCTGGGACGACCCCTACTTATTCAAAATCTGTGCGGATCAAGTCATCCGACGGTGTGTTTATGGACAGGAAGCTCTTGACATTCTCAAAGCTTGCCATGCTGGACCCACCGGGGGCCATCATAGTCCAAACTACACCGCCAAAAAGGTGTTTGATTCCGGGTTTTATTGGCCCACAATCTATAAGGATGCCCACGAATTTGTCAAAGCCTGTGACGCTTGTCAACGTCACGGAAATATATCTCAAAGAAATGAAATGCCGCAAAATACCATTCAAGTTTGTGAGATCTTTGACATATGGGGTATTGACTTTATGGGGCCATTTCCATCTTCTCGAGGTAACAAGTACATACTCGTGGCTGTTGACTATTTGTCAAAATGGGTTGAAGCAAAAGCTTTACCTACCAATGATGCCCGAGTTGTTGTGAAGTTTTTGAAATCTCTTTTTGCTAGGTTTGGAACTCCGAGAGCGATAATCAGTGATCGTGGTACACATTTCTGCAATGACCAATTTGATCATGTCATGCAAAAGTATGGTGTTACCCACCGTCTCTCTACTGCATACCACCCCCAAACAAGTGGGCAGGTGGAAGTTTCCAACCGTGGTATTAAAAGAATCCTTGAAAGGACAGTAGGCGAAAATCGTGCATCCTGGTCGGATAAACTGGATGACGCACTCTGGGCCTTCCGTACAGCTTACAAAACAACCATCGGGTGTACTCCATACAAGCTAGTGTACGGAAAGGCATGTCATCTTCCGATTGAGCTAGAGCACAAGGCATACTGGGCCTTAAAACATGCCAACTTCGATATACAGACAGCTGGTGATCATAGAAAAGTTCAAATGAATGAATTAAATGAACTTCGTGATCAAGCATACGAGAACTCTTTGATCTACAAGCAAAAGACGAAGAAGATTCATGACTCTAAAATCAAGAACCGCGTTTTCAACGTTGGTGATCGAGTCCTTCTTTTCAATTCAAGATTGAAGATATTCTCGGGAAAGCTCAAGTCCCGCTGGTCTGGTCCATTTACTATCGTTAAAGTTTATCCTTATGGTACCATTGAGTTATCTCAACCCGATGGTCCTAATTTTAAAGTGAATGGTCATCGAGTGAAGCATTATTTTGGAGAGGACATTCCCCCTGTGGTTGTCCCGGATCTTCAAACTTTCCCAATGAACCAATGAATGCGGAGATCGAGTCAAGCTAGTGACTCGGGAATCAAAAACATTAGCATACACCATATGGGTTTTCACCCATATTTCTGTCTTCTTTCTCTGTTCTACCACCCTAGTGTGGGGGAGTTTCCCCCACGCTGTTGTAAATAAAATCAATATAAAAAAAAAAAAAAAAAATCTC
The DNA here is from genome assembly GCA_019973895.1 of Chrysanthemum seticuspe. NCBI lineage: Eukaryota > Viridiplantae > Streptophyta > Magnoliopsida > Asterales > Asteraceae > Chrysanthemum > Chrysanthemum seticuspe. The sequence goes on along the minus strand of BPTQ01000009.1, from coordinate 52,839,163 downwards.
TTTCATAATAATGGCCGTAGTATTTCCCTTTTACGTTCTCAGTTTCGGCATAACCGCCGGTACTTTGAATATTGAGGGCAATATTCATTTCTAAGTGTGGGGGGGAATTCTCACGAATTTTATCATATATTATCCACCCAATTCCCCCGTTTTTGGCCAAATTTTTTTTTGGAGTAAGTGTTTTTCACTTACTCAGCTTGGTTATCAGTCCGCCATGTCTAATAGACAAAAGGATTGGCTAATCCAGGAGCAAACGGCTCTTGGTAAAGATTTCTCAAATCCGTTTATGGCTTGCAATTTGCCCAAAATTGTATGGTATTCAACTCACCATATCCTAAAAAGTGAAGAGTTGGCTAGCCCGCAAGTTTATGGCTTGTGGTAAAGGCAGTGGAAAAACCATAATTGGTAATCAGCTCACCAAAGATAATACTGATAATTTATCTAAGAGTTGGCTAGTCTAGAGCAAACGGCTTCTGGTAAAGACAAATCAAATCCGTTTACAGCTTATGATTTGCTCAAAATCATTTGGTTATCGTTGTACCAAGGTTCTTACTTTGAACTGAAACAATTGGCTACTCCAGAAGTGATGGCTTTTGGTAAAGAGTTCTTTAAAATCCATTAAAGTTTCAAATCATTGCTAGGGACTAGCAATATCTCAGTGTGGGGGATTGATGAGTGTCTAAATACTCATCATTTTTGTACAATCTAAACTGCAAAATCATCTGAAAACACTCAGAAACGCATCAAAATGATGAAAATATCACAAATCAGTGTTTTATGTGTTTTAAATGCAAAAAGATCAAAATCAGATGAAAAATGTCTCAAGTTTGCAAAATTGGCAGTTTTAGTCCCCCAAGTTTTAAAAGTTGTCCAATCTAGTCCCTGGAATTCAAAAATGTGAAGTTTTGTCATTAAAGGTCCCTGAAATATTCTAAGTTGTTAAAAAATGGTCCTTGAATGATTCTTGGGTCAAATGGCAGAAAAGGTCCCTAAACTTTGAAAAAATTGCAAAATTAGTCCTTGGATATTATAAAAATGGAATTTTATGCAAAAAGGGTCCTTGTACTATCAAAGTTTGTCAAGTTTGGTCCTTGTGATAAGTTTGGAAAAGTGACATGTTCAGTCCTTCATCTTTGCACAAATTACATAATTGGTCCTTGTGTATACTAAACCAAACCGGACACCCTTTTTAATATCCAAAGCCCAAATCCAATATCCAATCCTGTTGGCCCATATCCAAGCCCAAGCCATTTTTGACCCTTGAGCCATGACCCTCCACCCTTGACCCTTGGACCCCGTTATTATACACTTCGGTCAAACAAGTCAAACACGCGCCAAATATACCAGCACTGTTCATCTCCTCACATATCACTGTAATTCCAAAAACCAGAGGTGGTTTTCCATCTTTTTCAAACTCACCACTTGCCTCACCTCACCCTCACCTTACCTTGTCCCCCTCCACCTCCACATCTTCCCAAAAACCATTAATGTTTGAAACCTGCTCAAAGAAGAAATTGGCGCCAAAAATCTACTTGGATGGTTAAGATGATTTAGAGAGATCCAAGGGCTGGAAATTGGTGGGAAGCAATCAGAGATGTCATCAGAGTTCAAAAAGTCTATAAAGGAGTGGGGAGATGCATTGTATCAATATATCTAGTGTAATTTTCATTTTCTTAAGTCGTTTTTAGTTTACTTTTAATTTCAGTGTATGTTTTAGTCTTAAAACTCTGTATTTCAAGTTTTTATGTTATAATAAAGCTTTTGTGAAACATCAATTCAAGTCGCAAGTTATATCTAAGATTATGCAAATTTTCCTTATTTTAAAAATCTCAAGAATGATCAAATGTTGTTTGTAGATGTTATTATGGACTGATATAGCACATGTAAGCTCCTATAAAGCTTATTCAAGCTTTTAGAAACACTAAAAGTCAGTTTAGAAGCAAAAATCAAAAATCACCAAAAATACAAATTAAATAGTTGAAAATTCAAAAATCACATGGAAATGGTGTTCACAGCTGGAGCAGGGTAGATTGTGGATGGCCTTGGGTTAGAAGCTTTGTGGAAAGCTATAGGTTGTGTGTTTGTGCATCAATTCTCAGTTTTGAGCTTGGAAGCCATTGTAAGCCATTTGCTCAATTTTGGCATTCTTCTGTTTTAGCTATTTCATAGTTTAAATCTTGGTGTTTTATTGTTAATTAGTTATAATTAAGCATAATTAACTAATAAAATAGATAGCTTGTTTATTTAAATTTGTAGTTAGAAAAATCTCATTTTGACAGTAAAAATAGCATTACCATAATTCTTGTGTTTCATGTTGTTAATGCTGTTGTTTCATGTTTATTTAGTCTTATGTAATGATTATATAAGGTCTGCAATCAGTTTCATGGGTTAAATCTGTGTTTTGCTCTAAAAATCACCAAATCAGTCATATAAAGTCTTGTTTGGATTTGTGAGTTAAACTGTCTTAAAGATTGTTTGAGTGGTTGCTGGTTATTGTCTTGTATCACACTTGGCCTAATTAACTCAAAGAAACCAAGAAACACAGACCTTGATTAAGCAAAAGTCAAAATCTCTTTTGATCAAATCTTGTTAACTCACTGTTGGACTTTAATGATTCATGGTCATGATGTTGTGTTTATAAGTTGTTAAAATTGATCAAATCAGTCTTTATATACCTTAATACATCTTATTCAGTCCACAGGATCAAATCAAAGTTCATTTTAGTCAACTCTTTTGGATTTTATAAAAAGTCAAATTTGCCTTTAGTCGTTTTTGAATTAAAAAGATAATTTTACTGTGTGTTTAATATTGAGGTTTAGGATATAAGCTTTTGGGAAACTAAAGTTCAGTTGCTAAACTTAATTAGAAAAATACTAGTTTTCCTTTAATCAGCTTTTTAAGTGCTTATTTTCTTATTTCTTTTGGACCCTTGTCTGATATTGATGCCCTGTACACAGTTGGGTAGTCCAACTTGATAAGCTCACACAGAGCTTATTAGTTGGTATAAGCTTGTGATCTTTGGTTCTTTGGAAAGCCAACCTGACCATCTTGAGGTCTCAAGCTTGGTTTTTCCTTTTCTAGCTTGTTTGGTAGGGCTGCAATAAGCTCAAACTTTGTCCCATTTCTGTTTTTCAACACAAGAGTCATAAGTGCTTATCTGCTTATTCTAGCTTTTCACTATGCTTGTCTTTGTCTTTTAGCTTCATTTGAGTAGCATTAACCTATTTGTAGCTTATTTGAGCTTTTGTTTCAGCTTGTGAGCTTGTTTGAGCCTATTTCATCAAAATAAGCTCTTAAGCCCACTGTTTGCTCATAAGCTCACTCATACTGCTTATTTTAAGTTTGTAAAATTTTTGTGTTTGTTAAAGTAGCTTATAATCAGTAGTTAAGTAGTTTTCAAAAAGAAAATCCAGAAAAACATCAATTTAAAAATAGTGATAGCATTTATTTAATAGTTTTTAGCTTTTTGATTTTTCTTTTCATCTTATTAATAAGCAAATCTAGTTTTTATATTTTTCTTAGTTTTCTGTCACCTTAAGTTATTTTTAGAAAAAGTTTCATAATTTTCCTAATTTTTTTAGTATTTATTAGAATTTTAAATAGTTAAAAGTATTAAATAATTAGTAATAAATATATAAAAAGTCTAAAAAATATATTTTCAGTTTTAAAATAAGTTTTATCATATTTTAGATTTTTCTGAATCATAATTTTATTTTTCTAGCCTTATTTCATATTTTCTTTTATTTTAGAGTATTAATAAATAGTTAAAATAGTTTTTAATTAATAATAATTAATTAAATGGTTATAAAAAATAATTTTCTTTTTCCAATAATTTTATTTTATTTTTAGGTTTCTCAAAATGTCATTTTTATATTTTTAGGTCTTTTATTTCTTAGATTCACTTTTTATTTTGTACGTATACGTAGTTTTTAAACGTACGTTTTACGTTTGTTTTGTCTGATTGTTGTGCTTTCCAATTCTGTTTCCAATTCCATTCCAATCAATCAGTAGTGTAATAATTCATCAAAACCTTTACTGATCACTATCCTTAGTGATCATTCTATCATCTGATCAAGTGTTTACACACCATTGAGTCTCCGTGGGACTTAACGACCCGGGAATTCATTATATTCTCTGATCTTCATTGCATTTGTGTTTTAACTGTTTTAAGTTTCTTACGGTCAGCCATTCACAAGTGGCTAGCTTGTGTGAGATAGCTTGACGGTTTAGCACAGATCAGTGAGACTAAGTTGTCAGTAATTAAACACATATCTTATTAATGATGACTTCAACGAGTCATAAGTGAGGCAATCAGCTTGGCAGGCAGGCATGTGTCGGTCATAGGGTTAAGTTTTTGTAAAAGTGGTTATAGTCTAGGTTTTGAAATTTTCCTAGTTCTCTATAACCTGGCTCTGATACCAATCTGTAACACCCCCAAAAATGGTTTTCAGCGGAAGAAAAGGTTTTTGGGATGCTACTCAATTGGATCATAACACAAAGTGAAAAATAAATATTTTTCTTAAAAGATTTCATTTATTGAAGTAAAATAGAGTTTACAAAAGTTGATTTGTTGCGGAAAAATGGTCCATTAATATAATGTGGTCCCAATTCATATATCAGAGTCATCTATGACCATGCCATGCCAATGCCCAAGTGCCTCCAGAGTTAGCTATCGCCTTTTCATCCTGAAAATACATGCTAAAAAGTCAACACAATGGTTGAGTGAATTCATAGGTTTAGTAATAAAGCAGTTGATCACAAGATTTTCAAGTTTAAAAGAAGCCATGAGCTACGTTGTTATACGCCCATAAAAGATAGTTGATATTATTGCACTAAGCTCATGACACCAAGGCTCAACTGCATACACCTAATTACTGGTGTACGTAATAATATGCCCCCCAAGAGGTAATTGCCAATTACCTAAGAGATTCAAATATGGTGCGCCCCGGTTATTTCCGATAACCGAGTCGGGGTCGTTAATTCCCATAGTACTATCCACAATATTTGCGCTCACTCGCAAGTGACTAATGGTTCATGATGAAGGGGTCTTTTGGCAAACAACTTAGGCAGAGTCATAATATCAAGAGAACAGCAAACAGTTTTCAAGCAATTGTGATCATAAAAGCAGTAGTAGCATGTATTCTCCCCCAAGGAGTTTATAAAAAAGTTAAAAGAGTAAAAGTGGGGTTATGAACTCACCTCGATGAAGAAATCTGAAATAGCGTAAATTCAACTAGTATGAGTGCGCAGTACCGTCACGCGACCTAGATTAGTATAGAAAGTCTTAGTTTATAGTTCTAGGCTTAAGACTCGATGAAGTTTAAGAAAGACTTTCAAGTGGTTGTTGTCGTTATTGCTTGTGTGGCAGCATTTATGTTTAAAATAGTTTTATAAATGTTTGTAAGTATTGGCTCTTGGAAAAGTGTATAAATATATATAAGTATAAAGGTAGAAGTACCTATGACGAATAAAACCTCGTTTCAAACGTATCCCGGTAACGATGTACGGAAAACAACCGCAAATTAAGTATTGTGAATAATAGTCGTTGTCGAACAATACATAAATGATGTTAGTTAATAGTATATATATATATATATATAATAACTAATTAATTAATTAATTAGTGAAAAGAAAGATAGTGGGATTTATTCTATAATTGAAAGTAGTTCGTTTTCATCTTTTATTCTAGTTTTGTAAAAAAAAATCACTAAGTATAGATCTTTAACGTAAATTGGTTATGATCCGTTTGTATGTATTAGTTTTTCCGAAAATCTCATATGTTGCAAATTTCTCATGTAAAACTATATAGCAACGTCAAACCACTTAGTAAATTTATATAGGTTTTAATAAGTTAAAATATGCCAAATAAACTTAATTAAGCAAATAGTCTTTAAAATAAGTGAGATGACCGCGAATTAGACTTTTTGTATATTGTATATCAAAATAGGCCAAAGAGGCTGCGAATTAGACTTTTTGTATATTTTATATCAAAAAGACAAAAGAGGCCGATCCATTTGTGTTTTCAAGTAAGCCAAATATGGTTTCAAATAAGTTATTGTGTTTTACGGAATAAAGTTTATAAACTTCCTGATTTGTTGAAACTTGTAACTAAACATTATTTCAAAAAAACTTCAATAAGATAGTAGAATGGTGCACATGCATTTACAGGACATTGGTAGTAGTTAATTTGACGTTGGTTAACTAAATACCCTAATACAATATTAGTTTAGTTACGTAAATTCAAATAACAGAGGAACCTATACAAAATATAAAATTGTTGTAGTATTAAACTTCAAAGGAAAATAAGCAAATCCGAGCACCCTTAATGGGCTCACTCGGACCAAAATTATTCGGCCAAAGGAAAAAAAAGATCGGGTTGATTCAATCTAAGCCTAATAATTTACAAATAATCTAAGTAAATCTATAAGATAAGCTAATAAGCTAATAAGCTAGTAAGCAAAAATAAACACTTAAGTTTTTAGTATATCTAAGTTTTCCTATGATTTATTAGTGGTAAAAAATGTGTATTATCTTACAAGATTAAATATGAGTAGCATGATTTATAAAATATGCACTAGCTTATTTGCAAGTGCTTATTAGTGTTTTAATGCTTCTAAAAAAAACCACACAAGCTCAACCAAATTACTCTTTCAAAGATTCCATGAAACTGTTGACTTGTATATATCTAAGAATCAATATTGAACTTTTTAATTATTAACTCATTTACATATATATCAACATACTAGGTTTAAGAACATATTCAAATCAAGAAACACAAAGTTTAGATTTTAAATATTCTTACAATAGTTTTATGGATGTGTCGAGTAGATAAGAACCCAAGAATTACCAATCTAATATGAACACAACCCAAGCACACTTTAGACCTTGAATCAAATAGCCAAAGGAAACAATTTTTTTTTTGTGAAGGTTGAAGTGAAATTATGTGATTGCTGCCAAGTGATTCGAACAGATTAAAAGAACAAAGGTAGTAGTGTTTGACTAACTTTCTAAAGTGTAAAGGAGATGTGTGTCTATTTTAAGCTAATGTCATTTTTTTGTTCAAGTATTTATGTGTTTGTTGTGCCCTTAGTCTCGACATCAATAAAAGGGACCAAATAAGAAAATTTTGACTAGCTTTTCTTTATGTGTAAAGTGTGTGTGCGCATATTTGGTTAAAAACAAAGTGCTAAAGCTCAAGTCCTTTTCCAACATGCAAAAACCAACATATGCATGTGATATATGTGAGGGTTGTCGTGTAAGTCAACAAAGGTGTAAAAGATTCACTATTGAGAAAGTAAAAGTTATTATTATTAACTCTATTGTGCATACTTCGTACTGTATAAATTGTTCCGTAAAGGATAACGTTTATTTATATAGAATATTTTTCGGGTATTCGTAAATTTTAATTTTTATATTTTCAAGACGTTTTAACGAGCGAATTAATAAGGTATTATTGTTATCTTGAAATTAGAAAAATAAATTTCGTACCAATACTATCAAGGTGTCGGTATGCTTGCGGCGCCGGGTCTTCCGAAAACACGAGATGACTTCTCGTTTTTGAATTTTGATCATCAGTAAATGTCAGGAAATAATTTATTCGCATCATTCGTTTATGAACGCTACTCGTGTTTGCATAATTCATATAAAAGTAAAGATTCGTACGCGAAAATGCTTAAGATGATTTAAATCAATCCTTAATAAACTATTACCTCGTTCTTTACAGGTGAATAATGACTTGGAAATTTACGGGTGGCTACATTTGTCTAGCCACAGAGAAGATTTTTAATTGGTCAAAATATATTTTTACATGTATGCAAGTCAATGTAAAGAGTTCAACAAAATTTTTGATGTAATCCAAGGTTTGTGCAAGCAGTGTTAAATGAATTTCAACTGCAACCCCATACAAGCATTTATAAAATCCGTTGCCTTAAGCCCAAAGTTTTTCAAAACATGAATAAGGATGGCAATATGGATATTACACCACTTTTTCCTCAAATGCTTGCAAAGATTTCACAGGTACAAAACTCACCCATAATCATTGTTCCAAATATTGATTACACTCCACCAGTTTCTCACATCTATGAGAGGAGGCACAAACAGCCAACTCCTCCCATTACAACACAGCATGTCCCTGATCCTTTTGGTTTAGGAACAAGCAGTGGTGGTTTCAGGCTTCAACCTAGTCCAACTAGGGAGGAATCTGAGCCAATGCCCTATGATTCACCTTTCCCAACAGGTCACACAGTTGGAAGTTTTGAGGGCAGTGGGCAACAAATGGAATTGATGGAACTTTGTACCAAATTAGCAAAGCAGGTTGAATCTCTGGAACAAGACTTGGCACAAGTAAAGAATCAGCATGCCAAGGATATTACACATTTGAAAGAGGAGATTCAGACCTTGAAGGAAGAGTTGCAGGGGTTGAAGCAAAGGAAAACTGCAAAGATTGTGATATCATCTCCATCCTCACCTGATGATGGTGATTCAGAAGATTTCAATAAAGATTTGGGAAATTCTCCCAAACAGGGGAGGAAAACAGATGCTGAAACCAAGGGGAGGAGAATTGACTTTGGAGATAAAGGTGTTTCAAGTAAAGGTACTGAGGAAGCTGATACTCAAGGTAATGAGGAAGCTGATACTCAAGAAGTTCCTCAACAGCAACCAGAGCAAGAAATTTTCAGTACTGCAACCACTGATTTCATTCCCACTGCAGAAGAAGTTACCACTGCTGATCAAGCTATTACCACTGCAGAGGAAGAAATTAAGAAGAAGAAAGGTAAAGCAGTTGTGCAGAGTGAAGAGCAACAAAGAAGGAAGATTTCAAAGAAAGAACAAGCTCAAATTGCTCATGATGCAGAGGTTTCTAGAAAGATCAATGAAGATCAAGTTGCTAATAAGAAAAGGCTGGAAGAGATAGAGATTGCAGACTTCATGGAGGCTAAAAGGCTGGGCAGGATGGACACCACTAATCAAATGGATGTAGATCCAGTTTCCACTGTTCCACCTACAATATTCAGAGAAAAGACTCCAGAGTTCAGCTATGTACCTACAGAACAAGAGATTGAGTTCTTGATTGCTAGTGATCCAGTAGTCAAGAAGAAGGCAATTGACCTAGTTGCAGATAAGTCCTTAACTGAAGAACAAAGAACTGGACAGTTGAAGGATTTCATTCAAATGAAGAATAATCAAGCACTTCAAGATGTTATTGGTTCAGTCAGAAAGGGTCAAAAGAAACCAAGACAACCAACCAAGGCACAAGTCATCTCATACATGAAGACTTATTGTTGCAATGTTGGTGGCTGGAAAAGACATCAATTCAAAGGAATGCCTGATGATAAAGTTGAAGGTATCTACTACAGAGTTAAAAGGCAAGACCAATATTTTATTCCAATGGACTCTAAAGAAGAAGAAAGAAGGTATCCTAATCTGAAGAGATAGGCCAAGGATAGTGAATCTCAGACATTTAAGAAGACAAAATTTGCTGAAGAACAAGAAGTTCCAACTGAGAAATTCACAGAAGAACAGCTGACTGGAATGATATTGATTGAAGAAGAAGATTTTTATCCTGAACCACTGCAAGTCAGACATCCTATTGTTGATTGGGAAGTGTTTACTACTAGCAATTTTGCTCCAACATGGAAGATTACAAGGCTAGGTGGTGAAACTTCATCATTCATTCATTTTGAAGAACTTATCAAAGCATGTGACAGAGAAGACCTTGATACATTGTGGAGATTAGTTCAAGAAAGGTTTGATGCTGAAGATCTTAAAGATAGAAAGGAAATGCAGTTATGGGTAAATCTTAGAAGGCTCTATGAACCAGATGCAAATGATGATTTCTGGAAATTTGCATGTTCTTGTCCTGGTACTAAATGGACTTACTATGATTCATGTGAAGTTCATCATGTTTCTACATCAGATGGAGTGGATGCATTCATGTTTGCTGAGAAAGAATACCCACTCAGAGCTGGAACTCTCACTGTGATGTTGTGTTCAACAATAAGAGTCCATGAAGATACTGAGAAGGTCAGAGCTTTGCTACATAGGATTCAAGATCAATGTTCAAGAGCTATTCAGGCGTTAAGAAGAAAGTGAAGTGTTTGGAAGAATTCCCAAATCCTTGCAGATAATGAAGATTGAAGAAACTTATTGATTTGCAGAGAAATCATAAGTTTAGGGGAGGATTATTGGGAATAAAGCTAACAGTTACCACTGATAAGCTGTGGAAGACACTGCTAAAGATTACACTAGCAGTGGAAACTCATTACCACTGCCAATACATATATTACCACTGCTATTAGGATAATTGTTATATATCCGTGTATTGATAAGTATATAAAAGATCTTGTGTATATTTTATATTGTTAGTACTATACCTATCTTGTAAAGGACTCCTTGTACTATAAAAGGATATCCTAGGTCATTGTTTAAGGTACGTAGAAACACACGAAATACTCACGTAAGCTTTAAGGTGTAACCCTAGTGATAAACAATATCACTCGTATTATTCTTAATAATATTGAAGCTTTGTGTTAAACTGTTTTCACTTACATTACATCATATAAACCATCTTCTAGTATTACTAAGTATATTCCGCGTGCTTATTAATATATATCAAAGTATCACTAACACAAGGTGTGTGTTTAGATCCATCATATACACTTACTTAACTAACAAATCATAGATATGACCATTACAAGTGTTGCGTTATACAAGACTTCTGGACAAAGCTTACTTTATCTAGTCGGGTCACAACATTTTATTTGTAAATTAGCATTCATTTATCTTTGGCCCTTATAATTGAAGTTACGTTTCTACCTTACCTCACTTGCACAACCACAACTTATACACATTTTTTGCAATAGCAAAGAACAATAGAGAATAGACACTATAGATTTTTATGATGAATGCATAACAGTGAAAAACTAAATACCAGCATTTTGAGAGTTACCCCATTTGCATCAAACACTTTTTAAGCATCTTTAAGATCACATAACCTATAAGAAGCCAACACATAAAAACTTGAACATCAGAATTATACCCCCAATTAACCAAGTTTCATCGATTCTTGTACACCATTTAAACATTAACCATGACCATTAGAAAAGTTGTTTTTACTAATATGAAAGAGACAGATAACTAATAAATTGATTCAAAGGCCTTTATTCATTTTGAAAATTGAAGCAGACATTCAAGATTATCATACTTAATTATCAAGTGACATACAAATTAAAAATAATAGTCGATTCAACAAATAATAAAAAAAAACCCGGATTTGAATTTCATTTGGTAGTAATTTCAATTGGTAATAAAATCTTTACCTGATACTAATTGCGATTTTTATGTTGTGCTTAAATTTTGGAATTGAAATCCAGTTTTTTTGAGAACGTGATCTTAATTGAATAAAAGGTTGTGAAACTTAAGGGAGATAGACGTGTATTATGTGACGTGGATTAATTGACGTGGCTTTTTTTGACGTGGCAAAGTGTCCACGTGGCTTTAATGAGCTGTCAAAAATTTCAAAATACTTTCTTTTATTATATATATATATATATATATATATATATATATATATATATATATATATATATATATATATATATATATATATATATATATATATATATATATATATATATATATATATATATTGAATCATAACTAAAAACCTAACATCCTCCCATTTGAGATGAACATATAATGAGAATATAGGGGGTCTTCGATGATCTTCAAATATAAGTCTTTGACGAAAGCGTGATTTCCGAACCTCTCTACTTGAACCTTGAACTTGGGCAAACAATGACTTTCCGATCACAAATTAAGACTACACGGTAGGCTAAGGCGAATGGGTGTAACGAAACAAACATATAGGGTATGAAATGAAAGGAAAGGCTCTAAAGGGTGTATCTAGGGATATCTTGAACTAAAGGTGAGTGCAACAAAAGGGTTTAATATGGGTCAAAAAGTCGAGGTGACTAATCGATAGACACACAAAGATAGGCTATTTAGGTGATAATCCTAAAAATATTACCTTCTCAAACTGATTATTCCATATATATTAAGAGAACTCAACATACCTCGTCTATAGTCTCAAAATGATGCAAAGGCCAAGTTCTAAAATTTACAAGCTACCGGCACACTCATACTTTGGTGGATTTGGGTAAATAAGTGGAAACGGATAAGGCTAATCTCACCATAAAATATCAAGGGTTATAATGTGCTCGACTAAGGTTTAATATGTTAATTCAAATATCGTCATTAAACATTATTTATATTTTATGATCTTTACCTAAGTTTTGTTAATGACAAAGGTAAATTTCATTTTTGTAAAGTATAAAGCTTGTCAAGATTAATAGACATTAAAACAAACTTTCCTTAAATAAAGTCTTCATCACTTAAGCATTTACATTTTGATTAGTTATGTATCAATTACCTTTGATATATTTCTAAACCATAATATGCATCAACATTTTTAGAACAAGTATGTTTTAGTTTCTTAAACACAACATTACATATGTATTTACTTTTAACATATTAATTCTAAAAATAGAAAACAACATATTACATCATGGCTTGCATCACATTGGAAATCTTTAGAAGATTTAATAGAATATTTTGTTTAGATTTGGACTCTACATATCTTACATGATCTTAGTTAGATTTGGGTGATCTTGAAAAGATTTTTGTAATCTTTACTGTCAGACCAACGGAACCAAAAATTAACAAGGGCGGAACCCTTTTTTTGGTTCCGTGGTCCGTGGACTCTGCTGTTCAATTGGCCTATAAATAGCAAGCCAACCAAATTTGTTTTCTCATCCCTTCTTAGCATAAAACACATACATTCTCACATTCTATTACATCTAACTTAGTTTTATTTCATTCTAGTGATTATATTTTGCAGCAAAGAAGATCAAAGCATAATCAAGCTTTAACATTTAGTTGGAAGGTTTGTTTGTTTTGTTGTTATGTGATCTAGTATTGTCCATACATCATTGTTGTACCAAACCATCTTAAACCTCTGAGTGTGAGTGGTTAGTATTTTAGTCCTCAAAATACATAGTGTGTGGGAGTGGTTGTACCCTTGTAAAAGAACTCGATGTCTAGCTTTGTGTCAGAAATATTGTGTAAGCGTCGTGTAAAGGTTTTCTCCGCCGGTTAAAGGAGCTTGTTGATTAGTGAAGATAACTCTCGAGTAAGAGACTCGGGGAGGGGAGTTGGGAAAGGAGAAAGAGTCCTTGTAGACCGAACCACTATAAACATCCTTGTCGTGGTTTGATAGTTTCTTTCCTTATTTACTTATTATATATTGCTTGCATATTATTCTTCACTAACATATCCAAGATCAACATCAATTGATCTTACAATAAAGTTTCAAAACAAAGATTTTAAACGGTAAACTATTCAACCCCCTTCTAGTTTTCCATAATTGGTTTAGAGAGCCTCGTTGCTCAAGATTTTCTAAAATATATTGTATTTTATAAACTTGAACGATCCATGGATTCCGAAAACTTTAAAAAAGGGCAATCTATGCAAAGACCACCACTCTTTGAAACCAATGGATTTGTCTATTGGAAAAACCGTTTTGAAACATATGTAAAATCAAAAGATATAGATCTTTGGTTTGTTATTATTAAAGGTTATTTTAATCCTATAACTAAAGATATTTCAAGTGATTAACAAAAGAAATTAACAGCTAAAAATAATAAAGCTAAAATGATTCTTTATAATGCTTTGCCTAGAAAAGAATATGAAATAATTTTTATGTGTGAAACCGCCAAAGATATTTGGGAATCTTTAATTATTACACATCAAGGGAATTCACAAGTCAAGGATAACAAAATAGACCTTCTTATACAACAATATGAACAATTTGTTATCCCTGAAGATGAAACCATTGATTGTGGATTTGCTCGCTTTAATACTATTGTTACTTCTCTTAAAGCACTTGATGAATCTTTTCATAGTAAGAACTTTGTCAGGAAATTTCTTCGAGCACTCCATCCAAAGCGGAGAGCAAAAGTAACGGCTATTGAGGAATCAAAAGATCTCTCAATAATGTCACTTGACGAGCTAATTGGAAATCTCAAAGTACATGAAATGGTGATGGAGAAAGATTCGGAGATCATCAAAGGAAAAAGAGAGAAAGTCAAATCCATTGCTCTAAATGGCAAGAACGGAATCTAGTGATGATGAAGAATCTTGCTCGGATAGTGAAGACGAGGAGTATGCCATGGCCGTAAGAGATTTCAAAAAGTTTTTTAGAAGAAGAGGAAAGTTCGTAAGGCAACCTCGAGATGAAAAGAAATCATTCCGGAAAGACCGAGATGACAAAAAGGTAAAAGGTGAAAGGAAGTGCTTTAGATGTGGTGATACAAGTCATCTAATAGGAGATTGCCCCAAGCCACCTAAAAGCAAAACTCAACGAGCTTTTGTAAGCTGTGCTTGGAGTGAAAGTGATGATGATGAAGAATCAAATAAGGATGAGATCGCTCTCATGGCACATGAATCAAACGAGGTACATTCCGACTCATCTTACTCTTCTATTGATTATGTGTTAGGAATTAGAAATTCCCAGTATTAAAGAGTTGGTCACCTCAAGTATATGTAATCGATAGAAAGCTCGTAGTCGTAGTTCTTTTAAGTTAAGTAGTAATTCAGTTAAGTAACACCGTGGAGGACGGACGGGTCTTTACCCACTGTATGCCTGATCCACAGCCCGTAGGTGGCGACTTATGTAAGAACTATAAATACTCTCTACCTCCCAAGGTAGAGAGTTGAAGCTCATAATAAGAAATTTCTTTCTCTCACTAAAGTTCCCTAAACCTCTAACTTTCTCTCTCTAGAATTCCATCTATATGCTACTTTGTGTTATGGTTTGATGTGTATGTGAAAAGTTAATATCTTACAATTGGTATCAAGAGCCATGGTTAGATCATATCTTGCATATCTTTGGATTTATAGTGGTTTTTAGGTGGTTTTTGAGTTTGAAAAAGTTTAGTGGTTTTTGCATCATTTGGTTGATTTCTTGTGTTAAAGTTTGAATTTTGTTGGTACTTTTATGTTTAGAATCATCAAAAGTGTTTAGGTTTTCATTTGGTAAGCTTGAATCATCTTGGTTGGGTTGTTTTTGGATTGAAAAGTGAAGTTTATTTGGTTTTTCTAGCTAGCGACTTAGCTCTCGGATTTTTTTCTTGGTAGCGACTTGCTTCACAAAATTGTAGCGAGTTACAGTGTTAAAGCTAGCGAGTTAGAGCTAGCGAGTTAAAGGACAAGTAGTGGACTCTCCACTACGGGTAGCGACTTGTGGTAGCGACTTGGTCTGTAGCGAGTTGCTCTTTAGCGACTTGCGTTGTTGGCGACTTGAGTAGCGAATTACTGCTGAATTTTTGCTAGCGACTTGAGTGTTAGCGAGTTGCTCTTTAGCGACTTGCATTGTTGGCGACTTGAGTAGCGAATTACTGCTGAATTTTTGCTAGCGACTTGAGTGTTAGCGAGTTACTACTTAGCGACTTGCCTTTCTGTTAGCGACTTGGGATTCTAGCGACTTGGCTGTCTAGCGAATTAATTGGTAGCGACTTAGTGCATTTGTCCCTAGCGACTTAGAGCTTTATCATCTAGCGACTTGAGTGATTATTTACGGTTTTCTCTTGATTTAGTAAAATCCCGTGAAAGAATCTATTTCCCGGTTTAATCATTGAGTTATAAAATCCCGTATAATCTGTTAACATGTCTACCAACGTCCCTACTGTCATCTCCACTGTTGCCGAGGATGTACAAGCAGCTGGTTCAGATACTCGTCCACCCATGCTTGACAGAACTGACTACGATTCTTGGGCTCAACGAATCAGATTGTATTGCCTTGGAAAGGAAAATGGGGTCAACATTCTCAAATCCATTGATGAAGGACCATATCGTGTTGAGACGACCAGAGACATACTTGATACTAATGAAGATGGTACTCCTGTTTACGGAATGGACAGACCTAAGATGTATGATGAGCTTGATGATAAGGAGAAAAAGAGATTCGATGCAGATATCAGGGCTTCAAACATTGTTCTTCAAGGTCTTCCTAAAGACATCTACAAGCTGATCAATCACAACACTGATGCAAAAGCAGTTTGGGATAATGTAAAGATGCTTCTCTCAGGTTCAGAATTAACCATGGAAGACAGAGAATCACAACTCTATGACGAGTTTGAGCACTTCAAGATGAAACCAGATGAGAATGTCTATGAGTACTATGTGAGATTTCATAAGTTAGTTAATGACATGAGGAACATCAGAATGACTATGCCTAACATTCAGTTGAGTTCAAAATTTGTAAACAACATGAATCCCGAATGGCACAAGTTTGTTACCGCTGTGAAGCTTACTAAAGGATTGAAGAACACAAACTATGAGCAACTCTATGCCTTCCTCCTTCAGAATGAGAGACATGCCATGTTTGAAAAATTGATTCTCAATCAGTTCAAAACTAACCCAGGAGAGACAAGCTCGTCTAATGATTCAACTGCCTTCTACTCAAACATCGGAATCAAAACCAAAGCTTCACAAGTCATACCCTTGGGTAATGGTAATCACAAACTCATTCCTGATCCTATGTACAAACAAGCTGATGCTGATGCACACGTGGGAAGCTTCATTAATCAACTAGCTCTTCTGATTAGCCAAAACATGAATTCTCTCCCACAAACCAACAACAACCTCAGAACAGCATCTAACCCACACAATCAAGCTACTGTTAAAGATGGAAGGATCGTGGTGCAACCAGTTCAGGAAAGACAGTATGATCAGGGAAGGGGTGGTGCTGGTAGAGGCTATGTGGGCAATCAGAATCGAGGAAGGAATGGTAACCAAGGTCAAGCTAAGCTGATCAAATGCTATAACTGTGGTGGTGAGGGACACATTGCAAGGAACTGCACATCTCCAAAGCGGCCACAGAATGCTGATTACTTCAGAGATAAGATGCTGCTGGCACAAGCTCAGGACAATGGTGTTGCGTTGGATGAAGAGGAATTGCTGTTTCTTGCTGAGGGTAATGCCAAGACCTATGATGCAGATGTGGATGAGCAGCCTATTCAGGAGATAGGTCACAATCATCAGAACGCCTTTCAAGTCGCTGACTGTGATGCTTACGATTCTGATGTAGATGATGGACCTACTGCACACACAATCTTTATGGCTAGCATCTCTCCAATGGTTTCTCCCAAGATCTCTTCTTCACCACAAGCTGGCACATCCAAGGACAAACTCATCTCTGAGGTATTGAAACTATACGATGATGCTGATGTGCAACAGATGCATGACAAAGTACAACCAACTGAAACTATTGAATCAAATATTGAAAATATGGGTCATGTCAATATTGTTCGATACGATCAATACGTGAAACAAAGTGAAAGTGAAGTTGTACCAAGTGATGCATCTTCTGCAGTCAACAATGACTATGTCTTTGATGAATACACTGCATGTGCTCCTGATGATTCCATAATTTCTGAACTAAATGCCTATAAGGAACGTGTCGCTATTTATGAACAACGAGCAAAATTTGAGTTGACCACTCGTGAGCAGGAAATGGATGTCCAAGTAAGTACAGTAATTAGAAAAAGTAAGTTTAGAGAAGAAGTATTGAAACAAGAATTAAATTCCTTGCAAGAAAAACTTTCTAAAACAGCTAAGCAAAAACAAGAACTTCAAGAAAATGTGAAAATGCTTAAGCAAGAATTTAATGCAAAGGAATCAAAACTCTTGAGAGATTTTTCTAATCTGAAAACTTTGAAAAACAAACTTGAAAACAAGTTGTATTTACAAGGAAACACCATTCAGACTGCTCACATGATCACTAAGCATAGAGTTCTAAGCGATAAGCATAGCGTTCCCCTTGTAGAGGAACCAAATCCAGAGGTAATTAAAAAGGCTAGAAATGCTCATAAGGTAATTTATGATGGTAATGAAGTCCTTAAGCCTAGGCAGAAACCTAGTTGCGTTGAGTGCACTGAGGAAGATAAGATTTTAAATGATATCACTAGGGAAAAGATGAATAAGAAGCAAGATGATCCCAAATGCAAAGAGAAAAACATAATCTTCTCTCCTCATGATTACAAGAAGGAAAACTGGATTGCCTTGAACAAGTTTAAACCTCAGACTTTGTTGACTCCCGAACAAGTCTTCTGGAAAATGGATTTAGATAAGCAGAAAGCTGAAAATATTGTAGAAACAAACCCTCCCCTTCGGAAAATGCCTAGAGCAACAGTGTATCCTCCTAATACACCTATGCATCTTGTACCTAGAACAATTGCCACTAAAAGCAAGACATTAATTAGCCAATACGTTATATTCCAACTATTTGTTGATTTTGAGAAAACTTGCAAGAAAAGGATCACTCCCACTGGTATAACTGAAGGAGAAAGAGGTTTTGAACAAATGAAAGAATGTTATTTAACTGAGGTCATGCCCTTCTTTAAACTTCTAAAAGATCACTTTGAGAGTCTTAAAAAGGGGGTAGAAGCTGATATTAAAGGTATAGAAAAGGAATTTGATGCAATGGTTGCTGAAGTTAGTGATTATGAGCGTGCACTAAAATATAATGAGATTGAGAGAAAGAACTTGCATACATTAAATGAGAATCTTATTACTGAATGTGTTGCTCAAGATGTGTTTTTCACTGCTTCAAATTGCTCTATTAATGCTTCCAAATTTCATGAATTATCTGTGGCCCTGAAAGTCTCCCATGATCGTGTCATTGAGCTTGAAAAAACTAATTCTAAACTAAATGAGAAAATTGAACTGGATGATCATGACAATTTGGTTAAACATTTCTCTAAACTAGAAGTTGAGTATTTTAATCTACAACTAAAATATCAACATCTCAAAGAAAATGTCAAAACTTCAAAGATCAAGACATCTTCAGATGCTCCAGAGTTTGATGCAGTTTTTCAAATTAACAAACGAGATGAACAGATTCAAGCTCAGTGTAACACGATCAGAAATTTGAAAGCCCAAATCTCTCAATTAAAGGGTCAAACGAACAATATGACAGGCTCCCAAATGCCTCCTTCTTTAGATTCTCAGAATTCTCAAACGTTTCATCTTCAAAACCTAGTAAATGCTTTACAAAAGGAAAACGAAAGTTTTCTAGAAGAGAATGAAAAGGTTAAACGTCATTTCAATGAGTTGTTTGAATCAATTAAAGTCACTCGTAACAAAAACAACAAACAAATAACTTCATTGCAAAAGGAAATTGAGAATCTGAAAAGTCAGGTAAAAGGGAAAATGCCAATGATCAATGAGGAAAATGTTGTATCTAAGGTTCACTCTGGCAATAAATCTGCTTTATCTGTGACATATGTCCCCCCTCACCTAAGGAACAACAAACTTGCCATTCAAACATATTTCTCATCCCTTAAGGATTGCTTAGAATGCCTGCGTGAGATTGTTGAAGAGGATAAGCTAGAGAAACCTCATGATAATGCAATTGGACATGCATGCTCATATGCCAAACGATCTCAAGAAATCTTAGAATGCTTGATCACCATATGCCCAAAGACATTAGGTGAGAGAGTTAACCCTTTGATTCCATGCTCAATGCCTAAGGCCAAATATGAGATGCACTCGATTCCCAATGTTTTGAATGAAAGTCGCAGTGTACCTTTGAGTAGTTCAGATTCTAGATCTGTCAATGCTAGGAAAGAGAACTCAAATGTGCCTTCTAGAAGTACCAATCTCAGTACATCTAGCTTTATGAAAGTGAACCGTAGTGCACTTGCATGTAGTTCAGATCCCAGCACATCTAAACAGGTGGTGCAAAGAGTAGTAAAACAAACTAATGTTCCCATTCCCTCTACAGGAGTAATCAGTGACATTAAAGGGAGCAGGTCAAAGTCTCAAGACAATACAAGGAATGATAGGACCTCTCAAGCTAAGAATGTGCACTGGAAGAAAGTAGAAGAACAATCTAGGAACCTTAAGTTTGAATCGAATAAAACGAATCGTGTTGATTCTAGTATTAGCCATAAGCGTACTGTAATTAATTCGAATTCTGATACCATTTGCAAAACTTGTACTGATGTTTGCTTGAATTCTGTTTCTAATCATGGATGTGATGTCAATGCTTTGCCTAATGATGTTAATTGTCCAGTTAATATTGTTAATGCTAAAACTCATACTAAAAAGGCTAAAAGGCAAAAGCGAAAGAGAGTTAGAAAACAATGGAAACCCACAGGAAGAACATTCAGCAGAATAGGCTTTTATTGGATACCTGTTGGTCATAAGACTAATCAGATAATGCCCACTAGAAAATGGATGCCTACTGGTAGAACTATTCCCTTAAGAAGTGGTCACACTGTAAATAGGGTTAATACAGACACTAGTATTGCATCTATTCACAATGATTCCATTACCTCACTGTCTGATATGAATGCTTCTATTTCTGATGTGGGTGGTCCAACTGTTGCTACTAACCAAATGGAACCCATTCTTGCATGGGGATCCCAATTATCCAGTCATCCATTCTTGTCTGTGTTCAACTGCAGATCGTTCAAATCGTTCTGTGGTACCTGGACTCAGGCTGTTCCAAGCATATGACTGGAGACCGGTCACGGCTCATGAACTTCGTGAGCAAATTCATCGGGACTGTTAGATTTGGTAATGATCATTTCGGTGCTATTATGGGTTATGGAGATTATGTTGTTGGTGATAGTGTCATCTCCAGAGTGTATTATGTGGAAGATTTAGGTCATAATCTGTTCTCTGTTGGCCAATTCTGTGATTCTGATCTAGAAGTAGCCTTCAGAAAACATACCTGCTTCGTTAGAGATCTTAATGGTAAGGAACTGTTGAAAGGAACTCGTGGCTCAAACCTTTACACTATCTCTATCGATGACATGATGAGAGCTTCACCAATTTGCTTGTTATCAAAGGCTTCAAAGACAAAGTCATGGTTATGGCATCGTCGTCTCAATCACTTGAACTTCGGCACCATCAACGATCTTTCCAGAAAGGACTTAGTTGTAGGTTTACCTAGACTAAAGTATGAAAAGGATCATCTTTGTTCAGCATGTCAATTGGGAAAAAGCAAGAAGTATGCCCATAAACCCAAACCTACTAACTCTGTCACAGAAGTTCTTCATATGATTCATATGGATTTATGTGGACCAATGAGGGTGCAGAATATCTTTGGGAAGAAATATGTGTTAGTTGTGGTTGATGATTATTCTAGATTCACCTGGGTCAAGTTCTTAAGGACAAAGGATGAAACTCCTGATATCATCATCAAACTCATCAAACAGCTGCAGGTTAGACTAAACAAAACTGTCAGAATTATCAGAACAGACAATGGAACTGAGTTTGTCAACAAACAACTTAGTGAATTCTATGAAAGCGTCGGAATCAGCCATCAAAGAAGTGTTCCACGAACCCCTCAACAGAACGGTGTAGTTGAAAGACGAAATCGTACTCTTGTTGAAGCTGCTAGAACAATGCTGATCTACTCAAAGGTTCCAATGTTTCTCTGGGCTGAAGCAATTGCCACTGCATGCTACACACAAAATCGTTCCCTGATTCACACCATTCATGGAAAAACTCCATATGAACTTGTCCACAACAGAAAACCTAATCTATCTTTCCTCCGTGTGTTTGGTGCCTTGTGCTATCCAACTAATGAGGGTCAAGACTTGGGCAAACTCAGAGCTAAAGCTGACATTGGAATATTTGTAGGATATGCACCAAACAAAAAGGGATACCTAATCTACAACAAAAGAACCCGAAATATCATGGAAACAATTCACGTTACGTTTGATGAGCTGACCGGTCAAATGGCTCCTGGACACTCCAGCTCAGGACCCGCGCTTCAAAACAGCCCTATTGGTTCATCCCTTGTTCCAAACTTCTCTCAAGAAACACCATATGTACCTCCATCTGAAGATGATGTAAAGAAATTGTTTGATCCAATGTTTGATGAACTGTATGAGTCTACTACTAATGAGGTGCTAATCCCTACAACAGAGGATGCTCAGATTCCAGTGAATGAAGTCAATCCATCAGTTTCAATATCTGTAAGTCAAGAAGCACCTGCTGCTGATCCTTCAGTCTCATCAACAAATCATCATTCTTCAAATGTACATCATGGAAATGTTTCTGGCATCAATGATGAAGTTAATCCCTTTGCTACTCCTGAAGATGCTCCATTTGAAAATATATTTGCTACTCCTGAATCATCATCAGAACCATCTTCTTCAGGAGACATCGACTCAGCTACTTCAGTTCCTCAACAAATGCCACATGAACACCTCAGAAAATGGACTCACGATCATCCACTAGACAACATCATTGGAAATCCCTCTCGCCCTGTATCAACCCGGAAGCAACTCGCAACCGATGCCTTATGGTGCTTCTTCAACTCCGTACTATCTAAGATCGAACCAAAAGATGTTAAAACTGCTATGAATGAAGATAGCTGGTTCAATGCTATGCAAGATGAAATTCATGAGTTTGATCGTCTTGATGTATGGGAGTTAGTACCTGCTCCAGACTGTGCTATGATTATAGCTCTAAAATGGATCTTCAAAGTAAAACTTGATGAGCATGGTGATGTGTTGAAGAACAAGGCTCGATTAGTTGCTAAAGGATATCGTCAAGAGGAGGGTATAGACTTTGAAGAATCTTTTGCTCCAATTGCTCGAATCGAGGCAATCAGAATCTTTCTGGCTAATGCTGCTAGTAAGAACATGGTAGTTTATCAGATGGATGTAAAGACGGCATTTCTAAACGGAGATCTTAAAGAAGTCGTCTACGTCAGCCAACCTGAAGGATTTGTGAATCAAGAGCATCCCACTCACGTTTATCGTTTGAAGAAGGCTCTTTACGGTTTAAAGCAAGCTCCAAGGGCATGGTATGATACTCTATCAAAGTTTCTTCTATCAACCGGATTCATCAAAGGAGCAGTTGATCCTACATTGTTCACCAGAAAGTCAGGCAAACATTTGATTCATGTTCAAATTTATGTTGACGATATTATTTTTGCCTCGACTGACCCAATGGAATGTGATCGTTTTTCAAATGAAATGAATTCAAAGTTTCAAATGTCAATGATGGGACAAATGTCATTTTTCTTGGGATTACAAATTTCTCAAAGTCCCGGAGGCATTTTCATAAATCAATCTAAATATGCAACAGAGATTTTAAAGAAATTTGGATTTGATTCAAGTGACCCTGTTGACACCCCCATGATTGACCGAACCAAACTAGATGAGGACCTCTCAGGGATCATGATTGACCAAACGAAATATCGGAGTATGATTGGATCCCTGATGTATCTCACTGCCAGTAGACCAGACATTTTGTTCTCTGTGTGCATGTGTGCTAGATACCAGGCTAAGCCTACTAAAAAGCACCTTGAAGCAGTTAAACGGGTCTTTCGGTATCTCCAAGGAACCATCAACATGGGACTATGGTACCCGAAGGACACCGGTATGTCACTAACGGCCTATGCAGATGCTGATCATGCAGGTTGTCAAGATACACGTCGAAGTACGTCAGGAGGTGCTCAGTTTTTGGGTGATAAGCTTGTTAGCTGGTCTTCAAAGAAGCAAATGAGTACTTCTATTTCCTCTACAGAGGCTGAATACATAGCCATGTCATCTTGTTGTGCTCAAATCTTATGGATGAGATCTCAATTATCTGACTATGGCTTTGAATTCAACAAAATCCCTCTGTACTGTGATAATAAAAGTGCTATTGCTCTCTCATGAAACAACGTTCAACACTCAAGAGCAAAGCATATCGACATTCGACATCATTTCATCAGGGAACAAGTGGAAAAAGGTGTGGTGGAACTATATTTTGTGAGGTCTGAATATCAGTTAGCGGACATCTTCACCAAAGCTCTTCCAAGAGAACGTTTTGAGTTTATTCTTCCACGTCTTGGCTTGAAAAGCCTTCAACCAGAAACTCTCAAACGTCTTCAGGAGGAAGACGAGGAGTAAAGGTCTTTCTTCATCTATCTCTTGTAAATATTTATTTGAAAAACAAAATACAAAATTATAAAACTTTCAAAATCCAAAAAAAAAAAAAAAAAAAAAAAAAAAAAAAAAATCTGAAAAATTCGAAAAATCTTCAAAAATTATTGTCATTTTTGTCATGTTTCTTTCCGGTTCGATAATTTCTACGGTCTTTATGCTGTCATTCAAAGAATGACACGGGACTTTAGATGTTAGTCGAATCTTTAAAAAAAAAAAAAAAAAAAAAAAAAATCAAAAAATATTTTTGGGAGAAAGAGTAAATGGTTTATTGTCATTTTCAGGCAATAACCCGCGTTTAAAGAAAGAACACAGCCATGTTTTACCATGTTTTCATATCCTATGCTCTGATTCTATAAACTCCTATCTGCTGAAAACTAAATGCTTTGAAAAATAACTCAATCTCTATTTTTGATAATCATCAGGACTTATTTGTCAAAATCTCTATCTCTCAATCAACAACCTACGTCATTGATTGAGGGGGAGAATGATCTCAATTAAATTAAAAAGTTATTTGGCATTAAATTGTTTTCAAAAGATATACATGCATGTTTTATAAATGGAGTTTAAAGTCTCAAAATCCGATCCGTATCAGTTAAAACACTTTCACAATCAAGTCAAAATTCTCCTTAAAAGCTTTCAAAATCAATTTAAATCTATACGAGATCACAAATCTCAAATGATTTGATAATTGTGATCGGGGGAGAATGTGTGATTTAAATTGGATTTAAACTGATAATCAGGTAAATGGTTATAAAAGAATGTACATGCTGTCCTTCTCACATGTGACAAACGATTTCAATTTTTCAATGCACATGTTGAGGGGGAGCATCTATCTTAAACCTTTGATTTAAAACGTGATCATTCATCCTAATGTGCAGATTCCCTCTAGTATGTGCAAAACTCTTTTCAAACCTCGAGGCACATATTGAGGGGGAGCAAAATTCATGGAAACATCATCCTTCCCGGAAATGCTATAACTACTTGATTTGCTGAGGGAAGTGATGTTGATATCTTTTAGAAAATGGTAATCAAAAGAAGTTAATTCTTTCTCTTGCCTCCGTGTGCAAAACACTTTCAAATACTTGATGCACATGTTGAGGGGGAGTTCTCGTTCTAAAAATATCAAAAACAATTCAGGTACAAAATGCTTTGATAATAAATCACAAGTATCTGAATTGATTTTCAAATGGTTTTCAATTGGATCCAATGGCTGATGAACAATACCAAATTGACCGACCAACTTTACTTTATGTACGGTGATATAAGGATGATAAGGTTAGGTATTGGTTCCCATGATCCGCCAGAACCGGAGGGATCTACCCAGGGACAATCCACTAGTTAGTGTAGAAGTCCTTAGGTATGATGATAAAAGGAGAAAAGTGAGATATAGGAAGAGTGCAGACTAAGACTGAGCTAGTACTGGAATAAACCCAACAAGGTAATAGCTATGAAGTCTCGGTAAGCACTGAAGGGGTTGAAGAATTAAAAAGAATTGAATGAGAAAAGGGTGAAAACAAATAGCCCTCCATTTATTCAACCTTAGGGCAGAAACCGGGTTCAATTCATATGCTACTGATGGTAACATCGGTATTGAAGACAAGACGTCATGGACCCAGTGACGCACTGCACTTCAACTTTCCAAACCACTCAAGTTCCTCTTAAAAGGACTTGTTTCATTCTCACGGGGAACCGACATTATCTATCGACTTTCTCTTAGAGATGGTTGATATTGAAGAAGGAGACCCTCTCCCTAGTCTCCGTTATAGGATTCAAATATGCACAAATTGAGTCTAGAGCCACGAGATCATCAATAAATCTCATTAGGACACTTTCAATGAAGATTCTCTGTTTCACACAATGTGGAAAGAGAGATTATATCTTGAGTCCTACGCATTATCCTTGTGGTATTGCCAGAACATCTGAGTGATGTGTTTACACATTCACAATGAAGATGGAAAGCCTTCTGGAGCCAACATCTAACAAGCTCCTGGTAGGTGGCATGTGAGATCTATTATATGGATCAACCATGTGACAACTAAACAGAAACAATGGGGCGATTCAATTTCTTGAATCAATCTTGGTTCAGGTTAGGGATTGACGGATACCTTTGAAAAACCGGTCTTTGTGCTTATAAACTCTTTTCTTTAGCACATCGACCGTGTACTCATTTTTCAAACCAAAAGGTATTTTTATGATTGATAATTGATTTTCAATAAAACCTTCGTTGTATTGCAAAAACAATTTCTATTGAGCAATACACGATTGTTTTTCAAATCTCTTTTCATCAATCAGTGGACTTAAAATTCGCTGGTTCACTCACTCCGTGTTGTCTTCTTTGAGACGTTCCGGTTTGAGAACAGCTAGAACAGCTGCGAAACCCTGTCAAGGAGATTCTTAGGAATCCTACCTGATCACAGGCAGTACTTGTACTGATCAACGGGGAACCGTGGGCCGTGTACCTCAATTCAACGAAAGTGATCAAAGACACTTTCGTGCGATTTGTTGCTAACTGTTGTATGCAGGTACGCCCGATGTTTGCAGCTGATCAGAATGAAGCGGTCAATCCATTGCCGCATGCTCACTTAACACATTCATCTCAAAGAAATCATGATTAGTGCATCAATGTCTCTGATATTTTCACTCCATGCTTCTGCTACGCTGCTGCCAATATCATGATTCAACAAATGCTTCCGCTACTCTGATGAGAAGATTTCATGATCCAGAATGTGAGCATGTCGGTCCCAAAGTCACAACACCACAATGGATGTCTCAGAGATTGTTGATTGCTGATGATCTCAAATGATGGCTCAAAATTATCATCACGTGGATCAGTAAAAGACCTCCACTTGGAATAACCAAACATGCAATGTGAAGATTCAATGACTACGAGCTTAGGAGCAAAGGACTACATCAAGAATACAAGATCAAGTGTTAATGTAAAATCTATTTGTATTCTATGTAATTTTGGTGCATTATTGAGGTGACCTCCCTTAGGGGGAGATTGTTAGGAATTAGAAATTCCCAGTATTAAAGAGTCGGTCACCTCAAGTATATGTAATCGATAGAAAGCTCGTAGTCGTAGTTCTTTTAAGTTAAGTAGTAATTCAGTTAAGTAACACCGTGGAGGACGGACGGGTCTTTACCCACTGTATGCCTGATCCACAGCCCGTAGGTGGCGACTTATGTAAGAACTATAAATACTCTCTACCTCCCAAGGTAGAGAGTTGAAGCTCATAATAAGAAATTTCTTTCTCTCACTAAAGTTCCCTAAACCTCTAACTTTCTCTCTCTAGAATTCCATCTATATGCTACTTTGTGTTATGGTTTGATGTGTATGTGAAAAGTTAATATCTTACATTATGACACTTTGCAAAAACAATACAATCAATTGTGTGAGCTTAGCTTAAAAATCGTAACAAAAAACAAGTTTTTAAAGACCAAAAAGGAATTTTTAGAAAAAGAAGTTTATGAGCTAAAAGAAAAGGCAAAACAATTAGAAAAAGGCAAGGCTACTGATGATGGTTGTAAATTATGTCAAGAGCTTAGTGTTGAAATAGAAAAGCTAAAACTCACACAAGAAGTTCTCATCGAACATAACTCTAAATTTAAAAGATTTAACAAAAACATCTCTGCCAATGAAATAGTAAGAATTCAAAAAGTACCAGGAAATACAAGTGGATTAGGTTTTAATGAAGTAATGATTCCAAGTAGCCAAACCAAAACGGCCGATAAAGACAAACAAACTGTCACAACTGCAACAGTACAGCACGGACCAGACGAACCCAAAAAATTGGTTCCGTCCGTTGATAAAAAGGGTTTCGTGGTGTCTGCAGTAGGACAGAAGGTTTGGAAAACGGACCGTAGTGAATTTTTCAAGGTAACTAAGAAATCTAAGGATGTTGTTAAACTTAAACCTGCTGTTACATTAGGAGTAGGACTTGCTAGAATTGAATTTAGATCTAAAACTGCTCAACAACGGCCTAAAACACCTATTGCCAAATGCCCCTTTCCCAAAAGCAACTACAACTTACAACCCAACTATCAACATACCGGTTGGAATCAAAAATACCCTAGACCATATCAAACTCCTAATTACATGCCATGGAACCCTTACCTATCATTTCCATACATGAACCAAGTAAATGATATGTTTAACCCAAACGGACCCATGAGATATTGGGGACCAAACGCTTGAGTTATTTGTATCATAGCCTCATGGGTATGCTTGAAAGTTGGCTTAGAACCTGATGAATGGATAAAAGATAGTGGATGCTCAAGACACATGACGGGCAACAAAAGCCTCTTCTCAACATACCAAGAGTATGACGGAGGTAATGTTACTTTTGGTAGCAATCTCAAAAGAAAAATCATTGGCAAAGGTATGATCGCTCATAACTCTTTAACTATCGAAAATGTTGCTCACATTGATAGATTAGGATTTAATCTACTTAGTATTAGCCAACTATGTGATAAAAAGTATAAAGTACTATTTAAAGAAAATGGTAGTAAGATACTAAAAGATGGAATCACAATAGCTAAAGGAGTTAGGAAAAATAACATTTACGTCATGAAAATAGATAGAACATCTAAAGACAAACTTTTCCTAACAACCTTGGATGATAACTCTACCCTTTGGCATAGACGCTTAGGTCACGCTAATATGAGACTTATACAATCTCTATTATCAAAAGAGCTAGTTAGAAACTTACCCAAAACGAAATATGACCAACACTTTTGTGATGCTTGCAAAATTAGGAAACAAGTTCATAGTAGCCATAAGGCTAAAAACATGGTTTCCACAACTAGGTGTCTAGAGCTTTTGCATATGGACTTGTTTGATCCATCCACTATTCAAAGTTATGGAGGCAACCTCTATACTTTGGTCATAGTAGATGATTACTTAAGGTTCACTTCGACAATGTTTTTGAAAACTAAAAACGAAGCTTTTGATAAATTTGAAATACTTAGTAAGAGAATTCAAAATATACTAGGTGTTAGCATTGTATCGATCCGTACGGATCATGGTCGCGAATTCGATAATGAAACCCAATTTGCAAACTTATGTGATACAAATGGTATAACACATAACTTTTCGGCTCCTCGAACACCTCAATCTAATGGTGTTGTAGAACGTAAAAATATAACTCTTCAAGAAATGAGTAGAACATTGCTTAATGAACAAAACATACCCCAAAAGTTTTGGTGTAACGTCGTTGACACTTCCACTTACATTTTAAATAGAATTCTAATATGTCATTTCTTAAACAAAACACCTTATGAAATCTATAGAAGCAAAAAGCCTACTCTAGGATAATTTAGAGTGTTTGGATGCAAATGTTTCATTCTAAATACCAAAGAATATCTCACCAAATTTAACCCAAAGTCTTATGAAGGTGTGTTTCTTGGTTATCCACAAACTAGCTGTTGTTCCCTATTCACTATCGTAAAAATAGTTTAAGTATTTAAAAACAAACTAATAGTGAATCAATGACTGATATGATATAAGTAACACACACTTAATAATTTTCAACATCATATTCTTATTGGAAATGAATCACAAAGAATACGTTACCCAAGTACTTGCGGAAAAGTACTTGGGATTGAAATGACAAAGTTTGGTAACTCCTCTCTAAGCTCATGCTAAGTCTGAGCACAACTACAAGTACCCACTGAGCTATCTCAGGGATTAAGTTGTACTTGGAGGAGTGAAAGATGGCTTGCGTGTATGTGTGTTTTTACAATTCACAAGCTTAATCTTTCACTCCATCACTTATGCTATTTATACAAGTATGAGTATTGGCTTTATCCTAAGTGACAAACTGACATTTTGCAGAAGACAAAATACTGATGTATTTTGTCTTTGCTTACAAAGACTATATTAAGTAAAGGACAAGGCTGATTTCCATAAGTCAGTGATGACACTGAGCTTGATAGTTTGCCATTCAGGGAAAGTTGACTTTGGTTGATAAGGACTTCGTCTTATCCGATTCAAACTTATCCCGCCTTATCCCGCTCATTCTTCAGTCTTCACATCCTTCAGTCTTCTACTTCAGTTTTTCTTCAGTGTAAGTAGTTGGAGAGGAGTATTAGGGATTCAGTGAGCTATTGTCATCACTCACTGAATCCACCATCTTCTTCTTGACTCAGTCTTCACCCTTTAAGATCCGCCTTACTGAGTGGAGAGGCTTCATCTTCGCCTCTTACTGAGTATCCTGAAGATGGCTCATTGAGAGACTATGCGCTCAGTGACCTGTTTATGTTTATCGGTCTAAACACTTGGGTTATTTTCTATTCAAATCCTAGATTAAGGGGTTTGGGTATTTACTGAACCCAACAGTCTCCCCCTATTTGGATATACAAATAGCCTAAGTGTTTGATCAGTGTAAGTGAGCAAATGGCTTCTTCTTACACTGAATGTACTAATGAATACAATAAGGAACATTGAGTATTTTAACAAAGCATACATCTTTTATTGATCACATTACATGGTTCCTATCACTAGTACAATAAAACAAAATGATGTCAGTCAAGATGGATTCCCAGTGCTTCAAGCTTTGGTTTCTTTTTGAGGAGTGCTTCTTTGTCAAGGTGCTCTTTTAACTTCTTATTCAAATCTTTGCAGAACCTGATATTTTCAGGGGTGTTGATTTAAGAGGCCACTGGTATATAACCTGCCATAGTTCCTACCCCTGCAAGATCAATATCACTCCATCTTTGGAATGCTGGGTTTCCATAGACATCAATGAAGAAAAGTCCTCTTTCAGGCTTTTCAATCACAAAACAGTTAACAAACTCCACACCTTCAGGTAGCTCCCTATTACACTCCAGTCCAGGCACTTTGATCTCAGGTCCAGATTCAACCCTCTTCCTTTTGCCATGGGATGGTTGGGGTTGAGATCCTTGAGGTGCAGTTAAGGCAGGCTGAATCCCCAGTTGTGCTGGTGCATCCCTCAGTCTTTCATACCTTTTACTGAGCATCTTCATCAGCTCCTTAACCACAACATTCTTTTTCTTTTCAATGATTGGACCAAGCTCATCGAGTTCAGTGATCCCAAAGTCAGTGAATTTTAGGGGATCATGAACCTCGAAGTGTCTTTTATCATCCCCCCTGTAGACATTCATTGCCAGTGGTTTAGATTTTGGGATGATTTTGACATCAGTGATTTTCTCAGGCTGCCTTCTGCTAGACATTGACCAGTTGTAATGGTCAATTCTTTCTTGCCTGATGGTTGAAGCTTTTATGTTCTTTTCATCCAGCTTCTTTCTCAATTCAGCCATTTTAGCAGCCTGAGCATCCTTGAACTTCTGTCTAGCCTGACCCTTTTGAAGCTTTGTAGGATCAATTCCAACATTCTCAACTTCTTCAGCGACAACTTTTATCAGTGCTTATTTGCTCTTCCTTTCTTCCTCAGCAAGTTTCTTTCTCCTTTCTTCCTTTGCAAGATAGTTACTTAGCTGTTGTGGAGTGAGCAGGTACAGTGTTGCCGATCTTAAAAGGTATTTTTTTAGGCTCAGATATTTGCATGATGCCTTTTCCTTTATCCTGTCCTGAAGAGGATGTTGCTACCAATGGAGGTGTTGTTGTGATGACTGGTGTTGCAACTGTCATTGTCAGTGTTGTTGTTGGTAGGACTGATGAGATGGGTGTTGCTGAGACTGGTGGTGCTGATGAGATGGGTGTTGCTGAAACTGGTGGAACTGGCTCCCCCTCAGTGTGAGAGGAAGTCTCTTCAGCTATCTTCTCCCCCTCAACTGTTGCCGCAACATGAGTGAGAGCAAGATTTGCTTCGGACACTGGGGGAGTTGGAGTGGCTTGACCTTTGAAGGCTTGATAAATTTCAGTGACCATAGCCTTGATGTCAGTAGTGTCCTGCTGAAGACTGGTGACTTTTCCTTCCAGAGTAGCCTGAGATAATTCCAGAGCAGTCATCCTAGGCCCAAGATTCCAAGCCATTGAAGATGATGCCTTAGCCAAAGTAGTCACCTGAGCATCCAGAGAACCCAGTGTAGCCTGAAGAGACTGAACTGAAGACTGAAGACCTTGAACATTGCCAGATTTTAGCATGGTGATGAGTTCAATGAGGTCTGAGGATATCTTCAAGTAAGCCTCAGTAGCCTCCAACACTTTAGAGTTGAGTGCTGGGTCTTCTTTGACAGCATCCCTGATTTCATCAATTGATTCACCACAACTCTGAAGATGCTTGAGAAATTTAGCCAGGTTTTCTTCCAGCGTATGAAGATTTTGGTACATGACTTCCCTGTGTTCGTCAGTGTTAGCATCAAAAGCATGTACCTCAGCCTTGAGATCTGCATAGCTGGCAGCAGCTTCAGTGTGTTGATCCCATAGAGTTTCAGTAACCCCGGAATATAGCTTCCTTGAAGCTCTAGTGATCCACTTAACCAGTTGCCTCTCTGTCAGTGGAAGAACATTGTCAAATCTTTTGAATTCATCAGAACTGGAGGAAGAAGAGTCAGAGTCATTGTCTTTAGGCTGGAACAGTGACACTTTAGGCTCTTGTGGATCAGGCTGATGTTCTTGTTCAGCTTGAACATCAGCGTCCATTTCTTCTCCTGCTGATAGAATTGCATCTTCACTTTCAGCTTGTTCTTCATCAGAGAAAAGTATTTCAGTAACATCAGCAACAGTTAACAAGGGGGTGGTGATGGGTTCCATATTAACAGATGGTATATTTCCTCCTGAGTCTTTGTCCCCCGTTGACCCCTCAGACACTGGTGGGTGTTTCCCAGTGTCTTCTCTGGAGTCAGGATTGGTGGTGGGTTCCGTATTGGCGGGTTGTTCATTTCCCTCCGAGTCTTTGTCCCATTTTGACCCCTGAGACAGTGGTGGGTGTTTCCCAGTGCCTTTGGCAGAGTCAGTGGCAGTTATATCCCTCTCAGAGGGTTGTTCAGTTCCCTCTGAGTCTTTGGGATCAATCAGTGTGCCCTCAGACAAAGGCTTTGATTTGCTAATGTCATCCTTGGGCGAAGTGGAAGGCGCTCCCCTACCAGCAGGTTGTTTGTTTCCCTCTGGATCTTGGGGAGTAGTAGTTGTGACCAAGGGCACTGACTGTGATGTATCAGTGTCCTTCGTTGTCATGGGGGTGGATGTTGCCTGGTCACCAATGGGTGTCTTTTTATTCTGGGGCCTTTTGTGCCTTTTAGGCTGTGTTCCTGAAGCCTCAGGGCCCTGAGACTTGGGTTTAGTCTTAGTCCTAGTCTGAGACTTCCCCTTCCTCTTTTTAGGAGCAGGGTTTGGAGACACTGAGTCCCTCTGATTGTTTACAGCAATCATATGGGCCGTCAATACAATTTCAGTGACTTGGGATGGGTCTTTTTGAAAATTAGATTGACTCAGGATACCAGGTAAAGCACCAAAAATTTCTTCTTGAGGGTAATTGCTACCCAGTAACACTCGCAAAGCACATGAGACAAACCTAGGGTATGAAACATATTTTTCCCTAGTTTTGCTCAGTAGCTTGGTTACGAGATCACTGTAAATGATCTCCTCAATGTCTACATTAACCCCATTCATCAAACAATATGCCATCATCAACTGAATAGAGTTAACTTGTTCAGTTGATGAGTGGTTCACACCGAGAACCTGAATCACAAATGTGAACAGGATCTTCCAAGCCGTGGGAAAGGAGTTTTTGGTGACAGGGGTCTTGTCCAAAATTTTTGGATCTAAAACAATTTGTTTTAACCCATCCTTCACTGTGGAGGGTTCAGGATGGGCGACATAAACTCCCTTATTGTAGTCTAACCCTGATGAGGTGCAAAAAGTTTTGTAATCCAGGGTGACTGACTGTTTCCCGTTAAAAAGACTGAACTTAATGAGATACTCTCTGAGTGGTCGTAGGTCAGTCTCATTAGTAGCGGGTGTCGGGTCATAGGCCACTGCTGTTGCCCAAAACTCCCTGAGGAGGTTTTGGTACAGTATAGAGGGACACTGAGTAAAGGCCGTTTTCAGTGGGCAGTTAAACAAAAATTTCATAATGTCCTTATAGGCTGGGACATTTTGTGGTATTCAAAATTGCCTATGACATTATTGGTTTTAAATTCAACGTTACTGAGATCCCCTGCCCACTGTGGTGCAACCTGAAGAGATTATGTTCTTGTCATTTCCATTTTAAAAGGTTTTAGGGTTTTTGAAAAAATATCTTGACAAGAACAATCAAATGGTTTTAAATCTCTCAAGTTTGTGATGAAAAACTTTTGTAAATGTTTACAGAGACGGTTTTTCAGAAAAGGTTTGAAGAACACAAAGATTTATGGGTTTGAAAGAGATTTTGACAGAGTTTTGTTAGCAGAAATACTTTGTGTATGTTTTAAGGATTTTGTGAGGGGTATTTATAGAGTGATGAGAGGGGTAGTTTTTGCACACATGTGGATTTGTAAAGTCGGTTTTTGAAAACGTTTGAATTTCCACATTTAATGCCACCACTCCACTACCCGCAGTAAAATCCCGTTTTTCAAGGAAACAGATGCAGTTGTACAGTAAGAGTGCACTTTTGCAGTAAAAATATCCTTAGGATATTTTATGTGAGGAAAGGCATTTAATGCCAAGTGGGATGAGGTAATTGTTTGAGGGACCCTTGACATGGATGACAATAAGATAAAGAGACATATATTCCTTTATTAAATTGATATGGTTACCAACCTAGGACATTTAAGTAACTGATACTTGGAGCATTTAGTTACTCATTGAATGCTCTTTGTCAAATGTCAGGGACCCTGAATGAGTCTTACTCATTCAGTGAGAAAATGATTTTGGGTGTTCAGGGAGGATGGACCATTTCAGGGAAGACTTACTGAGATTAGGATTGATTTTCAGTTTGCTGACTTTCAATGTCAAGCATTCCTAATTCAGCTTTCAGTCTCCTGAAGGTAGGTTCATCTAAGGGTTTGGTGAAGATATCAGCAAGTTGGTATTCAGTAGGGATGAAATGAAGTTCTATGTCTCCTTTCATTATGTGATCCCTGATGAAATGATATCTGATATCAATGTGTTTGGTTCTTTGGTGGAGGACAGGGTTGTTGGAGATTGCTATAGCACTGGTGTTATCACAGAAGATGGGTACCATTTTGTAATGGATGTCATAGTCACTGAGTTGACTTTTCATCCATAATACATTGGCACAACATCCTGCTGCAGCTACATACTCAGATTCGGCTGAATACCTGGCCACCGATTGTTGCTTTTTAGCACTCCAACAAACCAGCTTTCCTCCAAGAAATTGACAGGACCCTGAGGTACTTTTCCTGTCCATGTTGCAGCCTACATAATCTGAGTCAGAATACCCTTTGAGGTCAAACCCTGAGCACTTTGGATAGTAAAGTCCAAGGCTTGGTGTACCCTTCAGGTATCTGAGGATTCTTTTGGTTGCAGTTAGATGGGATTCCTTAGGATTAGACTGATATCTTGCTATTAGACAGACTGAGAATTGTATGTCTGGTCTGGAAGCTGTTAGATACATCAGTGAACCTATAATTCCCCTAAAATGAGTTTGATTGACTGATTTTCCAGTGAGATCAGGTCCAAGGTTGTTTGGAGGGACTATTGGAGTCTTCACTGAGCCACAGTCAGATATCTCATATTTTTTCAAGAGATTTCTGGTGTATTTCTCTTAACTGATGGATATTCCTTTATTAGTTTGCCTGATTTGTAGTCCAAGGAAGTATGTGAGTTCACCCATCATGCTCATTTCAAACTTCTTTGTCATCAGTTTTTCAAACTGTTTGCAAAGAGTGTAGTTTGTTGAGCCAAAGATGATGTCATCAACATACACTTGGACCAGTATCACATCTTGTTTTGTTCTATAGACAAACAGTGTGTTGTCTATCTTTCCTCGGACAAACTTTTTTTGGATCAGGAAGGCTGAGAGAGTTTCATACCATGCCCTGGGAGCTTGTTTAAGTCCATAAAGGACTTTGTCAAGCTTGCAGACATAGTCAGGGAATTCACTACTCTCAAAGCCAGGAGGTTGCTGAACATACACATCTTCCTTGAGATCACCATTTAAGAATGCACTTTTAACATCCATTTTGTAGACCCTGAAGTTCATGTATGTTGCATATCCAAGGAAGATCCTGATGGCTTCCATTCTTGCAACAGGAGCAAATGTCTCATCATAGTCAATGCCTTCTTGTTGACTGTAACCTTTGGCTACAAGTCTGGCTTTGTTTTTAATGACAGTGCCGTTTTCATCAGTTTTGTTTCTGAAAACCCACTTCATTCCTATGACAACAACATCCTGAGGACATTTGATCAAGGTCATGACCTTGTTTTTATCAAACTGTTGTAGTTCTTCTTGCATAGCCTGAACCCAGCTTGGATGTTTTAGAGCCTCAGTGACACTTTTGGGTTCTATTTCTGATAGAAAATCAATATATAGACATTCATTTGCTGAAGCTGCAATTAACTTAGCAGCCATGCTTCTTGTAAGCATGCCCTCAGTGGGTTCACCAATAATTTTACAAGCTCAATGTCCTGAGATTTTGTCCACTTACATTGTGGTCTAGGATCTGAGCTTGAAGAGGTCACTGCAAACTCAGGGGTGAGTTCAGGTGCAGGATCCACAGAATCATTAAGATCATCTGTTGAGATGCTTTGTTCTGGTTGAGGTTCTTTAATCACAGGTTCCTGAACATTTGGTTCAGTATTACCTATCCCAGCAGGGACTGATTGATTATCAATGAATTTACTGATAGTTGGTTGGGGTAGGTTGTGAGGTAAGACATAATATGAGATGTCAGCATCAACTTGATATGAGGAGTTGATTTCAGTGTTGTACTCATCAGGAGGATATCTTGATGATTCATCAATTCCTATTTCCTCCACTGAGGTGTTGGTGAACGTGATGCTTTCAGAACTTTCATCAAAGGTAAC
Organism: Chrysanthemum seticuspe; assembly: GCA_019973895.1. Taxonomy (NCBI): domain Eukaryota; kingdom Viridiplantae; phylum Streptophyta; class Magnoliopsida; order Asterales; family Asteraceae; genus Chrysanthemum; species Chrysanthemum seticuspe. Next base: position 52,802,260 of record BPTQ01000009.1, on the reverse strand, counting down.
ATGAAAGGTTTCCTCAACTTGTTGTCTCCTTGTGTTAAAGACCCTGAAGGCTTTGGAGATCAGTGAGTAGCCTAAGAAATATCCATCATCAGCTTTAGCATCAAATTTGCCTAGGTGATCTTTGTGGTTATGAATAAACACAGGACACCCAAACACATGAAAGTAGCTGATGTCAGGAAGTCTACCTTTGAAGATCTCATATGGGGTTTTATTATGTCTTTTGACAATGATTGACCTGTTTTGAGTGTAACAGGCAGTTTTGACTGCTTCAGTCCAGAAATGCTTTGAGAGGGCTGAGCCATTTAACATGGTTCTTGCAGCCTCAATGAGAGTTCTGTTTTTCCTTTCAGCAGCCCCATTTTGTTCAGGGGTATAAGGAGATGAGAAATTTTGAGAAATTCCTTTTTCATCACAGAAGCTCTCAAGCTCATGATTTCTGAACTCAGTACCATTGTCATTTCTGATTTGTTTCACAGTAATGTCATTCTGATTTTCAATCTTCCTGATGAATGACATTATTGTATCAGCTGCCTGACTCTTTTTGGAAAGAAAGTATACCCAAGTGTATCTTGAGAACTCATCAACAATGACAAGTGTATACTTCTCATGCTGGATTGATCTGGGACTTACTGATCCAAAGAGATCCATATGCAGGAGGTGAAGGCAGTTTTTGATGGAGAAATTTTGTTTGGTTTTGAATGATGCTCTGTGGTGTTTACCTTTTTCACAGGCAGAGCATGGTTTGTCTTTTGCAAAAACCAGTGATGGTAAGCCAAGGACCTTGTTTTGTTTTGCCAAGTTGTTGATGTTTTTGAAATTTAAGTGTGAGAGTCTCTTGTGCCACAGCCAGTTGACAGTTTCAGTGGCTTTGGCAAAGAGACAAGTTCCATCTTGAGAGAGTGTTGACATGTCTAAAACATAAACATCATCTCTTCTAGGAGCTATCAAAACAACTTCTTTGTTGGCATTGAAAATGGTGCCTTGTTTGTCATTGAATTGCACAATGTACTTAGCATCACATAGCTGACTGACACTGATGAGATTGTATTTTAGACCATTGACATAAGCTATTCTAGAGAAAACTATTCCATTGCAGTTTACTGAACCATAACCTTCAGTGGGACATGATGAGTTATCACCAAATACTACCTTGGGTCCAGGTTCCTTTACATACTTGTGCAGATACTCCTTTACACCAGTCATGCTTCTTGAGCATCCACTGTCTAGATGCTATATAGGCTCCCTGGCGTATCTCTGCATAAGTAGTAAACTGAATTAGTTTCTCTTAGTGACCCACATACCAGTGGGCTTAGGTTTCAAGGTCTGTTTGAATTTGGCAATTGACTCATGGTCAGTGGTTGAGTGCATTGTGCTACCACAGGTTTTGCATTTGGAGACTGAGGATGACTCAGTGACTTTGGGTTGTTTAGAACTTCTCCTTGCATGAATGACACTGTCATGTTTGGATGTCTCATGAGTTGGATTACCGCATATATCACAGCATGTGTTCATGAGAAAATCATCTTGATGATGATCATTAAACCCACAGTGAGGGCAAAGAGGAAAAGGTTTAGCTCTATTCTTGTGAGCAGTTTTGGAGGTTGAAGCATACTGATGACCTACTTTGGTATAGTTTGCTTCACTGACAGAGCTTACATACTGTAAGTGGTCTGCAGTTCTGTGATCATCCTTTTTGCAGATCATACAAAAAAGGATTCTGTAGCATTTGTCAGTGGTATGACTGGTGTAATGACACAGCTCACACTTCTGCTTTGGTTTGTTGTTGGATTTTGACTTTGATGAGCTGGAGGAGGCTGACTTAGTTTCCTTGATTGAATCAGGAGCATTTTTTATGGATTCCATCTTTTTAGTCAGCTTCCTCACCAGTTCAGTCAGTTGCTGAATTTGGTCAGCTTCAGTAGGGACAGAGGATGTTGAAGTCTTAGTAGGAGTAGACTCTTGTTGAATTGGTTTTGTTGGTCTTTTCAGGATGGTTCTACCAAGTCCAGACCTTTCTTTTGGTGAGTGAGGATTGAATTGTAGTGGAGTAAGCTCAGAGCTTGGAGCAGCACCCTGAAGAGGTTTCAGGGGTAGAAGCGGTGTTTGAGATTCTGATTCAGACTCAGAGATATGTTCAGTATCACTGGGCACATCAGGGAGTCCTAGCATGCTCTTTAGAGCTTGGCTCTCAGGCTCTAGAATCCTTCCAGAATCGAAATTTGGAAGCTTACTTTCAGGATTAACCCGTTCAATCCAATCACTGGACTTGGGAGTTGACAACACATTGGTAATCATGCCACCAGACACAAATGGTTTTGAACTCTGGTCTTTGTTGTGAGAGTCAGGGAGATGATCTTCACCTATGACTCTCTTTTTGCTACTGGGAGCTCCCACAGCATCAAAGACCCTAGGATTCTTAGCAGTCCAACTATCAAGGATATCTTGTACCTTTTTAAGTTCATCTTGAAGAGCCTGATTTATTTTAACTAGTTCAGTGTTCTGAATTTGCAAAGTGACAGCCTCAAGCTTGGCTTGTTTTAAAATAAGCAGTTCATTTCTACACTTGTTTAATTCAAAACTTAGCTTGTTGTATTTTGAAAAAAGATTTAATCGTTGCTCTTCTACAAACTTAAGGTCAACATTAAGATAATTCATATAAGACTGCCAATCAGAGTCATCATCCATAGAAAGTAAAATGTTTACCTTCTTCATTGTGATGTTGACCCATTCCCCGTTCCTGGCATGATTCTTCCCAACAGCTAGCTTATCCTCTTCTGAGAGGGCCATCAGTGCACTGACTTGCACCATTTCATCGTCAGATGAGACTGGCTCTTCATCCCAGTAGAAGGTTTCAGCAACTAGGCCCTTGTTTTTGCCCTGCACAGATTTAACATTTGTTGTTGTTTCTGAGGGACTGGCCTCAAGCAATGCAAGCTTAGCTATTGCTTTCTTATACTTAGTTTCATAATCAATAGCTTTATTATGATCAGATTTACTTTGAAAATTTTGATGAGACTGAAAGATTTTTAGTTGAAATTTGCTAAAGCCTGAAGACTGGTTTTACCCTGATGGTTTGTAAGAGGGTTCAGAAATTGTTTTTGAAAAACAGTCTTTGGCAAAATGACCTCTTTTATGACACTTAAAACATTCAGTGTCTTCATTAGCTTTAGCGATTGAAAAACTTTTGTTTCTTCGAATAAACCTTTTAGAGTTAGCAAGGAGTGCTCTTTTCTGAAACTCAATATTTAAATCGTTCAGGTACTCCTTGCTTGTCCTCTCATCTGCCTCATCATCTGAGTTTTCCTGAAAATCTTGAACCACACTGTTAGAATAAAAAGAAATTGACACTGGACTGGAAATGGTTGTCAGGGACTTCTTGACTTCCTGAGACTTTTTCAGGTCAGGGTATCGTTTGTTGATGAGGTTTTCCTCATAGAGAAATTTCCCATAAATTTCAGGAAGCTCAAGATTCTGAATGTGGTTAGCATTCCTTAGTCCCTGAGAGAAATTTAACCATTTCTCAGGAAGACTGTTTACAAAACCAACATTTATTTCATGCTTGGACAATTTTACACCATCATTTGAAAGTTCATTTAACAAAGTTTTGTACCGGGTGTAAGTTTGAGACAGAGTTTCTGAGTCCTTAGCCCTGAAGGTATTATACTCAAGTTCCAGGTCCATTATCCTGTTTTCCTTGGTATCAGATGGACCTTCATGACTATGGACCAGGTCATCCCAGGTTTGCTTAGTTGTACTACAGTTAATAACAGACTCCATAGTATCATCAGGAAGACATGATATGATGATACTCTTGAGTATTTGATCCTGGTTGACCACTCTTCTTTCATCCTGGGTCCACTGAGCTTCAGGTTTAGGTAAACCTTCAGTAGTCTTTAGGATAAATGGACCTTCATTAATACACTTCATGTAATAAGGTTCCATCCCAATCAAATAGCAAAGCATTCGCTTTTTCCATTTACTAAATTTACCAACTTCGAGTCGAGGTGCAGTAGCTGAATAAGCTCCACCCTTTTTGTCGACAAGTTGGGGTACATCAAAATAAGCCATTTAGGATCCTAATTTAAAAACTTTTAGAGCGGCCTAAAAAAGAGTTTTATAATTAGCCTTGCTCTGATACCACTTGTTGTTCCCTATTCACTATCGTAAAAACAGTTTAAGTATTTAAAAACAAACTAATAGTGAATCAATGACTGATATGATTTAAGTAACACACACTTAATAATTTTCAACATCATATTCTTATTAGAAATGAATCACAAAGAATACGTTACCCAAGTACTTGCGGAATAGTACTTGGGATTGAAATGACAAAGTTTGGTAACTTCTCTTTAAGTTCAGGCTAAGTCTGAGCACAACTACAAGTACCCACTGAGTTATCTCAGGGATTAAGTTGTATTTGGAGGAGTGAAAGATGGCTTGCGTGTATGTGTGTTTTTACAATTCACAAGCTTAATCTTTAACTCCATCACTTATGCTATTTATACAAGTATGAGTATTGGCTTTATCCTAAGTGACAAACTGACATTTTGCAGAAGACAAAATACTGATGTATTTTGTCTCTGCTTACAAAGACTATATTAAGTAAAGGACAAGGCTGCTTTCCATAAGTCAGTGATGACACTGAGCCTGATAGTTAGCCATTCAGGGAAAGTTGACTTTGGTTAATAAGGACTTCGTCTTATCCGATTCAAACTTATCCCGCCTTATCCCGCTCATTCTTCAGTCTTCACATCCTTCAGTCTTCTACTTTAGTTTGTCTTCAGTGTAAGTAGTTGGAGAGGAGTATTAGGGATTCAGTGAGTTATTGTCATCACTCACTGAATCCACCATCTTCTTCTTGACTCATTCTTCACCCCTTAAGATCCGCCTTACTGAGTGGAGAGGCTTCATCATCGCCTCTTACTGAGTATCCTGAAGATGGCTCACTAAGAGACTATGCGCTCAGTGACCTGTTTACGTTTATTGGTCTAAACACTTGAGTTATTTTCTATTCAAATCATAGATTAAAGGGTTTGGGTATTTACTGAACCCAACACTAGCAAAGCATTCATAGTTTTAAACAAAGAAACAATGAGAGTCGAGGAATCGTTGAACATAACATTTGACGAAATTCCACCTCCCTCTAAGACATCACCTTTGGTAGATGATGACTTAGTTGAAAGTCAACTTGGTGAAAATCAAGAAAATAATGATAATGACAAGGAAGATGAACCATTAAATAAAGAAATTATAAATATCAAAGAATCCAAAAGTCACCCGTTAGAAAAGGTCATAGGAGAATTAAATCAAAGAACACTAAGATCACAAGCCCAAAATCAAAGTAACTACTTTTGCTTTGTATCGTCTATGGAACCGAAAAACATAAACAAAGCAATAAAAGACGAATCTTGGGTAATTGCTATGCAAGAGGAGCTAAACCAATTTGTTAGAAATGATGTTTGGAAATTAGTTCCAAAACCTAAAAATCAAACTATAATTGGAACGAAATGGGTTTTTCAAAATAAAATGGACGAAAACGGTGTAGTGTCTAGAAACAAGGCTAGGCTTGTAGCACAAGGCTATAATCAACAAGAAGGAATTGATTACGACAAAACCTTATGCACCGGTAGCTAAGCTTGAGTCTATTAGAATATTACTTGCTTATGCATGTGCTCATGACTTTAAATTATTTCAAATGGATGTTAAAAGTGAATTTCTAAATGGGTTCATTAACGAAGAAGTATATGTTGCACAACCTCCAGAATTCACTGACTTTGAAAAATCACATCATGTTTTTAAACTTAAAAAGGCATTATACGGACTTAAGCAAGCACCAAAAGCTTGGTACGATCGGCTTAAGATTTTCTTAGTTGAACACAAGTACACCATGTGATTAGTAAATAATACTCTCTTTACCAAAAAAAAGGAATCACATATTATCATATTTCAAATTTACGTTGATGACATCATATTTTGATCAACTTGTCTAGAGCTGTGTGATGATTTCTCTAAAATCATGCACGACGAGTTTGAGATGAGTATGATGGGTGAGTTAAACTTCTTTTTGGGACTTCAAATTAAACAACTAGAAGATGGCATATTCTTTAACCAATCTAAATACATAAAGGATATGCTTAAGAAATTTGGTCTTGAAGACTCAAAACTGTTGGATCGGTGTACTCTAACCAAACTAACTTAAATAGCTTGTTAAGGTTTAACAACCTCGGATAAATCCTAAGTTATTAACAATGAAACACTGAGCAAACTCTATTAAGTATGCGGAATTTACTTAACAAAGCTAAGAAGAATATAACTTTTAACTTTCAACGATTTTATTAATAACTCTAAATCTGCTTGTTATGCAGACTCTTTAACGACTCTAATAATATCGAACTCTCTAAAACTCTAATAATACGCGTACATCTAATGCCAATCTAGGGGTCCTTTTATAGACTTAAGGATAATCCTAGTCGGTTTACAATTTGTATCCTTGTACGACAAGTAATCTAATAAAGAATATTCTAGAATTACAAAGCTTTTCTTAAACGAATATAACAGTTCTTTTAGCCTTGCAGTACTTTGACTTTGACAACAGTACTTTGACTTCTTCTTTAGCAGTACTTTGAGATTTCCAGTACTTTATCATTCTTCAGCACTTTCATATCCTAACAATCCTCCCCTAACTTGAATTCTACTTGCTTGACTTCAAGTTCCTTTGTGAATTTATCATTAGCTTCTTCATCTTCAAGGAAAGATTGTGTCTTTGTCTTTAGATTATATCTTTGTAGTCTCTGTGCTTATATCAGTATTATCAAAGTATCTTTAGAAATAATTCTTTACAGCATCATTCAGCAAGCTCCATCTTTTCAGCAACACAACAACATATGACAATTTGTACCTTAATTCAGTTTAAGTTGCAATCTATTCTCATCACTTCCAGGTGTGTAAACTCATGTGAGAGGTGAATCATTGAAAATTAAATGGATTTTGATCTCTTTACCAAAGCCATTAACTTTGGAGTAGCCAAATGTTTTGGTGTGTAAGACCATGGTACATTAATAACCATATGATTTTTAGCAAATCATCAGCTATCAACAGATTTGATTTGTCTTTACCAAAAGTTGTACCCTTTTGGACTAGTTAGTTCTTTCATCTATGGTGAACTAATTACCAAATAATGGTTTTTCCATAGCCTTTACCACAAGCCATTTTCTTGTGGGCTAGTCAACTCTTTACATTTACTGATATGGTGAGTTGATTACCATACAACTTATTAGCAAGTTGTCAACTAAAAAACGGATTTGAGATATCTTTACCAGAGCCGTTTGCTCATGGATTAGCCAATCCTTTTATAACCATGGTGGATTGATAACCTATTGGTGTTACCACCTCAAAAACCATTTATTTCATTCAACCTTTGTTTCAAAATATTTGTCACTTAACAAAAGGTTTCTTTCAAAAATCATTTAACTGGTTTAAAGCTGCAAACAGTACTTTGATGAAAATAATGTTTGATCAGCAGTACTTTGAAGAAAGTACTGATATTTCAAAAAGAATTTATTCAATTAAAATTCATACCAGTTATTCATCATCATCATCAGCAATAGTAGTCCATCTGATAAACAATTTGATGACCATAAGAGCAATTTCATTGTCTTCTTCAACTTCCATTCCATGCTCTAGCATCCTCCTCATAAGATCTGCTGTAAGAGGATATCTTCTGTCTGCTAACATGTGAATCATTGTCCTATCCTCTAACTCTAGAACATGTACTCCAGATTCTTCAAAGAATCTCCAGCTAACAATCTCCCAATCTTCTTGGTTCTTCCAAATCTCAGCAATGCTTTGTTCTTCAGTTTCCCAAATAGTTGTGAGATCCCCAAGCAAGACTAAACCAACTCCTTCTGATGGATTGTGTTCAAAATAATCTCGCACCAAATGATATAGATGAAATAAATCCACCATATCTATTATGTGCAATAGATCCCATAACATGTTGAACACCTTGAAGCTTTCATCTTCTCTGTGAAACATTAGATAACTTCAATCCTTTGACTTTACAACTTCAAAAGCAGTTATTGGAGATTTATTCATCTTCATTTCAGCATCATCTTTAGAATACTCAAATTCTACTACTCTTAAATAATTCCTTAGCTCATCATCTGTATCAGACCTTAACTCAACTTTCTTTGATGGCTGTGTGTCTTCAACTTCAGTTGATCTTTTTCTTTTCAAACTTTCTTTTCTTTCATCTTCTTTCTGAGCATCATCATCTTTATAGTCTTTGATACTATCAACTTGTTTCTGATAAGCTTCTCTAACAGCTTCATATAATTCTTTCATCTCAACATACTTCAATTTATTCAATCCAATGTACCCTTGACCTTTCAAATAGGCCATCATTGCATTCCTTTGTTTAGCAAGATTTGGTCTTCTTGGTAGAGATGAAATGGGAATAGGTGATGGTACAACAACTTCAGCATTCAATTCTTCTTGTAATTTCCTAGCTGCTTCTTCATTCATAGCTTCTTCATTAGCAAATTCAGCATTCAGTTCAGCTTTTACCTTTCTAGCTGCTTCCTCATTCCTAGCAACTTCAATTGCTCTAATATCTGCCAATGTAAGCTTCTTTTTCTTTGTTTCAATCATCTTGCCCTTTCCTTTATCTTTTGGATCAATAGCAGGTTGAGAAGCTCTTGATTGTTCCTCTTGCATTCCTGGAATGCTAACACCCCTTGGCTTTGATAAATTATGCAAGAACTCAGCAATAGTTTCATCATCACGTGCTGTATGTATAGGTTTGGGTGTATCAGCTTCTTTTTCTGGTATAACTATTGAAGGACCAGCTTCTTCTTCATGTATAATAATTGAAGGACCAGCTTCTTCTTCATGTATAATAATTGAAGGACCAGCTTCCTCTTCAAATTCTAACACCCTTGGAGTAATCAATTCTTGCCTATAGGTTCCTTGTTGAAAAGCAGTACTTTGAACCTTAGTCCTTTCTTCCTCAGTACTTTCAATATTGACATGTTCTTCAGTACCTTGAGGTTCATTCTCCTTAACAGCATCTTCTTTCAAATTCCTTTCTTTTAAATTCCTCCCCAATTGGACAGAAGATGGTTGTGAAACCTGTTTGCCTTTGGCTGTCTTTTGAAACTTCCTAACTGGCCTTCCTTGCATGCGTTGATTCTTGACCCATAGACGATGATGTTGAACCAATGGCCAGAAAAACTTCTTGAGCCTTCGAAACTTAAGCTTCAACTGCTTAATCTGTGTAGCATGATCGTCAAAAGATTTCTTCAATCTTGTTAATTCCCTTGATAAAGCATAGTTGTTGAGAATTGTTGCCTCAGGCGCCATTGCTTCTTCATCTCCTCTAGATGCTGAGTGTTCTGCTTGTTGAGAATCATGAACAGAGACTGGTGGAGATGGTGGAGGTGAAACTGCAACATCTTCTTGAACTTCAGTACTTGGCGAAGCAGTACTTTGGGAAACAGTACCCTGTGTAGAAGCAGTACCTTCAGTGTCAGCACCTTCTGCAGCCTCATCTTTGATAGCTTGAACAACCTCCATCATAGAAGTAGTTAAGGGAGTGTGCCTTCCAGTGAATAGATCACTTTTCCTCTCCATAAAAGTAAAAATCTTAGCTTGCTGTACCACAACAGGTAGTAGACTTGAAGGCTTTGGCACGTCTTGAAGTTGTTTATTCAAGAACACTTGAATAAACCTTGGATACATTAACCACTTTGATCCATGTGAGATATGTGAGAGCATTCCATCAAGAATTGTAGGATCTTGGTTTATCACAAGTTAGGCGTAAAGAGATAAGGTTTAGAGAGAGAAAGTGGGAGAGGATGGGAACTTTAGAGAGACAAAGAAAAATGTATTATGAAAGCTCCAACCCTTTGCCTTGGAGGGCAAAGGGTATTTATAGGGTACAAACATGGGACGCCTCTTTAAGGCTGTGGATCAGGCATACAGTGGGTAAAGACCCGTCCGTCCTCCACGGTGTTACAAAGTAATCTAAATACTATCACTGAATTACTACGACTACGAACTTTCTAACGAGCATACATACTTGAGGTGACCGACACTTTAAGTACTGGATTTACGAAATCCTAACAATCTCCCCCTAAGGGAGGTCACCTCAACTAACAATGATTACATACTGATAAAACATTTCGTTGTTCTTGGTTTCTTTGATTAGGCACTTTTGTTCTTTACCTCGTAGTCTTTGATTCATCATGTTCTGCATGTTTTGTTAAATCAAGTGGAGGTCTTAAACTGATCCACGTGTTGTTTGAGTATTTGATACAGCTTTGAGATTATCAGCAACCATAAATCTTTGACTCTTCCATTGTGGTGTTGATAGTTCGTGATGTTGTGACCTATGGACCGACATGCTCACATTCTGGATCATGATATCTTCTTATCAGAGTAGCGGAAGCTTTTGGCTGATTCATGATATTTGCAGCAGCGTAGCAGAAGCATGGAGTGAAAATATCAGAGTCATTGATGCACTAATCATGATTTCTTTCGAGATGAATGTGTTGAGTGAGCATGCGGCTATGGATTGACCGCTTCATTCTGATCAGCTGTAAACGTAGGGCGTACCTACATACAACAGTTAGCAATAAATCGCACCAAAGTGTCTTTGATCACTTTCGTTGAATTGAGGTACACGGTCCACGGTTCCCCGTTGATCAGTAGAAGTACTGCCTGTGGTCAGGTAAAATTCTGAAGAATTTCCTTGACAGGGTTTCGCAGCTGCTCTAGCTGTTCTCAAACCGGAACGTCTCAAAGAAGACAACACGGAGTGAGTGAACCAGCGAATAGAGATTCACTGATTGATGAAAAGAGATTTGAAAACAATCATGTATTGCTTAATTGAAAGTGTTTTGCAATACAACGAAGGTTTTATGGAAAATCAGTAATCAATCATAAATACCCTTTAGTTTTGAAACATTAATACACAGTCGATGTGCTATGGAAAAGAACTTTTAAGCACAACGACCGGTTTTTCAAAGGTATCCGTCAATCCTTTTCCTGGACCAAGGTTGATTCAAGATTGAATCGCTCCATCGTTTCTATCCAGTTGTCACAAGCTTGATCTTTTGCAAGATCTCACATGTCACCTACCAAGAGCTTGTTTGATGTTGGCTCTAGAAGGATTTCCATCTTCATTGTGAATATGTTTGCATAACACTCAGATGTTCTGGCAATACCACAAGGATAATGCGTAGGACTCTTAATATATTCTCACTTTCCACATTGTGTGAAACAGCAAGACTTCATTAATTTTGCGTCCTAATGAGATATTGTGAATGATATCTTGGCTCTAGACTCAATAGTGCACATTTGGTTTCCTATGTCGGAGACTAGGGAGATCGTCTCCTTCTTCAATATCAACAATCTCTAAGAGAAAGTCGATAGATAATGTCGGTTCCCCGTGAGAATGAAACAAGCCCTTTTAAGAGGAACTTGAGTGGCTTGGGAAGTTTTAGTGCAGTGCGTCACTGGGTCCATGACGTCTTGTCTTCAATACCGATGTTACCATCAGTAGCATATGAATTGAACCCGGTTTCTGCCCTAAGGTTGAATTATTGGAGGGCTATTTCTTTTCACCCTTTTCACATTCCAATTATTTTTCATTCTTCAACCCCTTCAGTGCTTACCGAGACTTCATAACTAGAACCTTGTTGGGTTTATTCCAGTACTAGCTCGGTCTCAGTCCGCACTCTTCCCATATCTTATTTTTCTCCTTTTATCAATATACCTAAGGACTTCTACACTAACTAGTGGATTGTCCCTGGGTAGATCCCTCCGGTTCTGGCGGATCATGGGAACAAATACCTAACCTTGTCATCCTTATATCACCATACATAACATAAATTTGGTCGGTCTTTTTGTATAGTTCTTCCGCCTTGAAACCAATTGAAAACCATCTGAAAATCAATCAAGATACTTGTGATATAAAATCGAAGCATTTTGTATCTCAATTGTTTTGATATTTTTAGAAATGCTCCCCCTCAACATATGCATATAATTCAGAAATTGTTTTAGCATATAGAGGCAAGAGATCTTTGAAATCGTTAGATTAAGAATGAAAGGTCCAATCTTTTGATTAACATTTTCTAAAATGATCATCATCACTTCTCAATCAATTTACTTTAGATAAAACATTTTGAGGAAGGATGAGGTTTTCAAAAGTTTGCTCCCCCTCAATATGTGCCTCGAAGTTTGAAAGAGTTTTGCACATATTAGAAGGAACCTGCACATAGAGACAATTCAATCACGTTTCAATAAATTAAGGTTTAAAGTAGATTCTCCCCCTCAACATGTGGATGGAAAATTTGAAATCGTTTGTCACATGCGGGGAGGAGAGCATATACATCCTTATAAAACCATTTATCGAATTATCAGTTTAAATCCAATTTAAATCACACATTCTCCCCCGATCACAATTATCAAGTCATTTGAGAATTGTGATCTCTGTAGATTTAAATTGATTTTGAAAGCTTTTAAGGAGAATTGTGACTTGATTATGAAAAACGTTTTAACTGATACGGATCGAATTATGAGACTTTAGACTTCATAGATTAAACATGCTTGAATATCTTTTGAAAACTTAATAATAACAATGGTCTGGTATCATTGTTTGAAAAAAATACACTTTTGAAAAATCATTCTCCCCCTCAATCAATGACATAAGTTGTTGATTGAGAGATAGATATTTATGACAACTGTTAAGTTCAGATGATTTTCAAAAATAGAGTCCGAGTAATTTTTCAAAGCACTTAGTTTTCATTAGATAGTAGATAAATGTTTATAGAATCAGAGCATGAGATTTGAAAAACATGATAAAGCATGGCTCTGTTCTTTCTTTGAAAAGCGGGTTATTGTCTGAAATGACAATAAACCAACATTTTTCTCCATCTCGTTTTTTTTTTTTTTTTTTTTTTAAGATTCGAACTTCATCTAGAGACCCGTGCCATTCTTTGAGTGGAAAATCAAAGTCTGTAGATGTTATCGAACCGACAAAAACAAAACAAAGAAAACATGACAAATAAACAATATTTTTTGAAGATTTTCAAGATTTTCTGATTTTTATGGATTTTGAAAAGTTTTATATTTTTCTATTTTCGTTTTGTTGGTTTTATATTTTTGTATTTGGTTTTTGAAAAGATATATACAAAGAATAGATAGAGTCGAACACCTTTACTCCTCGACGTCTTCCTGAAGACGTTTGAGTGTTTCTGGTTGAAGGCTCTTTAAGCCTAGTCGTGGAAGAATAAACTCAAATCGTTCTCGAGAAAGAGCTTTGGTGAAGATGTCTGCTAGTTGATATTCAGTCTTTACGAAGTATAGTTCAACCACACCTTTTTCAACTTGTTCCCTGATGAAGTGATGTCGAATGTCGATGTGCTTTGCTCTAGAGTGTTGAACATTGTTGCAGCAGAGAGCAATGGCACTTTTGTTATCACAATACATAGGAACTTTGTTGAATACAAAGCCATAGTCAGATAATTGGGATCTCATCCATAAGATTTGAGCACAACAAGATGACATGGCTATGTATTCAGCCTCTGTAGAGGATATGGAAGTGCTCATTTGTTTCTTTGAAGACCAGCTTACAAGCTTGTCACCTAAAAATTGAGCACCACATGACGTACTTCGACGTGTATCTTGACATCCTGCATGGTCAGCATCTGCATAGGCCGTTAGAGACATACCGGAGTCCTTCGGATACCAAAGTCCCATGTTAATGGTTCCTTGGAGATACCGAAAGACCCGTTTAACCGCTTCAAGGTGCTTTTTGGTAGGCTTAGCCTGGTATCTAGCACACATGCATACAACGAACAAAATGTCCGGTATGCTGGCTGTGAGGTACATCAGGGATCCAATCATACTACGATATTTCGTTTGATCTACTATGATCCCTGAGTGGTCCTCATCCAGTTTTGTACGCTCCACCATAGGAGTGTCAACAGGGTCACTGGAGGTAAATCCAAATTTCTTTAAGATTTCATTAGCGTATTTAGATTGATTTATAAAAATGCCTCCGGGACTTTGTGAAATTTGTAATCCCAAGAAAAATGACATTTGTCCCATCATTGACATTTGAAATTTGGAGCCCATCTCTATAGAAAACCGGTCACGTTCATTGGGGTCAGTCGAGGCAAAAATAATATCATCAACATAAATTTGAACGTGAATTAAATGTTTGCCTGACTTTCTGGTGAACAATGTTGGATCAACTGCTCCTTTGCTGAATCCGGTGGATAGAAGAAACTTTGATAGCGTATCATACCATGCCCTTGGAGCTTGCTTCAAACCGTAAAGGGCCTTTTTCAAGAGATAGACATGAGTAGGATGCTCTGGATTCACAAAACCTTCTGGCTGGCTGACGAATACCACTTCTTTAAGATCTCCATTAAGAAAGGCGGTTTTCACATCCATCTGATAAACTACCATGTTTTTGCTAGCAGCATTAGCCAAGAATATTCTGATGGCTTCGATACATGCAACAGGAGAAAAAGATTCCTCAAAGTCGATACCTTCTTCTTGACGATAACCTTTAGCCACTAACCGTGCGTTATTTTTCAGAACATCACCGTGCTCATCAAGCTTCACTTTGAAGATCCACTTGAGAGCAATGATCATAGCACAATCTGGAGCAGGTACTAATTCCCATACATCAAGTCGATCAAACTCATGAATTTCTTCTTGCATGGCATTGAACCAGTTGTCTTCATTCATGGCAGTTTTAACATCTTTTGGTTCGACCTTAGAGAGTACAGAGTTGAAGAAGCACCATAAGGCATCAGTAGCTAGTTGTTTTCGAGTGGATACTGGACGAGAAGGATTCCCAATGATGTTTTCCAATGGATGGTCATGTGTCCATTTTCTAAGGTGCTCGTGTGGTTGTTGTTGAAGGACTGAAGTAGCTGAGTCGATTTCTCCTGATGAAGAGGGTTCTGATGATGATTCAGGAGCAAATATATTTTCAAATGGAGCATCTTCGGGAGTATCAAAGGGATTAACTTCATCATTGGAGCCAGAAATAATTCCATGATGTACATTCGATGATTGATGATTTGTTGATGAGACAGAGTGATCAGCAGCCGGCGCTTCTTGACTTAATGACATTGAGACTGAAGGGTTGACTTCAGTGACAGGAATAGGAGCAGCCTCTGTTGTTGGAATTGACAGATCATTGGCACTTGGCTCATAATGTTCATCAAACAATGGATCAAACAATTTCTTCAAATCATCTTTAGATGGAGTTACATATGGAGTTGCTGGAGAGGAAATTGGTACAAGAGATGAACCAATGGGACTGTTTTGAAGTGCGGGTCCAGGACTGGATTGTCCAGGAGCCATTTGCCCGGACAGCTCATCGAACGTGACGTGAATAGTTTCCATGATATCTCGAGTTCTTTTGTTGTAGATTCGGTAACCCTTCTTGTTTGGTGCATAACCTACAAAAACTCCAATGTCTGCTTTAGCTCTTAATTTACCTAAATCTTGACCGTCATTTGTTGGATAGCACAAAGTGCCAAACACACGAAGGTAGAATAGATCAGGTTTTCGTTTATGGACAAGTTCATATGGAGTTTTTCCATGAGAGGTGTGAATAAGGGAACGATTTTGGGTGTAGCAAGCAGTGGCAATGGCTTCAGCCCATAGAAACATTGGAACCTTTGAATAAATTAGCATTGTTCTTGCGGCTTCCACAAGAGTTCATTTTCGTCTTTCAACTACACCGTTCTGTTGAGGAGTTCGTGGAACACTTCTTTGATGACTGATTCCAATACTTTCATAAAATTGACTTAAATCTTTGTTAACGAACTCTGTGCCATTGTCAGTTCGAACAATTCTAACCGTATTGTTAAGACGTACTTGAAGTTGCTTGATAAGTTTGATGATGACATCTGGAGTTTCATCCTTTGTCCTCAAAAACTTTACCCAAGTAAATCGAGAGTAGTCATCAACTACGACTAAAATATATTTCTTCCCATTAATCATTTGCACTCTCATTGGTCTGCATAAATCCATATGAAGGGTATGAAGGACTTCCATTACAGAGTTTGTGGGTTTTGGTTTGTGGGCATATTTCGTGCTTTTTCCCAATTGGCAGGCTGAACAAAGATGATCTTTTTCATACTTTAATCTAGGTAAGCCTCTGACTAGATCCTTTCTGGCAAGGTTATTAATGGTGCCGAAGTTCAAGTGATTGAGACGACGATGCCATAACCATGACTTTGTTTTTGAAGCCTTTAACAATAAGCAGATTGGAGAGGACTTCATCATATCTTCGATAGAGATGGTGTATAGGTTTGAACCATGAGTTCCTCTTAATAATTCCACACCATCAAGTTCTCTAACGAAACAAGTATGTTTTCTAAAAGCCACTTCAAGATCGGAATCACAGAATTGACCAACAGAGAACAAGTTATGACCAAGACCTTCCACATAGTATACCCGGGAAATTAAACTATCTCCAACCACATAATTTCCATAACCCATAATAGCTCCAAAATGGTCGTTTCCGAATCTAACAGTCCCGATAAATTTACTCACGAAGTTCATGAGCCGCGAGCGATCTCCAGTCATATGCTTTGAACAGCCTGAGTCCAAATATTAGAGGACGATTTGTACGACCTGCATTTGAACACAGACAAGAATGGATAACTGGATAATTTGGAACCCCATGAGCGATTGGGTTCCGTTTGGTTAGTACAAATTATTGGAGCACCCACTTCAGTAATAGAAGATATGACCTCGTTAGTATTGGATGCAGCACTAGTAGTGACAGTGGACCTATTTGAGGTGTGGCCACTTCTTAAAGGTATGATTCTACCAGTGGGCTTCCATTTCTTAGAAGACATAGATCTAGACATCTTAGGGCAAGCTTCATTCATATTGAAGTTTCTGCCAGTAGGTTTCCATTGATAACCCACATTGCTAAATTTTCTTCCTGTAGGCTTCCAATAGTTGCTAACCTTTTTCTTTTTAGACTTCCAGATCTCCTTAACTTGTCTAGCATTTTTTATACTCTTAACTGGAGTATTATCAACATTAATCACCTCATTCTTAGTACATTCATGATTAAGACCAGAAATTAAGCATTCATTACATGTTTTGCAAAATGCAGTAGAATTCGAATTAATTACAGTACGCTTATAGCTAATACTAGAATCAACACGATTCGTTTTATTCAGCTCAAACTTATTCTTCCTAGGGTGTTCTTCTACTAGCTTTTCTTCAACACTTTTGGCTGGCAAGATCCTATTTCGCATTGTATTGCATGAAGGCTTTGACCCGCTAACCTTAGTATTGCCGATTACTCCTGTAGAAGGAACAACAGGAATATTAGTTGATGATACTACACTTTGCCTTGGTGGTCTAGAGGTGCTGGGTTCCAAAATTTTGTGAGGCACATTAAATGTCACATTCTTATCCTTAGGCATAGAACTGGGTGCGAATATCCTATCTCGCCTGTTGCTAAATTTCAGACATGTGACAATTACATACTCTAACAGTTCTTGAGATCATTTGGTATCCATGCAAGCATAGGCAATGGTACTATCAAGAGGTTTTTCTAATCTTTCATCTTCAACAATCTCACGGAGACCCTTTAAACTTTCCTTAAGAGATGAGTGATATGTTTTATGTGCAAGTTCATTATTACTAATGGGCGGGGGAATATATAACATATCTATAGCATACTTATCACAAACAGAGATCTTAGGAACAGAGTATTTGCAATTTGGGATTGGCAACTTTCCTTTCACCTCACGCTTCAGATTCTCAATATCGTTAAGCAAAGAGGTTATCTTTTCAATTTGTTTATCATGAGTAACTTTAAATGATTCACATAACTCTTTGTTTTGATCATTAACCTTTGAAATTTCAGCTTTAAAACAATCATTTTCCTTTTTCAGGTTATCAATAATGTTTTGAAGGTGAAAATTCTGACAATCAAAAGGTGGAGGCATATGGAAACCAGTTACATCCTTCTTTTCACCTTTCAGTTGTGAAATTTGTGCTTTCAATCTTTTGATCGTGCTATAATGAGCTCGAATTTGTTCATCACGTTTGTTAATTTCAAAAACTGCATCAAACTCAGGAACATCAGAGGATGTTTTGATATTTGAGGTTTTAACATTTTCTTTGAGATGTTGATATTTTAATTGCAAAGCAAGATGTTCAACTTCTAATTTTGAAAAATGTTTAACTAGGTTATCATGATCATCCTGTTCAATTTTCTCATGCAATTTTGAATTCGTTGTTTCAAGCTCAATTACACGATCATGGGAAACTTTCAAAGCAACAGATAATTCATGAAATTGAGATGCAGTAATAGAAGAATTCGTAGCAATGTAAAACACATCTTGAGCAACACAATGAGAAATCAAGTTCTCATTTAATATATGCAGATTCTTCCTTTCAATTTCATTATATTTGAGTTCCCGTTCATAATCATTGACCTCAACTATCATTGCATCAAATTCCTTTTCCATTTCTTTAATATCAGAATTTATTCCAATTTTAAGACTCTCAAATTGACCTTTTAATTGTTTAAAGAAAGGCATGACCTCGGTTAAATAACATTCTTTGGTTTGCTCAAAGCCCCATTCCCCCTCAGTTATCCCTGTAGGTGTGATTCTCTTCTTACACGTTTTCTCAAAATCAACAAACAGCTGATAAACAACATATAGGTTGATTAAGGTTCTGCTATTAGTGGCAATAAATCTAGGAACTAAATGCATTGGTGTATTTGGAGGATACACAGTTGATTTTGGCAATTTCCTACAAGGGGAGTTCTTTTCAACAAGATTTTCAGCTTTTTGCATATCCATATCCTTTTTCCAGAACACTTGTTCAGGAGTTAGAAGTTTCTGAGGCTTAAACTTGTTTAGGGAGATCCAGTTTTCCTTAGTGTAATCATGAGGTTTGATCGTTATGTTATTCTTTTTACACTCAGGATTATCTAGCTTCTTGTTCATTTTCTCCCTAGTGACTTCATCTGATTTCTTATCTTCCTCAGTGCACTCAACGCAACTAGGTTTCTGCCTAGGCTTAAGGATTTCATTACCATCATAAAGTACCTTATGAGCAGCTCTAGCCTTTTTAATAACCTCTGGACTTGGTTCCTCAACAAGGGGAACGCTATGCTTATCGCTTAAGACTCTATGCTTAGTGATCATGTGAGCAGTCTGAATGGTATTCCCTTGTACGTACAACTTATTCTTAAGTTTGTTTTTCAAAGTTTTTAGATTGGAAAAATCATTCAAAAGTTTTTATTCCTTAGCATTGAATTCTTGCTTAAGCATTTTCACATTTTCTTGAAGTTCGTGTTTTTGCTTAGCAGTTTTAGAAAGCTTTTCTTGTAAGGAGTTTAACTCTTGTTTTAATACTTCTTCTCTAAATATACTTTTTCTAATAATTGTACGCATTTGGTTATCCATATCCTGCTTACGGGTAGTTAACTCAAACTTAGCACGCTGTTCATAAATAGCAACTTGTTCCTTATAGGTATTGAGTTCAGTGGTCAAGGAATCATCAGGCACAAATGCAGTGTATTCATCAGACATGCATTCATTGTTAATTGCAGAAGATTCATCAATAGGTACAATAATACTGTCATCTTGTTTCACATATTGTTCATATGGGATAACATTGTTATTTCCCATATTTTCAATATCTGATTCAGTGACTTCAGTAGATTGTACTTCATGGTGAATCTTTTTCTCATCAACCACATCATATAGTTTGAGTACCTCTTTAATGATGGATTCCTTGGATGGACTGGCTCGTGGAGATGAAGAGGTCATTGTAGAGATATTAGCCATGAAGATAGTTTGTGCATATGGTTCATCATCAATGTCTGAGTCAAATGCATCACAGTCTGCAACTTGAAAAGCGTTGGGATTGTTCTGAGTAGCACCATGCACTGGTTGCTCGTCCACATCAGCATCGTATGTTCTAGCATTACCATCAGTCAAGAATAGCAACTCCTCTTCATTCAACATTGCACCATTATCTTGTGCTTGAACCAACAACATCTTGTCCCTGAAGTATTCTGCGTTTTGAGGACGTTTAGGTTGAGTGCAGTTCCTAGCAATGTGTCCTTCTCCACCACAGTTGTAGCACTTGATTGGTTTCAATTGACCCTAGACAATGTTTCTTTCACGATTCTGATTTCCCACATATCCACCACCAACACCGGCATTCCCATAACCTACATTACCTTGTTCATTGTGTGGAAGATAAGCATTATGTCTTCCTTGCACATTTTCCACCACAATCTTTCCTTCTCTCACAGTGGTATGATTTTGATGATTTGATGTCGTTCTGAGATAGTTGTTAGTGTGTAGGGTAAGGTTCAGATTTTGCTTGACCATAAGAGCCACTTGATTGATAAAGTGCTCCATGACTGCATCAGAATCAGGTTGCTTATATCCAGAATCAGGAACGGGCTTGTGGTTACCATTTCCAGTAGGTATGACTTGTGATGCTTTGGTAGTAATTCCTACATTGGAGTAGAATGCAGTTGAATCATTTGAAGAGCTTGTTTCTCCTGGTTAAGATTTGAACTGTTCTAGAATCCGTCGTTCAAACATAGCATGTTTCTCATTCTGAAGAAGAAATGCATACAATTGCTCATAGTTTGTGTTCTTTAATCCTTTGGTAAGCTTCATAGAAGTGACAAATTTGCGCCATTCGGGATTCATGTTGTTCACAAATTTTGAGTTCAGCTGAATGTTTGGCATAGTCATCTTGATATTCCTCATATCATTCACCAGCTTGTGGAATCTCACATAATATTCATAGACACTTTCTTCTGGTTTCATCTTAAAGTGCTCAAATTCATCATACAGCTGTGATTCTCTATCTTCTATAGTCAATTCAGAACCAGAGAGAAGCATCTTGACATTACCCCAAACCGCCTTGGCTTCTGTGTTGTGATTGATAAGCTTGTAGATATCTTTTGGAAGACCCTGAAGTATGATGTTTGAAGCCCTGATATCAGCATCAAATCTCTTTTTCTCCTTATCACTCAGCTCATCATATGTCTTTGGTCTATCTAATCCAAAGATCATTGTACCATCTACTGCAGTATCAATTATGTCCCTTGTGGTCTCAACCTGATAACGTCCTTCATCAATTGACTTAAGGATGTTAACCCCATTCTCCTTTCCTAAGCAGTACAGCCTGATTCTTTGTGACCAAGACTCATAGTCAGTTCTATCAAGCATAGGAGGACGACTATCAGATCCTGCAGCTTGCACATCATCAGCAACGGAAGACATGTTTAAATTCTACAGGATTTTACAAATCTTTGACTTAACCGGGAAATAGATTCTTTCACGTGATTTTACAAAGTCAAGAGAGAAACCGTAAAACTTATATACTTATGCGTAGACAGCAACTTTACGCGTAACAGCTTAGGTGTAGCCACAAACTTATGCGTAGAAGATGGCTTACGCGTAGACAGAGCTTAGGCGTAACAACAAACTTACGCGTAGACACAAGCTTATGCGTAGACAGAGCTTACGCGTAGTCTAGAGCTTACGCGTAGAGTTTTAGGGTAAAAGGCTTAAGTTTATGCGTAAACCAAAGCTTAGGCGTAAGAACCTTATGCGTAAGTTTCCCTTAGGCGTAAGACAAGCTTATGCGTAAGAAAAGGCTTATGCGTAAGAATTTTTACGCGTAAGTTTTATGCTTATGCGTAAAATTAGGGTTTTACCCACAAAAAATCTTTTACACTTCACAGTGCAAGAGATATCCAAAGTCGAAGTGTTTTTCAGGCTTATCCAAGCAAGAAGAACACTGAGTAACCACCAGAAATGAAGATCAAGTGAAAAGCACCTTACGCGTAAGATTAGGGTTTTCTTATGCGTAAGAAGTACAAAATTTGCCAAACACGTTTTTTATGATCAAACCGTTTAGAAAACCAGATTATAAGGATGACACAACCTTAAAAACACCAAAACATCAAAGCTTGAAGATCAAAACCCCGATTCTCTCTTACGCGTAAGATCGTACACACGTATCCAAACACGCATAAAAACCAAGAAAAACTCGTAAAGTTTGAACCTTTTTGCAAGAAACTGAAATTTAAGCACTCAATAAACCTTAACCCACAAGAATCTTGGAATAAAAAGTGTAAATTTTAAAGCTTTAAGGATACAAAACTCCGTATACGAGACCACGCATAAACACCTTGTTACGCGTACAAAACCAAACCTTATCCCAAAAATAACAATCAAACCAAGAACATGAGAGATGGATGATCAAACCATGGCTCTTGATACCATTTGTAGGATCTTGGTTTATCACAAGTTAGGCGTAAAGAGATAATGTTTAGAGAGAGAAAGTGGGAGAGGATGGGAACTTTAGAGAGACAAAGAAAAATGTATTATGAAAGCTCCAACCCTTTGCCTTGGAGGGCAAAGGGTATTTATAGGGTACAAACATGGGATGCCTCTTTAAGGCTGTGGATCAGGCATACAGTGGGTAAAGACCCGTCCGTCCTCCACGGTGTTACAAAGTAATCTAAATACTATCACTGAATTACTACGACTACGAGCTTTCTAACGAGCATCCATACTTGAGGTGACCGACACTTTAAGTACTGTATTTACTAAATCCTAACAAGAATTAGCCTTGAAAATTGAAAACACGATTTGTAGCTAATCCTACTATAGCAGATGCTATGTTAGAACCGAATTGCTCCCATGAGGTACTTTTAGCACTAATGCAATGAAGCAACACATGAACTAAAAACTTCCAGTGTGGACAAAATAAGGGTTTCTTGAATGTTTGTTCTGTTAAGGACCCTTCATATCCAATGTCTCTGAATGTATCCCAAATAAGTTGCTTATCAAAACGAACAGCCCCTTGTCCATCATCAAACAATAAGTCTTCACGAATAGAGGCTTCAGTAATCTTCACTATCCTCCCAGCAACTTTAGCTTGAATATACGAGTCATCATTCTCCATATGAACCCTAGCAGTTGCCCAAAATTGTTGAATCCAGGGCTAAATTATATCTGGTCCCACTAAAAGCGCATAACTAATCGGCGACCCAGTAAGAAAATCAATGATATCATGAAAGTTTACATTTGCTTCAGTCTAATCTAAATTAGCCACCATGTTGTGTTTGGAAACTGTATTACGATTCGCCATTGATGATTATGTGAACACAGTAAGAGATATGAGGAATAATATGGGTGAAAGTGAGAGAAATATGGAAAAGATTTGTAGGTATCAATATAAGAGGGAAATTCGGTGAGTAGTTATTTATAGGTGAGATTTGAAAAATCACAGCCCTTAATAACAAAGTTACCGTTAGTTGTAGTTACCCCTCAATATTACCGTTGGAACAGTACTTTGATAAGACAAGCAGTTCTTTCCACGTGTGCAGTACTTTCCAGAGCATTACTTTCATAAAACCAAAAAAAAAACAGTACTTTTCCAATTTCCTCCTTTCAATAGCAAACACACTAAGTAAACATGAATATCCTCCCCTCAAAAAATGCATAGGACTATACTTACACTAAATAGTCCTCCCCTTAAATGTAGCTCAGTAGTTAATCATCCCAATACTCACCACCAAGTGATTGAATCTTGAAACATCAAAGCCTTTAGTGAGTAAATCAGCTACATTATCATCCGTGTAAACCTTAACCACATTAACGAGCCTGTGCTCATAACAATCTCTGATAAAGTGATGCCTAATCTGAATGTGCTTGGTCTTGGAGTGATAAACTGGATTCTTCACAATGCAAATTGTACTCTCATTATCAATATTGATAGGAGTATTCTTGAAATTGAACCCATAGTCCAAGAGTTGATTCTGCATCCACAAAACTTGTCCACAACAGCTTGCAGCAGCCACATATTCTACTTCTGTAGAGGATGTTGCTGCAATAGTCTGTTTCTTGCATTGCCATGAGACTAATCTTCTTCCAAGATATTGGCATCCTCCAGTTGTTGATCTTCTATCATAATTATCACCTGCATAATCACTATCAGAAAAAGCTTCTAAGTGAAAAGGTGAATCCTTTAGATACCAAAACCCCAACTTAGGTTGTTGTTTCAAATAACAAAAAATTCTCTTCACTGCATTCATATGAGAAAACTTAGGAGAGACTTGATATCTTGCACATAAACAAACAGCAAACATGATATCAGGCCTAGATGCAGTGAGGTACATAAGACATCCAATCATGGATCTGTACAACTTGACTTGAACAGGTTGTCCATCTTCATCCTTGCCCAATGAGTTAATAGATTTAATAGGTGTAGTCACTGTCTTAATAGCATCAAAATTGAACTTCTTAAGTATGTCAGATACATACTTGTCTTGACTTATAAAAATTCCCTCCTTTGACTGCTTAACTTGAAGTCCCAAAAAGAATGTTAACTCACCCATTGAACTCATTTGAAATTCATTCTGCATCAGCTTCTCAAACTCCTTGACCATAGATTGTTTTGTAGCTCCAAATATGATATCATTTACATATACTTGAACCAGCATGATATCTTTCTTGTCTCTCTTGATAAACAAAGTCTTGTCAATTGCTCCCCTCCTGTAAGCATGTTTCAATAAGAAAGTAGAGAGCCTCTCATACAAAGCTCTAGGTGCTTGGTGCAGGCCATAAAGAGCCTTAACCACCTTGTAGACTTTGTTAGGATAAGTAGGATCCTCAAAACCAGGAGGTTTCTTAACATACACCTCCTCTGTAATCTTGCCACATAAAAAGGCACTCTTGACATCCATCTGATAAACCTGAAATCCCATATAGGATGCAAAAGCGAGGAAAATTCGAATTGCTTCAATCCTTGCTACAGGAGCAAATACTTCATCATAATCTACTCCCTCTTCTTGTCTGTAGCCTTGAGCTACTAACCTTGCCTTGTTCTTGACGACATTCCCTCTTTCATCTCTCTTGACTCTGAACACCCATCTTGTACCAATTACCTTCTTTCCATCAGGTAGAGCACATAGTACCCAAACTTCTTGAAGTTTAAATTGAAGCAGTTCTTCCTGCATAGCTTCAACCCAACTCTCCTTAGATAATGCCTGAGCTATATTCTTGGGTTCTTCTTGAGAGATAAAGCAAGTGAACAGGCATGTTTGATGGTCCTTATGATTTAACCTGTTTTGTTTATAGACAAATCTAAGCAAAGCATTATGTGGTGTAGAAAAGCCCTTAGCTTTGTGTCTTGTCATAACTCCAGAAGTAGAAGGACCAATGATTTGATCAGTAGGATGATTCTTATGAATTCTTAAGGTAGGAGTCTGTGGAACTTCATAATTATCACCCAAATTAGTTAAGTCAGCATCTTCATAGGAATCTGAGAAAATGCCTTCATTATCATAGTCATCATCAGTATCTTCTAAGCCAGGCATGGTAGGATCATCCAAAGTACTGTCAATGGGTGCAGCAGTACTTTGATCGAAAGTACTGTCACCCTGAGTACTGTAAGAGGACTCTGCATTCTTGCTCTTTTTCTTTGCTTCTTCATAGACTCTTCTTTGTTCATCATCATAAGAGTGTGCTATAACATCTTGAAAAAGCATCTGATTAAGTTCATCTTGTAAGGCTTGATCCTCAACAGACAGTGAGGATTTTGGTTCATCAGTACTTTGCTTTGGATCAACAATTATTGGTTCTTCATCAGGAACAACATCAGGTCTAATATGGACTCCATGAACAACATACTGTAAATCTTCTCCATTACATGTTGATTTTCTTCTCTAACAGGTACATAGTTCATAGAAGGAGTCAAAACTTCAAGATCAAACATCCAATCAGGACCTTTACCCTTCTGATTCTCTTGATCTTCTAAAAATTCAACATGAAGACAGTCTTGAACCTTCTTGGTGACTCTGTTGTACACTCTAAAGCCCTTGCTGTTGGTACAATAACCCAATAAATATCCTTCTTCTGACGTACCATCAAACTTTCCCAGATTATCAATTGTATTTAAAATAGTAAGAGGGCATCCAAAAGGCTTCATAAATCGAATGTTGGGTTTGTTGCCCATCAGCAACTCATAAGGTGTCTTCATCTGTGGTTTGGTGACTGATACTCTGTTAAATACATAGCAAGCAGTACTTACAGCTTCAGCCCAGAATTGAATTGGTAATTGTGAATCTGCAAGCATAGTTCTGGCTGCTTCAATCAAAGTCCTATTCTTCCTTTCTGCAACACCATTATGCTGTGGTGTTCTTGCAATGCTGAACTCCCTCTTGATCCCTTTGTTGGCACAAAATTCATCCATAAGCTTGTTCTTGAATTCAATCCCATTATCACATCTAATACCTCTAACTTTGAGTCTCAATTGGTTTTCAAGTGCTATTATAATAGTATAAATAGCATCAAAAGTATCATCTTTAAATCCCAAGAAAAATACCCAACTGAATCTACTGTAATCATCTGTTACAACCAAACAGTACTTTCTCTTGTTTAGACTTGCAACAGAGACAGGTCCAAATAAATCCATGTGTAACAGCTCCAAAGGTTCTCTAATATTCCTCTCCTCAAGCTTCTTGCATGAAGCTTTATGTTGTTTACCCTTCTTGCATGCCAAACATGAGTGATCATTCTTGTAAGTCTTTGAAGGTAAACCTCTAACTAAATTTCCTTTGACCAGTTTGTTGATATTCTTGAAATTTACATGGCCCAATCTTCTATGCCACTGATGTGCTTCTTCAGATGTTGCTTTTGCCACTAAACATGTGGCTTTCCCATAAGAGTGAAGACTCTTCATATCCAGACTATACACATCATTGGTTCTTGGTACTTTAAGGACTACCAAGTTATCATCAACAGGCTTGAAATCAGGGGAAAGGATGAGACATTCTGTGTCAGTGAATAACACATGATGCTTTTTATCACAGATTTGAGAGACTGGTAATAAGTTGAACTTGAGCTCCTTCACATATCTAACATTCTCAAAATCTATACTTCCTGCTTTCATGGTTCCTTTTCCAGTAATTCTTCCTCAATTAGGATCATTCCCAAATGCAACTCTTCCTCCACAAATAGATCTAAAATCTGACAGAATCTCCTTGTCTCCTGTCATGCTTCCAGAGCAACCACTATCCATAATTAGATGATCTTTAAGCTCCTCTTCTGGGTTGCCCTGCACAAAGATAAAAAAGTTAGTGTCTTTTAGGAACCCAAGCCATTACTGACTTGTGTTCCCCTTGTGGAGTAACATACTCAAATTCCTTGAGTATGTAATCTTCACAGTTTTTGTAGACAGAATCAAGCATTATCTTTTGTTTTAAAACTTGTGGTGGATTTTCAGCAAAACTTTCTTTTTCAACAAAAACCTCTTTTTCTTTTTCCACAAAATCATCTTTAACAAAAAACTCTGTTTCACTTTCAGTTGCTGAAAGTACTGTTTGCTCCCCACTAGTACTTTCCTTCTTAACCCATTTGGTTTTAACTTCTGGTGAAGAGTCCCTTGATCTAGCTACTCTTCTGGAATTGTAACGCCTTCTAGATTGATAATAATTTGATCTCCTAGGCTTTCCATTCCAAAAAGTGTTTTCAGTACCTTGATTGTTTGAAAATCTAGCAGTACTGTGAGAAGGTACTGCTTGAGTTCTTTGAAAATTATTTGAAGGTACTGGTGGTTTTGAAAAAGGTCTTCTCTGGTGAGGGTACCTATAGTCTGGTGAAAAGTTGCTATGGTTAACCCTATTTGAATGAGTCCAAGCTGGTCTAGACTCCCTTGGTTTTTGATTGACAGTTCTGTTCTTGGGAAACTTACTTAGGTACTCTGAATGTAAGTGACAATCCTTAATCAAATGATTAGGACTAAAACAAACAAAACATAGTTTTTTATCTGTAATCCCAAACTTTCTTCTGCTATGTGTATGACCAAAACTATTTTGTCTTCTAGGTGAATGATTAAAACTGTTTGGACCAAAGTTATCCCAAAAAGGTTTAGCAGTACTATTTTGAAAAGATTTTCCTAAAGGTACTGTTGTAGCAGTACTTTGAGTAGAAGGTATTGCTTGACTTTTAACATTATCCTTAGGGTTTTCAACAGTTTCTTTTGTGTTTCCAGACCTAGATTGACCGATTAGCTTTTTCCTAAACTCTAGACTGTCTACACCAAAACGAGAAACATCAGGCCTAAGGGGTTGATGAAGTCCAGTGGGATGAGGGACTGCATGATAACCATTATCTTTCTTAAACTCGGGAGGTGTTTCACTAACTGATTCCTCATTACTAGATGTGTCTACATAATTAATGAGTTCATCATCACTAGTGGTTACATCCTCAAAATCAAGATCATCCCTATCACTAGATTGGTTTTCTTCTATGTTATTAAAGTCCATACCAAAACCTAGGCCAGTTCTAATGTAAGCTCTTCTCTGTTTTTGAACATAAGAAACATGTGACAGACCAGATTTTTTCTAGGCATCAAACTTTGCTAACAATTCATCTCTCTCCTTAGTCAGTTTCTCAATTTCAGCAATCTTACAATTTAACTTCCATTCACTTAGTTTTAACTGATAATCCTGTTGTTCATACTTTTCTGCCCAAGCCATTTCATTATTTCATGTGTTATTATTTTGGCTTCCATAGACTCTAAGGTTATTTGATAACCTGCTACCTCAGACCTAGCTTTTATGCAGTTATCTCTTTCAATCACATAACTATTCAGTACTTTTTGATAAAAGTCATGACAATTGGAACATACCTCAGAGATAGGGGTGAACTTGGTGAAGTAGCTACCATAGCAAGTAGAACAGGATCATCTTCACTCTCCATGCTCCAATCAAAGCTTCCTAAACCATCTTTAGACTCCATAGCAGCATGTCCAGATTCCTCATCAAAGGTTGTGCTCCAATTAAACTCTTCCACTGACTCCTCCATAGCTACCATACAGTAGGTGACTGGTTCATCATCAAACTCTGCACTCCAGTCAACCTCTGACAAACTCTCTTGAGCAACCAATGCTTTTGTTTCATTAATAGGAATTTCTTTGAGCTCTAGCTTTGGTTTCTCAGTCATCCTGTTTGCTTGATATTTAGCAAACCCTTGCAAAGTGTCCAGTCTTTTGACAATTGAAGCATTCAATTTTGGATTTGTCAAAAGTAATTCCCTGTTTTGGTTTGAAGTCAATACTTTTTCCTGTTTTCTTCATATACTTCTTGATCCTTGCAGTGATCATTGCTACTTGCCACCTGATATCAATTTGTTCTAGAGCATCCTCTTCAATCTGTGAGAGATCTTCTTCATAAGTGACAGGTAAAGAAGCTTGCTGTGAAAAGAAAGAGCATACAACTTCATCTGAGTGGAGGGAATGTGTTGGTGTGGGTTGTTGAGCAAAGGTGGGGGAAGAGTAGGAAACAGTACTTTGAGTCACAGTACTTTGAGTAGGAGAAGCAGTACTTTTGGTGGAAGTACTGCCCCTCTTTTCAGATGACAAAAAGGCAATACTGTGAGATTTGGAACTGGTTTGGCCATTCATCTCATCTCATACACCT
Source organism: Chrysanthemum seticuspe (assembly GCA_019973895.1). Classification (NCBI taxonomy): domain Eukaryota; kingdom Viridiplantae; phylum Streptophyta; class Magnoliopsida; order Asterales; family Asteraceae; genus Chrysanthemum; species Chrysanthemum seticuspe. Next base: position 52,772,727 of record BPTQ01000009.1, on the reverse strand, counting down.
TCAGATGATTGTAGAGATCATCAAAGTCCAAAACATCCAAACCAGGTTGTCCTCTGATCATTGTAGCTATCACATGCCATGTCGATGGCAAACTCCTTAAGAACTTAAGATTAGCATCTTCAAATGAGACCTCTGCTTTGTATAGCTCCAGCATACTGAGAAGGTTTTGGAATCTGTCATAAGCAAAATCAAGGCCTTCTCTTTCTCCAACAGTGAATGTTTCAAATTGTTGCTTCAACAGATTTTTGTGCATCTTCTTGGAAGCATCATTACCTCCAAACCTTGTCTTGAGAGCAGCCCAGAGTTGCTTTGCATCTTTAGCATCATGGAATTTGAGTAGATGACCATCTGGAATGGAAGACAAGAGAATGTTGAGTGCCTTCTCTTGATTCCTTATTGTTGCTGCTGGTAAGATTGCCTTCGGTGCTTTGGGTTGTCCAGGAACATCAATGGGTTCTGAAACTTCTTCATTACCATTAACAATTACATTCCATAGAGCATGGTCTGTAATTGCAATGTATTGCCTCATCTTCATGGTCCATAGGTCGTACTCTCCCTTCTTGATGATAGGAATCCTAAGTGAGGTGATGGATGGTGGTGGAACAGCTTCAGTCGACATCTTTAGGTTTTGTTAACTAGGTTTTAGGGTTTCTTCTTAGTCAGAGTTTCCACACAAGCTCTGATACCACTCGTTGGATCGATGTACTCTAACCAAACTAACTTAAATAGCTTGTTAAGGTTTAACAACCTCGGATAAATCCTAAGTTATTTACAATGAAACACTGAGCAAACTCTATTAAGTATGCGGAATTTACTTAACAAAGCTAAGAAGAATATAACTTTTAACTTTCAACGATTTTATTAATAACTCTAAATCTGCTTGTTATGCAGACTCTTTAACAACTCTAATAATATCGAACTCTCTAAAACTATAATAATACGCGTACATCTAATGCCAATCTAGGGGTCCTTTTATAGACTTAAGGATAATCCTAGTCGGTTTACAATTTGTATCCTTGTACGACAAGTAATCTAATAAAGAATATTCTAGAATTACAAAGCTTTCCTTAAACGAATATAACAGTTCTTTTAGCCTTGCAGTACTTTGACTTTGACAGCAGTACTTTGACTTCTTCTTTAGCAGTACTTTGACATTTCCAGTACTTTATCATTCTTCAGCACTTTCATATCTCAACAAAAACCAACTAAAACACCCATGTCTTCGGAAACGAAACTCACCAAGGATGAGGAAGGTGAATCCGTAGATAACACTAAATATAGAGGAATGATCGGTAGCCTACTTTATCTCACGGCTAGTAGACCCAACATTATGTTTAGTGTTTGTCTATGTGCTCGCTTTCAAGAAGATCCTAAAGCATCACACCTAGAAGCCTTGAAACGAATATTTAGATACATAAAAGGAACTACATGTTTAGGATTATGGTATCCTAAAGGAACGGGTGTAGAAACCATAGTGTATGCCGACTCGGACCATGCCGGTGACCTTGGTTTACAAATGCGCGCATCATTGCGTAAATTGCGCGCATCATTGCATTGCATTTAGGATTTCGCATTGTGGCACCTAATGCGAGGCCATCCCAAAATGCGCTCGCATTAGACCGCACTTTTTTGCATTTATGTAATGCTAGCAACGGTCGCAATTGTCGCAATATGGAATTTAGATTATTTTGGAAAAATTAAACCATTTAGAAGAACCTAAAATATTTTACTAGACTTTGAAAATTAGAAGTTGTTTAAAGACGTCCCAAACAGACACAATAATGACATCCAAGTTACCCTTCAATTCATGATCATGCACCATTAACATGATCTGAAATCCCACAAACAATCTTCTTATTCTAGCTTCATATTGTGCAAGAGTTCACATTATTATTTGGTTATCCATAATGATATATGTTAAATAATTTAGCAGGAAATCATGTGACTAATTTAAATTTGACTAAATTTTTCAGTTTGACTTTTGTTATTGATTTAGTTATGAATGCATTATGATTATTAGCCACTAGTATAACTAATAAGTATACCTTGAATACATTATAACATCAAGTGATCATGTATATGTATAGAATGGACTCTAATCGTTCACGTTCAAACACTTTGACCGGTAACAATAACAAGGATCCAGGAAGAAAGTAGGGAATTCAAGATCCAAAAATTAGAAATAATTATCTGTTCGTTATATTCGAAAGTAACTAAAGGAGGAGGTGCTCGTTTAAAACAATATTTAGTTGGAGTTTATAATGTTATTTCTAAGCATTTTGTGTCATAACTTAGTGACTTATTTGGTTTTACACAGGACTATTTGCCTATTTTTTAAATTTTAGTGACTTATTTGTAAACTTATTGCATTTACTTGGTACTTTATTTAAGATATTACGTATATATAATTTTTTTAATACAAAACGCATCGCGTCCAAAATGCGCTCGCATTTGCAACACGCATTACACATCGGTCTCTGGGACCTTTAACGCATCGGATCACAAACGCAATTTTAAACCAAGCCGGAGACTATGTCGATAGAAAGAGTACAAGTGATATTTGTACTTTTGTTGGACATTGTCTCACCTTATGGTTCGCAAAGAAACAAACGGCTCTCGCTATCTCAACTACCGAAACCGAGTACGTCTCAGCCGGAAAGGCATGTCAACAAGCTCTTTGGATGAAGCAAGCTCTCGTGGACTACGGAATTCATCTCAACGACATCCCCATACTTTGTGACAACAAAGGAGCCATTGATCTCAACGAAAATCCCATCCAACATGCCCGAACGAAACATATTAAAATTCGCCATCATTTCCTTCGCGACAATGTTCAAAAAGGAAACATCTCGATCGAGAAAGTCTCCTCCGAAGATAACATTGCCGACATCCTAACTAAACCTTTTAAACGAGAACCATTTAATCTTCTTAGACTTGGTTTAGGATTAATGGAACCAAACATATAAATCAAAAAAATAGTTTAAACCTTAGAACGACCAAAACAAAACAAATTAGCAAAATGTGTAGCTGAACCCACGACACCAATCAACATCAAAGACGGAACCATATATTTGGGTCCGTCTGGTTCGTGGTGTTAACAGTAGCAAAATTTTTTAAATACAAAACACCTTCTTCCTCACAACAACATAACCAAACGACTTACCAACATACCTAACTCATAATTAGGGTTTCTTTTTCAACTAATCACAGCCAAAATCATCATTGTAAGTATCATAACTACATTACTTATCTTAATTATGAGTCTAGGGTTCTAATTTATGCACAATACTAATACATGGGGATTATGTATATTCTTGCACAAAACATGAACTTCATTGTTAAGTTGCATCACTAATTACACAAATTATGAACTACATTGTCAAATTACATAACTAATCATGTTTCCCACTAGTTAGAAGTTACATATCATAAGGCTTTATCCTAATTAAACCAAAAACCCCATGTCAAAATTCTTTGAAAAACTACTCACTTGTAGGTAAACAATTTCTCATTGTTCATACAAATAAAAATGTTATTTCCATCACTTGCATAATGTCTCTTGAATACTAAAGGTGATGCATAACTAATATGCATTCCCGGGTATATTCAAACGAAGCCACATTGAATTAGGAGTGTTTAGGTTATCTCTTGTATTTGGCCAAACACTACTAATGAAAACTATTTTATGCATAAAATGAGTCGAGGTAACCGCAACTCCACATTATTCGCATATAGGCACACACTAGAACAAAAACGCTAATTTAGTTTTTCTTTTTTACTAAAACTTGTAATTTCTTGCTCCTAGGAACAAACATGGTAGCCGCAAAATTTTACGATCACAAAGACACCCTTGGATACATCCCTCAACACCACAAAACTAAGGGCCTTACCAAAGACCAAGTTGAGATCTTTAAGAGTCTAGAGAAAAGGTATTTTCATGAGGGTAGGACAATTCATCCATCTTTTATCGATGGAACTAATCTCCGTCAAGAACTAGCTACTATCAACTTTGATTGTCTCCTTGACATCGACGAGCCAATTTGCCCTAGGTTTGTCCTAGAATTCTATGCTAGTGTTGTTTCCATAACAAATGAGGATAATCTCATGGCTCTCAAATTTAAGATCAACCAAAATGACTACACAATTTCCCTCAACCAATTTGCTCAAGTGTTAGGAATTCCATGTGTTTGTACTTGTCTATACTCGGATAAGTGGTCACTCACCATCCTTGATGCAATTCATGACCATTCTCCTCCTTACCAAACTCCTTTAGTCGACAAGGAAGTCATTCGTGAGCACCTCTTCTTTGATAGGGTAGCACCAACCCGTGTCACTCGAGCGGGAAAGGAAGTCAATCGAGATCCATACGGTATGGAACTAAATGAGCTTAAGCCTCACTTCAAAAAGTGGGAGGAACTCCTTAGAGCCAATGTCATTAGCACCATAGGAAACCAAGACCACATCAATTCTTGCCTATGCTACATGCTCCATAGCTTGTCTACTCGTCAACCATTCAACTTGGCATACTACGTTGCTAGGAGGATGGTAGACATTCTTACTCAAGGATTCGTTGCTCTTCCATACGGAATGCTCCTTACCTATCTTTTTAGAGCTTATGCACCCATTCCGCCAAGTCCTAGAGGGTTGAAACTAGACTATCCCCTCATCCCTAACATATTTGTGCCCTTGAGTGAGGAAAGAGTATCCAAGACTAAGGCAAAGGGAAAAAGGCCACAACCTCCAACTCCTTCATCATCATCAAATAGCTCCGAAGACGGTCTCCCCAACTCTAGGCTTCAACGTCATGAGTACTACGCCTCACTTCCAGAGATTGAGAACCCAATGGAGGAGTTCAAGCAAACCAAAGGGATGTTCAAGTGCCTTGGTAGGATGATGACCAAGATTTACAAGAAGTTGGATAAGTGAGATGAGGTTTTAAGAGGGTGTTTGGTACAAGACAAAAACAATGTTGTATGATATTATTTGTGTTTTCTTGCTTCTTAGGATGATAAACTAACTTAAAACATTGATGTGTATTAACTCTTTCATGCAGGGGGATAACATACGGATGTTATCAAATTTTACCCGTTTTCACTTTTTAGTGAAAATCAATAGCCCTTGTTGAAAATACATGCTCCCTTATATTTATATGTGCGTTATTGCTTGTTCCTAACTAGAAATAATTATCTCCATATGTTTTAAGAAAAATTTCAGGATTCGGAAAAGTCCTCGGGGGTCAAAAAATGCCACTGTCCAAATTTTTGCACCGGACAGATCTCACGGATCCAAATTTTTGGTTCCGTCCGTTTTATTTTTTGGTGCCGACGTTTCTGCACTGGCGGACCAGACGGACCCAAAATTTGGGATCCGTCTGTGCAAAATTTTGGTTTCGTGGTATGCCAGGTAAGTTTCTAAATTTTGCTCATTCCCGCATTCTAATTCACAAAAATTTGTTTATAGGATAGTTTGTACTGCTTTTTATTCATATTATAACTAGTTTAACTTACTTAGACATATAGAATATCCATTTCCCACCAAATTTCAAAAATTCCCAAAATTCACCCAAGGAACCCTTTTTCATAAAGGAATGAACCAAAATTTTGGTTCCTTGAAATCCGTGGATGATCTAAACTTCAAGATTTTGCAATCATTAGAACCCATTTATTGCATATCTTAGTCTTTTTACTCAAACCTTCTTGTATGGCTTGACTTAGATGATTTGACATGCATTAAAACTCTTTCAAATCATTAGAAACCATTTCACTTGTATGGCTTAACATCAAATCAAACACAATTCTCCATAATCTCTGTAAGATATTGGATTTCACATACACATCAAACCATGACACAAAGTAGGCGTACAAGAGGTTTTTAGAGAGAGAAAGTTAGAGGTTTGGGAACTTTAGTGAGAGAAAGAAAAATCTTATTATGAGCTCCAACTCTCTACCTTGGAAGGTAGAGAGTATTTATAGTCTTACAATAAAACGCCACACAACGGGCTGTGGATCAGGCATACAGTGGGTAAAGACCCGTCCGTCCTCCACGGTGTTACTTAACTAACTACTACTTAACCTAAAAGAACTATGACTACGAGCTTTCTAACGATTACATATACTTGAGGTGACCGACTCTTTAATACCTGGAATTTCTAATTCCTAACAATCTCCCCCTAAGGGAGGTCACCTCAAACATATACTAAAATTACATTGAATACAAACAGATATTACATTAAACAATTATTCTTGCATTCTTGATGTAGTACTTTGCTCTGAAGCTCGTAGTCATTGATTCTTCTCATTGCATGTTTGGTTAATCCAAGTAGAGGTCTTTTACTGATCCACGTGATAATAATATTGAGCCAGCTTTTGAGATCATCAGCTAACAAAAATCTCTGAGACATCCATTGTGGTGTTGGTATTATGTGATGTTGTGACTTTCAGACCGACATGCTCACATTCTGGATCATGATATCTTCTCATCAGAGTAGCGGAAGCTTTCGTTGATTCATGATATTGGCAGCAGCGTAGCAGAAGCATGGAGTGAAAATATCAGAGTCATTGATGCACTTATCATGATTTCTTGAGAAATGAATGTATTGTGTGAGCATGCAGCTATGGATTGACCGCTTCATTCTGATCAGCTGCAAACGTCGGGAGTACCTGCATACAACAGTTAGCAATAAAGCGCACGAAAGTGTATTTGATCACTTTCTTTGAATTGAGGTACACGGCCCATGGTTCCCCGTTGATCAGTACAAGTACTGCCTGTGATCAGGTATAATTCCGAAGAATTTCCTTGACAGGGTTTCGCAGCTGCTCTAGCTGTTCTCAAACCGGAACATCTCAAAGAAGACAACACGGAGTGAGTGAACCAGCGAATAGAGATTCACTGATTGATGAAAAGATATTTGAAAAAAAATCGTGTATCGCACAATAGAAATTGTTTTTGCAATACAACGAAGGTTTTAATGAAAATCAATTATCAATCGTAAACACCTTTTTTATTTGAAATATTCGTACACGGTCGATGTGCTAAAGAAAAGATTTTTTAAACACAATGACCGGTTTTTCAAAGGTATCCGTCAATCCATAACCTGAACCAGGATTGATTCAAAAGATTGAATTGCTCCATTGTTTCTGTTCAGTTGTCACATGGTTGATCTATTGAATAGATCTCACATGCCACCCATCAGGAGCTTGTTTGATGTTGACTCCAGAAGGCTTTCCATCTTCATTGTGAATATGTTTGCATATCACTCAGATGTTCTGGCAATATCACAAGGATAATGCGTAGGACTCAAGATATAATCTCTCTTTCCACATTGTGTGAAACAGAGAGTCTTCATTGAAAGTGTCCTAATGAGATTTATTGATGATCTTGTGGCTCTAGACTCAATTTGTGCATATTTGGTTCCTGTGCCGGAGACTAGGGAGAGGGTCTCCTTCTTCAATATCAACAATCTCTAAGAGAAAGTCGATAGATTATGTAGGTTCCCCGTGAGAATGAAACAAGCCCTTTTAAGAGGAACTTGAGTGGTTTGGGAAGTTGTAGTGCATAGCGTCACTGGGTCCATGACGTCTTGTCTTCAATACCGATGTTACCATCAGTAGCATATGAATTGTACCCGGTTTCTGCCCTATGGTTGAATAAATGGAGGGCTATTTCTTTTCACCCTTTTCTCATTCAATTCTTTTTCATTCTTCAACCCCTTCAGTACTTACCGAGACTTCATAGCAAGAACCTTGTTGGGTTTATTCCAGTACTTTCTCTGTCTCAGTCCGCACTCTTCCCATATCTCATTTTTTCTCCTTTTATCATCATACCTAAGGACTTCTACACTAACTAGTGGATTGTCCCTGGGTAGATCCCTCCGGTTCTGGCGGATCATGGGAACAAATACCTAACCTTATCATCCTTATATCACCATACATAAAGTAAAGTTGGTCGGTCTATTTGGTATTGTACATCTGCCATTTGAACCAATTGAAAACCATTTGAAAATCAATCCAGATACTTGTGATATATTATCAAAGCATTTTGTACCTGAATTGTTTTTGATATTTTTAGAACAAGTGCTCCCCCTCAACATGTGCATCAAATGTTTGAAATCGTTTTGCACACGGAGGCAAGAGGAAGAATTAACTTCTTTGATTACCATTTTCTAAAAGATATCAACATCACTTCCCTGATCAAATCAAGTAGATAAAGCATTTTGGGGAAGGATGAGGTTTTCATAATTTTGCTCCCCCTCAATATGTGCCTCGAGGTTTGAAAAGAGTTTTGCACATACTAGAGGGAACCTGCACATTGAGATAAATGATCACGTTTCAACTCATTGTTGTTTAAGATGGATGCTCCCCCTCAACATGTGCATGGAATTTCTTGAAATCGTTTGGCACATGTGGGAAGGAGAGCTTGTACATCCTTATAAAACCATTTACCGAATTATCAGTTTAAATCCAATTTAAATCACAAATTCTCCCCCGATCACAATTATCAAATCATTTGAGATTTGTGATCTCTTGTAGATTTAAATTGATTTTGAAAGCTTTTAAGGAGAATTGTGACTTGATTTTCAAAGTGCTTTAACTGATAAGGATCGGATTTTAAGACTTTAAACTCCTTAGAATTAAACATGCATGAATATCTTTTGAAAACAATTGAATGACAAATAACCTTTTAATTTAATTGAAATCATTCTCCCCTTCAATCAATGACAAAGGTTGTTGATTGAGAGATAGATATTTTGGCAAATAAGTCCAGATGATTATCAAAAATAGAGTACTAGTTATTTTTCAAAGCAGTTAGTTTTCAGCAGATAAATGTTTATAGAATCAGAGCATGGAATTTTGAAAACATGATAAAGTGTGGCTCTGTTCTTTCTTTAAAAAGCGGGTTACTGCCTGAGATGACAATAAGCCATTTATTCTCTTTCTCCCAAAAAAAAAAAATATATATATATATATATATATATATATATAGGGAAGGGTTATTTTCAGAACCAAATAAATTGCGAGAACTGCGAGAACCAACATCAACCAATCAGATTTTTTCTTATATTAATTTTTATTATTTAATTCAAAAGGGTATAATGGTAAAATTACTTTTTTTATATTTGATTTTTTTTTTTTTTTTTTTTTTTTTTACAAAAAACGTTTTTTAGTTCCCGTAATTTTAGAGTTTTTTTTTTTTTTTTTTTTTTTTTTTTTTTTTTTTTTTAAATTGTGTGCACATGTGTTTTGCATTATGTGATAATTGTATTTTTTGTTTATGCATAGGTGTTTTTTTTTACATGTGTGTTTTTTTTTTACATGTGTTTTTTTTAACATTGTGTGCACATGTGTTTTGCATTGTGTGCACATGTGTTTTGCACATATATCTTTAAAAAATATTACATAAATATAAATACAAACAACAAAACCTTATTATTAGATTTAAGCATTTCAAAATTTACAATTTGTCTTACTCTAGTTATATGATATTCAGATTTATCACAAACGCCATTATGTTTACACTTGTATTTAATTTTATTACAAATGTATGAAGCGTACACATGTGTTTAATACAATGTCTTTAACAGTTGGTTCATCGTCTCCGTGTTTTTAGCCCTTGTGCACATGTGTTTTTAGCCCTTGTGCACATGTGTTTTTAGCCCTTGTGGCATGAAATCTGCCCATGTGTTTTTAGCCCTTGTGCACATGTGTTTTTAGCCATGAAATCTGCCCATGTGTTTTTAGCCCTTGTGCACATGTGTTTTTATCGTCTCGCTCTCGATTCTACATATTCCAAGAAATATCATAATAGCAAAACTTTAACTTGTCGTCCGCTTATAAACCTTGTCGCCCTACAAAAACAATATAACACATCACAATAAAAAACCAAGAAGAAAACAGACAAACTACTCTATTTTTTTAGTCTAAATATTGGTTGCGATTTTTAAAGTTGCAATAATTAAAGTAAGCGCACATCCACAAAGTTTTGTTTGACCTGACATAACTAAAATGCAAAACAAATTCAACTGATATAGTTAACCTCTTCTAGCATCTTAATTTAAAAATCCTTATCTCAGTCCATTAAAACTTTACTAATGTATAATGTTCCGCAAAAAATTAAGCAATATCAAATATATAACAACTTAGATATACCTTGCTGGACATGTAACGGGTCAATCGAGATAGCGAAATTGGGGTTTTGTTAACTTTGCTCTTGAAGAGCCTCTTCAGAATCACTGCATTGAACTTGCTTCCTGTCCTCCTCACCAGAAAACGATACAACTGATCCAAATTATGAACAAATGCATTAACACACACTAAAGAACAAGCATTAAGAGATTACAATCAAACACGGTAAAAATGAGATGTGAGAAGACCTTAACTAAGTAAATGCAGACATGCAGTGAAGTTAAGCAATGTGAAAATTCACATAATCGATATAAAGCACATACTTCAGGTAAAGTGCGTGAAAAAAAAATTCAAGCAACATCGGGTACGTGCCAATGTAATATACCTTTTTCAGAAAGCTCGGTATGGAAGATGTAATTTCTATTATCTGTTTTGTTCACTTTAGTTTTAATTTAGCTTTTACAGAAGTATCCAGATACTTAATAAAATGAGAGATGTACTTAAAACACATATGCACATCCTAACACATATGCATAATTTAAAGATATATCGCATAGATCATAATAACAATCAACCACCAATTCTAACACATACACATACTTTAAAACATATATGCATACATTTTCATTGATTTTACATCAACCTTAAAAACACATATGCACATCCTTTCCTTTATTAATACAAACCATAAAACACATATGCAAACCTCTTTCGTTTTATTTATGCAATCCATAAAACCTTAAACACTAAAGGAACTTTAACATATTAAATAATTCGAAGGTTCTGCTTTTGTTAAATAATTCGAATGCTCTGCTTCAAATGAAAAGGTTTGAAATTCATTTAGGTGTATTAAAAACTTGCAACATCCTAATCGTTTCCCCAAAATAATACTTAAATTATATCACAACTGAATAACAAAGGAAAACATTACATGTATTATAAACAACCCTAAAACCTTCATAGTTGCAGGTAAAACCATAATACCAGCACCAATTACAGATGTATTTAAATTAAACACATCCCCATATAACCCAGATCCAAAATCATGATTATAAAACATTAAAGAGTTAAACAAACAGAGGTTTCTATGCTTGTCAATAATACTTTCTATGCTTCTATCTCTACAACCTATAACATATTTATTTAATCTCATGAACGACAACGGCTAAAAGTATAACGAAATCCTACCCGTTGGAGAATATGAGATCTGCTTCAGGTCGGTTACTTTTTTCTGAATATCATCGTTATCACACCCGTTGTAGAAGAGTTATCCAGATTTGCTTCATGTCGGTTACAACTGCGAAGGTCGGCTACAAAAAAAATGGTACAATCAAAAAACTATCCAGATCTGCTTCTGAATAACCGTTGTAGAAGAGTTATCCAGATCTGCTTCTGAATGGTACAATCAAAAAATGGTACAATAAAAAAACTATAAAATTACCTTCCATTATTCACCAAAAATACGGCCGATTTGATTTTTTAAGAATCCCAATTTTTTTCCGATTGAAAAAAACCTAGTAATTGGGGAATTTAACTGAGATGGATGATAAGTAGTGTGTGTGTTTTAAATTGTGATATATTTTCGGAATTGATATGATTGAATCAAGTGGGAGAAGTTATATGTGCTAATTTAATGGAACCAAATCAGTTACAATTGAATATGGAATGTATAATACCTATTTTGACCCTCAATTTTAAAAAATGCAGGAAAATAGTTCTATTTATTTACAAAAATGCCATGTGCATTCTCAACCATTGATCATAAAATTTAAAGGCTAAGATTGGTTCTCGCAGTTCTCGCAATTTATTTGGTTCTTACAATAACCTTACACTATATATATATATATATATATATATATATATATATATATATATATATATATATATATATATATATATATTTTTAAAATAAAAATTCGAACAATATCTAAAGTCCCGTGTCATTCTTTGAATGACAGCACAAAGACCGTAGATATTATCGAATCGAGAAAGACATGACAAAATGACAATATTTTTTGAAGATTTTTCGAATTTTTCAAATTTTTATGGATTTTGAGAGTTTTATATTTTTCTATTTGATTTTTGAAGGTTTTATAATTTTGTATTTTGTTTTTCGAATAGATATATACAAAAGATAGATGAAGGAAACCTTTTACTCCTCGTCTTCCTCCTGAAGACGTTTGAGTGTTTCTGGTTGAAGGCTTTTCAAGCCAAGTCGTGGAAGAATAAACTCAAAACGTTCTCTTGGAAGAGCTTTGGTGAAGATGTCTGCTAACTGGTATTCAGTCCTCACAAAGTAAAGTTCCACCACACCGTTTTCAACTTGCTCCCTGATGAAATGATGTCGAATGTCGATGTGCTTTGCTCTTGAGTGTTGTACGTTGTTGCATGAGAGAGCAATAGCACTTTTATTATCATAGTATAGAGGGATTTTGTTAAATTCAAAGCCATAGTCAGATAATTGGGATCTCATCCATAGGATTTGAGCACAACAAGATGACATGGCTATGTATTCAGCCTCTGTAGAGGAAATATAAGTACTCATTTGCTTTTTTGAAGACCAGCTCACAAGCTTATCACCCAAAAACTGAGCACCTCCAGATGTACTTCGACGAGTATCTTGACATCCTGCATGATCAGCATCTGCATAGGCTGTTAGTGACATACCGGTGTCCTTCGGTTACCAAAGCCCCATATTGATGGTTCCTTAGAGATACCGAAAGACCCGTTTAACCACTTCAAGGTGCTTTTTAGTAGGCTTAGCCTGGTATCTAGCACACATGCAAACAGCGAACAAGATGTCTGGTCTACTAGCTGTGAGGTACATTAGGGATCCAATCATACTACGATATTTCTTTTGGTCCACCATGATCCCTGAGTGGTCCTCATCTAGTTTAGTTCATTCAATCATGGGAGTGTCAACAGGGTCACTTGAATCAAATCCAAATTTCTTTAAAATCTCATTTGCATATTTAGATTGATTTATGAAGATGCCTCCGGGACTTTGTGAAATTTGTAATCCCAAAAAAAATGACATTTGTCCCATCATTGACATTTGAAATTTTGAACCCATTTCATTTGAAAAACGGTCACATTCATTGGGGTTAGTCGAGGCAAAGATGATATCATCAACATAAATTTGAACATGAATTAAATGTTTGCCTGACTTCCTTGTGAACAATGTTGGATCAACTGCTCCTTTGCTAAATCCGGTAGATAGAAGAAACTTTGATAGGTATCATACCATGCCCTTGGAGCTTGCTTTAAACCGTAAAGAGCCTTCTTCAAACGATAGACGAGAGTAGGATGCTCTTGATTCACAAATCCTTCCGGTTGGCTGACGAAGACGACTTCTTTAAGATCTCCGTTCAGAATTGCCGTCTTTACATCCATCTGATAGACTACCATGTTCTTACTAGCAGCATTAGCCAAAAAGATTCTGATTGCCTTGATTCGAGCAACAGGAGAAAAAGATTCTTCAAATTCAATACCCTCCTCTTGACGGTATCCTTTAGCAACTAATCGAGCCTTGTTCTTCAATACATCACCATGCTCCTCAAGTTTCACTTTGAAGATCCATTTTAGAGCAATAATCATAGCACAATCTAGAGCAGGTACTAACTCCCATACATCAAGTCGATCAAACTCATGAATTTCTTCTTGCATGGCATTGAACCAGTTATCTTCATTCATGGCGGTTTTAACATCTTTTGGTTCGATCTTAGAGAGTACGGAGTTGAAGAAGCACCATAAGGCATCGGTTGCAAGTTGTTTCCGTGTGGATACTGGATGAGAGGGATTTTCAATGATGTTGTCTAAGGGATGATCGTGAGTCCATTTTCTAAGGTGTTCATGTGGCAGTTGTTGTGGGACTGAGGTAGCAGAGTTGATGTCTTCTGAAGAAGATGGTTCTGATGATGATTCAGGAGCAAATATGTTTTCAAATGGAGCATCTTCAGGAGTAGCAAAGGGATTAACTTCATCATTGATGCCAGAAACAGTTCCATGATGTACATTCGAAGATTGATGATTTGTTGATGAGACTGAGTTATCGGCAGCAGGTGCTTCTTGACTTAATGATATTGTGATTGAAGGATTGACTTCATTCTCAGGGATATGAGCAGACTCTGTTGTGGGAATTGACAGTTCAATAGCACTTGGCTCATAGAGTTCATCGAACATCGGATCAAACAATTTCTTCAAATCATCTTCTGTTGGAGGTACATATGGAATAGCTGGAGAGGAATTTGGTACAAGGTATGAACCAATGGGACTGTTTTGAAGTGCGGGTCCAGAACTGGATTGTCCAGGAGCCATTTGATCGGTCAGCTCATCAAACATAACGTGAATTGTTTCCATGATATCTCGAGTTCTCTTATTGTAGATTCGGTATCCTTTTTTGTTTGGTGCATAACCTACAAATACTCCAATGTCTGCTTTAGCTCTAAGTTTGCCTAAATCTTGGCCCTCATTAGTTGGATAACACAATGCACCGAACACACGAAGGAATGAAAGATTAGGTTTTCTGTTGTGGACAAGTTCATATGGAGTTTTTCCATGAGTAGTGTGAATCAGGGATCGTTTTTGGGTGTAGCTTGCAGTGGCGATGGCTTCACCCCAGAGAAACATTGGAACTTTTGAGTAAATCAGCATTGTCCTTGCGGCTTCCACAAGAGTTCGATTTCGTCTTTCAACTACACCGTTCTGTTGAGGAGTTCGAGGAACACTTCTTTGATGACTGATTCCAATACTTTCATAAAACTCACTAAGTTGTTTGTTAACAAACTCAGTTCCATTGTCTCTTCGGATGATTCTGACCGTTTTGTTAAGACGAACCTGCAGCTGTTTGATGAGTTTGATGATGATATCTGGAGTTTCATCCTTTGTCTTTAAGAACTTTACCCAGGTGAATCTAGAGAAATCATCAACCACAACTAACACATATTTCTTCCCAAAGATATTCTGCACTCTCATGGGTCCACATAAGTCCATGTGAATTGTATGAAGAACTTCTGTGACAGAGTTAGTAGGTTTGGGTTTATGGGCATACTTCTTGCTTTTTCCCAATTGGCATGCTGAACAAAGATGATCCTTTTCATACTTAAGTCTAGGTAAACCTACAACTAAGTCCTTTCTGGAGAGATCATTGATGGTGCCGAAGTTCAAGTGATTGAGACGACGATGCCATAACCATGACTTTGTTTTTGAAGCCTTTGACAACAAGCAAATTGGAGAAGACTTCATCATATCTTCGATAGAGATGGTGTATAGATTTGAACCACGTGAACCTCTCAAAAGTTCCTTACCATCAAGTTCTCTAACGAAACAAGTATGTTTTCTGAAGGCTACTTCTAGATCAGAATCGCAGAATTGACCAATAGAGAACATGTTATGACCAAGACCTTCTACATAATATACTCTGGAGATAACACTTTTACCAACAACATAATCTCCATAACCCATAATTGCACCAAAATGATCATTCCCGAATCTAACTGTCCCGATGAATTTGCTCACGAAGTTCATGAGTAGCGACCGGTCGCCAGTCATATGCTTGGAACAGCCTGAGTCCAGGTACCACAAAACGTTTTGAACGATCTGCAGTTGAACACAGACAAGAATGGATAACTGGATAATTGGGATCCCCATGCAAGAATGGGTTCCATTTGGTTAGTAACAATGGTTGGAACACCCACATCAGAAATAGAAGCATTCATATTAGAAATTGAATCAATGGAGTTATTATGAATAGATGCAGTACTAGTGTCCGTAATTGCCCTATTTAAAGTATGTTCACTTCTTAAGGGAATAGTTCTACCAGTAGGCATCCATTTTCTAGTGGGCATTGTCTGATTAACCTTATGGCCAACAGGTATCCATTGATAACCTATCTTACTAAATGTTCTTCCTGTAGGCTTCCACTGTTTTCTAACTTTCTTTCGCCTTTGCCTTTTTGCCTTCTTAGCATGATATTTTGCATTAACAGTGTTAATTGGGGATTTGTCAGCATTAGACAAGACATTCACACCACATTCATGATTAGAAATAGAATTCAAGCAGACATCATTACAAGCTTTGCAAATAGTATCAGAATTCGAATTAATTACAGTACGCCTAAGGCAAATACTAGAATCAACACGATTCGTTTTGTTCGGCTCAAACTTAAAGTTCCTAGGTTGGTCTTCTACTCTCTTCCAATCCACATTCTTAGCTTGCGAGGTCCTGTCATTCCTTGTATTGTCTTGAGACTTTGACCTGCTCGCTTTAATGTCACTGATTACTCCTGTAGAGGGAATGGGAACATTAGTTGGTTTTGCTGCTCTTTGCTTCTCCTGTTTAGATGTGCTGGGATCTGAACTACATGCAGACATACTAAGGTTCACTTTCTTAACACTAGAAGTATTGAAATTTGTACTTCTAGAAGGCATACTAGAGTTCACTTTCTTAGCATTAACATATCTGGAATCTGAACTGCTTGAAGGCACACTAAGGTTTACATTCAAAACATCGGGTATCGAATGAATATCATACTTATCACTAGGCATAGAGCACGGAATCAAAGGATTAACTCTCTCACCTAAGGACTTAGGGCATATTGTGATTAAGCATTCTAGAATTTCTTGAGATCGTTTGGCATATAAGCATGCATGCCCAATTGCATTGTCAAGTGGTTTCTCTAACTTATCCTCTTCAACAATCTCACGGAGACATTCTAGACAATCCTTAAGGTATGAGAAATATGTTTGAATTGCAAGTTTGTTATTCCTTAGATGAGGAGGAACATATTTCACAGACAAAGCATATTTATTACAAACATTTACCTTTGATCCACCATTCTCCCCATTGGTCATTGGCATTTTCCCTTTTACCTGGCTCTTCAGATTCTCAATTTCCTTTTGCAATGAATCAATTTGTTCGGTATTTTTGTTAGGAGTGACTTTTATTGATTCAAATAACTCATTGAAATGATGTTTAATCTTTTCATTTTCTTCAAGAAAGTTTTCGTTTTCCTTTTGTAATGCATTTACTAAGTTTTGAAGATGAAACGTTGGAGAATTCTGAGAATCTAAAGGAGGAGGCATTTGGGAACCAGTCACATGGTTATTTTGACCCTTTAATTGAGATATTTTGGCTTTCAACTTTCTGATCGTGTTACAATGAGCTTGAATCTGTTCATCCCGTTTGTTAATTTGAAAAACTGCATCAAACTCTGGAGCATCTGAGGATGTCTTGATATTTGAAGTTTTGACATTTTCTTTAAGATGTTGATATTTTAGTTGTAAATTAAAATGCTCAACCTCTAGTTTAGAGAAATGTTTAACCAAATTGTCGTGATCATCCAGTTCAATTTTCTCATTTAGTTTAGAATTAGTCTTTTCAAGCTCAATGACACGATCATGGGAGACTTTCAGGGCAACAGATAATTCATGAAATTGAGAAGCATTAATGGAACAGTTTGTAGCAGTAAAAAACACATCTTGAGCAACACATTCAGTAATAAGAGTCTCATTCAATGTATGCAAGTTCTTCCTCTCAATCTCATTATATTTTAGTGCTCGCTCATAGTCACTAACCTCAACTATCATTGCATCAAATTCCTTTTCCATTTCTTTAATGTCTAAATTCATTCCCTTTTTAAGACTTTCAAAATGATCTTTTAGTTGTTTAAAGAAAAGCATGACTTCAGTTAAATAACATTCTTTTGTTTGCTCAAAACCCCTTTCCCCTTCAGTTATACCAGTGGGTGTGATCCTTTTCTTACAAGTTTTCTCAAAATCAACAAATAGTTGAAAAATAACATATTGACTGATTAAGGTCTTGCTTTTAGTGGCAATAGTCCTAGGAACTAAATGCATTGGTGTATTGGGAGGATACACAGTTGCTGAAGGCATTTTCCTAAAGGGAGGGTTCGTTACAACAAGATTCTCTGCTTTTTGCTTATCTAAATCCTCTTTCCAGAACACTTGTTCGGGTGTTAACAACGTCTGAGGCTTAAACATGTTCAAAGAAATCCAATTCTCCTTCTTGTAATCATGGGGTGTGATCTTTATTTTCTTCTCTTTACATTTAGGATCATCTAATTTCTTGTTCATCTTTTCCCTAGTGACTTCATCTAATTTCTTATCTTCCTCAGTGCACTCAACGCAACTAGGTTTCTGTCTAGGTTTAAGGATTTCATTGCCATCATAAAGAACCTTATGAGCATTTCTAGCCTTTTTAATGACCTCTGGATTTGGTTCCTCAACAAGGGGAATGCTATGCTTATCGCTTAAGACTCTATGCTTAGTGAATAAGTGAGCAGTCTGAATGGTATTTCCTTGTACGTACAACTTATTTTCAAGCTTGTTTTTCAAGGTTTTTAGATTAGAAAAATCATTCAAAAGTTTTGATTCCTTAGCACTGAATTCTTGCTTAAGCATTTTAACATTTTCTTGAAGTTCTTGTTTTTGCTTAGCAGTTTTAGAAAGCTTTTCTTGTAAGGAGTTTAACTCTTGTTTTAATACTTCTTCTCTAAACCTACTTTTTCTAATAGTTGTACGCATTTGGTCATCCATTTCCTGCTCACAGGTGGTCAACTCAAACTTTGCACGTTGTTCATAAATAGCAACACGTTCTTTATAGGCATTCAGTTCAGAGATGACAGAATCATCAAGGGCACATGCAGTGAATTCATCAAAAACATAATCATTATTGACTGCAGAAGATGCATCACTTGGTACAATCTCACTTTCACTTTGTATCACATATTGATCATATGGGACAACATTGATATTACCCATATTTTCAATATCTGATTCAATAAACACAGTTGATTGTACTTCGTTATGTATCTTTTGCTCATCAAATTCATCGTATAATTTTAATACCTCAGAAATGATTTTGTCTTTGGATGGACCAGCTTGTGGTGATGGAGAGACTTTAGGAGAGACCATTGGAGAAATGCTAGCCATGAAGATGGTTTGTGCAGTGGGTTCTTCATCAACATCAGAGTCGTATGCATCACAATCAGCTACTTGAAAGGCATTCTGATGATTATGGCCTATCTCCTGAATTGGTTGCTCATCCACATCTGCATCATATGTCTTAGCATTTCCCTCAGCCAAGAACAACAACTCCTCTTCATCCAAAGCTGCACCATTATCCTGAGCTTGCACAAGCAACATCTTATCCCTGAAATAGTCGGCATTCTGAGGGCATTTTGGTGATGTGCAGTTCCTTGAAATGTGTCCCTCACCTCCACAATTGTAACATTTGATTGGCTTTGCTTGACCCTGATTTCCATTCCTTCCTCTATTCTGATTTGCATCATAACCTCTACCAGCTCCACCTCTTGCTTGTTCGTACTTTCGTTCTTGAACTGGCTGCACCATAACCTTCCCATCTCTGACAGTGGCTTGATTATGTAGATTGGAAGCAGTTCTGAGATTGTTGTTGGTGTGTGGAAGAGATTTCATGTTTTGACTAATCAGAAGAGCTAGTTGATTAATGAAGTTTCCCACGTGTGCATCAGCATCAGCTTGTTTGAACATAGGATCAGGAATGAGTTTGTGATTACCATTACCCATGGGTATGACTTGTGAGGCTTTGGTTATGATTCCGATGTTTGAATAGAAGGCAGTTGAATCATTTGAAGAGCTTGTCTCTCCCTGGTTGGTTTTGAACTGATTAAGAATCATTTTTTCAAACATAGCATGTCTCTCATTCTGAAGGAGGAAGGCATAGAGTTGCTCATAGTTTGTATTCTTCAATCCTTTGGTTAGCTTTACAGAGGTGACAAACTTGTGCCATTCGGGATTCATGTTATTCACAAACTTTGAGTTCAGCTGAATGTTTGGCATAGTCATTCTGATGTTCCTCATATCATTAACAAGCTTGTGGAATCTCACATAGTACTCATAAACACTCTCATCTGGTTTCATTTTAAAGTGTTCAAATTCATCATAGAGTTGTGATTCTCTGTCTTCCATAGTTAATTCAGAACCTGAGAGAAGCATCTTGACATTATCCCACACTGCCTTTGCTTCGGTGTTGTGATTGATCAGCTTGTAGATATCTTTTGGAAGACCTTGAAGTACGATGTTAGAAGCCCTGATATCATCATCGAATCTCTTTTTCTCCTTATCATCGAGCTCATCATATGTCTTTGGTCTGTCAATTCCATAGATCATTGTTCCATCTTCAGCTGTATCAATTAAGTCTCTAGTAGTCTCAACCCGATATGGTCCTTCATCAATGGATTTGAGAATGTTGACTCCATTTTCCTTTCCAAGACAGTACAATCTGATTCGTTGAGCCCAAGAGTCGTAGTCAGTTCTGTCAAGCATGGGTGGACGAGTATCTGAACCAGCTGCTTGAACATCCTCGGCAACAGTGGAGATGATTGTAGGAACGTTGGTAGACATGATGACAAATTAAACGGGATTTTATAACTCTATGATTAAACCGGGAAATAGATTATTTCACGGGATTTTACTAAATCAAGAGAAAACCGTATTCAAAGGATATCACCCAAGTCGCTAGGAAACCTTAAACCAAGTCGCTAAGTGCTAAGTCGCTATATAACAACTCGCTACAATCCAAGTCGCTAGCAAAATTTTGACAGCAATTCGCTAAGCACCAAGTCGCTAATTTGTCAAGTCGCTAAATAGCAACTCGCTAGGTACAAACTCGCTAACACCAAGTCGCTAACAATATAAAGTACAAGTCGCTAACTTACACCAAGTCGCTACGTGTAGTGGAGAATCCACTACGTGTACTTTTTGTCGGCTTGTCTCAATAGACAAGTCGCTAGGACCAAATCGCTACCAAATACCACTCCAACTCGCTAACTTTTTACGAAGCAAGTCGCTATGATGAATATCACACCGAGAGCCAAGTCGCTAACTAGAAAATCACAAAAACACCACCTTTCAATCCAAAAACAACTCAACCACGATGATTCAAGCCTTCAAAATCAAAACCTAAACACTTGTGATGATTCTAAACACAAAAGTACTATCAAAATCCAAACTTTAACACTAGAAATCACCCAAATGATGCAAAAACCACTAAACTTTTTCAAACTCAAAAACCACCTAAAAACCACTAGAAATCCAAAGATATGTGAGAGATGATCTAACCATGGCTCTTGATACCAATTGTAAGATATTGGATTTCACATACACATCAAACCATGACACAAAGTAGGCGTACAAGAGGTTTTTAGAGAGAGAAAGTTAGAGGTTTGGGAACTTTAGTGAGAGAAAGAAAAATCTTATTATGAGCTCCAACTCTCTACCTTGGAAGGTAGAGAGTATTTATAGTCTTACAATAAAATGCCACACAACGGGCTGTGGATCAGGCATACAGTGGGTAAAGACCCGTCTGTCCTCCACGGTGTTACTTAACTAACTACTACTTAACCTAAAAGAACTACGACTACGAGCTTTCTAACTGTTAGGAATTAGAAAATTCCAGTGTTGAAAGAGTCGGTCACCCCAACTATTATCTAGCATAAGTTAGCTCGTAGATTGGTCATTAGTTACAGTCTATGTAGTTAGTTAGTAGCGTAAAATAGTATAGTGCAACACCGTGGAAGAAGGTCGGGTCTTTACCCACTGTATCCCTGATCCACAGGCCGTCAGGAGGTCGTTTAGATTGTAACCTATAAATACCCTCTACCTTGCAAGGTAGAGGGTTGGATGTTCTTTGGTAATCTAATATTCCACAAGTTTCTCTCACTAGAATGTCCCACTCTTTCTCTCTCTAAAACCATCTATGTGCTCATTGTGTTAATGTTATGATGTGTATGTGAAAAGTTAATATCTAACAATTGGTATCAAGAGCCATGGTTAGATCATATCTTGCACATCTTTGGATTTATAGTGGTTTTTAGGTGGTTTTTGAGTTTGAAAAATTTTAGTGGTTTTTGCATCATTTGGTTGATTTCGGGTGTTAAAGTTTGAATTTTGTTGGTACTTTTGTGTTTAGAATCATCAAAAGTGTTTAGGTTTTCATTTGGTAAGCTTGAATCATCTTGGTTGGGTTGTTTTTGGATTGAAAAGTGATGTTTATATGGTTTTTCATGGTAGCGAGTTAGTTCACGGATAAGTTTTCTTCGTAGCGACTTACTTCACAAAATTGTAGCGAGTTACAGTGTTAAATCTAGCGAGTTAGATCTAGCGACTTAAAGTACAAGTAGTGGACTCTCCACTACGGGTAGCGACTTGTGGTAGCGACTTGGCCTGTAGCGAGTTGCTCTTTAGCGACTTGCATTGTTGGCAACTTGAGTAGCGAATTACTGCTGAATTTTTTGCTAGCGACTTGAGCGCTAGCGAGTTACCACCTAGCGACTTACATCTGGCTAGCGAATTGGAAAGCTAGCGACTTAGAGTGGTGGCGAATTAATGTTGGCGACTTGGTGTAGTACTTTCTAGCGACTTGGGATTAGTACTATTTAGTTGGTAGCGAATTGATCCTAAATTCTCTAGAGACTTGGGGAGTAATTCATAATAACACAATGTCAGTCATCTCGGATTCCTTAATCACCAAAGTACTTGCTCTCTATGACACAGCACAGAATAGTGAAACAGAATGCCCATCTGAAGGCCTCACACTAAATGACTCAGTATCGACCAATCAGAACAACTCAAATAAGTCACACTTAATATCTTCAGATGATACTAAGAATGTGGAATGCACCAGTGAGCCGTTTCAACATCTCAGTCAGCTTCTCAATTTACTCTTATCAACAACCATGGATCGAACAAGTTGTGCCATCCTTCGTCAGGACTTTCCCACTTTAACAAGAGATGTTTTGCTTAACCTTGAACGACTGAGGTTTCAAATTACCAAAGAAAAGCTCTCAACTGATGATTCTCATGCTGCTCTCCAAACCATCTTCAACCAATTTCAGCCACTTACCCGGGAAGAATACTCCTCAGATTTTGATAATACCATGACTGGAATGTCTTTCAAAAAGCACACGGGAATGGAAATTCATGAGTTCAGAAACTCATTTATTCAACTCATGAGTAATATGGAAACATACATCGAGGAAGCTGCAAAAGAGAATAACAAACTGAAGGAATTGAATGAGTGTCAAGAGTGTCCATGGAACAATGATGACGTGTCATGCTTCATTCCAGTTGAACCAGCAGAAGACACTGATTGCAGAATCTCAGTTGTGATTGAAAAGGATGAAGAAAACAACACTGATCTCAAATTCTCAGAGTCAGAAAAGGTATCAATCAACAAGGTACCCTTATCTGATCACACTAATTCTCACAAAAAGGTACATGACTCTTACCCTGTACATAACAATGTGGAATCAATCTTTGTTTTGTCTGAATCTAATGCAAGTAACATGATTGAAAAAAGGATATATGATGAGCTTTCAAACAAATTTTCAATTCTTGAAAAACATTGTATCTCTTTGCAAATTGAAATACAACATAAGGATGAAATGTTTTATGCAAAAAAACAGTGTAGTAATCTGGAACTTCCAGAACTTAGAGAATTTTTTGAAATTAATCAGTTAAAATCCCAGATTCAGGACAAAGATTCGACCATAAGAAATCTGAAATCTCTTCTTTCAGAAGCCCAGAAATATGACTGTCATGAGATGAGTAATACACTAGAATCTAGGAATTCTGAACTAGCTCTATGTGTGTCAGACCTTCTAAGAGAAAATGAGCATTTAAGAAAGAACCTTGAGGAAACTAACTCTAAATTAGTCAATCAATCTAATCTCTTGATGAAAGATATTGATGACCTCAAAGCACAAATTCAGGATAAGAGCTTCAATATTGTTGCACTAAAAAATGAGCTCAGGAAGCATGTTGGAAATAGGATGAACACTAAGTTTGCAAAACCTTCAACTTTGGGAAAGTCAAATGTTCAGAACAACGTGAAACGAGCAGTTATTAAACAACCTAATGCCTTTAGGTCTGAAAGAGCTAAACCATTGAAATCTAAGCTTACATCCCAAGTTGATAACAAGTCTGTTTTGTCAAAACCAGTCACTTCATTGCCTAGTTCAGATATGATGAATCCCAAGCATAGGACTAATGAACATCACCCACAAATCAAAAATGCTATAAGCTTAACTAGGTATCATGAAAAACATAGTCTGACAGATCAATCACCTAAGAAATTCTCTGATCACAAAAAGACAAATAGTCAAAACAAGGGTGTGCACTCATTTAGTTCATCTCACTATGGCTTTAAATGGATTCCCACTGGCAGATTATTTAAGTATACAGGACTTAAACGAACTTACATTCCTAAATCATGCCTCAAGTGGATTCCCACAGGTAAATTTTTCAAGAATGTAGAAACTAATAGGATCCCCATTAATGATATGTCTGGATTATACTGTGTTGCATCTAAATGTGAGACTAAACATGTCACTAACCCTTCTATGTACAAGTCTACATGTGCTTCAAGTACAATGTGCTCTCAGTCTTTTTCAGGTACAATGCTCAACTCAATCAGGAACTTCATGACTTGGTTCCCCTCAGATTTGAACATAGCTCATTCAGGAGCTATAGCTTGCCAGAGTTGATGTACTTCTTACTTTGACTCCTATTCATTTTGAATCTGGACTCGTCCTTACATGTCTGTGTATAAATCAAATTTAAAAAAAAAAAAAAAAAAAAAAAAAAAAAAAAAAAAAAAAAAAAAAAAAAAATTTATACTCCTTTCAAATTTTTATCATTTTATCATTTTTTACTCTCAATCTAATAATGAATATACTCCTTGTTATCGATAACATCTACGGTCCTAGAAATGTCATTCAATAATGGCACGGGATCATAGATGAAGTTCGAACAAAAGATATATTCTTGGTGGTTTAATGGGATTGGGTATTATCAATCAATGTTCTTTGATGACATTGATTGAGGGGGAGATTAGTTTTATATACCATTGGCTTCTGAGCTGGTTATGATGCTTGTTCATTTGTATGATGTGGTGATTTCCTACTTGTGTGACTAACTGGTTATACTTTCAGTATGTATCTTGCTCATGAGACTTTCAGTGTGTGCTTTCGTTGTAACTGCCTATGTGTTGAAATGTTGAATTGATTCATGATGATCAGTGTAATAATCAATGCTAGAGACGTTGTCTTATCCGTGTTAGCATATTATTACCACTCATTCATTAATACCATAGGGACCAAACTTGTCATATAGTGTAAGTTGTTGCATTAGCGAATTACCACCTTAGCTTATAACCACAAGGACCAATTGTGTAATATTGCCTAAGATAAGTTGTATACCCCCAACGAGTTACCCATTAGCGAGTTACCTAGTTTTTTTTTCCTTTTCTCTCTCTCGTTTTTTTCTTCTTCTCTTCGCCATCTCATTCTTACTAGCGACTTAGCATAAGGTTTGCTTTGATTCCCTCTTATCGTTACTATTTCATGCTTTAGTGTCTAGTGTCTAACTTATCGCTATTTCCAGATCCTTTTGTGCTCGCGTGGTGTGATTTGTTGATTCTCTCGCTTAGGTTCGGACCTTTTATGTAATCGTGTGTGTGGTACTTATAAAATGATTGAACGTGTTTTAAATTGCTTGGAATATATTGTTTGGATTATATTGGGTGGATACATTGATTAAAATGGATTGGACTGATGGGTTGGTGTTAAGAAGTGTTCTTGGTGGCGAGTTAAAATGTTCTTGGTGGCGAGTTAGTATGTATGTTCTTCATGGCGAGTTAGTATACCAATTAGCGAATACGTCTCCTTAGCGAATAAGTTCACTAAATTCCAGCGACTTGGTTAGCGAGTTAGTAACTAGCGACTTGTATTTACAAGTTAGCGAATTAATAACCTAGCGACTTAGTTAACCACTTTGTAGCGACTTGGCTTAGTTACTGTTCATGGCGACTTGACTTTACTGGCTAGCGAATTAGCATAGCAACATGGTTAGAGATTTAGTAGTTAGCGACTCGTATATACAAGTTAGCGAATTAGTAACCTAGCGACTTGATTGACTGCTTTGTAGCGACTTGCCTTAGGTACTGTTCATGGCATCTTGGCCTTACATGCTAGCGAATTAGCTTAGCAACTTAGAGTGCTAATCCTTTAGCAACTTGTCTGTGGCTCGAGATGACGACTTGTTTTTACAAGTCTGCAACTGTGTTCACTTTCATGTTGAGAATTAGTCTTAGGGTCAAGGTTTACTAAATTGTTCAAAATCTATTGTGCTAAAGATGATCTCTCTCTCACAACACTTAATTCGACTTGTTGAATCAACATACTCTATGTAAACTGTTATGACATCTCTGTTTAGGCAAAAGGTACTTGGCTTCTCTCACGACTGCCAAATGTTATTTTTTTGCCTCATACATATGTGTTATATCACTTTTACATGTGTATCTTGGCTCATGTCATGATCACTTTGAAATGCACTCCTTTGCCCTGTAAATCCCTTATAAGCTCGTCATGTAATCATTTTTCTATATGAATGTTCCTCATTGATATATCTTAATTATGTATGTTATCATATAGTTGAAAGGTGTCATATAGTTGCAATCTTTGCCACTCTATCTGTCTCCGTATGTGTTGGGAACTTCTTCAGTGTTACTACTTCCTTGTCATAAGGGTGCTCTCAATACTGTCTCACTTACTATGTATCATCTAACCTGTTCCCATCCATTACTGTTGATTGTATGATTACTCAGAATATCAATGGCAAGTTCAATCCCAGAAAAGAGCGCTACCCCGTCAGGATCATCCAGAGTTCTCTCAGACGATGAAATCCTTCCCAAAAGTCAATGGGCTACTATAGGTAAAAGCAACTGTTATGTGGACCTACAGAGGCTCCAACAAAATCCGATACTCAAGGTTTCAATTGACATCCTCAAAAACACTAACTTCTTCGGGGCTATTACCAAGCAATGCTCAATTCCTACCATCTACATTCAACAATTCTGGAACACCGTTCAATGGAATAAAATCACTGCACGATACTCTTGCAAGCTGGATAATATGGAGTTCACAATTGATTCTGATATTCTGAGCAAAGCTCTTGGAATCACACCATGTGACCCTGACGTTCGTTCTGAATCTCCGCCTGGTGCTGACGATCTGATCGTATTTCTTATTGGGTTGGGCTATCAGAACAGTATTTCAAGAGCATCTGACATCATCACGGGACACATGTATCAACTCTGGAGAGCCATTACAACCATTCTGAACTTATGCTTATCTGGGAAAACTTCAGGGTTCGATAAAGTGAGAATTCCTATCTTGCAAATCCTATGGGGAATCTTTAATAGGGTTGATGTGAATGTCTCAGATCGTATTTGGGAAGAATTCTCGTTATCAATGAACACATTCATATCTGATAGAACCTATTTCCTGAACAATGTTCAAGGTCGAAAGAAGCAGAACAAACTTGTAATTCCCAGCATCAGATTCTCCAAGCTTGTCATCCAGTATTTGCAACAAACTCACAACTTCACTCCTAGGTCTGAATCAACTCTACACAAAGCAGAACATGAATTTGTTTTAGGAAACTTGAAATATGTTCCTAGAGGTTCGGATCAAGAAGTATTTGGATTGCCAATTCCTGATCGTCTTCTCACAGATGATATCAAGAAGAAGGACTACTTCAAGCAATACATGAAAAAAGCAACCAAACTCTCTGCTTATGTCACACCATCTCCTTCACAACCCACTGCTCCCAAGACCACCTCTGACTCTAAAGCATCCTATGCCTCTCTTCCTAAAAAGAGACATGAAAGATCTCATCAGTCAGAATCTTCATCCAAAAAGCATAAAGAAAAGAAGAAGAAAGTGGAAAAGGAAATAGATGAGAACACTGAGGTGCCAAGGAATACTTTCAGGTTAATTGATGAGGATGACGCTGATCTGCAACTTGGTATTCAGCAAAGTCTAGAAAGTCAGAATGTTAGAGCTCCCGTAGGTGGAGTTGTGTTAAGAGAACCCGCTCAAACACCTCGACAAACGATCCCAATTACACATGACAAAGGAAAAGGGGTTGCAAGTGTTGAAGCTGAACAAGTTGCCCACATGCTGTTAACTATCTCCTCATCACCGTCAAGCACCACAAATCAATATGAGCTGAAGAGAAGAACAGATTCATCACATGCAAAAGAACAATCTGGAATCGTCAAGGTTCCTGAAACATTTAAGGAACCTCTTACACTTGGAGAGACTCAATCTGGCTTGAAGGCTGACTCTCTGTTGCAAAAGGACTCGCAGGAGAACCTTGAGACAAGATCTGATGAGACCTTGAAGATGGATGAACCAAACCTGTCCACTAACTCTCTATCCTCACTTAAGAATCTTGATGATGACTTCTCTTTTGGTGATCAGTTCCTTAATGACAAAACCTTAGACTCTGCACAATCCATGTATAATGTCAGCATTCAGCAAGATACGTCCACCATTCCTCCAATGACTGCATCTTCACTATCAACTGAACTTCCACCTCCCTTACCTACTCAATCAACCGTACAAACACCACCAACAATGTCACCAAATCCAGAACCCGTCATTTCTATTGCAGATGAGGTGGCTCCACCAGCTTCCCCTCCACAGATTCTCACATCTGATCAACTGCTGGATAAAGCCATTAAAAGGATTGAAGCTCTGGAAAGGCAACTTCCTAAATCTGTTGACTCTCTGGTGGATCGCGTTTATAGACTGGAGCACCTCAACTTCAATGAAGCTGTTACTGATGCTATTGAAGGAGAAGTCAAGGATGCCGTGGAATGGGCAATGGAGGCTCCACTCCTTAGACGATTCAAGGACCTCCCCATCTCCGATATGAGAGCAGCTCTGTGTGAAAGGATGTATGAGGCTGAAGAGGATAAGCATGAGGTTCACAGTAAACTCTATGAGGCTCTTGAAGAATCCATCAAGTTCGACAATTATGAACATTTTAAAATTGAAGTCGGAGAAAAGGATGCAAAAAAGAAAAGGAGGACAATTGTAATGGAAACATTGATGAAGGATCGCAAAGATCGCGAAGATCCTCCACCACCAGGAGGCGCTGGAACTTCTGGAGCTGGTAATCCTTCGTCAACACCCAATTCACCTCCATCACAGCCACCATCATCACCCCCAAAACCGTCCAATCAATCAGACTCTACAAACAAACAGGGTAATCAGAAGAAATCTGCCGCCTGGACGACGATTGATTCAAGATTCACCTCCACATCCACTTCAATTCCTGATGATCAAGTGGTCCACGAAGAGTCTCAAGTCATGGCTGACTCAGAACCAGATGAAGATGATGCATCGACGAAACATATTCCTAAGCCATCAGAAGATTGGTTTGACACTTACATGGCTGGGAACCGGACTAGTACATCCAGGGTAGCTCCTTCTAGAGACACAATTCAACGCTGCATTGTGGAAGATAGACCTCCTTCTCCAGAACCCACATGGACCATCCCAGAGTCTGACTCTATGATTCCTGACAACAATTGGGCATCAGTTATCACCAATAACTATGAAGTTCCAGCTGAAGACTCTCTTCTGCACTACACTGGTGATATGGGAAGTTTCATTAGATGGTTTTGTGAGCGGAAGAGTATCTCTTCCATAACACCAAGAGATCTAGAAGGACAAGCCTACGAAATTGTCAAAGTCTTCCATTCTGATGCAAACCATCTTCAATATCAGATGGAAGAATGCCATAAGATGCTGAATGACCAAGTCAGTGAGCAAATCAGTCGCTTCAATGTCAACAAATCTCTTCCTCTTGGTGGTGAACCTGGTCAGATAACCATTCAGGCGGAATTCTTCTTCAATCACGACTTGGACTATCTGTGTGCTCGCTCTGCGGAAAGAAGGCATGCTCTATCTATTTCAAAGATGAAAGCTGCAACCTATTCTGATCAGGGGCTTGAGCAGATGGTTCCTGATCAATTCTGGGCAAATGAAGAGCAAAAGTATGATATTGCAGCGTCTTATGGTATTTCCCACTGGTGGTTCAAAAAGAAGAAGTTCTACATTGAAAGACATGGTGCAGATAAAAGACGCAATGATGTCAGATCAAAACTGCAAATCTTAAGCGTTATCAGTGTAGAGATCTTCCCGATCTATGGATATGAGTACTTGAAGAAGATTGTCCTTAAAAGAGCTGACTTCAAAGTGTATACCATTGAAGAGAACGACTTCAAACATCTTCTTCCAAATGATTTCGAAGATCTCTATCTCTTAAATCTTCAAGGACACCTGGAGCACCTACCTGTACGTGAGAAAAAGGCCCTCTCTGCAGCTGTCACTCTTTGGATAAGGGGCTTAGTCATTCGGAAACGAGTTGAGGACTTTCAGCTTGGCATTGAAAGCTACCAAACCAGGGTCAACCTTACAAGTCCTCAATGGAATGCAGCTGGGCATGAATTTCATCAAGAATACAAAGTTCTTGACACTCCTAGAGCCGTCATCTTCACCGACAGATATGGATCGCGTATGCTTATGCGTCTATGTGAACTCTACAAGTTTTGTGATGGTACGCTCAAAATGGTCGAAGAAGAACTTGACACCAGAGTGAAAGAAGCCAAACTTGATATGAGATCTTGGGTTAAAACTACGTTCTGGACTGATGATGACGTGAAGAGATGTGAACATTTCATTGCTGCAATCCGACGAAGACTCAAGACACGAAGGATCTTCCGCAGCCTTGAAAGCTTTGTTGGTGGAAGGCTCCGTGATGGTCACTACAAACTTCTTCAAAGAACTGAATGAAGACTTCTTCGGAATACCGTTTATGTTTTGTTAACTTTGTGTTATATGTGGTGTATTAAATATGAACAACTGTGATACATGTAATAGTGCTAGGATTTGTACTATGGTTTCCCCTTGTGAAAAAGGGGAAACATCTGTGTTGTCCTTTTTCTTTATCATATAAAATTGGACACATTTTTCTCCTACAAATATTTTACCTCATACTTATTTAAATCACTTGAGATCCAAAATCTCAAAGGATTTAAGATTTTTGATCGGGGGAGAAAATGTGATATAAATATGAAAGATGGTAAAAGATAAGATGACCAATTTTTGTGCATACTTCTCCCTTATATGTGCTAAACAATTTTTCGAATCTCGAAGCATATATTAAGGGGGAGAACTCTCTTTGTAAATTCAAGTCATCAGGGTACACTACACTTTAAATATTTTAAAGTACCTTGATCACATGGCTTCTAATCCTTTGATGATAAAAGGTTCCCTCTAATATGTGCAAAACCCTTTTCAACCTCGAGGCACATATTGAGGGGGAGCGAATTAATGGAAACCTCATCCTTCCCGGAAATGCTATATTTACTTGATTTAATATGGGAAGTGATGTTGATATCTTTTAGAAAATGGTAATCAAAGAAGTTAATTCTTTCTCTTGCCTCCATGTGCTTAACATTTTTCAAATACTTGATGCACATGTTGAGGGGGAGTTCTCGTTCTAAAAATATCAAAAACAATTCAGGTACAAAATGCTTTGATTATATATCACAAGTATCTGAATTGATTTTCAAATGGTTTCTATTGGATCCAATGGCAGATGAACAATACCAAATAGACCGACCAACTTTACTTTATGTACGGTGATATAAGGATGATAAGGTTAGGTATTGGTTCCCATGATCCGCCAGAACCGGAGGGATCTACCCAGGGACAATCCACTAGTTAGTGTAGAAGTCCTTAGGTATGATGATAAAAGGAGAAAAATGAGATATGGGAAGAGTGCGGACTGAGACTGAGCTAGCACTGGAATAAACCCAACAAGGTTCTAGTTATGAAGTCTCGGTAAGCACTGAAGGGGTTGAAGAATTAAAAAGATCTGAATGTGAAAAAGGGTGAAAAGAAATAGCCCTCCATCAATTCAACCTTAGGGCAGAAACCGGGTTCAATACATATGCTACTGATGGTAACATCGGTATTGAAGACAAGACGTCATGGACCCAGTGACGCACTGCACTTCAACTTTCCAAACCACTCAAGTTCCTCTTAAAAGGGCTTGTTTCATTCTCACGGGGAACCGACATTATCTATCGACTTTCTCTTAGAGATGGTTGATATTGAAGAAGGAGACCCTCTCCCTAGTCTCCGTTATAGGATCCAAAAATGCACAAATTGAGTCTAGAGCCACGAGATCATCAATAAATCTCATTAGGACACTTTCAATGAAGACTCTCTGTTTCACACAATGTGGAAAGAGAGATTATATCTTGAGTCCTACGCATTATCCTTGTGGTATTGCCAGAACATCTGAGTGATGTGTTTACACATTCACAATGAAGATGGAAAGCCTTCTGGAGCCAACATCAAACAAGCTCCTGGTAGGTGGCATGTGAGATCTATTATATGGATCAACCATGTGACAACTGAACAGAAACAATGGGGCGATTCAATTTCTTGAATCAATCCTGGTTCAGGTTAGGGATTGACGGATACCTTTGAAAAACCGGTCATTGTGCTTAAAAACTCTTTTTCTTTAGCACATCGACCGTGTACTCATTTTTCAAACCAAAAGGTATTTTTATGATTGATAATTGATTTTCAATAAAACCTTCGTTGTATTGCAAAAAACAATTTCTATTGAGCAATACACGATTGTTTTTCAAATCTCTTTTCATCAATCAGTGGAATTAAAAATTCGCTGGTTCACTCAATCCGTGTTGTCTTCTTTGAGACGTTCCGGTTTGAGAACAGCTAGAACAGCTGCGAAACCCTGTCAAGGAGATTCTTAGGAATCCTACCTGATCACAGGCAGTACTTGTACTGATCAACGGGGAACCGTGGGCCGTGTACCTCAATTCAACGAAAGTGATCAAAGACACTTTCGTGCGATTTGTTGCTAACTGTTGTATGCAGGTACGCCCGACGTTTGCAGCTGATCAGAATGAAGCGGTCAATCCACAGCCGCATGCTCACTTAACACATTCATCTAAAAAGAAATCATGATTAGTGCATCAATGACTCTGATATTTTCACTCCATGCTTCTGCTACGCGGCTGCCAATATCATGATTCAACAAATGCTTCCGCTACTCTGATAAGAAGATTTCATGATCCAGAATGTGAGCATGTCGGTCCCAATGTCACAACATCACAACATACCAACACCACGAAGGATGTGTCAGAGATTGTTGATAGCTGATGATCTCAAAAGCTGGCTCATATTTACTATCTCGTGAATCAGAAATGGACCTCCTATTTAAAGTACAAATCTTTGCAGACTTTGAAGTTGCACCACCTATGCACTAAGTTTACGATGTTGATGTATGAAAGTCTACGAGCTCAAGAACAAAGTCAAGACTAGAATGCTAGGATTTGAAATGTAA
Source organism: Chrysanthemum seticuspe (assembly GCA_019973895.1). NCBI lineage: Eukaryota > Viridiplantae > Streptophyta > Magnoliopsida > Asterales > Asteraceae > Chrysanthemum > Chrysanthemum seticuspe. The sequence goes on along the minus strand of BPTQ01000009.1, from coordinate 52,739,309 downwards.
ATTATGGGGTGACCTCCCTTAGGGGGAGATTGTTAGGAATTAGAAAATTCCAGTGTTGAAAGAGTCGGTCACCCCAACTATTATCTAGCATAAGTTAGCTCGTAGATTGGTCATTAGTTACAGTCTATGTAGTTAGTTAGTAGCGTAAAATAGTATAGTGCAACACCGTGGAAGAAGGTCGGGTCTTTACCCACTGTATCCCTGATCCACAGGCCGTCAGGAGGTCGTTTAGATTGTAACCTATAAATACCCTCTACCTTGCAAGGTAGAGGGTTGGATGTTCTTTGGTAATCTAATATTCCACAAGTTTCTCTCACTAGAATGTCCCACTCTTTCTCTCTCTAAAACCATCTATGTGCTCATTGTGTTAATTTTATGATGTGTATGTGAAAAGTTAATATCTAACACTAACGATTACATATACTTGAGGTGACCGACTCTTTAATACCTGGAATTTCTAATTCCTAACAATCTCATGATCCTATAAATTAAGAACCTCAAAGATGATCATTCTCACACCTCAAAATTTTCTCTCATCTTCTCTTAAAACAAGCTTAAGTGATAACGCTACACGCGTCGTTCGGGGTCAAAGGAACTTCCTTTTCGTCGAGCAAGTTTTTCAACACCCTAGGCAGTGAACCTAATCATTGTAGTGTAGTATTAGGGTAAGCCACGGGAATTGATATCGTTCTATAGGAGAATAGGAATGCTAGTGAGAAGTTACTATGCTAAGGTTGGGGTTGAGAAAGATTATTTTTTATCTTTTTATGTTTTTTAGGAAATGGAAAGGTACGAATCTCGGGGTTTGGATTTGGGGGGTTGGTATTTCTACCGATTACTTCTACTTATCTAATTATCTAAACTAAGGTGTATGTAGTCTATGTCTAATTATTGTGTGCTCGTATGATGATTTAAAGATGTGTTTACTTAGGTTTTATTACTCCTTAATTATCTCCTATTGATGGTTGAATTGTCACGTCCTTATTCTTAATCGCGTTATGTGTCTAAGGTCGTAGGGTATACGTTTATCCCTATCTCTTTGAAACTACCAAAGGTTAATGACTACAAAATCTCTAGGATTTATAAACTTTAACTCTAAGGTACTCTTCGGATGGTTTAGCCTACAATGACTCTAGGTACTATAAGCTAAGGTTCACAAAGATTAATCAAGCATTAACTACACAACGGATGACCTATCGCAATACTAGATCATTAACAATTAGATAAGAGACAACCAATCAATATTCAATAATTAAGTTTCATATTCCCTAAGCAAACACACAAGTAAATTAGCCGGACATGGGAAACATACAAGCATACACACAATTAATTGAAGACATAATAGAATTAATGAAGTAAAACACTTATCTTGATGTAAGATAGGGTATGGAACCCTAAAATATTGTACAAGACAGCCTTGGTTCGGTTTAGGTTTTTACTCCAAAAGATTACACACCGAAAACTAAAAAATTCGGATTCTATATACAAGATTACAATTGCGACGGCGTCACTCTTTGATTTGTGACACCGTCGGGTCGCCGTCATTAGGGTTTCATCTTGGCCACGTTAGTCTTGCGACGGCATCACCTTATGCTTGTGACGCCGTCCCCTTCAGTCTCTGACGTCGTCTGGATCGAATCTAGGCCGTCTGAGTTGCGACGACTTACTCTTTTAAAACCTGAAGCCGTCACTTGTAAATGAGCAATTTGGCTACTGATCCGTCACAAAAGTTGTCCGACGGCGTCACTAATTTGTGCCTGACGCCGTCCCCTTCAGCTCCAGCAGCCTGAGTGTCTTGATTCTTGACTTTGGCCATTTTCTTCGTATATTCGCGCCTTTTCGTCCGAATAAGTGCCATTCCAGCATTTTGCCTTCAAGATACCTAAAAAGTGAAAAGGAACGATATTAAGTAATAACTGATACAAAAGTGATCAAGTAAGGGCTTAAACGACCCCTAAAAAAGGTACATTTTAAAACCTTATCAAATATCCCTACACTTGGTATTTGCTTGTCCTCAAGCAAATATGCTTTTAGCCAATTAATTTATAAGTTATGGGTCATGAAGCATTGGTTTAGAACAACCCACAACACATATAAGCCCCGCAAAAGTCATAACAAGCATGGAAATTATATACTAGCACCTCACATGGGGTGTTTGGATACTCACATCTCTCGGGTTTATATGAAATATAACAAGTTGGAAATGGAAGATAAACACTCATTAACCGGTCCTAGTACATAGATTACCATAGGCTTGAGACTAGATCAAACCTCCATCGCTTTGGCGTAAGCACCTAGGAAAGACTATCAAAGAGGTCTTTTAAAGGGTTGTAATGATAGGCTTACGGTAAGGAAACAAAGGGTTTGGTGGGATAGGCTATTTAGTGGTGGCAAGTAAAAAATCTTTATGTTACAAGCACGCGAAGAATGGCGTTGCTAAGCCAAGACTCGACACTCTAAACTCTAGATAACTGAAACAAGCAAACATAAATTTAAAGATAGATGTAGGATGGTAGCCCGTATGTTTTTCCTTTTTTTTTCAACACTTTATTTTTTTTTTTCTCTTTTTTTCTTTTTTTTTTTTTTGATTTTTTTTTATACACTTTTACTCTACCATCCTCTACGATAACATCAAAATGATAGGGATTTATAGGCACATCCCTACACTTGAGTTTTTATTACTCTAACACTAATTTGACACGAATTGAAAAGATCAAAACACTTGGAGTACATTATTACGCAAATAAAGGGAATTTGAATTTAACGTTCCCCTCCCGTCATTTCATAAAATTTAACTTTTCCCATGAGTCCCAATCGTCCCAAACCTGTGTACAAAGGATATGACTCGACTTAGCAACTTATGCAAGCAACTAGATAATTGAACTAAGGGTTTATTGTGATAATAATAATGCACTAAAAGTGAGTGCATACAAGGTAGGTTAAGGCGATTTGGGTGTACATTTGGGGGTGAGGTGTAAACAATGCTCTTCATTGATATTCCGAAAAACCGAAACATCATGAGAACCGCGAAAAGGATAGGCTCTGAGGGGTTAACTAGGGGTATCGTGTACTAAAGATGAGTACAACGCAAAGGTGTGGGGGAATTACTCAACCGATGTGGAAGAAGTAATTATATTACGGGTATCAAACAAGGGTTATCCTAATGCCTCTTATCATTTAGTTATTCCTAACTACACAAGTGTAGTCTTACTAGCGATCTCGGGATGCATCACAAAACAAGTTATAGAATCTATTATACTACCGGTTCACACTCTAAGCATTAAAGATGAATGCTTTAAGTCCTACTAATCTAATGGCGATCCTCACATTTTGGGTGGAATTTAAGTGGTAAAGGGTTTTTTTGTGCTAGTCATATAATTTCCTATCCATGAGACGCTTTTTAAGACTAACGGCCCACTCCTATATGTGACGAAAAATTGAAAATTTGATGCCAAAATTACCCTAACCGACATTTTCTCATGGTTTATTACACAAATGCAATTGGACAAAGCAAATAATCAAGGATAAGCATAGTTTCAAAGTTCCCGTTTTATTTTCCCTCCCTACACTTAAACTGAACATTGTCCCCAATGTTCCCCGAAAGTATCAAAGTTATGATAATGGAAGGTAATAAAAGATGAAAGAAACTAATACTCCCCTGATTAGCTCGGTAGGATCCGTGTAAAGTGGTGGTTACATCTTTCTTCAAGAAGAACGTTTGCGTGAAAAGCTCCTTCTCATCTTATGTATCTTCTTCTTGGTAAATTAAACCTGCACACTTGAAGAAAACAAACGAAACCTTCTCGTAAAATCGGCGGTAATAATATATATAGGACTCTACTAAACTATGATATAATGCTTGTGGAATGGATGTTTACAGAATTTCTGGAAAATTAAGACCTGGAAAATTCCAAAAAATTATAAGTAGCTCAGAAAACGAGAAAAAGTAATCAGTTGTTTTTGCTCCTTCCTGACGCCGTCAGGTTATCCTGACAAAAACTGGTCTGCGATTTTCTGGAAAAAATTCTGGAAAATTTACATCTTTAGAATCTGGAAAAATTTCCTGCAAAACATTCATTATGACTCGATACAAGCATTTGACTCGAACAAACACACATGTATATCTTTTAATTAATTGAAATTCCCATGTTTACGTTTCTTTTAAAAACGTGTGTAATCCTCCCTACACTTATCCCTTATGTAAAATACTTTTATATGTAATTAAGACAAGGTTAAAGACACAATAAAGCATTTTTACAAATTTAAACATGAGAATAAACAATCAATAAAAGATATAAGACACAAACAAGCAAACAATTAAACATGGGTTGCCTCCCACGAAGCGCTTTTCTTTATTTATGAGTCTTGTAGCTAGACTCGAAGTCGTGCCCCTACGTGACTTCATTACCGTCAACTTCTTCCTTCGCTCGCCCTTCGTCAAAAGGACGTAGACGTTGTATGCTTACCGTGGATTCCTTACCAACGTCGTCTATTATGGTAACGGTTCTATCCTTTAGATTGGTTTCCTTCACCGTATAAGGCCCAAACCATCTTGGTTTGTTTCTACCTTGTAATGACCTTATTCGTGATTTGTATAAGAGTACTTTCTCTCCCTTTAAAAATTCCGTAGGGTTCTTTTGTGTTTTTGGTATTGAAGTGGGATTATTTCCTAACTTTTTATCGCGCTTCCACAATGTTGCATGTAGTCCTTGAACTATGAAATCTCTAAGACCTTTTTCCCAATCGTTCATTTTCTTCTTAACCACATTGTTAGGGACTTGTGGATTCTCATCCGTAATCTTCTCCATGATCTTAAGAGGATACCTTGGAACAATGGGTATCCTAGCGTACCCTTTTCCGCTTTTAAGTATCATGATGCCCTCCCCGCATTTGATGGTTGCTTTGGCAGTGGCCAGAAAAGGTGTCCCAAGAATGAGTGGCATGTTTCTATCTTCCTCAATGTCTATGATCACGAAATCCACCGGATAAACGATATTAGCCACCTTTATTAAAACATCCACTGCCACTCCTATGGGGTAGACATAGGTGTGATTTGCTAAGGAAAGTCTAAGATCAGTCTTAGCTGGCTTCTCCCTAGTCAACTTATTATAGATTGATGATGGCATTATGTTTACATCATATCCTTGATCAGCTAAGGCATTTATATTATCAATGTCACCTATGCTACATGGTATCACGAAGTTCCCTGTGGTGTCTCGTTTTTTAGTTACTGGTTTTTTTAGAACCAGCTCATACAGAGGTCCCATATGCATGGTGTCATACTCTTTTTCTGTTATTTTTCCTTCAAGGGCTTCCCTAAGAACCTCGTTGTACCTAAAGTTGTCCACTTGGTTAACAATGGTTTTTTTGTTAATTTCGTGCTTGAGGTAGTACTCAATGGTCTCGGGCTTATTATTAGGTTCAGCCTCCTCCCTCTTGCTTTTCTCAGTTTTCTTCTCCTCAACCTTTCCATCTTCAGGCATAATGGAAATGGCGTTAACAAACGAAGTGGGAGGATAATCATTGCTTCTCACTAGTACCTTTTCGGGAACTTTTGTCTTGGTATATTCTTTTACCAGGTTCATCATTTCCGTCATCTTTGCCTGCATTTCCTCTCTTTGCCTATAAACCTCCTCTTCAAAATTTGCTAATCTCTCCGTATGAGCTGCCATGTACTCCCTCATTTGTTCCTTAAAGCTTGGTGAGAGTGGTATTGTGGAAGTAGAACGGAAGCACCGTTCGGAATTAAGATTTTGCTCACGACTTGGGGATTCAGAGAAAGATGTTGGGTGGTTGGTGAAATTAGCGGAATTGACTATTTCCCGAGGGATTTGTACGGGAGCTCTCTTATGCCTTTCTATCAGATAATCAATCCTTCTCTCAAGAACACTCATTTGCTCCTCGGTGACGTTGGAAGATTCAAGAGGAGTTGATATGGAAATAACCACTTTAACGGGGGTTTCATGGGATTCATTCCAATCTTCGTAGCTTCGATCGGCAAGCACTTCTATAATATCCCAAGATTCCTCTACGTTAAAGTCACTAAGCCTTCCACCGGCGGCTTGATCAATGGATCGCCTTGTGATGAAATCGGTATGGTCATAGAAGATTTGGATTTGAAGCTAAAGATCAATACCATGATGATGGACTTTATGGAGTGGGTCCTTGAATCGAGTCCATGCTTTGTAGAGAGACTCGCCTTGAAGTTGTTGAAACGTCAAGATGTCTCGTCTTAGTTTCGTGGTTCTCCCTGGTGGGAAAAATTAAGCAAGGAAGCGAGAGGTGAGATCATCCCAACTTGAGATGGAGCCGGCGGGAAGTCGCTCAAGCCAATTACTAGCTTGGTCCTGTAGAGAGAATTGGAAGAGACACAGACGCGTGGTCTCCCGAGTAGTAGCATCGAGGTCGATGGAATCGACAATTTTAAGGAAATCCTTAAGATGCTGATTAGGATCTTTGGAACGAAGTCCATGGAATGCACATCCGTTTTGCACCAACCGGATGGTGTCGGATCTCAGGGCCGTAGTTTGGGCTTGGTCAAGAAGCTCAATGGTGTTCCTATAGCCTAGGTGGCTTGGTCTCGAGTATTCACGAAGAGTACGGGCTCTTGGCGGGTCATTTGGTGGTAGGTTGATGAATGGTGGTTAGTTATCACCTTCCATGATGAAAAGTGATGGGATTACTAACAAAGGTCACGAAGAAGGGGGATTGATTGGTGCAAAACCGTCAAGTTATCTCACGCAAGCTAGCCACTTGTGAATGACCAACCGTAAGAAACTCAAAACAGCTCAAACACCAAATTCAATTTAGATCAGAGGAATATAGGGGATTCCTGGGTCGTTAAGTCCCACGGAGGATGAATTGGTGTATAAACACTTGTTCAGATGATAGAATGATCACTAAGGATAGTGATCAGTAAGGATATTGATGGAAAATTACCTAAAGAAAAGATCTACAAATTACAGTGACTTAAATGCAAATTAAAAGAAATTAAAAAGTTAAAATATATTAAATAAACGCTATCACTATTTTTAAAATGATGAACGTTTAAAACCTAAAACGTACGTTTTAAAATAAAATTACGTAAACGTACAAAATAAAACGTGAGTTTTAAGAAATAAAAGGCCTACAAATATAAAAATGAGATTTTTACAATCCTAATAATAAAATAAAATTATTAGAAAAAGAAAATTATTTTTACAACTATTTATTTATTTATTATTAATTAAAAACTATTTATTAAGTATTTAAAATGGACTAAAATATAAGAAAATACAAAATTAACCTAGAAAAATGAAATTAAAACTTAGAAAAATCTAAAATATGATAAAACTTATTTTAAAACTGAAAATATATTTTTTAGACTTTTTATGTATTTATTATTAATTTAAAACTATTTAAAACTAATTAAAATGCTAAAAAATACTATTTAAACCAAGAAAATTATGGAAAAATATTTTTTAGGCTTTTTATATTTATCTTAATCTAGGAAAATTGAAAACATATTTTTTTAAGCTTTTTCTGATTTATTTGTATTAAAAGCTATTTAAAAAGGATTAAAAACTAGTTTAAATAAAAAAAAATAGAAAACAGTGATGGAAAAATCTGAAAAATTCAGGAAAATACTAAAATATTATTCTAAGTTTATAAAAAATATAAAAACATATGCTTATGTGGAGGAATATGCAACTGCAATGGATTAGCTTATAAATAAGCACTTCAAAATAAGCTAAAAGCCATAAATGACCACCAAATAAACACAGAAGCTAGGGTATGCTATATTAACTAAATACTAACCTATTCCAACCATCCTAAACTTCTGAAAAGCAGTTTAAACCAAGAATTAAGCAAAGTTAAACTAGTTCAATTCAGAAAATGGGACAGAATTGTGGCTGAACTAAGGGTGGGGTCCACAGAGCTTAAGCTGAAAACCTTTACTGAATTTGATAGTCAACTGGGTGGTGAGTGCTAAGGAACCAAGAACCACCAGTGGGGTCCACTGGTGTGGCCTGTGGGACCCACCAAAGTGGTGGTGATGCCCACTGTTATGGTGGTGCAGGGCATCATTTCAGAGAATAATAATTAAGCACTATATAAGCTGATAAAAAGCAAACTATTATTTTTCTAATTTTCTTAAGCAACTATATTTTAATGTCCTAGAAGCTTGTAAACTAAATCTTAATATTAAACACTCAGTAAAATTCTAAGTTTTATTCAAAAACGGGTAAGTGAAAATTTTGACTTTTATCAAGAACACTAAAGTTTGACTTAAGTGAACTTGGAACTGATTCTATGGACTTAATATGTTATAATAAGCTATGATATGATGAATTTAAGCTACTATATTAAGTTATAAGCTAATGTGATAAGATTTGCATTCCAAGCTCTTAACAGTTAACTAGCAATAAGAAATTATAAGCTATTTTGACTTTTTAACTATTGAAGAATGGTTTTCTTGGTAAAACTGAGCTATGGAGTGCTAAAGAGACATGAAACAATTACAAATATTAACACCACAGTCCTCTATATCAGATAACTAATCAATTCCAAACACCACTTATAAGGATTGTTTTAAAGCTTTTCAAAGGATAATACTGATTAAGAGCATGGAAATGATTAAAGACCTTTAATTATCATAACATTAGACTGAATAAACATTAAATAAGAATAATGACAACATAAATTTACTAATTGATAATTATACTATTGTCACTGTTGAACTAAGTTTTTGTAACAATTAACAATTTTAAAGAACAGAGCTACTGTTTAAATGATTACTTTTGCTTAACTACCCTTAATAAACATGAACCAACACAAATCAAAGCTTATAAGTGAATGAAACAGTAAAAAGCTAAAATTCTTATAAAAAACTTACAACTTCTTTCTAGCCAAAGATCATGAACTAGGATTGATATCACTCCTAATAGCTTACCACTAAGCTTCTAAACCAAATGAAATCCATAGATCAACCAGCTTCAGTCTTGATCTTCAGTTTCAATGATTTTTTATTTTTAGCTAATTTATTTGGTATTTTTGGTATTTTTCCCTTTTTATAACTAGAACTGATTTCAAAGTATATAAAAGCTCAAATAAGCTTTCTGAGGAGCTTATATTGGCTTATAAGTCCAAAGCAATAACTAAAAACAACATTGGAACATTCACATGAGATTTTTGAAATTTAAAAAAATTCACAAACTGAAATTGGAACTTGAATACTGAAATTGATTATTGAAAAGGTTTCAAAATACACTGAGAATACTTAATAAAGTACTTGAAAGCTAAGAAATATACTGGAAATAGAAAATTAACTAAAAAAACATAGATTAAGCTAAATTACACTACTTGGTTATCTCTTCTGCTTCAATCTCTTATTTATTTGATTTCATTATCTTCCTTGTCGACCTCTGATGCTTTCCCACCTCTTTCCAATCCTTGGATCACTTGAAATCATCACAACCGCCCAAGTGGCATTTTGGCAGGAAAAGTCTAAATAGCAGGTTTTTGCATTAAATGAGGTAATGAGTTAGCTTGCAAGGTGGAGGGGGTTGTTTATACAGCTGGAGAGTGGTTGGAAAGGTGGTGATGAGGTGGTGGTAGCAGGTGTCGAGGTGTGGCTGGAAACAGGTGGAAAGGTTGAAGATGAACAGTGATGGCGGGGGTGTTTTATTTTAAACACTGGTTTGGGCTTTGGGTATTTGAGCCAGCTGGGGTTTAGTGGATTTGGATTGGGATAATAATACAAGTTAGGTCCGTTTGGTTTAGATTTAAGCACAAGGACCAATATTGTAATTATGCCAATCTTGAAGGACTGATTTTTCCAAGTTCCCATGTTATTTTCAAGGACCAAACATGCCAAATATAATAAACTAAGGACCATATATGTATTCATTTTTATTTAAAAATGTCCAAGGACCAAAACTGTCAAGTTTGAAATTCTAGGGACCCAACTTGTAATTTCTCCAAATTTCACCATAAGGACCATTTTTGTCATTTATAAATAGTACAAGGTTAAAATTTGATAATTTTCACTTTTTAAATTAACCAAGGACTATATTTGACATTTTCCAAACTTGAGGGACTAAAGTTGTCATTTTGTGATTTTTAAACTTTAAAGGGTTTATTTGGACAACTTTTGAATCTCATGGACCTTAAATGACATTTTACAAGTTTTTGAATTAACCAAGGACTAGATTTGACAACTTTTGAAACTTGGGGGACTAAAACTGCCAATTATGCAAATTTGATACGTTTTTCATCAGATTTTGATGTTTTTGCATTTAAAACATATAAAACACTTGTTTGTGATATTTTTATCATTTTGAAGCATTTCTGAGTGTTTTCAGATGTTTTTGGCATTCTAAACAGTATAAAAATGATGAGTATTTAGACACTCATCAATCCCCCACACTAAGATATTGCTAGTCCCTAGCAATGATTTATGAAAAGTTAATGGATTTTATCTCTTTACCAAAAGCCATTACTTCTGGAGTAGCCAATTGTTTGAGTTCAAGTAAGTACCTTGGTACAATGATAACCAAATGATTTTGAGCAAATCATCAGCTTTCAACGGTTTTGATTTGTCTTTACCAGAAGCCGTTTGCTTCTGGACTAGCCAACTCTTAGATAAATTATCAATATTATCTTTGGTAAGCCGATTACCAATTATGGATTTTCAACTGCCTTTACCACAAGCCATAAACTTGCGGGCTAGCCAACTTTTCACTAGTTTAAAGATATGGTGAGTTGAACACCATACAATTTTAGGCAAATTGCAAGCCATAAACGGATTTGAGATATCTTTACCAAGAGCCGTTTGCTCCTGGATTAGCCAATCCTTATGTGGGTTAGACATGGTGGACTGATTACCATTTGTTGTGTTTAGTACATAGTACTTCCACTAAAATAAAAAAATTTAAAATTTGGCCATTTTTGGGGAAAAAGGGACTAAAAGGGTATATTTATGATCAAATTCGCCAGAATTTCCCCCCCCCCCACACTTAGAAATGAATATTGTCCTCAATATTCAAAGTACCGGCTGTTATGCCGAAACTTAGAACGTAAAAAGATAACATTACTAGCTAAGTGTAGAAACACAACAATTATTCTCTTTTTTGAATATTTACAATTTTCATTCATTTTTAAAATCTATATACAACATGCGGGGCATCTCCCCCACACTAAGGTGGTACACACGGGTGAAAACCCATGTTTAACTACTGTTTTTGTTTACCGAGTCGCTAGCTTGACTCGACCCCGAATTCATTTGTTCATGGGGAAGTAAGTGGAAGAGACAATCTCCATCGGACTTTCATTCAAGATGTTTGTATGAACATTGAAGCATGGGAAAGTTCCACACCGATGAGATATACACAGAACCGGCTCAAAAATGATAAATGAGAATGCCGGGGTCAAAGATAATGTCTTCATTCCCGAAGGAGTGAAGAACAGGAGAAGCCACGGGATAGGTGAAGAAGAGAAAGAAAATCATGATAAACATCATGACTAACTCATCATCATCAGAAGAAGAATTCATGATTTCTGGATCATGAATCTCATCATTTAAGCTCATTTGAACAAGACATATTCTGGGTGGGAGGGATGGGATTTTGATATCAAGCAAGTTCTCATGGTTGAGAACATTTCCCTCCGGAACACAAAGATCATTTATGTCTAGATCAAAGTGGAAGTTATCATACTCTGGTAGAGATATGATATGAGTGAGTTCAAAGGAGAACTCCTCGTATAGAGAATCATTCACATGAAGTGAGTCTGTGAACCCTTGTTCCATTATGGGCTCATCACTATCCTCATCAAAGATTGGATTGTTAGAAATCCAAGTGAATTCAGATTCGAATTCAAATAGAGGATTGGTGAAAGTATTTTTGAATGTTTCGGGAACAAGGTGTTTAACATTCTCTATTGGACTGTTAGGGTGAGAAGTGAGTGAACAATCATTATAAAGGAGACTTTCAATTTCTCCTAGTTTGGCTTTGAAATCAAAGAGATCATCATCACTTTTCGATGAAAGTGGAATGATGTGAGTGAGTTCATCAGTAAACTCCTCAAGAAGAGGATCAACATCAAAATGTGAAAGCGATGACTCAACATTCTCAATGTCTCCATAAGATTTACAATCATCGCTAAAATCGGAGAAAGTCTCAAAATGATCTTTTGAACACTCAAGAGGGGAAGGGATATCACACATATGGTTAAAAGTTCCATGTGACTCTCTCGGGATTGGGACAAGGTTCTCAACACTAGACTTTATGAATTCGTCCGATTCCTTTTCAGGAACAGTGTCAAGATGCTCGTCCCCCATGTTCAGAGAGTGAGTGGGAGCTTCGGGTGTGATAGCAGTTGTTTGAGAATGAATCTCAACTGCTGGGATATCAACTGATGAACTTGATGAATCTTTATAAAATTGTAGGATACCAATTGCATCCTCATCATTACTGTCATCAGGAATAAAACGAAATTGAGAGCTAGATCTGGCTGCTTTTTCTTTTGCAATTGATTCCCTAATAGACTTTTCAAAGGAAATTTGGGAATTTATTTTAGCAGCCTGCTCTTCAGCTAGTAATTCTTCCATGGATTTCTCATGTGAATTTTGAATGATGGGACATTGTGGGAGTGGAGATTTGTCAAAACCGGAAGGTTGACATTGATAATCATCATGAGGACCCCCACAATATACACAAGAAAAACTGGGAACATTATGAAATGCTGTCTTACTCAACTCCTCAGTTCTTTTCACTGACTCCAGAAGCTCTAGATAAGTGTCTTGTTGAGTTTGCTGAGGAGTTTGAGTCATTTGGCACTGTGGAGGTTGGTCGTGATATGGATAGTCGTAATTGTTACAAGGAAATGGATTCCCTGTTTGACAATCAGATCTGAAATGGGGACCTCCACAGTTCTCACAACAGTAAAACTGTTGAGCCTGGATTGGTGAATCATATGGATATTGGTCATAACCAAAGTTCTGAGCATCACCGGAAAACTGTTCATAAACAATCGTGTTTCCGGATTGACATTCAAATCCTTGGTGAGAACCTCCACAAAATTCACAGCAGTATTGTTGATTATATGAAGATAAGTCGGGCTGTGGTGGGTAATTGGAAAATTTTGAGGGATCGTTAAATGAGTTCGGATTAGGATCATAATCAAATGAATTCCTCGAACCACAAAACAAACAACGCCCGTTCCGAATATCATTACCACACTGTACACACGTACACCAGCGACAGGGTGAACCAAAAAGAGGCTCACCACAACCGACACAAGGAATAAACGATTCTATTTGAGAGTTATGAGAAGGAATCGGTTCATTCAAAGAATCAACAAAACCAACATGGTGATCCGAATGACTATTAAGATTCGAAGAACATTTTGAAAAATCCGGAGGTGGGACAAGTGGTGTGCTCTGAGAGCTAGCAATTTCCACCACTTCCGTTATGGTCTCCGGTTCTGGTTCTTGAGAAATGTGAAGATTAGGTAAGTCATTCTTGCTAGTCACCGGTCTAAATTCTGCATGTTTGCTTTTAACCGTAAATCGTGAAAGTGTAGGATCAATTTTAGACGGCTTAGGAGCAATTGAGGGATTAGACGGCTTATTTTTTTTCAAACTTATTTTTTGATTCATGAGCTATACTTGCTTACATATACATAAAAAAAAACACAAAAACTTATTCAATGTTTTGAAAACCGGGTCGACCCGGCCAAGTCATCGGGTTGTGGTTCAACCGCCGGATCAACCCGGTTTTATGAAGGAAATAAAAAACAAACAAACAAACTGAACAGCTTTATAACACATGTCGAAACACCCATTTTTGAGTTGCCTTATTAACACTAATTTTGCTGTAAAAAACAATATACAAACCAACCATTGGGCCGAAACCGGTTCAACCAGTCGACCCGGCCGAGTTTCAAAACATTGCTTATACCTCTAAATTATGGAGCATATATTAATGGATCTAAGCTATAAAACAAATGGTGTAACACAGTTAGAAAAAATGAAAAGGGTTTATGAAATTGAGTAAAATAAAGGCATAAGCTAACAAAAATTAAGCACAAAAACAGGGCTTATGAAATATAAGGCGAGTAAAATAAAGGCATAAGCCCAAAAATAAGCTAAACAAAGACCCCTTATAACAAAACACAATTCGTAAGGCAAAAAATGAAAAGGGTTTTATGAAATTGAGATAATCTAACCTCTTTCTTATTACTGTATTTGCAATGTTGGAAGCTGGTTTTGATTAGGGACCCATTCTCACTTTCTCTTCACTCTTTTTTAATTACATTTGCTTTTCTTTCTGCTTGTTTGTTGGGATTCGTACCATACTTTTGGTTAAATTACAAATTTTCTCCTTTTAGTTTATGATTTTTTGCACTTTAAGTCATTAAAAAAAAATTGTTAATACAAATAAACCGTAAAAGCGTTTATTAATATTGTGCGATCTCTTTGTGTTTTGTTGATAACAAATATAATGTTGTCTTAAGTATAATTATAAGGATACATGTTATTTTTGTAAAGCATTTACATATAGCCATTTAAATACAAAAATGTACTCCTTCCGTCCCAAAATTATAGTCCCCTTTTGACTTTTTCGGTCTTTCTATTACAACTTTGACCTTGAATATTTTTGTTTGTGTTATATAATATTTGATGTAATATATATGAATTGATTGAGTTTTCAAATGTATTTTCATTGGTATAATTTTTATCAATTATTGTATAACACAAATACAAATATTTAAAGTCAAATTTGAAAAAGGAAGACCGAAAAAGTCAAACGGGGACTATAATTTTGGGACGGAGGTAGTAGTAATTAAGCATTTGTTGTAATAGTTTATTAGGATGGGTAAAAACCATAACCCATGGACCATAACCCATGGATCTTAACCCATACCCAAGAAGACTAGATACAATGTATACTTAGATACACTGAATCTAAAGAAAACCCATGGACCAACTCATAACCCATGACCCATAACCAAAAAACCCATGGGCAAAGAGGAGCGTTCCACGGATCCCTAGGATTACACTAGACGGATCCCAAGTGGAAGGGATCCGGGGAACAGTGAAGAATTTTTTCTATAAATAGAGAACCATTTTTTCATTCTAACTCACCCCTCTTCTTACTAAATCTCTCATACACTCTCATTCTCTTCTAACATATAGATCACTTGATCTAGAGAGTTTTTCTTCTTTCTTTCTATTTGTAATCCTCATATAGGTCCTTCTCTAAGGCGAGATCACGAGCATTCTAGAAGTCATCCAAGCAAGGGGTCCTTGATTGATTTGTCACTCCGCAATATTTTTGTAGCAAAGATCTTGTATTCGATATTTCACGTATTTGTTGTGTAATAGTTGTGTTGGTTTGGTCCACCGAGCTACGGACTCGGTATCTAGCTTTGTACCGGAAAAATTGTAAGCAACATTGTGAAGGCTTCTCCGCCAAGTGAAGGAGTTTGTTGACATAGTGCTTGAACTCTCGAGTAGGTGACTCGGGGAGTGGAGTAGGGCAAGGAAGGTGTCCTTGTAGCCGAACCACTATAAATCGGTTGTGTCATTTCTATCCCTTAACTCTATTTATTTGCTTGCATTATCATTAGATCTATACGTTCTCAACATCCTTACGATTTCACATAATATCGGATCTAAAGTTTTTTGAAATCAACTTAAAATCGGCAAAACTATTCAACCCCCCTTCTAGTTTTCCACAATTGGTATCAGAGATAAGTTTATAAAAGTTTTAAAGTAAAATTGTATTTTAAAAACTTTTCGATCACTATGGGTTTTGAAAATTATAAAAAAGGGCAATCTATGCAACGACCACCACTACTTGAAACTAATGGTTTTATATATTGGAAAAATAGATTCGAAACATATGTGAAGTCTAAAGATATTAATCTTTGGTACATTATTGTTGAAGGTGATTTTGAGGCTACCTCAAATGATGATAAGGGAAATTTAGTTAACATACCTCATGATAAATTAAATGATGAAATGAAGAAAAAGCTTTCTAAAAATAGTGAAGCAAAAATGGTTTTATACAATGCTTTACCGAAAAAGGAATTTGAAATAATTTCTTTGCTCAAAACCTCTAAAGAAATTTGGAATTCTTTAGTTGTAACTCATCAAGGCAACGAACAAGTTAAAAATAATAAAATTGATTTATTTGTTCAACAATATGAACAATTTTCAATATCGGATGAGTAAACTATAGATCATTCATTTGCTAACTTTAATACTATTATTACATCTTTACAAGCACTTGATGAATCTTTTTCTAGCCGTAACCATGTTAGGAGATATCTAAGGGCACTTTCATCGAAGTGGAGATCTAAGGTGACGGCGATCGAAGAGTCAAAAGATTTGACAACTCTCACCCTCGATGAACTCATAGGCAATCTAAAAGTCTACGAGCTTGTTCTTGCTAAAGACTCCGAAGCCTCAAAGGTAAAAGAGAAACACAAATCTCTTGCCTTAAAAGCCAAAAAGGCTTCAAGCGATGAAGAGAACTCCTCCTCGGGTAGTGACGACGAGGAGTACGCTATGGCGGTAAGGGACTTTAAAAAGTTCTTTAGAAGAAAGGGAAGATACGTCAAACAACCGTATGACGATAAGAAAGGCTTTCGGAAAAGCAAAGAGGAAGAAAAGCCAAAAGATGATCGTACTTGCTTTAAATGTGGGGACCCAAACCACTTTATTAGTAAGTGTCCCAAACGGGATGATCAAAAGGCATTCGTGAGCAGCACCTGAGGAATGAGCGACGAGGAGGACGAAGAAATTTGTCTCATGGCAAATGACGACGTATGTCACGAATACTATAGTAGTTCATCACTTGATGACGACTCATTGCATAATGAATATGACAAACTATGCAATATTAGCTTAAAACTAATTAACAAAAACAAGCTTTTAAAGAGTCAAAATCAACGTTTAGATAAAGAAGTCATAGAATTAAAAGCAAAACTAAAACGTTTAGAAAAGGGTAAAATAGCAAGTGGTTAATGTGAACTTTGTGTTCAACTTCAAACACTAGTTGATCATTTAGATTCTAAAATTGCTAGAATGAGTACAAACACCTTAGATACAATACTCGATGGTGTTAAAACCGGTAACAACCAAAAGGGTCTAGGTATTCAACAACTTGATCCATCAACTAGTGAAAGTAAAGAAACAAAATTTGTTAAAGAACTAGAAAAACCAGCCACTGTTGTGGCGGATCCCACGGATCCCCTAAAAAGAGAACCGGCTAGTGTACAGACAGGGATCCGTGGATCTGCTGTGACAACTAGTGGTAATAACGTAGCTTCTTCATCTAGAACTGAGTTCGTTATCGTTAATAGGAAGAAACCAACTCATGTCACCACTAGACATCCACCTCCAAAATATAATCCTACTTTTGTAAGAAACAAAGCACCATCTTTTCAAAAACATAAGGCATCTAGGAGACCTAATAACGTTTATCCAAGAAGTAACCATAAAATGGGATGGAACCCTAATATGCAAAACGGTTTTCCTTTTCAAAACTTTGCTCCATGGAATGCATACTCATCTTATCCATACATGTCTAACATGAATGGAATGTTTAACACTAATGGACCCATGAACAAATGGGGACCAAACTTTTGAGTTTATTATTGTTTTAGGTGTGCTTAAAGGTCGCCCTAGACCCCGATGAATGGGTCAAGGATAGCGGGTGCACGAGGCACATAACCGGCAATAGGGATCTATTCTCCACATATGAATCCGTAAATGGAGGTAATGTGGTGTTTGGAAATATCAAAAGTAGAATCATCGGTAAAGGTACGATTTCTAACAAATCTATAACCATTAACGATGTGTGTCACGTAGAAAACCTAAACTTTAACCTCTTAAGTATAGGACAAATATGTGATAAAAAGTGTAATGTATTTTTTACCGAAATCGGTAGTAAGATACTTAAAAATGGCATAACCATACGAAGAGGAATTAGGAAACATGGAGTCTATGTCATTAAAATCGGTAATGAACCTAAAGAAAAACTATGTCTTACCTCTATGGATGATACTTCGACCTTATGGCACCGAAGATTGGGTCACGCCAACATGCGACTTCTCCAATCGCTATCATCCAAAGATCTAGTAAGAGATCTACCTAAGTTAAAATATGAACATCACTTTTGTGATGCTTGTAATTTAGGAAAACAAGCTCATTCAAGCCATAAAGCTAAAAACATGGTGTCTACAACTAGATGTCTAGAATTATTACATATGGATTTATTTGGTCCATCCGCTATCCAAAGTTATGGAGGCAACTACTACACTTTGGTAATAGTGGATGACTACTCTAGGTATACATGGACAAAATTTTTAAAGAACAAAACGGAAACCTTTAATTACTTTCAAATATTAAGCAAAAATATCCAAAGACAACTAGGAAGTCCTATAGTGTCTATTAGGACGGATCATGGTAGGGAATTCGATAATGAAGTGCAATTTGGAGCCTTTTTTTTTAACCGTGATTTCCGACCTTTTGGCCAACTAATCCACGGGGTTTGAACCCACCGCCACATAGACTCAAACCATGTAAAGCCCTCCCTTTTCAGGAGGTTGGAGTGGCCACTTAAAGTTGTTTGCACCTTGCAGGAATTGAACTTGAGACCTCACACATTTGAGAGTGATAGTCAGAAGCCCTTTTACCACTAGGCCACCCTTGAGACCTCACACATTTGGAGCCTTTTGTGACGCTAATGGTATTACTTACAACTTCTCGGCTCCACGCACTCCACAATCGAATGGGATAGTAGAAAGAAAGAATAGAACCCTTCAAGAAATGAGTAGAACCATGCTTAATGAACAATCCATACCTCAAAAATTTTGGTGTAATGCCGTTGATACTTCAACGTACATACTCAATCGAGTCTTAATTAGACCAATCTTAGGTAAAACTCCATATGAGTTACTCCGAGGCAAAAAGCCTACTTTAAATCACTTTAGAGTCTTTGGAAGCAAATGTTTTATCCTGAACACTAAAGATTACCTTACAAAATTTGATCCTAAATCAACCGAATGTATCTTTCTAGGTTACTCGCCAAATAGCAAAGCTTACGTCATATTAAACAAAGAAACAATGAAGGTAGAAGAGTCATTAAACATAAAATTTGATGAAAGTCCACCCAAACCCTCTCCACCTCATGTCGATGACGAGATCATAGAAAGTGAAGCTATTGTAATAAAGAAAAAGATAAATGAAGAAGAAGAACCTTTAAATGATGAAATCATAAACATTAAAGAGTCCAAAGCTCACCCCGTAGATAAAGTCATAGGAAAACTAAACGAACGAACATTAAGGTCTCAATTTCAAAACCAAAGTAGCTTGTTTTGTTTCGTTTCAACCATAGAACCTAAGAACACACAAGAAGCC
Organism: Chrysanthemum seticuspe; assembly: GCA_019973895.1. Taxonomy (NCBI): domain Eukaryota; kingdom Viridiplantae; phylum Streptophyta; class Magnoliopsida; order Asterales; family Asteraceae; genus Chrysanthemum; species Chrysanthemum seticuspe. The sequence goes on along the minus strand of BPTQ01000009.1, from coordinate 52,719,898 downwards.
ATAAAAGATGAAAATTGGGTAATGGCTATGCAAGAAGAACTAAATCAATTCGTTTCTAATGATGTTTGGACACTTGTCCCTCCGCCTAGTAATCAAACCATAATAGGAACAAAATGGGTTTATAAGAACAAATTAGATGCAAACGGAAAACAAGGCTAGACTCGTTGCCCAAGGGTATAACCAACAAGAAGGAATAGACTTTGATGAGACCTATGCCCCCATGGCTAGATTAGAGTCTATAAGAATACTTCTTGCGTATGCTTGTGCTAATGATCTAAAGCTTTATCAAATGGATGTCAAAAGCGCTTGTCTAAATGGTTTCATTAATGAAGAAGTATATGTAGCTCAACCTCCGGGCTTCATCGATTTTGAAAAACCCAAACATGTTTATAAATTAAAGAAAGCCCTTTATGGTCTTAAACAAGCTCCAAAAGCTTGGTATGATAGACTCAAGTCCTTTTTAATTAAACACAACTATACCATGGGGTTAGTTGACAACACACTTTTTACTAAGAAAAAAGAGTCACATATAATCATAGTGCAAATATATGTAGATGATATTATATTCGGATCCACTTGTCAAGACATGTGTGATGATTTCTCTAAAGTCATGCATGACGAGTTCGAAATGAGTATGATGGGAGAACTTAGTTTCTTTCTTGGTCTACAAATTAAACAAGTAGAAGATGGTATCTTCTTCAATCAATCTAAATACATAAAGGAGATGTTAAAGAAATTTGGTCTAGAAGAGTCGAAACCAATTAGGACACCAATGTCATCCGACACTAAACTCACAAAAGATGGAGACGGCGAGTCCGTAGATAATACTAAATATCGTAGCATGATAGGTAGTCTTCTCTACATCAAGGCAAGTAGGTCGGATATCATGTTTAGTGTTTGCTTATGTGCTAGGTTTCAAGAAGACCCCAAAACATCACACCTAGAAGCCGTAAAAAGAATATTTAGATACATTAAGGGTACAACACAATTAGGATTATGGTATCCTAAGGGCACGGGAGTAGAAAACAATTGTATATGCAGATTCTGACCATGCAGGTGATTACGTTGATAGAAAAAGTACAAGTGGGGTATGTACTTTCATGGGATGTTGTTTAACATCTTGGTTTTCTAAGAAACAAACGGAACTAGCAATATCAACAACCAAAGCCGAGTACGTCTCCGCCGGCAAAGCATGCCAACAAGCACTATAGATGAAACAAGCGTTAGTAGACTATGACATTCATCTAAGCGACATAGCCATCGATTTAAGCAAGAATCCGGTATTGCATTCTTACACAAAGCATATAGAGATTCGTCACCACTTCTTAAGAGACAATGTTCAAAAGGGGAACATTTCTATTGAGAAGGTAGCATCCGAAGATAACATAGCCGATGTCCTTACCAAACCGTTGAAGCGGGAACAATTCAACCTACTTCGTCTTGGTCTTGGTCTAATGGAACACACGTCGTAACTTATTTGACTCTACAAGGTATGTAAACACTAGCCTTCTTCTTTTTGAGTCTAGGATCTCTATTTCACGCATAACTCACAAACAATACAGGAATTTTCAAAACCCAAGATGAGTTTTCCACTTATAGCTCTCTTATTTTTTTTATTTTCAAAGAAAACCTACTTTCACAATATTTTCTAAAAGGATGATACCTTCCCGTATCAATTTCACAAAAGCAATTTCTCACATCTAGGACAAATCGCTTTTTCATTATTAATACAAAGTAAAACCCCGTTTTCATTGCATCTCATGTCTTTTGAATGCTAAAGGGGACACATAACTAATATGTGTTTTCGGGTACATTCATTCAAGCAACAATGAATTAGGAGCATTGATAACACAAAATTACGTACTCATGTACTAAATATGTGTTTTCGGGTTATCTCAATACGATGTTTTTATACTTCTAGTTTATTTTCTATTTGCTTTTAGGGGTCGAGATAACCGCAACTCCAAATAGTTTGCATATAGGCACACAATAGGCAAAAATGTTTCCAAAAGGAAAATTTTGTGCTGCCTGAATCACCAGACCCACGGATCCCAGCCTTCATGCTGGACGGATCCCTCAAGGGAAGGATCCGTGGGAACCGTGAAACAGAAGCTGATTTTACCTTCTATCTTTTCACTTTGGATGAAAAATCCACATTTGTTTCATTTTTGGGAGTATGCTCTTTAATGCTTGTGTTCTCATGATCACATGCCTTGAATTCATATCTAATCATTAGCTTTTAATCCACATTTTGGGTCAAGCATTCATTACAATGCTTTGTTTTTATCTATATATAGAACTCCCAAAATACTTGCATAATCCATCTCATTCTCACATACACAACAAACCATGTCATCCAAAAACCCATTAGATGAATCACCTAGTACAAACAATCATTCTCATGATACCCAAACCTTTGTACTACCACCATCCAAAATACCACAATCCAACTCTAGGATATCCGCACGGATTAGCATACGATCTTGTTGCTTAACAAAACCAACCTCAAATGGTTTATCCTCATCAAATAACTCACCACAAGATGCTTCCATTATAGCACCCCCCCTCATCACCAACAAGTACACCAACTTCATCACCACCTAAAATAACTCTTTTGGAACTCCTTAAGACTCCAACAATATCTAACCAACCTAAAGAAAAAGAATTATTCTTTTCAACACCCCCCACATCTCCAAATACTATATTTCAAGATCTTGAAACATCACCACCATTAGCTCCCATCACATTACAAGAACATCTAGGTTCTTTTCCACCACCATTTACAAACATTCCGGATATTGATCCATATTTTCCTATTTTTCCACCACAACTTCCGCATAACTTAAATCAAAACAACCCGGAAAACTTCCTCACTCATTACCCACATCATTTACATTGTGAACATTGCCAATCCACTAGGGAAATTGCAATAGAAGTTAGGGAAGAAATGCGTTTCATACTCAACCTCATTCTTGATCGCATCAATACCATTACTCATCAAAACCTCCATCCATAACCTTATGCAAGCATGGAAGGAATCACTACTACTATTTTTCACTTTTTAGTATTATTTTTCTTTTTAAGTCATTTTCAAGAACAAGTCTTGTTCTTATTTTTACATGCTTGTAAGTGGCATAAAATACCATTACAATTTGTTGTTTTATTACACGGCCTTGTTTACATACCTTGGCTCCCAATCTTGATTCTCGGCAACCACAAGATTATTTAAGCATGTTACTAACCTTTCTTTTTGTAGGATTTTTATTTTTCTTTACTTGACGCCCCAAACAAGGGGGAGCTACCGTCAAGGGGGAGTAAGAAATACGCAGAACACTTTTTCCTCCAAGGGTTAACTTTTTGTTTCGACAAAAAGGGGGAGAAGAATTAAAACTTAGGGGCTTTCAAAACTTACATCTATTCTTAAGTTTTACTCATCGTAACATTATGTTTTGTCATCAACAAAAAGGGGGAGATTGTTAATACAAATAAACCGTAAAAAACGTTTATTAATATTTTGCGATCTCTTTGTGTTTTGTTGATAACAAATATAATGTTGTCTTAAGTATAATTATAAGGATACATGTTATTTTTGTAAAGCATTTACATATAGCCATTTAAATACAAAAATTTAGTAATTAAGCATTTGTTGTAATAGTTTATTAGGATGGGTAATAATCATAACCCATGGACCATAACCCATGGATCTTAACCCATACCCAAGAAGACTAGATACAATGTATACTTAGATACATTGAATCTAAAGAAAACCCATGGACCAACCCATAACCCATGACCCATAACCAAAAAACCCATGGGCAAAGAGGAGTGTTCAACGGATCCCTAGGATTACACTAGACGGATCCCAAGTGGAAGGGATCCGTGGGATCCGGGGAACAGTGAAGAATTTTTCCTATAAATAGAGAGCCATTTTCTTCATTATAACTCACCCCTCTTCTTACTAAATCTCTCATACACTCTCATTCTCTTCTAACATATAGATCACTTGATCTAGAGAGTTGTTCTTCTTTCTTTCTATTTGTGATCCTCATATAGGTCCTTCTCTAAGGCGAGATCACGAGCATTCTACAAGTCATCCAAGCAAGGGGTCCTTGATTGATTTGTCACTCCGCAAGATTTCTGTAGCAAAGATCTAGTATTTGATATTTCACATATTTGTTGTGTAATAGTTGTGTTGGTTTGGTCCACCGAGCTACGGACTCGGTATCTAGCTTTGTACCGGAAAAAGTGTAAGCAACGTTGTGAAGGCTGTTGAGTTTATAAAATATATAACATACAATAAACAAGTAAACATCTAGAGTACACAGCGGAAGACTTAAAGATCATAACAAATAAATTAATTAACTGAAAGTATGCGTAACGTACCTCTTGCGAATGTCAGATCCTTTTAGCAAAACAAAGAAGTGGTTTGAAGAGTTGTCCCTTACCGTTCTACAACTCAAACCAATATGGTGTAAGAATAATGTCTTACAACCACGTTCTTGTACACACGAATTAACCAACGAATCAAGTGATTGCTAGATCTAACACAAGTCCTCGTTTATGAAAAACGAAACCAAACTCCCTTACAAATGGGGTGTTCGGCTGAAAATGGGACAAGAGAGAGGAGAGGAGAGATCTAGGGTTAATTCAATGCACAAGTGTATGAAACCCTAGAACCTAACCCTCTTTATATACTAGTAGGTAAACTTAGGGAACAAGTTTATGAATTAGGGCTTTAGAAGGCCCCTATGGCCGGCCATGTAGACAAGCCCAAAGCCAAACCCATAACTTTTCTAAGTTTTCCATTTCTAGTCCTTCTCTTTTCCATTTAACGGTCGTTAGTCATTTTTCCGTTAAATACTTAACGATCGTTAATCGGACTTATTGTGCAATAATTAATCGTAAACATAAACATTAATTATTAACTTTAATTATCATTCGCTAATGTGTGCAATCCCGTGGTCACGAGTTCAAATCCGGACATTCACATGTTTGTAAATATATACATTTCCAACAGCTCCTACTTGGATATGTTTACAAAACGTGAAATGACATTGGTTAGCGTCTAGCAAAACGCCAATGCCCCCGGTACAACTCGTGTATGGTTTTCTGGAGAAAAACCAAGTTTGATGATTCATCATCATATTCATCCTTTTGTTTCTAATACCATGTTAATAAGAATATGGATCTCACTCATTTCTTAATTAACTATTCTGTTTCTCGCTTTATATGATTGAATAAGATTACCAACTCTTCTGAACTTATTCCAGAAGACCTTGGGTATGGCCATACAAACATCTTAACAATCCTACGAGGGGCCCAGTAGTATTATACTTCAAAATAAATTTGAAGGAAACAAATCCCATTTTGACTACAAGCAGGATTCATAAATTTCGCAACACTTCTGAAAACAACCCTTATAACTACCAGTTACGTGTAGCGTTAGATTGCTTCACAAAAATGCACTACATCCATGACATATCTTTTGTATCTCAAGTCAGAGGATAAATATTCATGATATACTTAATGACAAAGATCCATAAAGTATTATCATGCGGGTGGGATAAGTCCTATATTCAATTCATTGAATATCATCAGAAATTAGTCATGCTACGCATCAATATACTTTCAAGTATATTCTAACTAATACTCAGATTTGTCTTAATTCAATATCACTCCCATGTTATTCATCGACAACGGACTATTTAGAATAACTTAAGTTATTCAAGGATTTAAACATGCAAATATAGGATAACATCATAATAAATGAATAATAAACGTAACAAAATACTTTATTTCATTTGAATAATAATGTTTACAATATCCTTTATCCAAATACTAAATAGATCAATGCATGATAATTCTTAGTTAATGAATTTTGCCTCAAGTCATGATAATCATACTTGTTGACAGGGCATAATTTCAACTAACTTTGATCTATAGGAATTTTGAGAATACTTATTTCAAGAATTCAACAAGTGAATTTCTTGTATATGTTTACACATATCTTGATATTGTCATATCATTCCATAAGGTGCGTGATAACCTGAACCAACCTTTTATGACAATCATCTTTCAAAACTTTAAAGTTTTAAAGTATTCTTTATTCTTTAATGTATAATGCAACTATGCTCTTAGTTGAGCATAACTAGTCAACATGGTCATCATCAAGGATACCATGACTAGAATTGAGTTTCATCTCAATTATACTAGCATCATTGTGTACAACAATATGCTTTTTAAATATTCGTAAACTTTTGAACAGTTATAGTGTAATGTTGGTACCTATCAAAACTCAAGTTTGTTGGCAATGAAAATTATGAAACAATTACCATATTTTCATCCATAGAATCTAGGAGCATCTCCAGACTGTGGAATGTGATTCTAAATCCAAACATATTCCTTTAAAATATTTATTACACTAACAACTTTCAATGTTGTCAAATCATCTTGTAATCAAGCATGATACAACGATCTTACAACATGATGTACATGATGAATCTTCAAGTTAGACTTTAAGATCTCATTATATATCCATCATGTTCTATTAGACTCATTTATTTTTACCGCATATGTTTATAGTTATAAACATATATTCCAAGGTTGTATGTTTTATTTCCAAATCTTACAAACGAAGTTTCATTACCAACTAAAACTTAATTTAGGTGAAATGTAGTTGCCCATACAACTTATAAGATTTAAAAATAATACTCCCACTAGCTTTCAGGAATACTTATGAGCTATCTTATTTTAATTATTAAATCAAACATGGATTTAATATTAAACATAAGAATCATCTCTTAGATGCATGCATATATCCATTCATGGATTCTTGCAGTCTGTACATATTCAAAGATTATTTGAATTCATAAAACTCCTTTGCATTACTTATCGTCCTCGCAAAAGTAATTCCAAAACAAAGAGTTTTTATATTCATTGTCAAAATTTCATGTCAATGAAACTAAGTATGATAATTATAATCTTTACACTTCTAATTAATGTATCTAGGAAAGAATATTCAATCATAGTTAATTACTTAATTATGATTAATATTATTATCACTAGACATGCATTAAATATGTGTACAATATTGTCCATATGATTTCTACACAAAAATTTAAACCACTAGGGTTCTCATCCTTTGAAGAAAATCATCTTCATTTAGATAAACCAAGTATCTAAAATTGATTATCTTTATGGACAACATCTCAACATTCATAGTATGATTGCTTTACCACAATTCAACATTCGGTAAATTCATCATCATGATTAACAGGCTTACCATGATCCTGTAACTCATAATCCTCAGCATATTAAATATCTGAGATATCCTTACGGATCTATGAATGACAATTCTATCATATTGAGGTCTATCATTTACATGTTTAGCCTTATCATGATATTTGCTAGTGCATTTTAGAAGATTATGTGTTTTGTAATTCAATCTTTCAAGATCTAAACAAAATCCCACTTGCCTTTTAAAAATTTAAAGATTACCTTTAAATAGTTTAGCAAGTAGAGCAACAATACATTGTTCTCTTTTGGGATATTACAAAAACATTGATAGTTCCTGACTTTAGTTTGTTACAACCCACTTTACAAGTAGTTTAACAAATTCAAAACTTCATTATAAGACTTAATGTGATTCATCACATTCCATAAACAAATGGTGTCTTATCAATCTTCTAGGTTGGAGTCTTATTGAGTATATTCAATCTATACTCAATCTACTAACCTTGATAACGTTTTGGAAGAAACTATAGTTATCTTGAATCAAACAATGCCAATAGATTTTGATTCTTCTAACTGAACATACCATAAAAGTATGGTATTCCATTAGAATTAATATTGTAAGATAATCTAACAATATTTAAGATAACCATCTATTCTTTGGCTTACCTATTTACCAATAAAGTAAAACTTAATGGTACAATAGAATTACCAAGTCAATTGCATGTATTATAACATAAGTATTCTTGACCAAGTCAAAAGACATATCAGTTATAATCCCACTATACGTTATAAGTCATTGATAAACTCATTGACTTCATGCATATGTCTTAAAACACAGCAAGTTAACGTCTTACTTTATATCGTAAGTCTTGTATTAAAAGACTTCATGTTTGTGACTTTACAAAATCATAAACATTTATAATTAAAGTAATTATGAACACCACCTCAGGTTTCAATTAATATTTCAAGTTAATATTTACTAAATATATTTAAGTCATTCAACGAATACTTAAATTCAAAGTAGTACTAGATTACTTCATTTAATTATGTCATTCCATGAAAAGTTCAACGTAAGAAACTGCAGAATCATCCATGCTCGTTCTCACGACATGTGGATATTTTTACCTTGGGCTATAATCTAGTTCACGTTCTCACGTAACATAAATTGTAACTACAAGTGTTTCTTAAATATTGAATGACAGAAATATTGAAAATAAAGTAGTATTTGTTATCATCTTGACACATGTTCTTAATAGGGCAATTATACATATTTAAATGTATATTTCCTATTAGAACGTTATTATCTTACTTTATAGTCAAGAGAATTCATTTAAATCATATTAATATGTGTTGTACCTTGCACACAATAAAGATTTCTCCCACTTGTGCACGGAACAACATCACGTAGCAGATAAATAACACGATACACGTTCGTTTATTTGATTAAGATAATTTGTGTCATAGATATAACAAATAGATGTAGGACTATATTGATTACTAAGGAAACGCACATGACTCTCCTTAAAAACATAAGTGCCTACAATTGGAAAGTAATTATCTTAGAAGATAATCTAGGTTACTACACAGGAAATAAGGCATGTAGCTCCCACTGAATTAGAAATCAATAAACAACTTCTTATTTAGTAATGCAACACAAATGCTCCCACTGAATCTGACAACATTGTAAGTGTTGCATAACCAGTGAAAACAACTTGCTTGCTTTTACTTTCCTACACCTTTGAAGAACCATACGTAATCATTACTAAGGTACTAAAAGGTGTATTCTACTCTGTGAATGATGGGTTATCCATCAATGTTATTAACTTGAAAAATTGGGTATGCAATTTCTTCCTTAACAGGCATATTATCCCCATACTGGTATGTAGTACCTTTAAAGGTTAAAGGAAAACAACTAGATAAATTAGCTAGTTTGCCTTTTACCAATTTTCGCAGTAATTATTCTATCTTCTAATTTATTAGCTCATATACATGTTTTCCAGTTAACCAAATCTCATGTTTGTTACAAAAGGATTCATTCACCAAATTAGGGTAATGAAATATTTATGGAAAATAAGATGTGCAATTCATTGCTATGAGTTACATTAGAATTTAGACAATTCAAATGTTCCTATAATTCTTTTCTCATTCATGAAAAGGAATAGGATTGAGTCTCATTCTTCTCCCATGGAAAAGAGACTTTGTTTATCTTTTCGGTAAATTATTATTGATCAAACATTTGTTTGAAAGCAGAATGGAGCAATTTACTGATCAAAGACTAAACTTCGTTTACGGTTAAATGTTGCAATTATACATTCAAAAGAATTACAAAATTCAATTTTAGTATTTTCGATAATTAACCTTTTTCAAGAAAATTAATTACCCATGGTTCATAATCATATAACCATTTAATTTTCACTGAAAAACAAGGATACAAATTGTCATAATCTCATCACATCAGTTGATCTGCTAGTAATGAACCTTATACAAAGTGGTAGAGCTTTTGCTCAATTGCCAATTTCAATTGCAATTCCTAGATTTATGGGATTTACATATAGCCAATTTCAATCGCCATGTAAACATGTTTTATCCCATCTTATGCGTTGAGTTGCCAGTTCTCACTACAAAACTCAATTAACTTATCCAACTTAAGAAACTGCAAAATCGTCCATGCCCGTTCTCACGACACGTGGACATTTTACCCTTTGATTACGATCTAAGTCACGATCTCACGCAAATAAAAGGTAATCTTAGGTGTTTCCATTTCGTTGGATGGCATATAACTTAAATTAAAGGGTAATAGTTTTGATGTTAAATCAAATATGTACAAAGATGTCATGCATTCATCTTTGTAGCATAGTTTTTATTAAAACATTTATATCTTGTTTTAATGTATAAGCTTTTCATCATCAAACTTTAATTGAGGTATTGTGTTCACCAATCAAAGAATTTAGTGTTAATTATCATCCATTATACCGTACTTTTGCATAAGTGTAAACACTTAGTGTTTCGGATAATTACCACCGAAGTGGCTCATGGAATTAAAACTAATTCGCCCTTAAGATGAGCTTGCACATTTAATGGCTTACTAAGTAGCTCCATTCGAACTTACAGAGGGCAGAGGACCAGGTACGTGCTAAAGCACAACCTTAGACATCCTTTCAGTGTGACTGTGCGCACTTCTTTATTAACCCCTTTATAGTTCATTTTCATGGGTGTGCCGTTCAGACCATTTGTACCAAAATCATCAATCAATTAAACGATTATGATTACTAGGCTTAAAAATACATGTTTCACCATTGTTTAGGTCAGTTTATTTTTCATATAAAAATACCCTTGTTACACATATCAAACAAGCAAGTATTTGAAAAAAATAAACAAGTAAACAATGAATGCATAACAAATAAAAGTCATGCATATCAAATAGCCACATGCAAATGGTTTTGATAAATCCTATTAATAACGAATTCTAGATCATGTCAATATGCATATATTTAATTAAGACTTTCACCCGTTTGACATAATGTACAAGGTGAACCACATGCATCGATTCATCGATTGCGTAAGTCAAAATTAAATATATACCACATAGCACATAATTGATTAAATTAATAATTATTGAGGTCTTCCCCAATTTTAGATCTATCATAATTAATGTATATCACTTAAACAAGAAAGACATACAATAAAAGCAGATCCATGATAAAACATGCATGTAATTATCATGGACATAAAATTACACTTAACAATTAATGCAATTAAATCAAAGTTACGCATATACACATAAAGTTGCATGCATCTTAGGGTTTCTTATCCAATTAAAAAAATAGTTTACAAAACCCTACTTAGGGCTCCATAAAAAAAACGCCCCCCCTAAATAATTAGGGTTTAGGTTTTGCAAACCCTAGATCTAAGCATACAAATAATAACACATTCATGTTTATTTTAATTATGTGTTTCAGTAATTAATTACTTGTTATACAAGGCTCGTGATGCCACTGTTGAGTTTATAAAATATATAACATACAATAAACAAGTAAACATCTAGAGTACACAGCGGAAGACTTAAAGATCATAACAAATAAATTAATTAACTGAAAGTATGCGTAACGTACCTCTTGCGAATGTCAGATCCTTTGAGCAAAACAAAGAAGTGGTTTGAAGAGTTGTCCCTTACCGTTCTACAACTCAAACCAATATGGTGTAAGAATAATGTCTTACAACCACGTTCTTGTACACACGAATTAACCAACGAATCAAGCGATTGCTAGATCTAACACAAGTCCTCGTTTATGAAAAACGAAACCAAACTCCCTTACAAATGGGGTGTTCGGCCGAAAATGGGACAAGAGAGAGGAGAGGAGAGATCTAGGGTTAATTCAATGCACAAGTGTATGAAACCCTAGACCTAACCCTCTTTATATACTAGTAGGTAAACTTAGGGAACAAGTTTATGAATTAGGGCTTTAGAAGGCCCATATGGCCGGCCATGTAGACAAGCCCAAAGCCAAACCCATAACTTTTCCAAGTTTTCCATTTCTAGTCCTTCTCTTTTCCATTTAACGGTCGTTAGTCATTTTTCCGTTAAATACTTAACGATCGTTAATCGGACTTATTGTGCAATAATTAATCGTAAACATAAACATTAATTATTAACTTTAATTCTCATTCGCTAATGTGTGCAATCCCGTGGTCACGAGTTCGAATCCGGACATTCACATGTTTGTAAATATATACATTTCCAACAAAGGCTTCATTGCCAAGTGAAGGAGTTTGTTGACATAGTGCTTGAACTCTCTAGTAGGTGACTCGGAGAGTGGAGTAGGGCAAGGAAGGTGTCCTTGTAGCCGAACCACTATAAATCAGTTGTGTCATTTCTATCCCTTAACTCTATTTATTTGCTTGCATTATCATTAGATCTATACGTTCTCAACATCCTTACGATTTCACATAATATCGGATCTAAAGTTTTTTTAAATCAACTTAAAATCGGCAAAACTAATCAACCCCCCTTCTAGTTTTCCACAAAAATGTCATTGGTGTTTACGTTTTGTTACATTCCTCGTCTTTTTCACCAACACTCGTTAGTGTCCTTCAGGTGAGGGTATTTTAGTCTTAACAATGTTCATGCCTTAACCACTTGTATTTATGTTCCCAAGAATACTTGATTTACATGGATGAAATTTTCAATCAAACTTTTAGTTATATATCATTCACCGCACATTAATTATAGACATACCACCTACATCCAAGTGCTTTAACCCAATACCAAAACAAGGATCAACAATACTTTTATCTAATATATAATCTTAAACTTAGACTGATAGTAATAAGATCAACAATCACACCTCATACCGCCACTTCAGCTTTTTCTCTCCCATAGTAAACAAAGACTAAACATTCGTAGTAAGAAGATCAAACATTTTATTTTTTTTTTAAATTTAAAATTTCATTTAACATCACTAAAATTCAAATAAAATTAACATTACATTAATTCAAACAAATAGAACTTTTATTCATAAATTAAAAACTAAAACATAGAAACTTAAAAACATAAGCGTAAAAAAAAAAAAAAAAAAAAAAAAAAAAAAAAAAAAAAAAAAAAACATAGATAACTAAAAACATGATCCGGGCTTCATAGAGCTTTTAAATTGTGGATGAATTCTTGCTTCTGAGCAATGCTCCTCTCGACTTGCTCGCAAGTGGGTTGTAACACGCACATCTCATTCAAGCGTCAGCATAAGTGTATGCAAACCGTAGCTGTTAATGGGCACGTCCACTGACAACGAATTAACCTTCGTCATTTATGGCTCACGGCTTTGTCCTTCTTCGAGAAACCGAGTTAACTCGCTTAACAAGTTGTTCGCCAATGTAACCTCCACCACAAGCTCTCTCTGTGGTCGTTTAAGGATCATTCGTCACATCTCATTTGGTTCGTTGGCCTTTGTTTGTGATGATCGGAAGAATTTAAATAGAAGATGTGTGGGAGAGTTTAAAATAAGAAGTTTTGTGTGTGAAAGTTTTAGTTAAAATTTGTGTTATTTATAGAGTAGAGGGTTAATTTGAAAAAAAAAAAAAAAAAAAAAAAAAAAAAAAAAAAAAAAAAAAAGTTTAAATATCTAAACACGAGTAGCCGTTGGCTACTTTTCTTCCATTTTTTTTTTCCATTCAATTTCATTCGGTGTGGTTGAAGACCAGACGAATTGATTCTCTGTGTGTGGGGTGTGGGGGTGTGTGTGAGGGGGGGGGAGGGGGGATTCTGTGTGTGTGCGAGGTGTGGGGGGAGAGGGGGGGGGGAGCACACTCTTATTATGTTCAGTCTTATATATTACCTGCAAATAAAACTTTGAGACTTCAACCTTGGTCAAAGACGCACAATCAAAAAGCTTAACAAGTGTAAACTTGTTCCCTCCGGCAAAATCTTTTACGCATCAACAACCCATTTTCATTAAGATACTTTATACAGAGTAACATCTTTATTTACTAAAAAAGCTTGGTCAAAGGCGCACAATCAAAAAGCTTAACAAGTGTAAACTTGTTCCCTCCGGCAAAATCTTTTACGCATCAACAACCCATTTTCATTAAGATACTTTATACATAGTAACATCTTTATTTACTAAAAAAGCTTGGTCAAAGGCGCACAATCAAAAAGCTTAACAAGTGTAAACTTGTTCCCTCCGGCAAAATCTTTTACGCATCAACAACCCATTTTCATTAAGATACGTTATACAGAGTAACATCTTTATTTACTAAAAGAAGCTTCTAACAATGTAAACCACCTCAAAGTTCCTTCATTTTCCTATGTAACATCTTTATTTACTAAAAGAAGCTTCTAACAATGTAAACCACCTCAAAGTTCCTTCATTTTCCTATGTGGGATACCCACATCACTTCCATTCTATAATTTTTATGTCTTAAATGTGTTTGAGACACGATATCTCCTTCATATATACTCCATCTTGACACTTTATAGCTCGTTGCGGAGCACTCTTCAAGGATAACGTAAAATAAAAAACCAATACTAATATATAACATATACATATATTAAATAGTGTCCAAATTTTACAATCACTTTTGTAACAAATTTTGCATCAAATAGTGCTGAAAATATGTGCTTAGACAGTTATAAGAAGATACATCCAAAAGAAAATTAATAAGCAGATAGGAATATTCAAAAATCAAAATCAAAAGTGGACTTCCAAACCCGTTTTTAATAATACGAAAAACAGTTTACTCGAACAATTATAGATCTTAAGCCTTAACCATCAAGACAACCAATTAGAATTGCCAAAGAAAAAAGCTATCTTGAGGAAGGTTACGGGCGTTCAATGACGAGTTTCGCTGAAGGTGATGCACGTGGAAATGGCAGTTGTAAAATATTTCTAAGCATATTGTTTTCTTCCTCAAGAGAAACACTTTCATCAAGCTCTATTTGTGCCCCCTTTAGCATTGGTGACTTAGCCATGATGAGTTTCAAAAAGGCCACCTCACGATCTTGGTTAGTGAAAAACTCCATCCAAAAGCGCTCCAGATGGTCCAAGGTGAAGCCAGAGTAGTCTTCAATATCAGGTAAGTTTTTGGAAATTTGTGCAGTATCCGACTCGTCATAGGCATAGCACCCCTGATTATAGAAAATGTGATACTGTTAGTTAATTATAAAGTAATAATTACTATACGTAATCGTATAGCATCATTTACCGTAAGAGCAATTTCCTCTAAATTTGGGGAGCTTCTAATTAAACAAAGGGCAGAGGAAACGTGATCTTCTTCGTCATAGCACACTCCTAAAAAAAGTTTTTTGAGTTGAACTAGTGAAGTTGGAAGCTTATGTGGCATACCACCTGCAGACAAGGTCTTTAACCGAATTCAAAACCAAGATCAGCAAATTCCATATACTTACATGTTACATGAGATATAATCTTTAGCTTAAATATTACCTCCATAAAGAGACCATAGATTTCCAGAGTCTCAATCAAAGGCACACATTGTAATAACTCAACAAATGTGAGCTTGTTTCCTCTAGCAAAGTCTCGAGAATCACCCATCTGCATTTACATTCTTTACTTAAAGATCTTTTAACAAAAAAGGCTTCATAAGTGGTTAAATGAACCTTACCAAAATGAGATGCCTAAGTAGTGGGCATTTGGAGAGGAAAAGTTGAAGTGTTTTGGAAGTAATATCGACATTTTCAAAATGCACGGTGCGTAACTTACTAAACCCATCAAATTTTATAGGAGGTTTGAAAAGACAATTAAAGAGCCCTATGAATTCTAATCCTTGCAATGAAAAGAACGAAGAAGGTAGCTTGTAGCGGTGTTTGGGTGATCCCAGAAAATACAATTTTTGCAAAAGGATGTTTCTTGAAAGATAACATATTATCGGGTCAAACTCTGAATCCACATCAAGCTCACAAACATCAATTATGATTTCAAGTATTGAACCTGTGTGTAATAACAAAACATTTAAAATGGCACTCGCAAGCTTATATTTCTTCAATTGTTGGCAGTTAGATGGAACTTTAACCATTTTGTCATAAAACACAAGTTTAGTCATGCTCTTCCAACTGGATCTCCATTTCCTTGACAAAATGCTCGTTCTAATAGCATCTTTAATTGGCATACGACTTAAAATATTTCCAGTTATGTCTCGAGGAAGACTGCTGATTCTATCCGAATTTAGGCATTCAACTTGGGATGTCATTCTCCACAAGGCTGCAACATAGAATGCAAATCCAAAAAGTTATACTATATTAATTTGAGAGCAGCAATGCACATCTAAGACAATATACAAACGAAATATGTATAATTGCTTCAAACATATGTGAACCATCACCTAATAGTTATTCAACTACATGTCTACATATATATCCTTATAATGATATTAAGTTTAATTAAAAAAAATCACTTTGTAACATCTATATATATCAAACAGGGCTGCCCTAGGCCGTGACTAAGAAAGGGCCTCTTAAAAAAAACATGCAAGTAAAATAACCATTATCGATGCTAAAATAAAAGTTATAAATAGCCAAATATACTAATCGATATAACAAAAAATTTATATTGCATTTTAAAAATTGTCATTACTCATAATCTTACTTTAAAACTTATTACACAAAGCTCAAGTTCTCAACCTTATGAAAACAACTACAACAGTTATACACTATTAGTCTATTCATGAATAAACCTTTTTTATCCAAAAATCAAAAGTTAAGAAGTAAACAGACAACTACTTAACTATATTCCACAAAGGTAGTGTATGATAGGCCAATGCGTGAATTAACGTCTTCAGACTTTAAATAAATTTTCCAAGTTAAGGCCTTTAGGGAATAATATATTTATTCAGTGACTTCTATATATCAAATGAATCACAAGGTTTGCTTCACAATTTCAATCACTTGTATATCTCAACCTTTTGCCTAAAGAGGATTTTCAGTCCAATGCCAAAAACTTTAGCAGTAGCAAAAAAAAACTGTCTATTGTAATCACAAAAAATTATTGCGATAATCAATTTGAATAAACAATCACATACACCATTTCGTCTGATATCAAAACCTGATACGCATATAAACAGTAATATGGGATATACACCCTGTGAGCTTATCAAAGTTTTCATAAGCCCAATTTAGCAAGTTTTGTATTCTAATAAGCTCATAAACCCGGAAATAAGCTGGTGGTTTCTTTAAGCTTAGTTTGGGCTTATTAGCTTATTATGACTTTAGAAGCTTGAAAATAAGCTCATCAACCTGAAAATAAGCTAAGAGGGTCTGTTTAAGCTTAATTGCTTATGAGCTTATTTGACTCGAATTATACTTTACAAAACCATTTTTTTCAAACTTATTTATTGATTCATGAGCTATACTTGCTTACATTTATATAAAAAAACACAAAAACTTATTGAATGTTTTGAAAACCGGGTCGACCCGGCCAAGTCACCAGGTTGTGGTTTTAAGCAAAACAAACTATGCATGTCCAAACACCCATTTTTGTGCTACCTTATCAACACTAATTTTGCTGTACAAACCAACCATGTTTCTGCTTTTTGGGCCGAAACCGGTCGACCCGGCCGGGTTACAAAACATTGCTTAAACCTCTAAATTATGGAGCATATATTGATGGATCTAAGCTATAAAACAAATGGTGTAACACAATTAGATAAAATAAAAAGGGTTTATGAAAATCTAACCTCTTTCTTATTGTCGAAGCTTTGACTGGTTTCTCACTTTTTCTTCACTCTTTCAATT
Source organism: Chrysanthemum seticuspe (assembly GCA_019973895.1). Lineage (NCBI taxonomy): Eukaryota > Viridiplantae > Streptophyta > Magnoliopsida > Asterales > Asteraceae > Chrysanthemum > Chrysanthemum seticuspe. Next base: position 52,702,428 of record BPTQ01000009.1, on the reverse strand, counting down.
TTTATTACATTTGCTTGTTTATGCTTGTTTATGCTTGTTTCTTGGGAACTGTATTTGTACACATATCATTTTCATCCGTACCATATTTTTGGTTAAATTACAAATTTTCTCCTTTTAGTTATCATTTTTGCACTTCCACTAATTCTCAAACTTTAATTACAAAAATGTCATTGTTTTTGCCAATGTTTTAAAAACCAGGTTTTTAATCGACCTGGCGGGCACCAGTTCGACCCGGTTTTCCATTTATTATTATTTTATTTTTTCTGACCGGGTCAACCGGTTTGATCACCGGGTCAACCTGTTTGACCGCCGGGTCTACCCGGGTCAACCCGGTTTTCATAAAAAAAAACTTGAAAAAAACCAAACTCGGGTTGACCCGGGTCACTCAAAACCCGGCGGGTCTAACCGGTTGACCCAGTTTTAGAAACCCGGGTTTTTTTACCCGTTTTTGTGGCCGGGCACCGGTCCGACCGGTTGAACCGGCCGGGTCGACCCGGGTTTGAAAATATTGGTTTTTGCCGTTGGTGTCCTTCACGTGTCTTTCACGTGAGGGTATTTTAGTCTTAACAATGTCCATGCCTTAACCACTTGGATTTATGTTCCCATATTTACATGGAAGAAATTTGCAGTCAAACTTTTAGTTATATATCTTCCACCACATATAACACAATAAATTTCACACACCGATCAAAATCCATACATTTAAGAACTATCTGGATAGAGTCCTCGGAATAGTACGCGCGCTAGCGCGCTACGGCTTAGGCAGTTGATCGGATCAGATAGCCCTTCGGGCAACCAACCAACCAAACCCGGCAAAGATGGTCCCCATTTGTGGATGTGGTAAACAAGCAAAATTCAAAACATTTAGGACATATCCAAACCCTGGGAGAAGGTTTTACTGCTGCCCGATTCTAGAAACCTTCCTTTTATAATTCACGGTTATACAATTGTTTTATTTACACTAATTGACGCATTGTGTCTTGACTCTATGATCTTAGGATCCAACTGTGGCTTCATTGGATGGGTTGACCTACCCATGTGCCACAGAGCTTTAGATGTCATTCCTGGCTTGTTAAAGGTTAGGAATGAGCTCGAATAGGAACTTGAAGAACAATGTTTGTTGTTGAGGGAGCAAGAGAAGTTGATCAAGAAGCTCAAGAAGTACCTGCTCATCACTTGGATTTTAATATTTGTTGTGTATAAGTATTTCTAGTATGCTTAGGAGCTGTGGGTCTTGTTGGTCGTGTTTGTGGTATTTAAGGTCGTTTATTTATTTGGGATTTAGTTAATCCATGTTTTGTAACGACATCTTTAATGTTAATGATATTATTAAGGCTTTTGTAGTACTTGTTATTCATTTAGTTGTTCTTGTGTTGGTTAAATGATTTTGTCAACTGTTTTCCATGGTTGGGTTATATGGTTGGTAATTTTGATCATCTATTGTTTGACTAATCTATTATTGGCATATAATGGGTTAATTTGTGTGAAATAGGTAAACTGGTTTGAAATCATCAGGTGTGACTTTTACAAGTCAACAGTTTATCTAAATAATGTGTTAAACTTGTTATGCCTTTATGTGTCCACAAATGACAATGTCTTTGTAATGGGTTAATTTGAATAAAATTGTTATAGCATCTATTGTTTTTGTGGGAAACTGTGTACACTTTTATTAATAAAATAAAATTTTAATGACAGTAAATAAATTAACAGAAATAAAAACAGTAAATTAAATAACAGACAGAACGGGGTAGAAGCAGAAGACAGACACTATAGAACGATAATTAAAGAAAAGCAGTAAAGGTCGTGGCAAGAGGCTCGTGTTTAACACGATTCCCTTAAAACAGATTCGCCGTCTGTTTCCCAGGGTACAACTGCCAAAGCTGATGTACAGCCGAACGTGACAAACTTGCCTGAAAGATCACGGAAATAACTTGCGTTTCTGATCGAATGGATTGCTGGAAATCGGCTGCAGAGGATTTACGTTTTTCTGTGTATCAAAACTAAATGAGGAATGGTTTATTTTATAGCGTAACATGTCTTGGTCACCAAGACAGTATATTGCTAAAAAAATAACCCGGTATGCAAATCTGTTAAATTATAAACGTAATATGCATATCTTTTATTTACGCACGCATGTGAGGCTTCGGAGCTGCATTCGTGTCCGCAGGTCGCGCGGGCTCGCATGAGTTCAGAAGCTTCAAATCCATTTTGGCCCAGAAATCCTGAAATCTACACCCCCCCCCCTACGCGCGCACGTAGGTGTTGGAGTAAAACCAACAAATCAATTTGAAAGTTCATATTAAGATTCCTATATGGTCAAAATTTTTTGGTAGTCCCCTTTGTGGTCAAATTTTTCTTCAATCTCCAAAATGGTCATGCGCAACCACTCGACTGCGCAGCTCCACCAGAAACATGACACGTGTCCTAACTACCAACACACCTTTTATCTTATCTCTTTCCCAAGATAACTTCTATCATTGAGCAACCGCCGGCTACTCAACCGGCGGCTTGCGCAACCGGCGGCCAAGATGTGACATAAAGGTGCGTTGACTTTTACTTTCCTTGATATCCGATTAACTTTGTGGAAATCCGTTCTAGATTTTGAATTATATCCGATCTATGTTTTGAATTACTTTCCGATGAATTACTTTTTTACATACACACAAGATTATCACACACTCAATTTATTGTTTCATTCCACCATGAAACCCCTGGTAGTCTTCTAACTTTTTTTTTTTTTTTTTTTTTTTTATTCATTGTTAGATCTAACTGGGTGTTTGCCTTTTGGGTATTTCTGAAAATGGATTACTTGCTTTTATTGTTGTTAATCAGTTTCTATTTAAGAAAATAAGCTGTTTTGAAGTGCTTATCAAAGTGCTTATTTGGTATTTTTTTTTCAAGGAAGTCAACTGTTTTGGAAGTGTTTTTGGCTAATTTTTAAGAAAATAAGCAATTTTTTTAAAAAAGTGCTTATACATGTCTGCATAATCATGTCTGCATGCAAATATATGTGTTTATAAACTGGTTGAAATTATAGTTTTAAGTGTACTGTTTAGGACGACTATTTGAAAAGTGTGAAACTAGTTATAAGCCTAGTATTCTGATGTATATAAGCTGATATTTGCAAGTATAAGCCCATAAGTAAAAGTTCTTCTTAGCGTATTTCGTGTCTGCATAATCTTGTTAACTAGGACCCAGCGATGCTAATTCTTGTATCTTGTAATCTCTTTAGGAAAATAAGTTGTTTTGAAGTGCTTATTCGGTCATTTCTAATAACCTAAGCAGATTTAAAGTTCTTATTTGGAATTTTTTTTTAAGAAAATCAACTGTTTTGAAGTGTTTTTTGCTAATTATTAAGAAAATAAGCAGTTTTGTGCTTATACATGTCTGCATAATCGTGTCTGCATGCAAATCTGTTAACATTGCTCAATGCTATTCTACGGTGTTTATAAACTGTTTAGGTTGAATATTTGAAAAGTGTGTAACTAGTTATAAGCCTAGTATTCTGATGTATTAAGGCGAAATTTTAATTGTTTGGAGAAGCCCATATTGCAACTATAAGCCCATAAGTAAAAGTTCTTCTTAGCTTAATCTTGTTATCTTATCCCAGCTATGCTAATTCTTGTATATTGTAATCTCTTTAGGAATATCATGCGAGGGTACATGTTAGAAGCAAACTCAATTACTTTCCATTAATCAAAGACAGACTAGGTTTGGATCGATCTGTACTGTTTAGGTCGACATGTTTTGGGCATTGGCTGGATTTGGATTATGTTGACAATGAAGAGGGTCTTATACATTTTATGCTACAGAAGCAAGTCTTCTCTGATAATGATCACTATAATTTACCCCTCATTTATAATGTTAACAATCATTTTCTACACTTTGGTCGTCGTGAATTTTGCCTCATAACTGCATTCAAGTTTGGGATGGTCAGTTTCCGAAAGTTTAGAGAGGGTGATATCAGTTTTCGTGACCGTGTATTTCCGGAGAAGATAGGTCGCAATGTTAAAAACATAGATCTTCTATCTGTGATTGAGGATGAAGAGCGTTTCACGAAACTATCAGATGAAGATGCAATACGAGTTTGTCTTTTGTTATGTTTGGAAGTTATATATGTATGGGTCGTGAGTTAGGATCTGTTGTTGATGATGTATATCTAAGGATGGTAGAAAATCTGGATGCTTGGGATGAGTTTGCTTGGGGAGAGCACATCTGGCGGGAGTTATACGCTGCCATTAGAAATGTTAACTCAAATCATAAGGATGAGCACCATAAAGCATTGGAAAAAGACCCCAATTTTGTTCCATCGTATTCATTGTCTGGATTCATTCTGAGTTTCAAGGTCTGTATTATTAGTCCAAATCATTGTCAAGTCATGCAAATATTTTGTTTGTCATTTGACTTATTCATTAACTTTTTGTAGATATGGATTCTAGAGTCTTCATCTCAGACACAGCGTTGGTAGATTAATGACCCTGATGTGATCCCGAGAGGATGTTCCTGGTCGAAGCATTTTCCATTTCAAAATTGGGAGCCATACAGCCAACTTTTTCCCGAGGTCAGTTAATGCGTATATGCTAACTTTTTTTCCTAAATGTAATTGCATATATGCCAACTTTTTTCCTTTGATTGTAAGATTTATAAGTTGTTGTGTAGGTTAATTGCATATATGCTTAACATGTTTTATGCTTATCTTAGTTGTTTTGTAATCTTAAATGCTTATCTAGTCTCTAAATTAGTTTATTTATTTCTTTCTAAAGTTTATTTTTAAATGCCTTAGGACAAAAATCCAAATTATGACCTATATGCCAATCTTGCTGAGGGCCAATCAGAATGGTTTAGACAAAGCCTAATTTTTTTTAAGTGGTATACACCAAGAGCACCTCCTCCTGTTGAATACGGGGGTATTTGGTGATTATCTAAGAAAATTGTCATCAGCTCGCACATCTAAGGACAAAGATAGAGAGGCACATCCACTTAGGCAGAGTTGTATGCTTCGCGTTAAGGCTTTGGAGCGTTTATGTGATAGTTTGTTGATTCTGCCTAAAGAGATCAAGAGTTTGAAAGAACGTGTCTACAAACTGGAGAGTATTATTCATGTGAGTCTTGACACAAACCCTTTTCTACGTATGCCACAATTTAACTAATGTCTAATTATCATGTTTTGCAAAATACTTTGTGATGTATTATATTACTCAGAAAACAAAAGTCGGACACGAGCACAAAGTTAACTCATCTGTTCAAAAGGTATACATATATACATATAAATTTATCTTTTCTTGTCATTTACTTAGCTAAGTATGTGCACACATGTTACAGGATAACGTGGAGTGTGATCTCGGTGACGAGTATTGTAGTAATCTAGATGGTGATTTTTTTGAATTATTTGATTCGCCTATTCTAACATCCAACAAACACACTGCCAATGGATTTGTAGATGGTTTGGATAATTTCTCCCAGAAATTTTATGTGGTAATTGATTTCTGCAACTTTCAAATTACTCTTATTTGTCTTGTACCTTTTATTATAACTTGTTTCATAACTTTACACAGAATGGTGGGGTTGAAGTGGACAAATTGTCTGATGAAGATTTATCTGAGGTGATCACATACATGTTTTCAAGAATATATTAACTGTTTTCAAGACTTATCTTAGGTAATAACAACGATCCATTGTGATGTAATTGCAGGATGATTGTGTGAAGGCTGAAAAGCAAGCTGCTGAGATTTATAGGGTGGCAGAGCAGAGGAAACAGAGGACGAAACTAATTTTGGAAGAAGAAAAGAGGATGAAGAGTATACAGCATAGTAATTCCAGTCACATGAAACTTGCTTTACAGCGATGTGGAACTTTCAAGAGGAGGTATGTCAACGTGGTCAGGCCGAAGATGGAACCATGGGAGGAGTTATTACCTTTATACGTCCCTAGCATGGATGCACTAAAGAAACGTACAAATGTCCTTGATGCATTCATGACTAAAAGGTGTGAAGATCTCGAACCGTGGAAAGAGGTATTACCTTTATGAATCTGCAACTACAGCATCAGATATTGGCTCAATTAAGTCTTATAATTCAACTTTAGCCTGTTTTGTTTAGGAAGCAAGCCGTCCATTCAAATGTATCGATAAAATTTCATTTAGCCCAGAGTTGGAGAAGTTTCTGATTACCCCTGGGCAGACTCGTTGCAAGTTTCCTTGGTATAGTGACGTTACTGTTGATCGTACTTTCTGGGATGCTTTAGTTGGGCTCGACGATAAACGTGTAGGTTGGTTACTTGACGAGGTACGTTAAAATAACAATTTACAGTATATTTTGGATAAAACTATTTTTTGCTATATGTAAAGTTTTTGTTGAATTCTGTCTTTTTATTGCCTTCAGCACATTGATCTTTGGGTATGGTATATGTGGTATTTTAGACCATCTTCCGCAGATTGGTCAATGGTTAGTTGCTACTTTTTAACGCTTCTACTTCAAGACTCAATGCCACTGTTTTATGCAACCGATGATATTTTCCCATTTGCGTGGAGGAATGTGGAACAGGTATTCATTGGTAACCAATCTTTTAGAATATGATAGTTTAATTATGTGGATTATATCAATTTTTTTTAAAACATTGTAGGTCTTCATACCCATAAATGAACCCAAGAAACATTGGTCCCTAGCGCAGTTTGACATTAAAACTGGAATCATTACATTCTATGACAGTGAAGGATATCAAGAACCTGAAACTCGTCCGTGGTATTTGAATATGAGGAGTTGTTTGGAGTGTAAGCTTCCAGTAGTTCTAGAGAAGACTGATGTGTTTGCAAGCAAAGGAATCGATCCCCTAGAATACAGCATTAAGTTTAGGAATGCACGTAACGTCCCCAAGCAGGGTGGGGTATTTGGTGATTGCGGCGTCTTTGTATGCTTATTTCTTTACAGGTTGGTGATTGTTTAAATTTGTTTTTTACATAGTTTTAAGCCTTATTTCTTTAATGTTGTCTTTAATAGTGTCTACTTAGTTTGGAATTCATAGAAGTATAGAAGTATAATGATATAGTATACCACTAACCTTTACATGATTAACCTACTGTTACTTAAACCAACTGCATACATACATCATATATTCATACATTTAACCAGCAGTGTTGCATAAGCATAAAACATTTCATAGTAAGATTTGGTTACAACAGTTTTATTAATTTTGGTTTAAGTGATACTTAAACCAACTTCATACATACATCATATATTCATACATGTAACCAGACACATCACCTTTAGGAACTAGGAAATCACATTTAGTCTCTTTTTCCTTTTTTCTTTGGATCATCATTAGGTTGCTTCCCAACAATAGTGTTACTCCTACTAGGACCCGCAAATTGCCTATGTGGTTGCTTAACTTTACCACCGCCACTGTTTTCTTGTTGTTCCTGACCGTATATCTGTTTTCTTAGTTCTTCTAGCACTTCAGCTGGTAATCGGTAACTTGGTTCAGCATTTGGTCCATACAATTCCCATATCTCGGGAAACATCACCTCTCTTGCTACCTTTATTGACCACTCCCTATCATCATGATTATGCTCAAACCTAACTCTTTTACCACTCATTTTTTTTAGTTATTTGTTTTTTGTTATAGATGTTTGATGAAAATGCAATTGAGATTGTGGCCTTATATATTGTAGGATCAATTTGTTTTTAGTCACTATTTTAGTCAAAAAACAGCTTTTCATGACTGATACTGTTGCATCATCAATGCCTGCATAATGACTGCATTTTGATTACTGTAACTAATTTTGCATAAATATTTGAGTCATTTTAACTGTTACTTGTGAGTCAAATACAGGTTAACTGTTACTTGTTAGTCCAATATGGGTTATCTTTATGCATGATTTTAATTTGTTGTTTCTTGTTCTCTAAACAGATTATCTCATGGGATGCCATTGGTTGTTGAAGATGCCGTCCAGACAGCCCTTGCATATCGAGAACAGATGGTCCGTTTCTATTTCAAGCACAAGATATTTGTGTAGGTGTGATTGCTATTGTGACCTGTTACCTTTGGGCAAAAGCTACATTGTGTTTTGTGTTTGTTAACTGTTGCTTTTTGGGCAAAAAACTTATTTGTGTTGCTATGTTTGTTAACTGTGATATTGAAAGTTGTGATGACTGTGTTTGTGTGCTTTCAATTGAACCATGTAGCAAATGACTGTGTTTGTGTTTTTGTGTTTGTTAACTGTTGCTTTTTGGGCAAAATACTTAATTGTGTTGCTTTTGGCTATGCTATGTTTGTTAACTGTGATATTGAAAGTTTGATGACTGTGTTTTGTGCTTTCAATTGAACCATGTAGCCCATTCAACCAAAGCCCATTCATTAGATAAAACATATCATACTAAAGAGTATCATACACACTAGAAGAAGATAAGAAATCAAAACTGACTTGAAAGACCCTAAAAATTTGCTCCATCCACAAAATGGTTCATAGACATTTGTTTTTGAAAACTAAGCGTAATAATCAGCTTTTAAATCGCAAAACTTGCAACTTTCATTAAAAGTCTAATGCTGTTTGCCATACACACTAGAATAAACTAAAGTATGCCACTCTATGGGTCATCCAAATTAACAGCTTGTGAGTTGACTTGTTCTTCTTGTGAGCTTGGCATTGCTTGCTGTGAGCTTCTTCTAGCATGTAGCTTTGCCTAAAAATTGTGTAAATCAATTTATGAGTTAATAATCTGTATCCTAAATAATGAGCTATAAATAACAATACATAACTTACTTTTTTCTTTGGCAATGTTTCTCGGCAACTTTTTCGGGTGTGTCCAACATTACCGCACCTTCCACACTTAACTGGTACCGGTTCCTCTCCTTGGGATCTAATACGATCTTTGTTCTTGGGTCTACCAGATTGGGGTTTAGCCATAAGTGGTGGCTTAACAACTTGCAAGTAACTTGGACACTGCCAACTTGAAACTTCTCCAACTGGATATACCAAGTCTTGGTACGTAGCTTTAAGCTCAATTTTCCTAAACCATGCTTTTGCCAAATGATTACAATCCGTCATTCCCATAACTCTACAAACCGCTAAAACATGACCACAAGGCAAAGCAGAAACTTGCCATTTTCTACATGTGCATGAACGTTCACCTAAATCCACTATATGTATTTTTTGTCGATCATCGACCTGGTAAATCCTGTTCATCTCAATCCCGGCCACAGTCCAATGAGCGCTCTTTAACATTCGGTCTGTTATTTTTGTAGTTGCCCAATCACTTAGTTCATCCATTTGTGCATCTAAATTATAATATTCGTTAGTATTTTATGATTTGTAAACAATAAATTCGTTAAATAGTTTACTTCTAGGAAAAAATTACATAAATCGCGTACCTTTATATTTTTCTCGACGATTGAAGTACCACTTTTGGACAAGGGCTCTGTACCACTCCATTAGGTTAGTGATGGGTACTTTTCGGACATCTCTTGTTAACGAATTGATTGACTCAGCGCTATTAGATGTCATGTAATTGTAACGATTACCAGCGGAATATGCCCTTGACCACCTTTCAACCCCAGCTTCGATCAGTTTGTCGTAGGCTTCTTTTCTTTTGCCCTTAACCTCGTCTAATGCTCTATTAAAATCATCGATTAGGTAGGCTTTGCACATCTTCCAATATAAAGCCTTATGCTTTTTACCCTTCAAGTTACAATTCATCATCAAATGCCTACAACAATGCCCATGGAATGCATTCGGGAAAACAGATTCACATGCAGATTGTATTGCTACATGTCGATCTGATATGATAGTTAAATCTGGAACTTCACCAATGCATTCTCTCAATTTTGACAGAAACCATGTCCACGATTCACCAGTCTCACCCTGAGACACACCCGTTGCAACAGGTATAATTTGATTATTCCCGTCCATTCCAACTGCCAGCAGATTTGTTCCAAGGTAAGTACCTTTAAGATGAGCTGTATCAATTATTAACAATGGTCGCATATGGTGTAGAAAGCTTCGAATCTGATTAATTTTTAAACGATTAGTTATATGACAATAATACTCAAGAAATAGTAAATATATAGATATATGCTTACCGTTACACCAAAAGCTATGAAAACCATCTTAAACCGGTCTTCATCATTAGTATCAATATGTGTTACAGTACCGTCATTTGTCAATTCTAAATTATGACAATAAACCGGTAACTGTTCAAATGATGCTTTCGGGCAACCTTCAAGCGTATCCAATGCCACATTCTTCGATCTCCATGCTTGTTTGTAACTAATATCGATGTTGAATTCAAGGTTCATGTCGTTTTGTATGTCCTTTGCCGTATATATACGGCTGTTGTCTTTGAACTTAGGTACTAGTAAATGACCCAACAAGTTTTTCGTAGCATTACGGTGATGCATACCTATTTTTGTTTTTGAACAAGTGTGATGGTCGTTCACCGTTCCTAATTCCCATTCACTACTAAATTTGCACTTACTTGAAATTATTTTCCATTCGCAACCCTCATGCACACAAATTACATCATACCTTACCGGATCTGATTTTCTAACCTTAAATTCATAACCATCTAAAAGAGCTTTATAACCAATTTTATTCATAACACATTTTTTATTATCAAATCTTTCACCCGTTTCCAAAATACATCTAGCATGATCAATTTTTCCTTTTGGAGTTTTTATAATAGGTTGTGGATCTGGTGGGTTGTGAATGTTGTTTAAAGTATTCATTTGCCAATTATGCTCAAACTTTTCTCTTGCCATAAAATCATTATGGCAATCAAAAATTTCTTTTTTGGGTAATTTTGAATCATTGTAAATATTGTATTGTTGGTTTAAATTACGGTGATTTTCGAAATATTCTTGTTTTGGTATTCGGGAATCATTGTAAACAGTGTATTGTTTTAAATCAAAAGGAGATAAAGGAACGTTAAGATCTATACCCAAAGAACTAGAAGAAGAAGGATTTCCCACAAAGCATTGCTCAATGTTTTCAATAAAAATAGTATGTGGCGTACCTTTTCCTTTGCAAATTTCGTTTGTGTAAAATCTCACATCATCATCGTCTACAATGTGGACACACTTTGTACCAACTTTGTACGTAAACATGAGGTTGCACGTATCGTTAAACTTGTACTTTTTCTTCACAATAGCTACCAGTTGATTGAAAGTAATATTTCTTTTAAGGCAAACACCAAAAGTCACATCTCCGTAAACGAAATACACACTAAATTCAGTAGCCGATTCTCCCATTTCTTTTGAGTGAACAATCTAATTCTTTCAAATAAGTACATTAATATATATAGCTCTTTGGTGTAAATTATTTATCTTAGTTGTATGATGTAAAGTAAATGTAGTATTTAAAGTTAGTAGAAACTTGACTACTCGACCGACGGTTACTCGACCTATAGTAATTAATTGTACAAATTTAATATGCATTTAATATTGCATCTACTACATATGTGTGTTAGTTGTGAATTTAAATGATATGAATAAATGTAAGTTTGGTTGTAAAACTTAATGTACTAATTAATGCGCTGGATATTCGACTACTCGACCGACGGCTACTCGACCTATGGTTGGGTAGATGTAGTAGCTATATGTACACATTAATATGCATTTAATATTGAATCTACTACATATGTGTGTTAGTTGTGAATTTAAATGATATGAATAAATGTAAAAGTTAATGTAGTAATTAATGCACTGGATACTCGACTACTCGACCGACGGCTACTCGACCTATGGTTGGGTAGATGTAGTAGCTAATTGTACACATTAATATGCATTTAATATTGAATCTACTACATATGTGTGTTAGTTGTGAATTTAAATGATATGAATAAATGTAAAAGTTAATGTACTAATTAATGCATTGGATACTCGACTACTCGACCGACGGCTACTCGACCTATGGTTGGGTAGATGTAGTAGCTATATGTACACATTAATATGCATTTAATATTGAATCTACTACATATGTGTGTTAGTTGTGAATTTAAATGATATGAATAAATGTAAAAGTTAATGTAGTAATTAATGCACTGGATACTCGACTACTCGACAGACGGCTACTCGACCTATGGTTGGGTAGATGTAGTAGCTATATGTACACATTAATATGCATTTAATATTGAATCTACTACATATGTGTGTTAGTTGTGAATTTAAATGATATGAATAAATGTAAAAGTTAATGTAGTAATTAATGCACTGGATACTCGACTACTCGACCGACGGCTACTCGACCTATGGTTGGGTAGATGTAGTAGCTATATGTACACATTAATATGCATTTAATATTGAAGCTACTACATATGTGTGTTAGTTGAGAATTTAAATGATATGAATAAATGTAAAAGTTAATGTAGTAATTAATGCACTGGATACTCGACTACTCGACCGACGGCTACTAGACCTATGGTTGGGTAGATGTAGTAGTTATATGTACACATTAATATGCATTTAATATTGAATCTACTACATATGTGTGTTAGTTGTGAATTTAAATGATATGAATAAATGTAAAAGTTAATGTACTAATTAATGCACTGGATACTCGACTACTCGACCGACGGCTACTCGACCTATGGTTGGGTAGATGTAGTAGCTAATTGTACACATTAATATGCATTTAATATTGAATCTACTACATATGTGTTAGTTGTGAATTTAAATGATATGAATAAATGTAAAAGTTAATGTAGTAATTAATGCACTGGATACTCGACTACTCGACCGACAGCTACTCGACCTATGGTTGGGTAGATGTAGTAGCTATATGTATACATTAATATGCATTTAATATTGAATCTACTACATATGTGTGTTAGTTGTGAATTTAAATGATATGAATAAATGTAAAAGTTAATGTACTAATTAATGCACTGGATACTCGACTACTCGACCGACGGCTACTCGACCTATGGTTGGGTAGATGTAGTAGCTATATGTACACATTAATATGCATTTAATATTGAAGCTACTACATATGTGTGTTAGTTGAGAATTTAAATGATATGAATAAATGTAAAAGTTAATGTAGTAATTAATGCACTGGATACTCGACTACTCGACCTATGGTTGGGTAGATGTAGTAGCTATATGTACACATTAATATGCATTTAATATTGAATCTACTACATATGTGTGTTAGTTGTGAATTTAAATGATATGAATAAATGTAAAAGTTAATGTACTAATTAATGCACTGGATACTCGACTACTCGACCGACGGCTACTCGACCTATGATTGGGTAGATGTAGTAGCTATATGTACACATTAATATGCATTTAATATTGAATCTACTACATATGTGTGTTAGTTGTGAATTTAAATGATATGAATAAATGTAAAAGTTAATGTACTAATTAATGCACTGGATACTCGACTACTCGACCGACGGCTACTAAAAAACCTAGCCTATAAATACCCATTCAAGTCACATACACAACTTATATACTCAACTCACAGACGGATTTTCAAAAATATCACACAAAGATTTCTCTCAACAATTCCCTAGTCCACCACACAAAGATTTCTCTCAACAATTCCCTAGTCCACCACAAAATGAGCATGTTTCTTACGATTCACCTGAATATGTCTTCCCGGTATTCACAAATGACTATGAAGTAGCAAACGTTCAACCGCAAGTTCCGTTACCGGTAATCCCAAATGAAAATGAAGCGGCAAACATCCCACTCGAAAACGAGCCGGCAAAAAACCAACCTTTGGAATACGATCCCAATCCGTTTGGGTTAACTGAGGATCAACTTCGACTACTTGAACAAGATATGGAAGTACTCATTGAGTTTGAACTAGCCGAGGAACGTGAGGAAGCTGCTCGTAGAGAGCAGGAACAACGAGAATTTGAATACCGATGGGAAATGGGCTTGGACCTGAGCAATCATATACTTCTAGTGACGAGGGTTGGGTCTCGGATGATTCCTTTTTTTAATTTGTTGTCTTATTATGAGAACAATGTATTTCATGTCCTATCATCTAATTTCATGTCCGCTAATCTAGTTATTAAATAAATTGTTAGTGTTTGTGAGAAATATTTTAATATAAGTGCGTCGAGTAGTCGAGTATCCAGTGCATTAATTACTACATTAGTTTTTAAACCAAACGCACATTTATTCATATCACATATACCCTACTAACAATATTAAATGCATATTAATGTGTACAATTAGTTACTACATCTACCCAACCATAGGTCGAGTAGCCGTCGGTTGAGTAGTCGAGTATCCAGTGCATTAATTACTACATTAAGTTTTACATTTATTCATATCATTTAAATTCTCAACTAACACACATATGTGGCAGCTTCAATATTAAATGCATATTAATGTGTACAATTAGTTACTACATCTACCCAACCATAGGTCGAGTAGTCGAGTATCCAGTGCATTAATTACTACATTAACTTTTACATTTATTCATATCATTTAAATTCTCAACTAACACACATATGTAGTAGCTTCAATATTAAATGCATATTAATGTGTACAATTAGTTACTACATCTACCTAACCATAGGTCGAGTAGCCGTCGAGTAGTCGAGTATCTAGTGCATTAATTACTACATTAAGTTTTACATTTATTCATATCATTAATATTCTCAACTAACACACATATGTAGTAGATTCAATACTAAAATTTCGAATTAATGTATAGTTGATTCACATTTCGAATTAACAAGTAAATTTGTTATATGTAAAAACTAAATTTTCGAATTAATTGATTTACTACAACATAAGTTATACTACAACATAAGTTATACTGCAACCAAACTAGTAACTAGACATAAGTTATACTACTACATTCGCTAAATGAAATTACATTGGATCAAACAACAATGGTTACATAAATATTCCACTTCCAGTACCACCATCACCGTTGCCACTTTCAAGAACCTCATCGTTGGATAAAACCTTGACCAAATTTTTGATTGTGATGTTAAGATAATGATTGCCAGATTGTTTGGGAGAAAATACAGAAACATTTTGAAGTATCAAGACAGTTCCGACGGTAAATTGGTTTTGAAACCTCTCATCATTAACAACTTTGTGATGTATTGAACCTGACATAAACCCTGAAACGTCTTTCAATGTTACTTTTAGATCACCTAAAACATTCGGAGTACAAGACTTGATTATAGCAACAACCTTTTCAAGTTTCCCTTTTTTAAGAAATTTTTTTATATCGGCAAAACAACCAACAATGATCCCGCCATCAGCATTCATAAACTCAACCGCGTTAACCCATGGACCACTTTTAAAATCCGAATCCTCAACCAAATCGTCAACAACTTTCCTAATAAACTCCTGTGTGATCATTACACCATCGTCCACACCATCCCGAATACCTGCAGGACCGGGTATTTTTCTAACAGGATTTTCGAAATAATTATCAACTTGAGAGGATATTGTGTTTTGTGTTGTGGCGGATAATCGGAGATCAGAGTCGTCTATATCAAGTAATTCTTCCCACTCGTAATTTGGTGGTGAATTCATTGCATAGCTTTTAAGGTTTGGTAATCTTATCACATGTTTCTCACCTCTATTTATATAATTATCATATACCCCATCACATTAATTATAGTATGTGTTAGTTGGGAAAAGGTTAGTTGTTGTAACCAATTAATAGGTGTTAGTTGTTGTAGTTAATACATGTTAGGATACTCGACCATCAGCTACTCGACCACTCGACTTTGAATTAGATCTATTATCCATCGGGTAATATCCAATCAGATCACTATATTAATCTTTTTTTTTTGTTATTTACACACTTCATTTGTGTTTGTTCACTAATACTAGAAGAATTTTTGTACACTTTTATTTTTGGCTTAATTTATTTTTGTTAATTCGGATTTTTTCTATTAAAAACAAGATGTCTAATATTTCTAATGATATTGTATTCGAAGTTTTCAATAAAGGCATATTCTACGTCTTTCCCCTAAGGTACGCAGGTGGAAAAATTATTGAAATTAAACTATCTATGTCTAAAACGTTGTCGTATTCCCAAATGTGCGACATGTTGTTAGAAAAAATAAAAGAATATATTTGGGCTTGGTTTTATTGTATACCAAAATGTAGCTTGGAAGAAGGTTTGACTATAGTGGAAAGTGATAGAGATGTTAAGAAGATGTATGAATTGGCTCAACTACATGGTAAAATTGAGGTATATGTTTCCCATACTCCTCAAGCATTCCTAGTTGATTACTATGACAAAAACTTGTGTAAAGATGAGTTTGATGATGAGGTGACAACACAATTAAAAAACCATGATAAAAGAAAGAAAGGTTTTCATTGTATGTCATTGGAAGAGGTTAGTGCATGGGAAAATGAAGAATCTCAATCACCGGCTTACTTAAGATCACCGCATGAAAAGCCGTTTAAAGAAGCTAGTCTATTTACACCAAGGATGCTTTTTGATGATTTTGATGATGCAGCACATGATGAATTTGATGAAGGTTCTAGTGCTCTTCCTTATGTGTCCAATAACGGTGATAACAATAATTTATGATGGGCATTTTTAATTGTAATTTATGATGGTTATGTTTCATTGCCTTGTTTGTTGTAATTTAGGTACTAGTGCTTTTATTTAACATGTGTTAATTCTTGTGGGTCATCCAAGATGGTGTAATGTATTAGTTGGTATTTAATGTTATCAGTATATTATGGTCTCTAACAAGGTAATTGAAATATAAGGTTATTTGTGTCATTCTTTTATTTTTGTATTAGTTCATACTTCATGGTGTAAGGATTTTTTATTGTAAGTTTCATTTTTTTTTTCAAATGTTGTGGCTTCAGTTATCTTTTGTAATCATTATCTTCGATCACGGTTTTATGCTTTAATTAATTTTGGGGAGAGTAAAAATGTGTTGGATTTATCTATTTATACGCCTAATAACAATTGAAACCCTACCTAATCTCTTAATTTTCATCTATCTTTACTGTACACACACCCCCAAATCCTCAATCACCGCCTTACAAAATCAATGGCAAACCAAACCCCAATGGTCTTGATGAGTTGCGTCAAGCTAGT
This sequence comes from Chrysanthemum seticuspe, assembly GCA_019973895.1. Lineage (NCBI taxonomy): Eukaryota > Viridiplantae > Streptophyta > Magnoliopsida > Asterales > Asteraceae > Chrysanthemum > Chrysanthemum seticuspe. Next base: position 52,685,387 of record BPTQ01000009.1, on the reverse strand, counting down.
GGTTCCGATGATATTGCAACCATGTTCAAGCATCTCTTTAACAATGAAGTGATGGAAGCACAAGCTCGCCTAGTCAAATTGGAAGCAATATGCAGAGAGCTAGGCGATGTGCTTGAGAAGCGTGAAGGGACAGTTAGGGAGCTCCATTATCTTTGCCCAAACCATGAGAAAGGGGTGGATGCTTTATCATGTCTGGTGAAGGTGAATGTAGATGATCGTGATATTTTGCAGGGCCTTGAAGCTTCTGTTCATTTGATTCGTGATGGGATTGAGCAGAAGCAAGATGGTGTGACCCTGATGGAGATTGATGAAGATATGACTGGTGTTTAGTGACATCGTCACTTTTGGGTTGAAGCTTTTTGGTTTTCAAGTTGTAAGTATGTGAATGTGTTTTGGGTATGGATCATTAGTAAGTAATTTGGTTTGTATGGTATATTTATATATAACTCGTATGTAATTATAGTTTGGTTAATGGTTTCTGAATATGCTGGTGATGAAGTGATGTAAGTATTTGGATGATAATTAGTCCAATGAAGTTTTGTACTGAAATGATGGTTTATGGTAATGAATCGTTATAATATTTAGTTTATCCTTAATGATTTTGTTGCCATTTTGTATATGCAATTCTAGTGTAGATGTTGTTTCAGTTTTGTTAATCACAGTGTAATGGAATTAGGGTTTAATGGTCAAATTTAGAAAGGGTCACTTTTAGAAATGACATGTAACCCAAACTAAAGTGGGTAAGTTTTTAGATTTTGGTTTAATGGTCAATTTTAAATGTGAATAAAGTGGGTCACTTTTAGGAACTTGTGGGTCTACATGGTTACTCTGAATAAAGTGGGTCACTTTTAGGAACGTGTGGGTCTACTTTTAGGAACTTGTGGGTCTACACGGCAGAACCATATGAATGTTTTGGTAGTTTACATGGTTACTCTGAATCTAAGTTGTTGATGCTTGGTATCCTATTAAGACCAATTTGATGTTTAAGATTGTGAAAACAAGAGGTGGCCAGGCCTCGGCTAATCCAGTTTAAAGTTTAAATGGTCCAATGACAAGTATGAGGACTTAGATGTGGGTAACTGGAATAGTGGAGTCATGGTTTTTATGCAAGAATAAAGTTTAAATGGTTCATGCTCTGTCTGATAGACCATAACTCCAATATCATTGAATTTTGGGTTATAGTTGCTTATTTAACTTTTCGTTTGAGTCTGTTCACTTGTTTTGCAACTGAATGTTGATACCTCCAACTGAGCAAAGAGTCAAGTATGCTAAAGAACTTGGAGGTATCAACATTCAGTTGCAACATTAAACTCGATCCCTTAACCTTTATTATTAGATAATAGATACTAATAGATATCATTGTTTGCTAACATATGTATCATTCAGTAACAAGTTTACATTGACTAATAGTTCAAAATAGAAAACATGATCCAACTTATACTGAATGTTGATACCTCCATTTGAGGGCTGCCTATTTAACTTTTCACCTGGTAAATGGTAACAGCATATATGTCACATTGAATGAGACAAACAGATTTAACTGGATGAGATGATTAAACAAAATTGTTTTCAACAATACATATGTCACACTGGTTTACAAAACATACAACATTCGTTTACAATATATTATGCTCAGTTACCTACTACCATTTGCAACTACTATTATAGTTTCAACTACCAAAGTACAAAACTACTACCAAAGTACCAAAGTTATGCCAAACTACAAAATACATTTGCAACCACCAGTTGAGTTATTTGAACTTGTACATCAATGAGTTATTTCTACCAACTACTACAGCTTCTCACCTTTCAGCGCCACATTTCAACCCCAGCTTCAATCAATTTGTGCCAAAGGTACTTCAATCTTGTACTTCCAAAAGAAATCTACCAATCGCTCCCTATATGCCAAAGCTGCCAAAGTAGGATTACCATCCGCCAATGGAAGATTATTCGACAATCTATACAAGTTTATCATCACCCATATACCGCAGTCACCATAAAGAGGGCCTTGCCTTGGCACATTATCCGCATACCGGAAGGTGATGGAGTAATGTTTTGGATCAATTCCCTTTTTTTCCATTACTTCGGTTTCTTGTAAAAACTTTGGAATTTTATATTCAAAACATCTCCTCATGTTGAGCCACCAAATTCGATTTTCAACTAGAGGCCTGGAGAGGCTGTCATATATTGTTATGACACCGGAACGTAGATGGAGTTCTCCCAGAACCCAATGTACATTATCTTCGTTGATAGGAAAATAGACCTACAATATTGTTGAACAAACATAAGACAACAAAAACAATATTGTAATTAAAATATTGAATCAAAGGGCTCAGATTTGCTCAAAAGAAGCACACTCAGCTCCCAAGCCCCCTTTTCTCTCTCCAAAGAAACTCACACAAGGGGCTGTTTGGGTCAAGGCTGTGAAAGGGTGAAATAATTGTTTTTAACCATTTTGACTTACCTAGTCAAACTTCTATTAGGAGTCTTAGGTTAGTGTGAATGTTAGAGAAAGGTTGCATAAGTTTTGTTAGGATTTGGTAAAAATAAGAGCTTAACTGTTTTTCTGCACTGGCACAGGACAACAGCATTACTGCTGTTATGGGCCCTTTTTCTTAGTCTAATCGGTACTCAAATTGTGCAAACTTTGTTTTTATTAAATCCTTGTATGCCCATCTAATTCTAGTTTCAGTTTAGCGCACTATAATAACCACTAGCATAGTATAAAGTTGAGTTAAAAATCTGTTTTTGCACAACTACCTGTTCTGCATCAGTTATTTTTAATCTGTGTAGATGCCCTTCCCAAGTTACATTTTTAGGATTACCACTATTCTAACTTTGTTGTTGTAGTTTGCTTTTGGTTTTGAAAGTCTTTTTTCAGCTAGAAAATAAGCTCCAAAAACAGCCTCACATTACCTTATTTAGGAATTTCCTTAAACTACTAGAAAATGACTTTTCAACCATATGTGTGATCAACGTGAAAACTAAAGGTTACTTATTATGGTCATGCCTGATTGTGATCTAATAAATACTACATATCAATTAGAACCATCAAATACTACTAGAAAATGACTTTTCAACCATATGTGTGATCAACGCGAAAACTAAAGGTTACTTATTATGGTCATGCCTGATTGTGATCTAATAAATACTACATATCAATTAGAACCATCAAATACTACTATACGAATATCAAAAATTTCTTAAACACACCTTTTCAACAGATTGAGCAAACCAGGGGAGACCATAAGTTACTCCGTCAGCAAAAAAACCCGGCATCCTGTTGGTGAGAATCATGGAGCTAAAAAATGGACCTGCCATGGCCCAATCAGCATCGGCAGGTCTAAAATGCCATAGAAAAATTATCCATAGATCAAGATGCTGCAAAAAAAATAAAAAAAAAATAATAAATTACCTAAGTAGATCCATAAATATTAAAAATTGTTATCATGAAATTTACCGTATCAGAAAGCCATCCATTTCTATACTTCCTGATGCCCACCAACCTTTCCCAAAAATCATGATATGCATAAATGCCATCTCCTCCCCATGGAAAATAAAATCTCCTGTCCTCCTTTTGATTCAAAAAATTCATAATTTCTTTCGGGACAATCACTCTTAATTGTCGCGAACCTGTCGGACGAGTTAGATCCTGCAGATATATCATACAGAATTGTCTAGTCCAGAGTACTTAACCAACGTTACAAAATCTGCAATAAATAATAAGTAAAATAAGTTACCTCATTCCACGGGGGAATCTCTTCACCACCATGTAAAACCAACGGCTGAAAACGCTTAACACATTTCTTCTTCCTGGCACGGACTTTAGGCTTTTGTGGAGTGGTTGAAGGCTGCTTCGTGTACGGGTCTTGAAGATACCTGCTCGCTCTAGTCTCTCGGGCATAATTAACCGGTATCTTTTTAATAGATGCCTGCCCGTCACCATAACAGTAGATATCAACTAAATTCTCGTTATGGTCATTGCTAGGGGTACAATCTGGAACATTCATTACTGATTTATCCTGATCATCATTGCTAGGAACAGAATCGGGATGCTTCGTTGCTAATTTCTCCATATCATCATTACTAGGAACAGAATCTCGATCCTTCAGTGAATGAGACTGCAAATCATTGTCTTTTTCCTGTATTAAAAAAAATAATAATAAATTAAAAAAAAAATAGCATAAAAAGATTGTCTTATTTGATTTTAAAACTAAAAAAATGTTAAATTTACCTTTTCAGGAGTATTAAATACACATATTTGCATAAGAGTCTCCACTGCCATTAAATCTTGTTCCTGAAGCGGATCACCCGTATTCTTCAATGCCCCTTCTTCCTCTTGTTCCTCTACTACCTGCAGAAATACAATTAATCAAGCCATTCTATTTCAGTAAACTGATATATGATCAAATAAACATGTTTCGGTCATACAAACGGTGAATATGGTTAAAACTGACTACCTGATTATCAAACGGTGTGTCAAACATGTTTTTATATTCTGAATCCAATATTTCAGGATCAGCTTCGTTGATTCCACCGTTATAATAATCATGTTGAATATCCATGTCAGGATGCAATTTGACATCATTATCAAATGCATTTGAGGGCTGCATAAGAAGTATAAAAATCCATAGTCTCGTTATTGTATGACGAGTGTTATGTAATAATATCCATACTCTCGTTATGTAATAATATTACCTTTTCTTCATTTGCATTGTCAGGTTCAAGAGAGGGCTGCACATTATCGTTGGAGCTGTTCTCAACCTTTCGACTAGTGGGCTCCACACTATCATTAAACCTGTTATCGACTTTCACACTAGTGGGCTCCAAAATCTTGTTCACAGAGGGCTCAAAAGTCTCGTTCACAGAAGGCTGCAAAAATTCAACTAATCTTAGCCCTTCACAATCTTCTTGTAATAATATACGACATGTTGATAAGGAAACAAAATTCAAGAACTTACCTTTTCTTGATTTGCAGTATTAACAACATTTGGTTCATCATCATGTACACTACAATGCTCCATAGTCTCGTTAGTGCCATTCTTAACAAGTTGCTCAAGTGCTGCTATACGTCTCCCATAGAATGCTTCAATATACTCAATCCTCTTTATAAGCTCACCTCGAGGTTCAGAATTTTCTGATAATCTACTAGAGGACTGCAAAAATAAGGTAATATATAATAATCTTATTTACACATTCAATGTAAAAATAAAATTTTGTTTATAAACAACAAACCTTTGAGTCTTGATCAACTTCACTCGACATCTGCATAAAAGATGCATCCTTGGGGGGTTTCACACATTTCTCAAGTGCACTTAAACGCCTCCCAAATGAACGCTCAATATCCTCAACCTTCTTTGCAAGCGCTGGGTCATCCAATCCTTCATAGCCATGCACCTCAGTGCGAACATGTACCTCACGGTGGACCTCACGGTGAACCTCCGCGTGAACCTCCGTGTGAACATGTTTACGCGGAATAACCTTCCTCTTTTTCAAAGGTCTATGAGATGCATCTTCTGTTGACCCATTCTTGAAATAGTCTAAACTACATGTCCACCATGATGTATTGATCTCCTTTTCAGTGGGGACAAGTGTATTAATTGACTCTCTAGAATAGAATAGCCTATCACAATCACCTTTTGTAAATGTTATACCATTACTCCATGAAACACAACGGGGTACAACATCATCGACTTTGTGCCACCAATTTGTAGCATTCGGAAAAAGTTCCAATAACCATATCTGTAAAAAATTTAAAACCATTAATGTTAAATAAATAAGCTAACTTAATGGCTAGTTGTAAACTAAATTAATGTCCAATAACCAGATATGTAAAGTTTTTAAAACTAGATCTGTAACAACTTGTATATGGGAACGTAACAAAGATATATCAAACTTCAGCTACAAGTTTGCACTTAATAAGAACATGTTGCGTTTCAGCAATTATTAGTCAAGCATCTGTTTCTAATCTAAGAGTTTCGGATAAAATCTGTGTACTTCAAAAGTCAGACAAAATTGCGTCACTGCATTATGTCATTAGATTCATATAAACGTCAAAATAAATGAGGTATTCTATTCCATATGACCACATATTCTGATAACAATGCAGTTGCACTATAGCTATTGGATTAAAACCAAACTTAAAAGTGGATTTGGGGAGTCAAACATAGCATTTAGATACTAAAGGCTGGGTTGGGTCAACATTTATGGTATGGGTGGGTTGGGTCAACATTTACACTGCATTGACATAAATGAGGCAAGCAATACATGAGACAAGCAATAAATGAGAAAAGCATGCAAACCTTAAAGACGAAAACAAATCCATTCAAAGAATATTGAGGCTTGTATTTTTTCCCGTGTGTTGCAATTTTTTGCAAAATATCCTTACGGTGTCTTGAATCAACATTATACACCCTAACGTGAAGCTCTTCCCAAATATATTGTCCCCAAGGGAAAGCATCAAAAGCACACAAATCATCCACTAGAGCCAAAATCTCATAGGGTATAACATGCCTAAGCTCATTACCCATGAATACATACTCTAAAGCCAGCAACAGACAAACACGGACTGAATCATCATGAGATAGCTTTTTAAAATCCTTATCCGTCTCAAGAAGTGCTTTAAGATCTTCACCCTTTATTCTTGGTAGAGTAGGAAATACCCGGTTATGGAAATTTGAGACACTCTGACTCAAATGGTCTAAAGAAGGATTTCCAAATTTGAAACCGGTTAACAAACAAAATTCCCTCCTACCAAACTCTAATGTATTGTGACCAATATCAAAAATAAAAGGCGTATCAGTAGTAGCATCTTTGATATCCCTTTGGTGTTGAAGCAAAAAATTCAGGACAAGATTATCATGGTCCTCCGTTCTAATATCCAACCAAGGGCCAAAAACACTACTTTGAAACTTGTTATACCTTTCCTTTTTTTCAGACAACTTCTTGGATATTGTTTTCAGAAGGTGTAGCTTAGTTCTCAAACTAACCTTCGAATCATAAACCTAGGTTAACAAAAAACAAAATATTAAAAATAAAACTAATTTATACATGATACTAGCTACAAGATTATTTAGTCTTCATGGGTATATTTTGTTACTGGTACAAAAAATACAAAATACCAACTATTTTCAACCAAAATTGATATACCCAAAAGACTTGATCGTTAACAATCCCAAACCTAACTAAAGGATTAAACATTTATTACATCTAAATATGATACTTTAATCAACACGATGAAACGATGAATCCATTGGAAATAAACAAAAATCCTATCAACTCAATCGCCGACAATATCCCTTTGGTGTTGTTTTGTGTTTGTGTTTGTGTTTAAGTTTGACAATGATAATCAGATTTGGATTGATAATCATGAATCGATTTAGTCTTGTCTATGATACAATGGTTATTGCCGATCGGTTATCCAGGTTCATTGGAAAAGAAAGAAGAAGGTACACAGTGAAAAGAAGTTTTGTACTTTTTTTTTTTTTTTTTTTTTTACCTTTTGTACTTTTTGTACGTGAAAAAATGCAAGTCGAGTAAAAGTAAGTTGAGTAGCCGTCGGTTGCGCAAATTTGGTGGTTATTTGGATAGATTAAAAAGTAAAAAGTGGATTTTACTTATGACACGTGTCATGTTTCTGGTGGAGCTGCGCGGTCGAGTGGCTGCGCATGACCATTTTGGAGATTGAAGAAAATTTTGACCACAAATGGGACTACCGAAAAGATTTTGGCACTTTTTGGTACTTTTCTTAAATAAAAAACCAATACTAATATATAATATATACATATATTAAATAGTGTCCAAATTTTACAATCACTTTTGTAACAAATTTTGCATCAAATAGTGCTGAAAATATGTGCTTAGACAGTTATAAGAAGATACATCCAAAAGAAAATTAATAAGCAGATAGGAATATTTAAAAATCAAAATCAAAATTCAAAAGTGGACTTCCAAACCCGTTTTTAATAATACAAAAAACAGTTTACTCGAACAATTATAGATCTTAAGCCTTAACCATCAAGACAACCAATTAGAATTGCCAAAGAAAAAAGCTATCTTGAGGAAGGTTACGGGCGTTCAATGACGAGTTTCGCTGAAGGTGATGCACGTGGAAATGGCAGTTGTAACAAATTTCTAAGCATCCTGTTTTCTTCCTCAAGAGAAACACTTTCATCAAGCTCTATTTGTGCCCCCTTTAGCATTGGTGACTTAGCCATGATGAGTTTCAGAAAGGCCACCTCACGATCTTGGTTAGTGAAAAACTCCATCCAAAAGCGCTCCAGATGGTCCAAGGTGAAGCCAGAGTAGTCTTCAATATCAGGTAAGTTTTTGGAAATTTGTGCAGTATCCGACTCGTCATAGGCATAGCACCCCTGATTATAGAAAATGTGATAGTGTTAGTTAATTATAAAGTAATAATTACTATACGTAATCGTATAGCATCATTTACCGTAAGAGCAATTTCCTCTAAATTTGGGGAGCTTCTAATTAAACAAAGGGCAGAGGAAACTTGATCTTCTTCGTCATAGCACACTCCTAAAAAAAGTTTTTTGAGTTGAACTAGTGAAGTTGGAAGCTTATGTGGCATACCACCTGCAGACAAGGTCTTTAACCGAATTCAAAACCAAGATCAGCAAATTCCATATACTTACATGTTACATGAGATATAATCTTTAGCTTAAATATTACCTCCATAAAGAGACCATAGATTTCCAGAGTCTCAATCAAAGGCACACATTGTAATAACTCAACAAATGTGAGCTTGTTTCCTCTAGCAAAGTCTCGAGAATCACCCATCTACATTTACATACTTTACTTAAAAATCTTTTAACAAAAAAGGCTTCATAAGTGGTTAAATGAACCTTACCAAAGTGAGATGCCTAAGTAGTGGGCATTTGGAGAGGAAAAGTTGAAGTGTTTTGGAAGTAATATCGACATTTTCAAAATGCACGGTGCGTAACTTACTAAACCCATCAAATTTTATAGGAGGTTTGAAAAGACAATTATAGAGCCCTATGAATTCTAACCCTTGCAATGAAAAGAACGAAGAAGGTAGCTTGTAGCGGTGTTTGGGTGATCCCAGAAAATACAATTTTTGCAAAAGGATGTTTCTTGAAAGATAACATATTATCGGGTCAAACTCTGAATCAACATCAAGCTCACAAACATCAATTTCGATTTCAAGTATTGAACCTGTGTGTAATAACAAAACATTTAAAATGGCACTCGCAAGCTTATATTTCTTCAATTGTTGGCAGTTAGATGGAACTTTAACCATTTTGTCATTAAAAACAAGTTTAGTCATGCTCTTCCAACCGGATCTCCATTTCCTTGACAAAATGCTCGTTCTAATAGCATCTTTAATTGGCATACAACTTAAAATATTTCCAGTTATGTCTCGAGGAAGACTGCTGATACTATCCGAATTTAGGCATTCAACTTGGGATGTCATTCTCCACAAGGCTGCAACATAGAATGCAAATCCAAAAAGATATACTATATTAATTTGAGAGCAGCAATGCACATCTAAGACAATATACAAACGAAATATGTATAATTGCTTCAAACATATGTGAACCATCACCTAATAGTTATTCAACTACATGTCTACATATATATCCTTATAATGATATTAAGTTTAATTAAAAAAAATCACTTCGTAACATCTATATATATTAAACAGGGCTGCCCGAGAAGTTTGGTTCCCTAGGCCGTGACTAAGAAAGGGCCTATTAAAAAAAACATGCAAGTAAAATAACCATTATCGATGCTAAAATAAAAGTTATAAATAGCCAAATATACTAATCGATATGACAAAAAATTTATATTGCATTTTAAAAATTGTCATTACTCATAATCTTACTTTAAAACTTATTACACAAAGCTCAAGTTCTCAACCTTATGAAAACAACTACAACAGTTATACACTATTAGTCTATTCATGAATAAACCTTTTTTATCCAAAAATCAAAAGTTAAGAAGTAAACAGACAACTACTTAACTATATTCCACAAAGGTAGTGTATGATAGGCCAATGCGTGAATTAACGTCTTCAGACTTTAAATAAATTTTCCAAGTTAAGGCCTTTAGGGGAAATATATTTATTCAGTGACTTCTATATATCAAATGAATCACAAGGTTTGCTTCACAATTTCAATCACTTGTATATCTCAACCTTTTGCCTAAAGAGGATTTTCAGTCCAATGCCAAAAACTTTAGCAGTAGCAAAAAAAAACTGTCTATTGTAATCACAAAAAATTATTGCGATAATCAATTTGAATAAACAATCACATACACCATTTCGTCTGATATCAAAACCTGATACGCATATAAACAGTAATATGGGATATACACCCTGTGAGCTTATCAAAGTTTTCATAAGCCCAATTTAGCAAGTTTTGTATTCTAATAATCTCATAAACCCGGAAATAAGCTGGGGGTTTCTTTAAGCTTCGTTTGGGCTTATGAGCTTATTATGACTTTAGAAGCTTGAAAATAAGCTCATCAACCTGAAAATAAGCTAAGTGGGTCTGTTTAAGCTTAATTTTGGGCTTATGAGCTTATTTGACTCGAATTATACTTTACAAACCCATTTTTTTCAAACTTATTTATTGATTCATGAGCTATACTTGCTTACATTTATATAAAAAAACACAAAAACTTATTCAATGTTTTGAGAACCGGATCGACCCTGCCAAGTCACCAGGTTGTGGTTTTAAGCAAAACAAACCATGCATGTCCAAACACCCATTTTTGTGCTGCCTTATTAACACTAATTTTGCTGTACAAACCAACCATGTTTCTGCTTTTTGGGCCGAAACCGGTCGACCCGGACAGGTTTCAAAACATTGCTTAAACCTCTAAATTATGGAGCATATATTGATGGATCTAAGCTATAAAACAAATGGTGTAACACAATTAGATAAAATAAAAAGGGTTTATGAAAATCTAACCTCTTTCTTATTGTCGAAGCTTTGACTGGTTTCTCACTTTTTCTTCACTCTTTCAATTTTTATTACATTTGCTTTTCTTTATGCTTGTTTATGGGAACTGTATTTGTACACATATCATTTTCATCCGTACCATATTTTTGGTTAAATTACAAATTTTCTCCTTTTAGTTATCATTTTTGCACTTCCACTAATTCTCAAACTTTAATTACAAAAATGTCATTGTTTTTGCCAATATTTTAAAAACCGGGTTTTTAATCGACCTGGTAGAGTCACCGGGCACCGATTCGACCGGTTCAACCGGTTCGACCCGGTTTTCTATTTATTATTATTTTATTTTTTCTGACCGGGTCAACCGGTTTGACCGCCGGGTCTACCCGGTTTTCATAAAAAAATTTTGAAAAAAACCAAACCCGGCCGGGTTTCATCACCCGGGTCACTAGAAACCCGGCGGGTCTAACCGGTTGACTCGGTTTTAGAAACCCGGGTTTTTTTACCCGTTTTTGTGGCCGCGCACCGGTCCGAGCGGTTGAACCGGCCGGGTCGACCCGGGTTTGAAAATATTGGTTTTTGCCGTTGGTTTCCTACACGTGTCACGTGAGGATATTTTAGTCTTAACAATGTCCATGCCTTAACCACTTGGATTTATGTTCCCAAGAAACCTTTATTTACATGGAAGAAATTTGCATTCAAACTTTTAGTTATATATCTTCCACCACATATAACACAATAAATTTCACACACCAATCAAAATCCATACATTTAAGAACTATTTGGATAGAGTCCTCGGAATAGTATGCACGCTAGCGCGCTACGGCTTACGCAGTTGATCGGATCAGATAGCCCTTCGGGCAACCAACCAACCAAACCCGGCAAAGATGGTCCCCATTTGTGGATGTGGTAAACAAGCAAAATTCAAAACATTTAGGACATATCGAAACCCTGGGAGAAGGTTTTACTGCTGCCCGATTCTGGAAACCCTCCTTTTACAATTCACGGTTATACAATTGTTTTATTTACACTAATTGACTCATTGTGTCTTGACTTTATGATCTTAGGATCCAACTGTGGCTTCATTGGATGGAGACCCACCCATGTGCCACAGAGCTTTTTAGATGTCACTCCTGGCTTGTTAAGGGTTAGGAAAGAGCTCGAATAGGATCTTGAAGAACAATGTTTGTTGTTGAGGGAGCAAGAGAAGTTGATCAAGAAGCTCAAGAAGTACCTGCTCATCGCTTGGATTTTGATATTTGTTGTGTATAAGTATTTCAATTATGGTTAGGAGTTGTGGGTCTTATTGGTCGTGTTTGTGGTATTTAAGGTCGTTTGTTTATTTGGGATTTAGTTAATCCATGTTTTGTAACGACATCTTTAATGTTAATGATGTTATTAAGGCTTTTGTAGTACTTGTTATTCATTTAGTTGTTCTTGTGTTGGTTAAATGATTTCGTCAACTGTTTTCCATGGTTGGGTTATATGATTGGTAATTTTGATCATCTATTGTTCGACTAACCTATTATTGGCATATAATGGGTTAATTTGTGTGAAATAGGTAAAATGGTTTGAAATCATCCGGTGTGACTTTTACAAGTCAACAGTTTATCTAAATAATGTGGTAAACTTGTTATGCCTTTGTGTGTCCACAAATGACAATGTCTCTATAATGGGTTAATTTGAATAAAATTGGTATAGCATTTATTGTTGGTATATAATGGGTAATTTTGAGCTCAGTTGAGTAAGAAAGTCAATGAAAAACTTTGGTTGTTATTTTTGGCTAAGAGTGTATACCTAAAATGTGATAAGATTGTGTGAAGTGTGTATCCACGAATGATCTAGTTTGACTTTTATAAGTAAAACACAGTGGTTTAGTTTCACCAAAAATGGTTTACTTATAGTACATCTAGATATTTTTTTTACCCTGATTGACAGATACCATGAGTCACAAACGGTTATACCTTTTCCTCTACACAAATACCATGTTCCAGTTTTGTTAGTCAATATAATTCATCATGTGTGACTCCTTTTCAAGCTCAATTGATCATGTGAAAACACAAATGCATACAAATACCCTTTGTGACCTCTTTTCAAGCTCAATTAATCATGTGAAAACTCAAATGCATACAAATACCGCGTTTGACTTTTGTTAGTCAACATAAATGATCTTGTGTACAATGACCCTGTTTAACTTTTGTTAGTCAACAGAGTTCATCCCGTGTGACCAAATTTTCAACCCCGGTTTATCCTGTCAAGCCACAAAAGCACACATATACCCTTTTTAACTTTGTAAGTCCATAGAATTCTTCCCGTGTGACCACATTTTCAACCCTATTTGTCAAACCACAAAAGCATACAAATACCCAATTTGAATTTTGTAAGTCACAGAATTCATCTTGTATGATTATAATGCATACAAATGCCAAAATTTCCCTAACTTCGAGACTTTCATAACCATAATAAATTCATTGTCAAACAACCATGAAAGTACTTAATTATTACAACATATAAATACTAGGAAATAAAGTGTTTTAAACTACATCATAGGTAGTCAGAGCAAAAACTAATTGTTTTTTTAAAGAAGTACATAAAACCAATCAGACAATTAGCTATTTTCCAATCCTTCTTGCACTTTTCCTACTTTGACTAGCTCCTTCCTATGTTGGTTGTGAATCCCACTGGTTGACTGCACATGTATCAACTTCACTTGGTTCCATATCTGCTACACCTTGTATACTTGCTGCCTTTTTCCCTTTTCCACTTGCCTTCTTATTTCTTAGACATGTATATGCTCTCTTGTTATGACCTTTTTGAACAACATTTACTACAAGTAACTGTCTTTCCCTTTCTTGAAAACTTCCCATCCTTAACCATCATCTCCGTTGCTTTCTTAGCGCTCTCTCTGGGTGCACTCTTTTCCTCTTCATTGGTCTTCCCAATGGGAGCATGGTGGTTTAGGGGCAATAACAAAGTAGGGATCCTGCACTTTGGCCAAAAGGTACTACCACTAACATGTTCAACCTTATAGGTATACATCTCCTTACATGTATTTAACCAATAAGCTTGATGCATCCAATCTCTTGGTATCCCTACCTCTCTACCATGAGCTGCCATGTTATAAATTGTATAAAAACATGTTTACATGACATGCTAGTTAGCTCCCATCTCCTACATGTACAAGTCCTAAACCTCATATTCACCATACATTGTGTTAATACAAATATCGTCATTAAACGTTATTTATATTTTTGATCTTTGCCTAAGTTTTGTTAACGACAAAAGTAAATTTAATTTATAAAAGCTTAAAGCTTGTCAAGTTTAATAGATATTAAAACAAGCTTTCTCAAACAATATATTCATCATTCAAGCATTTACATTTGTGATTAGTGACATCTTGATATGACTCTAATCATTATGTATGATAGTAGTTTTTAGAATGTGTTAGGTTTTTAAAACCAAACACTACTTAAGCATTTGCATATTTCTAAAAATAGAAATACAACATATGACATCATGTATTACATCATGGAAATCATTGGAAGATTCCATTAGATATTTTGTGAAGATTTGTACTCTTCATATCTTGCACAATCTCACTTAGATAGAGTTGACTTTTGCAAGATTTGATATCTTGGCTGTCAGACCCGGCGGTACCAAAATGGTACACGGGCGGAACCCTTTTAAGGGGTCCGCCGTCCGTGGACGCTCCTGTCCATTTTGGCTATAAATAGCAATGCCAAGCCAAGTAGTTTATCATCCTTTTCTAACATACTCTCATACATATCTTCTCTCTAACCTTTCTAACTCAGTTTCATATCATATTAGTGATCTCTTTTGTAGCAAAGAAGATCAAGTCATATTCAAGCTTCAACGAGAAGTTGGAAGTCTTGTTTGTTTAGTGTTGTATGATCTAGTGTTGATCCATACTTCATTGTTGTATCAAACCATCATAATCTTGTGAGTGTGAGTGGTTAGTATTTTAGTCCTCAAAATACATTGTGTGTGGGAGTAGTTGTACCCTTGGAAAGAACTCGACATCTAGCTTAGTGTCGGAAATAGTGTAAGCGAAGTGTAAAGGTTTTCTCCGCCGGTGAAAGGAGCTTGTTGACTAGTGAAGTTAAACTCTCGAGTGTGAGACTCGGGGAGTGGAGTAGGGCAAGGAAAAAGAGTCCTTGTAGGCCGAACCACTATAAACAACTTGTTGTGGTTTGATCATCTCTTTCCTTATTTACTTATTACACATTGCTTGCATATTTCATTAACATACTCAAGATCAATATCAATTGATCTTTCAATAAGTTTCAAAACAAAGTTTTTAATTGGTAAACTATTCAACCCCCCTTCTAGTTTTCTACAATTGGTATCAGAGCCTCGTTGCTCAAGAATTTCTAAAATAACTTGTATTTTATAAACTTGAAACGATCCATGGATTCTGAAAACTTTAAAGAAGGGCAATCTATGCAAAGACCACCACTCTTTGAAACCAATGGATTTATCTATTGGAAAAACCGTTTTGAAACATATGTAAAATCAAAAGATATAGATCTTTGGTTTATTATTGTTAAAGGAGATTTTAGTTCTACAACAAAGGATATTTCCGTTGATGAACAAAAGAAATTAGTTGCTAAAAATAATGAAGCTAAAATGATGCTTTATAATGTTTTACCTAGAAAAGAATATGAAAGAATTTTTATGTGTGAAACCGCCAAAGATATTTGGGAATCTTTAATTGTTACACATCAAGGTAATTCACAAGTCAAGGATAACAAAATTGATCTTCTTGTTCAACGATATGAACAATTTGTTATCCCTGAAGATGAAACCATTGATTGTGGCTTTGCTCGTTTTAACACTATAATTACATCACTTAAAGCACTTGATGAAACTTTTCGTAGTAAGAACTTTGTCAGGAAATTTCTTAGAGCACTCCATCCCAAATGGAGAGCTAAAGTGACCGCTATTGAAGAATCAAAAGATCTCTCAATAATGTCACTAGACGAGCTAATTGGCAACCTCAAAGTTCACGAAATGGTAATGGAGAAAGATTCGGAGATCATCAAAGGAAGAAAGGAGAAGATCAAATCCGTTGCTCTAAAAGCAAAGGCAGAATCAAGCGATGATGATGAATCTTGTTCCGGTAGTGAAGATGAGGAGTATGCCATGGCCGTTAGAGATTTCAAGAAGTTCTTTAGAAGAAGAGGAAAGTTTGTAAGACAACCTCGAGAAGAAAAGAAGCCATTCCGAAAAGATCAGGATGATAAGAAGAGTAAGGGTGAAAGAAAGTGTTTTAGATGTGGTGATGCAAGTCATCTCATAGGAGAATGTCTCAAGCCACCTAAAAGCAAAACTCAACGAGCTTTTGTAAGTGGTGCTTGGAGTGATAGTGAAGACGATGAAGAATCAAGCAAGGAAGAGATCGCTCTAATGACACATGAGTCAAATGAAGTACTTTCCGACTCTTCTTATTCTTCTATAGATGATGACACCTTGCAAAAACAATATAATCAATTGTGTGAGCTAAGTCTAAAAATTATAACTAAAAATAAATTTCTAAAAACCAAAAAGGAATTTTTGGAAAATGAGGTATATGAGTTGAAAGAAAAAGCAAAACGACTTGAAAAAGGAAAAGCAAATGACGATGATTGTAAATCATGTCAAGAGCTTAATCTTGAAATAGAAAAACTAAAGCTCACACAAGAAGTTCTAATAGAAAATAATTCTAAGTTTAAAAGGTTTAACAAAAACATCGCTCTTGCCGATGAAATAGTTAAAATCCATAAAACACCAGGAGACATGAATGGGCTAGGTTTTAATGAAGTATTAATTCCAAAGAGTCAAAACAAAATGGCCGAAGAGGACGAACATTCTGTCAAAATTGCTGCAGCACAACACGGACCAAACGGAACCAAAATAAGGGTTCTGTCCGTTGTGCAAAATGGTACCGCGGGTACTTCAGCAGAACAGAATGTTCGCAATTCGGACCGTACTGAATTTGTTAAAGTAACAAAGAAAACCAATGATAATGTTAAACTAAAACCAGCTATTACATCAGGAGTAGGACTTGTTAAAAATGAATTTAGATCAAAAACTACTCAACAACGATATAAAACTTATTTTGCCAAACGCCCCTTTCCTAAAAGCAACCACAACGTTCAACCTAACTACCAACACAACGGTTGGAATCAAAGTTTTCCTAGACCATATCAAACTCCAGATTACATGCCATGGAACTCTTACCCATCATTTCCATACATGAATCAAATAAATGGTATGTTTAACCCAAACGGACCCATGAGATATTGGGGACCAATTGCTTGAGTTATTTGCTTCTTAGGTATGCTTGAAAGTTGGATTGGAACCTGATGAATGGATAAAAGATAGTGGATGCTCACGACACATGACGGGCAATAAAAGTCTCTTCTCATCATACCAAGAGTATGACGGAGGTAATGTCACTTTCGGTAGCAATTTCAAAAGCAAAATCATCGGCAAAGGTACGATTGCTCATAACTCCCTAACTATTGAAAATGTTGCTCATGTGGATAGGTTAGGATTTAATCTACTTAGTATTAGCCAACTATGTGATAAAAAGTATAAAGTGCTATTTGATGAAAATGATAGTAAAATACTAAAAGATGGTATCACCATAGCTAAAGGAGTTAGGAAAAATAACATATACGTCATGAAAATAGATAAAACATATAATGACAAACTTTGCTTAACAACATTAGATGATAGCTCATCTCTTTGGCATAGACGCTTAGGTCACGCTAATATGAGACTTATACAAAACCTATATTGAAAAGAGTTGGTTAGGAATTTACCAAAACTAAAATATGACCAACACTTTTGCGACGCTTGCAAAATTGGTAAACAAACACATAGTAGTCACAAATCTAAAAATATGGTGTCTACATCTAAGTGTCTAGAATTATTACATATGGACTTGTTTGGACCATCCGCTATAAGAAGCTATGGAGGCAACGTATACACTTTGGTCATAGTAGATGATTACTCAAGGTTTACTTGGACGTTATTTTTGAAAACCAAAAATGAAGCTTTTGATAAATTTGAAATACTTAGCAAGAAAATTCAAAATCTTTTAGGTGTCAAAATTGTGTCGATCCGAACGGATCATGGTCGTGAATTGGACAACGAAACTCAATTTGGAAACTTTTGTGATACAAACGGTATAACACATAACTTTTCCGCTCCACGAACACCTCAATCAAATGGAGTAGTAGAACGTAAAAATAGAACAATTCAAGAAATGAGTAGAACAATGCTTAATGAACAAAACATTTGATGCGCGCAAAACCGTCAAGTTCTCTCACGCAAGCGTAAGAAAACCTAAAACAGCTCAAGCACGAAATCAATTAAGATCTGAGGAGTACAATGTTTCCCCGGGTCGTTATGTCCCAGCGAGTTGTGCAATGGATTATCAACCGTTTAGTGATCGAGGAGTCTGAACGGGAAAAGGATATGGGAATGATTATAACTAAGGAAAAAGCCAACAAATAAAAACGGCTTAAATGCAAATTAAAGAAGATTAAAAAGATAAAACCTATTAAATAAACGCTATCACTATAATTAAAGTGATGTTTTGTTTTTATGATTTTACGAAACTAAATTAAAATCTACGTGACGTACAAATTAAAAAGTGAAACTAAAGCAATATTAACCCTAAAAATATGAAAATTATGTTTCTACAATCCTAATGATAAAAGAAACTTTTTAGAAAAAGAAAACTATTTTTATCACTAATTATCTAATTATTATTAATTAAAAACTATTTTTAACTATTTAATAATTAACCAAAATGCAAGAAATTAGGAAACAAAGCTAGAAAAATAAAATTATGAAATGGAAAAGTCTAAAATATCAAACTAGAATTTTCAAAACTATTTTTGTATTTTTCTGATTATTTTTCTATTTTTTATGAATTTTAAACTATTAAATATTAACTAAATTACTAAAAATTACCAAATAAGCTATGAAAAATATGGAAAATTACTTTTTTGTCTTTTTATATTTATCTAAACTTAAGAAAAATGAAAAACTATTTTTTTGAACCTTTTCTTAATTAATTGTATTAATTGCTAATTAAAAATGCTTAAAAACTAGTTTAAATTAAGAAAAATAGCAAACAGTGCTAGAAAAATATGAAAAATTCAGGAAAACTCTAAAATAATGTTCTGATTCTAGGAAAATTAAAAAAAACTAGGCTAATGTGCAAGAAGTTGAACCTGTAGTGAAACTGCTTATTAATAAGCTCTACAATATAAGCTAAAGGCTGCCTTAGAGAACCCAGTGATTACAGGACCTATCTTATGCCAAAAATACTAGAAAGCAACCTTATTTAACTACTCTAGACCTCTGGAAAGCAAGAAACAAGTATTGGATGGAATTTGCTTATTAGCTTAAAACAGGTTTTAACCCCCAACTTGCAGCTTAAAAAGAAGCTACAGAATAAGCAAGAAAACTAAATCCAGTTATCACAAGCTCAAGAGGACCTATCAAGGAACTTGTAAACCAAAACTTAGCTCCAGACAAGCTTCCAAGGGCTTGTGGTGACCTCTGCAAAACCTGTGCACACTCAGTTGTTACTGAGTTGGTGCACAGGGTATTTATGACCCATTTTGAACACTGATTTGGCTATCAAGGCAAACTGACAAAGCTAATCCAATGATACCCTGTCACTAACCACCAAATGAACTTGTGAATTCCACAATACCACTTACTTTAGACTTAATATGAATGCATGGAGCATCAATGAAGTTTTGTGAAAAACTGCTTTGTTAATCCTTTGACTTATTATGTCAGTTGAAGAATGTTGACTAAGATTAATTTTGATTCTAAATGACACACTGATAATGAAGTTATAGAGTAAACAAAGACTAATGCCAGCTAGTGTAAGTACTCCTAAACCTATATGCAGTCTATGGTCTGCTGAATCCCACTCAAGGAAAAGCTACCACAGATTAAGGGCAATGTTGACTGTTGGAGTACTTATGATGCAATTGCATGAGCTAAAAGTACTAAATAGTTGTGAACTACTGCAATGCAGCAACCTTAAACACTTAATATCACTTTAAGCTCAAACAACTGTCTATTCCCAAACACTGGTTTAGCCACAGATTTGTTAGTTTCAACCAGCTATTCTACTAAACCAACCTAAGTGTTAAATTGATCTGAACTAATTGACCAAATAACCCCTAAATGCAGTACTATCATTGACAAGAAACCTCAAAATCACCCTAAAGCTAATGTTGCAGATTATATAGAAATAGAACACTTACTATGCAAAATCAACTACTAAGCTAGAAAAATTAAAATAGAGACCAGTTAAGCAACTAAGTACATTATCTAAACTAGATAAGACAAAAGTAAACAACAACTAAGCTATCAACTCTATTATTACTGAGATTAAGATGACAATATGAAAACTTACAAAAAGTCCAACCACAGTGGTTTGCAACTGAGATGAGATTATCACTATTCTAAACCTGATATTAACCCCACTCAGCTTCAAAATCAACCATAACCCAGCTTATATCAGCAATCTAGAACCATGTTACTGCATCATTGACTTTCTTTGACCAAATTACCCATTGAGAAGCAATTGAGTAGGCACTTTAATAAACCATTGAAAAGCTTTCACTGAGCTTACACAAGCTTCTGATAACATAAGAAACAACTGGACTCAACTTTAAAACAGTTCTTAGAGATAATTTTTTTTTTATTATTTTTGAAAGGATTTTTTTCTTCTTTGTTTTTTTTTAGATTCTTTTTTTTTTATTTGTAAAATAACAAGACTGAATTGAAATGAGAATAAGCTTAATTTCAATAACCAAATGAGTTAAAAGGACTAAAATGTTGAGAACAGAAATTTGCTAAGGAATTATGAAAACTAAGATTTCATTAATAAGAACTTTAATTCAATACAGGAGAACAAATACTAAATTTAACTTGAAAATACAAGAACTGAATTGAAAAACACACTAGACTACTGAATAAAAGAGTGAAAGGTGCTCAAAAACTAAAAACTAACTCTCTTCTTCTTGCATCTCTTGGCCTTTTATACACCCAAGTATCCTTCTCTCTCTTTTCTGAAAAGATCCCACCAACAAAAATGACCATTGGATCACTGAGTTTAATCCTAGCCGTTTAAAGCATTTTGGCGCCAAAACCATTTTTAACCGTTTGTGAGATTGAGTGAGGTTTTGGAGGTGCATTAAATGTACCTTGGCTCTATGTGTTTGGAGGGGGGGGGGAAATAGGGGTGATGATGGTGAGGAGGTGGAGTGTGGTCAGGAGTGAAGCAGGCAATGGAAATGATGGAGATGGTGTATCCGTGACTTGGGAGGGAAAAGAGATGAGTCAAAGGGTTTGACTGGATTTTAATAATAGGGAGGGTCCAATGGCAGGGTTCAAAATGAAAGGCAGGGGTTCAAAAACCTTGTGACAAGGCCAAAGGGTGTGAAAGGGTTTTAAATAACATAGGGACTCCATTGTAATTTCTGAAACTGTAGGGACCTGTTCTGCCAATTCTGCAAAGATGTTTCAGGGACTGAAATTGACAAGTGTTAATATTACAAGGACCAAAGTTGCCACTTTCACATTTTCCAGGGACTAAATCTGCCAATTTTGAAAGTTGAAGGACCATTTTTGTAAATTTCTCAAACTTTTCACATTTTTCACCAAAGGACTAAATTTTGACAACTTTTGATTTTACAAGGACCTTTGGTGACTTTACTTTTGAAATTATGTGCTCAGGGACTGATTTTGACAACTTTTGAAACTTGGGGGACTAAAACTGCAATTTTTGCAAATTTGAAATGTTTTTCATCTGATTTTGATATTTTTGTATTTAAAACACATAAAACACTGATTTGTGATATTTTGATCATTTTGATGTGTTTCTGAGTGTTTTCAGATGATTTTGCAGTTTATTTTGTACAAAAATGATGAGTATTTACACACTCATCAATCCCCCACACTGAGATATTGCTAGTCCCTAGCAATGATTTGAGAAAACATAATGGATTTTAATCTCTTTACCAAAAGCCATCACTTCTGGAGTAGCCAAATGTTTTAGTTCAAGTAAGAACCATGGTACACCGATAACCATGTGATTTTGAGCAAACCACCAGCTTCCAACGGATTTGATTTTGTCTTTACCAGAAGCCGTACCCTTCTGGACTAGCCAACTCTTAGATAAATTATCAACATTATCTTTGGTGAGTCGATTACCAATTATGGTTTTTCCACTGCCTTTACCACAAGCCATAATCTTGCGGGCTAGCCAACTCTTCACTTTTTAGGATATGGTGAGCTGAATACCATACAATTTTGGGCAAATTGCAAGCCATATAAACGGATTTGAGAAATCTTTACCAAGAGCCGTTTGCTCCTGGATTAGCCAATCCTTTAGTCTTACATACAAGGCGGACTGATAACCAATTGAGAAAGTGTGAAACACTTACTCCAAAAAAAAATTTTGGCCAAAAACGGGGGAATTGGGTATAATTATATGATAAAATTCGTGAGAATTCCCCCCCACACTTAGAAATGAATATTGCCCTCAATATTCAAAGTACCGGCGGTTATGCCGAAACAAAGAACGTGAAAGGGAAATATTACGGCCATTATTTAGAAAGAAGATTTTTTTTTTTTTTTTTTTTTTTTTTTTTTTTTTTTTTTTTTTTTGTGAAACATGTGGACAACCCCCCCACACTAGGGTGGTAGAAAGAGGTGAGAAGACAGAAATATGGGTGAAAACCCATATGGCATGCTACTGTTTTTGATTCCCGAGTCGCTAGCTTGACTCGACCCCGAATTCATTTGTGCATGGGGAAAGTAACGTGGAAAACCAATCTCGATCGGACTTTCGTTCACAATGTTAATGAACATATGAACATCAGAAAGTTCCACACCGACGAGATATAACCTCGGTATTGTTAATAGTAGAAACTATAAGGGATGATACCGGGGTCAAAGATGGTGTCCTCATTCCCGAAAGAGAAAAGGGAAAGAGCAACCACACCATCTGTGAAGAATGGAACAAAGATATGCATGACAATGCAAGTCCATTCTTCATCAGAAAGAAGCAAATCACCAGTTTTGACATCTTTAAGCTTAAACTTGAAGCTTAGATGGTGATTGGCAAGAAGGTGTCCGGGAGGGAGGGTGGGAAATGATTCTTCAATCAACAAACTTTCCAGAAAAAGGATGTCTCCCTCCGGATCAAGGTAAGTGTTATCAATTCCCGTTGGAATTGATTCATCACTTAGAAATGCATCGACTTCATTCCAAAAGTTGTCCTCTTCCTCATCAGGAGTGAGAGAAGGGATGGAAGAGTCGGGAATAGGACTAGAAGATGATGGATCATTTTTGAGCAATTCATCAATGGGAAGAATGTCTCCCATTGGATCACACTCATCATCATCCAATTCAGATGAAACAGAAGAGAGTTTGGTTTCATCCACAGACTTAACAATCTCGATGCGACAAACTGATGCCGGAGGTGGGACAAGTGGTGTGCTCTTAGAGCTAGCAGTTTCCACCACTTCCGATGAAGTCTCCGATTCTAGATCATCGTCATCATCATCAAGAACACTCTTGACTTCCCTGGTACAGCTTTCAAACCATTTGCTTGAACCAGGGGTAATTTTCAAAGCTTTGAGCTCAGCACGTTTTTGGTGAACACTCTTAACCCTGAAATTTGAGAGTGTTGCATTGATTCTTTCAGATTTTTGATCAATTGTGGCAACACTCTGTTTGTACAAAGGTTTAGAGTTCTGGTTGATATTTAACGTGAGCTCTTCGTTGTCAACCCGTATGGTCAACTCTTCAGCAAACACATCAATCAGAGCACGACTCGTTCTTAAGAAAGCTCTCCCTAAGATGAGGGGAACTCTAGGATCTGCATCGAAGTCTACTACAACAAAGTCAGCATGAAAGTGAAACTTTCCCACTTTCATCACGACATCCTCGGCTATCCCAAGTGGACGAGTTACAGTACGGTCCGCTAGCTCGAGTGTCATACGAGTGGATGAAAGTTCAGGAAGAGACAGTTTCTTCCACACTGAGAGTGGCATGAGGTTAATGCTAGCGCCAAGATCGGCCAAGGCGGAGCATTGAAACATCCCCAAGAAATCACACGGGATTAAGAACCGGCCAGGGTCTTCAAGCTTTTCGGGAAGCTTATTAAGAATGGCTGCTGAGCATTGCTCATTTAGAGGAGTTTTAGCCATCTCTGATAGCTTGTCTTTGTTGGTGAGTAAGCCTTTAAGCGTGGATGCAAATTTAGGCATTAGAACGAGAGCATCAACGAAGCTTATATCAAAGTGAAGCTCATTGAAGATTTGGAAAAATTTTTCCATTTGCTCTTTGTTTTTGTCTTTGAGCTTCTCATCATTCATTCTTGATGGGTATGGAAGCTGACTAGACTTTTGAGCCGGGATGGAAGTGTTTTCTGGCTCAAGATTTTTCCTCGGAACATCGGGTTCCGGACTTAAGGCTTGGACTACCGAAGGTGGGATGTGTGCGGTACTTCGTGGGCTTGAATAATGCACCTTGTCCGTTGTCTCCTTGGTAACTTGACTAAATGCCACAGGAGGAGGGGGCATAGGAGTCATAGGTCCATTGTGCGTCTTACCACTACGAGTGGTGACGGCTTTCAACTCGGCATTTGGATTGGTAACTGTATTGCTTGGGAGTCCTCCAGAAGATGGTGAAGCTTTGTTCATATTCATGTTCATGAAACTGCTCATCATATTCTTTAACTCATTTGTCTGCCGAGATAATGTGGTATCAATTTCCCTTTTTAGCTCACCTCTCATGTTATTGATCTGAGTTTGCATTGATCGCATGTTTGCCTCAGTCATTTTCATGAAGTCATTTGGCATGGGAGCTTGAGGAGGTGGTTGATAACTTTGATGATTTGGAGCTTGATATGGTTGAGGTTGGTTGAAATTGTTCCGGTTTTGATTGAAATTTTGTCCTTGATTCGGAACAAAGCGATTTTGATTGCCATGGTTTTGATTGCCATGGTTTTGCACGGGAGGAAAACCAGGTGGTGTCATACCGCTAGGTGCACGGTAGTGAGGATCAGCCTGTGGTCGGTATTGATTGTGGTTTACCGAAGCTACGGGAGCTTGGTAAAAGGAAGCATCGGTTGCTTGACAATCATAATACGCGTGTGGACCACTACAAGTTTCACACACCTTGTTTATGGCTTTGACTGGTTCGGGCTTATGAATTTCGCTTTTGATTTCCTTTACCTCTTTTATCATACAATGGATGATGTCCGTTAGAGCAGCTATCGGAGCTGCTAACTCAGAAGAGTTACCGGATGAAGAAGCAGGAGTGTTCGGAACATTGACTTTGTTGCGAGAAAAAGGAACTTTTGATTTACTCTCGCAAATTTCAAGCACATCTTTAGGTTTACGATTCAAGATATTGCCACCCGCGGATGCGTTCAAGGAATCTTGATCATTACCGTTCAACCCATTGTAAAAGATATTAACTTGTTGAAGCTCCGTGAATTCATGATGGGGGCATTTCCTGAGGAGATCTTTGAATCTCTCCCATGCCTCTCCAAAATTTTCATCGAAATTTTGACGAAATCCAGAAATTTCATTTTTAAGATTAGTCGTCTTTGATGGAGGGAAGAAATAATTGACAAACTTTTGGACAAGATCCTCCCAAGTTTCGATGGATCGAGGGGGTTCTTTTTCCAGCCAAATCCTGGCTGCCCCCGCAAGTGAGAACGGAAATAGCATCAATTTGATCACCTGTTGTGGCACATCTTTGTAATTGAGAGTTGATGTCAAATGGTTGAACCAACGGATGTGTGCATACGGGTCTTCTCGATCAGACCCGCGGAATTGATTCATAGACACAAGTTGGATTAAATGTGTCTTCAATTCGAAGTGATCAGAATTGATTACCGGTAAGACGATGGCATCTCCATAACCCTCGGTGGGTGCCTGGAGCATTTCCGCCATGGTACGTTCGTCTGCCATACTGTTGCTCGAAATTATACCCAATTCCCCCGTTTTTGGCCAAAAACGGGGGAATTGGGTATAATTATATGATAAAATTCGTGAGAATTCCTGGTGGCTTCGCCCGGGTCGTTATGTCCCAGCGAGTTGTGCAATGGATTATCAACCGTTTAGTGATCGAGGAGTCTGAACGGGAAAAGGATATGGGAATGATTATAACTAAGGAAAAAGCCAACAAATAAAAACGGCTTAAATGCAAATTAAAGAAGATTAAAAAGATAAAACCTATTAAATAAACGCTATCACTATAATTAAAGTGATGTTTTGTTTTTATAATTTTACGAAACTAAATTAAAATCTACGTGACGTACAAATTAAAAAGTGAAACTAAAGCAATATTAACCCTAAAAATATGAAAATTATGTTTCTACAATCCTAATGATAAAAGAAACTTTTTAGAAAAAGAAAACTATTTTTATCACTAATTATCTAATTATTATTAATTAAAAACTATTTTTAACTATTTAATAATTAACCAAAATGCAAGAAATTAGGAAACAAAGCTAGAAAAATAAAATTATGAAATGGAAAAGTCTAAAATATCAAACTAGAATTTTCAAAACTATTTTTGTATTTTTCTGATTATTTTTCTATTTTTTATGAATTTTAAACTATTAAATATTAACTAAATTACTAAAAATTACCAAATAAGCTATGAAAAATATGGAAAATTACTTTTTTGTCTTTTTATATTTATCTAAACTTAAGAAAAATGAAAAACTATTTTTTTGAACCTTTTCTTAATTAATTGTATTAATTGCTAATTAAAAATGCTTAAAAACTAGTTTAAATTAAGAAAAATAGCAAACAGTGCTAGAAAAATATGAAAAATTCAGGAAAACTCTAAAATAATGTTCTGATTCTAGGAAAATTAAAAAAAACTAGGCTAATGTGCAAGAAGTTGAACCTGTAGTGAAACTGCTTATTAATAAGCTCTACAATATAAGCTAAAGGCTGCCTTAGAGAACCCAGTGATTACAGGACCTATCTTATGCCAAAAATACTAGAAAGCAACCTTATTTAACTACTCTAGACCTCTGGAAAGCAAGAAACAAGTATTGGATGGAATTTGCTTATTAGCTTAAAACAGGTTTTAACCCCCAACTTGCAGCTTAAAAAGAAGCTACAGAATAAGCAAGAAAACTAAATCCAGTTATCACAAGCTCAAGAGGACCTATCAAGGAACTTGTAAACCAAAACTTAGCTCCAGACAAGCTTCCAAGGGCTTGTGGTGACCTCTGCAAAACCTGTGCACACTCAGTTGTTACTGAGTTGGTGCACAGGGTATTTATGACCCATTTTGAACACTGATTTGGCTATCAAGGCAAACTGACAAAGCTAATCCAATGATACCCTGTCACTAACCACCAAATGAACTTGTGAATTCCACAATACCACTTACTTTAGACTTAATATGAATGCATGGAGCATCAATGAAGTTTTGTGAAAAACTGCTTTGTTAATCCTTTGACTTATTATGTCAGTTGAAGAATGTTGACTAAGATTAATTTTGATTCTAAATGACACACTGATAATGAAGTTATAGAGTAAACAAAGACTAATGCCAGCTAGTGTAAGTACTCCTAAACCTATATGCAGTCTATGGTCTGCTGAATCCCACTCAAGGAAAAGCTACCACAGATTAAGGGCAATGTTGACTGTTGGAGTACTTATGATGCAATTGCATGAGCTAAAAGTACTAAATAGTTGTGAACTACTGCAATGCAGCAACCTTAAACACTTAATATCACTTTAAGCTCAAACAACTGTCTATTCCCAAACACTGGTTTAGCCACAGATTTGTTAGTTTCAACCAGCTATTCTACTAAACCAACCTAAGTGTTAAATTGATCTGAACTAATTGACCAAATAACCCCTAAATGCAGTACTATCATTGACAAGAAACCTCAAAATCACCCTAAAGCTAATGTTGCAGATTATATAGAAATAGAACACTTACTATGCAAAATCAACTACTAAGCTAGAAAAATTAAAATAGAGACCAGTTAAGCAACTAAGTACATTATCTAAACTAGATAAGACAAAAGTAAACAACAACTAAGCTATCAACTCTATTATTACTGAGATTAAGATGACAATATGAAAACTTACAAAAAGTCCAACCACAGTGGTTTGCAACTGAGATGAGATTATCACTATTCTAAACCTGATATTAACCCCACTCAGCTTCAAAATCAACCATAACCCAGCTTATATCAGCAATCTAGAACCATGTTACTGCATCATTGACTTTCTTTGACCAAATTACCCATTGAGAAGCAATTGAGTAGGCACTTTAATAAACCATTGAAAAGCTTTCACTGAGCTTACACAAGCTTCTGATAACATAAGAAACAACTGGACTCAACTTTAAAACAGTTCTTAGAGATAATTTTTTTTTTATTATTTTTGAAAGGATTTTTTTCTTCTTTGTTTTTTTTTTAGATTCTTTTTTTTTTATTTGTAAAATAACAAGACTGAATTGAAATGAGAATAAGCTTAATTTCAATAACCAAATGAGTTAAAAGGACTAAAATGTTGAGAACAGAAATTTGCTAAGGAATTATGAAAACTAAGATTTCATTAATAAGAACTTTAATTCAATACAGGAGAACAAATACTAAATTTAACTTGAAAATACAAGAACTGAATTGAAAAACACACTAGACTACTGAATAAAAGAGTGAAAGGTGCTCAAAAACTAAAAACTAACTCTCTTCTTCTTGCATCTCTTGGCCTTTTATACACCCAAGTATCCTTCTCTCTCTTTTCTGAAAAGATCCCACCAACAAAAATGACCATTGGATCACTGAGTTTAATCCTAGCCGTTTAAAGCATTTTGGCGCCAAAACCATTTTTAACCGTTTGTGAGATTGAGTGAGGTTTTGGAGGTGCATTAAATGTACCTTGGCTCTATGTGTTTGGAGGGGGGGGGGGAAATAGGGGTGATGATGGTGAGGAGGTGGAGTGTGGTCAGGAGTGAAGCAGGCAATGGAAATGATGGAGATGGTGTATCCGTGACTTGGGAGGGAAAAGAGATGAGTCAAAGGGTTTGACTGGCTTTTAATAATAGGGAGGGTCCAATGGCAGGGTTCAAAATGAAAGGCAGGGGTTCAAAAACCTTGTGACAAGGCCAAAGGGTGTGAAAGGGTTTTAAATAACATAGGGACTCCATTGTAATTTCTGAAACTGTAGGGACCTGTTCTGCCAATTCTGCAAAGATGTTTCAGGGACTGAAATTGACAAGTGTTAATATTACAAGGACCAAAGTTGCCACTTTCACATTTTCCAGGGACTAAATCTGCCAATTTTGAAAGTTGAAGGACCATTTTTGTAAATTTCTCAAACTTTTCACATTTTTCACCAAAGGACTAAATTTTGACAACTTTTGATTTTACAAGGACCTTTGGTGACTTTACTTTTGAAATTATGTGCTCAGGGACTGATTTTGACAACTTTTGAAACTTGGGGGACTAAAACTGCAATTTTTGCAAATTTGAAATGTTTTTCATCTGATTTTGATATTTTTGTATTTAAAACACATAAAACACTGATTTGTGATATTTTGATCATTTTGATGTGTTTCTGAGTGTTTTCAGATGATTTTGCAGTTTATTTTGTACAAAAATGATGAGTATTTACACACTCATCAACATTCCTCAAAAGTTTTGGTGTAACGCCTTTGACACTTCTACATATATTTTAAATAGAGTCTTAATACGTCCTTTCCTAAACAAAACACCATATGAACTTTATAAAGGTAAAAAGCCAACATTAGGATATTTTAGAGTCTTTGGTTGTAAATGCTTTATTCTTAATACTAAGGATTATCTCACCAAGTTTGACCCAAAGTCTTATGAAGGTGTATTTCTTTGTTACTCTCAAACTAGTAAAGCTTACATTGTTCTAAATAAAGAAACAATGATAGTAGAGGAATCGTTAAACATAACATTTGACGAAAGTCCACCTCCCTCTAAGACATCACCTTTGGTAGATGATGACTTAGTTGAAAGTCAAATAATAGAAAGTCAAATTAATGATAACAAGGGAGATGAACCATTAAATAAGCAAATTATAAACATCAAAGAATCTAAAAGTCATCCTTTGGAAAAAGTCATAGGACAACTTAATCAAAGAACCTTAAGATCACAAGCCCAAAATCAAAGTAATTATTTTTGTTTTGTATCCACCATTGAACCGAAAAACATAAATGAAGCAATAAAAGATGAATCATGGGTAATTGCCATGCAAGAAGAGTTAAACCAATTCGTTAGAAATGATGTTTGGAAATTAGTTCCAAAACCTAAAGATCAAACCATAATTGGAACGAAATGGGTTTTTCGAAATAAAATGGATGAAAATGGTATAGTATCTAGAAACAAAGCTAGGCTTGTTGCACAAGGATATAATCAACAAGAAGGTATTGATTATGATGAAACTTATGCTCCTGTAGCTAGACTAGAATCTATTAGAATATTACTTGCCTATGCATGTGCTTATGACTTTAAATTATTTCAAATGGATGTTAAAAGTGCTTTTCTTAATGGGTTTATTAACGAAGAAGTGTATGTTGCTCAACCTCCCGGTTTTACCGACTTTGAGAAACCACATCATGTCTTCAAACTCAAGAAAGCATTATACGGCCTTAAACAAGCACCTAAAGCTTGGTACGACCGTCTTAAGACTTTTCTTATTGATAACAAATATACTATGGGATTAGTAGATAATACTCTTTTTACCAAGAAAAAGGAATCACAAATTATTATTGTTCAAATATACGTTGATGACATTATATTCGGATCAACTTGTCAAGAACTATGTGATGATTTCTCTAAAATCATGCATGACGAGTTTGAAATGAGTATGATGGGTGAGTTAAACTTCTTTCTAGGACTTCAAATTAAACAACTAGAAGATGGTATTTTCTTTAACCAATCTAAATATATAAAAGACATGCTTAAGAAATTTGGTCTTGAAGATTCCAAACCAGCTAAAACACCTATGTCCTCGGACACTAAACTCACCAAGGACGAAGAAGGTGAATCCGTAGATAACACTAAATATAGAGGAATGATTGGTAGCCTACTCTATCTTACGGCTAGTAGACCCGACATTATGTTTAGTGTTTGTCTATGTGCTCGCTTTCAAGAAAACCCAAAGGCATCACACTTAGAAGCATTAAAAAGGATTTTTAGATATATTAAGGGAACAACGTGTTTAGGATTATGGTATCCCAAAGGAACGGGTATAGAAACCATAGTGTATGCCGACTCGGATCATGCCGGTGATTATGTCGATAGAAAAAGTACAAGTGGTATTTGCACTTTTGTTGGACATTGTCTCACCTCATGGTTTGCAAAGAAGCAAATGGCTTTAGCCATCTCTACTACTGAAGCCGAGTACGTCTCAGCCGGAAAAGCATGTCAACAAGCTCTTTGGATGAAGCAAGCTCTCGTAGACTACGGAATTCATCTCAGCGACATTGTGATACTTTGCGACAACAAAGGAGCCATCGATCTCAGCAAGAATCCCGTTCAACATGCTCGTACAAAACACATTGAAATCCGTCATCACTTTTTTCGCGACAATGTTCAAAAAGGTAACATTTCAATCGAGAAAGTATCCTCCGAAGACAACATTGCCGACATCTTAACTAAACCTCTTAAACGAGAACCTTTTAATCTTCTTAGACTTGGTTTAAGGTTAATGGAACCAAACATGTAAGATAAACATAGCCTAAAACATTAGAATAGTCAAACCAAAACAATTTTGCCTTGTATCTGCTACTGTAGCCACGGCACCAAACGACAACACGGACGGAACCAAATATTTGGTGCCGTCTTGTCCGTGGTGTCTACAGAAGCAAAACTGCTATATACATAACATCCTCTTCCTCACAACCCACTTTACCAAAACGTGTAAAACTTAAACCAAGCTCATTATTGACACCTTCCCACTCACTAATCACTGAAGATAACATCATTGTAAGTATCCTAACTCTATTTCATCTCTTAATTCTGAGTCTAGGATTCTTATTTGTGCACAAAACTATCACAAATCATTACATGGGGTTTTATGTATGCTTTTATACCAAATATGAATTCAATTGGCAAATTGCATAACTAGTCATTAAAATTAGGTACTACATTATCATATTGCATAAACAAATCATGTTTCCCACTAATTGATAGATAATGAATATAAGGCCTTATTCAAACAACCAAACACCCCATGTCAAAAGTTATGAAAAGCTTCTCACTTGTAGGAAAACATTTTTCATTGCTAATACAAATAGAAACGTTAAAAAATTTTCATCACTTGCATGCTCTTGAATACTAAAGGTATTGCATAACTAATATGCACTCCCGGGTATATTCAAATGTAGCCACATTAAATTAGGAGCATTTGGGTTATCTCATGGTATTTGCCAAACACCCCACTAAAACCATTTTGTGCATAAAATGAGTCGAGATAACCGCAACTCCAAATTGTCTTCATATAGGCACACACTAGAACCAAAAACGTTAAAATTTATTTTCATTTTAACATATTAATTCTTGTCCTTAGGAAAAACCATGGTAGCCGCAAGATTCTATGATCACAAAGATACCCTTAACTACATTCCCAAACACCACAAAACCAAAGGACTTACCAAGGAACAAATAGAAATATTTAGGGGTCTAGAATCAAGGTATTTCCATGAGGGTAGAACCATTCACCCATCCTTCCTTGAACATACCAATCTTCGTGAAGAACTAGCCGCCATTCAATTCGATTGTCTTCTTGACATTGATGAACCAATTTGTCCTAGGTTTGTGTTAGAATTCTATGCTAGTGTGACCGGGTTTAGTGATGAAGACGATGATGAATTTTGTCTTAGCTTTAGAATCAACCAAAATGACTACACCATCACCTTAAGCGAATTTGCTAAAGTACTAGGAATTCCCAACCGAGGAACTTGTGTCTACACGGATAAGTGGTCACTCACCGCTCTTGATGCAATCAACGACCAAACTTCTCCCTATCTAACCCGTTTGGTAGATAAGGATGTCATCCGTGAACACCTTTTTAACCCAAAAACTGATACAACCCGAGTAACCCGAAAGGGAAAAGAGGTAGACCGAGATCCATATGGAATGGAGGTAAATGAACTTAAGCCCGAATTTAAGAAATGGGAGGAGTTACTTAGAGCAAATGTCATTAGCACCATAGGAAATAGGGATCACATAAACGCTTGTCTTTGCCACATGCTCTACAACTTGTCCACCCGACAACCATTCAACTTGGCCTACTACATAGCTAGGAGAATGATTGATATTCCAACTCAAGGATCGGTTGCTCTTCCATACGGGATGCTTCTCACCCGTATCTATAGAAACTTCGCACCAATTCCACCAACCCCAAAAGGGATGCACCTTCACTATGAACTCATCCCTCACATCTTTGTACCTTTGAGTGATGCTCGAGTTGCTAAGACTAAAGGCAAGAGAGCTAAACCTCCAACTCCTTCATCATCATCATCAAATAGCTCCGAGGATGGTCTTCCAAACTCTCATCTTCCACCTCATGAGTATTACGCATCTCTTCTCGAGATTGAGAATGAATCAGGAGAATTCAAGCAAACTAAGGGAATGTTCAAGTGCCTTGGTAGGATGATGAACAAGATTTACAAGAAGTTGGACAAATAAGGGTACTTTATGGAGTGTTTGGAACAATGCATTATCATCAATGTTTGATACTATTTAGTTGTTTTTATTATGTAGGATGATAATATAACTTGAAACAATGGTGTATGCTAACAATCTCATATAGGGGGATAGCACAAGTATGCTATCAAATTTTACCCATTTTTCACTATATTGTGAAAATCAATAAGCCTTGCTCAAAATCTATGCTCCACTATGTTTATACATGTGTTATTTACTTTTCCTAACTAGAAATGTTTAGTATAACAGCTTTTGAGAAAAATTTCAGGTTTCGGAAATGTCCCCGACACCTAAAAACTTACTCTGTCCATATTTCTGCACTCCACGGATCAGACGGCACCATAATTTTGGTACCGTCCTTTATATAGTTTAGTACCGCCATACCTGTACAGGCGGACCAGACGGCACCCTTTTTAGGGTACCGTCCGTGTATATTTTTGGTGCCGTGGATCCTCCAGGTAATTTTTTGAATTTTGACTCTTTCGTGATTCCAAATTATCTTCCATCACTTATAAATCAATCTTACCTAGTTTATAATGTTATTAGATTTAGTATAATTCACTAAGGTATATAAGAAATCCATTTCCCACCAAAATTCAAAAATTTGAAAAATCCACCCAAGGAGCCCTTTGGCATAAAGGAAGGAACCAAATTTTTGGTACCTTCAAATCCGTGGGTAATCTGAATATTAGGAAATTCCACTCACTAGAACACATTTATTGCAAATCTTTTCTTCTTCACTCCATCTCTCTTGTATGGATTGACTTGGGTGATATGACTAGCATTCAACCCACTTCCAAATCATTAGGAACCTCCTCTCTTCAATGGTTTAACATCAAATCAAACACATTTCTCCACAATTTTTCACTTCTATAAATTGAGAGGTTTTACCATGATCATCCTCACACCTTCTTCATTCTTACTATTATCTAGCAAAGTAAAACCCAAGTCAAAAATGACAAAATCCTCTCCAAAACCTTGCAAGAAGACCGCTAGAATTAGCGTTAGGCCTTTTTGCTTCGTGAACATGAGCTCCTCATCCGAGTCTTCTCCACTAACAATCTCATCTCCCATCCGAGATGATACAAGCCTTACCTTGGCTACACCAAATCAATCACACATTGTGATCACCACTCCACCACCTACAAAAACACCAACTTCACCTCCTCCGGCACCTATCCAAACATCCAAAACACCCTCACCACCTTCACCACCAAGGTCTCTAACTCTCGTTCCTATGGAGTTATTTTCAACTCCACCAACTTCACCAAATCCTTTCCTAGAGGACTTGGATGACTTGCCTCCTAGGCCAAATCATCCACCACCATTGCCATCATTTGGCACAATTGAGCGGATTGCTCATGAGTCACCTCGGTCATCCCTTGACCCAAACGCCCCATTAGGGCCTAAACCTCTTCTCTTCCACCCCATTCACAAAGACATTCATGGTCCTTTGTATGGGGACCATCCACTTCCCCCATCAATGTCCCCTCATCTTGAGGACATTGAGGAATGTATGTGGGATGCCAATCCCACTAGAGAGGAGATTCAAGCGGAACTCCACAACCTCCACCAATTCAAAGGCATGGTGGATTCTCACTTAAGTGAGACAATGCAAATGCAAAATGCTTTGCTTGCATCCATCATGACCACTCCAAACATCCCCAACACCACCAACACATCCACCATTCCACCACCACAACCTCCCCAAACATTCTACCCTCCAAGGCATGGTTGCTCAACTTGTGAGCAAACGGGCCAAACCGTGGAACGGACTCGGGTTATGGTCCATGACTTCCAAGAAGAAATGAGGTTCATCCTCAACCACATCCTTGAGCGTCTCAACGCTCTTTCCCATCCACCATCACTTTAGGATGGTTTTAGAATAGTCCTTCTTATTTTTACTTTCTTAGGATAATTTTTATTTCTTGTACTAAAAACACATCATTGTGTTCTCTTTTCATGATCTTTACTCATGAAAATATTTTAACTAATGAATGTTGTTTATTATATTATTGGTGTCATTACATAGTGTTTGGAAATGCTTGTGAATGATCATTATTACTAACAATTTTTTTTGTAGCTTTATTTTCACAATCCATGTATCTTCCCATTAAAGCACCCAATTTAGGGGGAGCTTTGAACAAGGGGGAGATAGTAGCTCGGGCTCATTACATTCCGCATAGCCTCTTCTTTTTGTTGAGACAAAAAGGGGGAGAAAATATAGAACTTTGGAATTATTTATATTTGACTTTCTAAACTCATTGATAATACTTGACTTTTCTTAAAAAAGTCAAACTGCATAAATTGACCTTCTGAAAAAGTCAACATCATGCATCAACTAGTGAATTCTTTGACTTTCATAAAAAGTCAAACTTCATACACTTGCATTATCATTTCCTTTTCAAGTTCTAAAACTAATATTTTTATAACTCTTGTACAAACTTTGTTTCTTTTATAAAAATAAAATTTATATTTTGTCCTCAACAAAAAAGGGGAGATTGTTAATACAAATATCGTCATTAAACGTTATTTATATTTTTGATCTTTGCCTAAGTTTTGTTAAAGACAAAAGTAAATTTAATTTATAAAAGCTTAAAGCTTGTCAAGTTTAATAGATATTAAAACAAGTTTTCTCAAACAATATATTCATCATTCAAGCATTTACATTTGTGATTAGTGACATCTTGATATGACTCTAATCATTATGTATGATAGTAGTTTTTAGAATGTGTTAGGTTCTTAAAACCAAACACTACTTAAGCATTTGCATATTTCTAAAAATAGAAATACAACATATGACATCATGTATTACATCATGGAAATCATTGGAAGATTCCATTAGATATTTTGTGAAGATTTGTACTCTTCATATCTTGCACAATCTCACTTAGATAGAGTTGACTTTGGCAAGATTTGATATCTTGGCTGTCAGACCCGGCGGTACCAAAATGGTACACGGACTGAACCCTTTTAAGGGGTCCGCCGCCCGTGGACGCTCCTGTCCATTTTGGCTATAAATAGCAATGCCAAGCCAAGTAGTTTATCATCCTTTTCTAACATACTCTCATACATATCTTCTCTCTAACCTTTTTAACTCAGTTTCATATCATATTAGTGATCTCTTTTGTAGCAAAGAAGATCAAGTCATATTCAAGCTTCAACGAGAAGTTGGAAGTCTTGTTTGTTTAGTGTTGTATGATCTAGTGTTGATCCATACTTCATTGTTGTATCAAACCATCATAATCTTGTGAGTGTGAGTGGTTAGTATTTTAGTCCTCAAAATACATTGTGTGTGGGAGTAGTTGTACCCTTGGAAAGAACTCGACATCTAGCTTAGTGTCGGAAATAGTGTAAGCGAAGTGTAAAGGTTTTCTCCGCCGGTGAAAGGAGCTTGTTGACTAGTGAAGTTAAACTCTCGAGTGTGAGACTCGGGGAGTGGAGTAGGGCAAGGAAAAAGAGTCCTTGTAGGCCGAACCACTATAAACAACTTGTTGTGGTTTGATCATCTCTTTCCTTATTTACTTATTACACATTGCTTGCATATTTCATTAACATACTCAAGATCAATATCAATTGATCTTTCAATAAGTTTCAAAACAAAGTTTTTAATTGGTAAACTATTCAACCCCCTTCTAGTTTTCTACACATTGGTTTATCCATGATCCTTTACATTGATATATGTCACCACCAGATAACTAAATAATCATTTGACATTTGCATAATAACCTTAAGAATTGTTGTTGCAGTTGGGGTTAAAGGACCATCATACCTATCTATAACCTCATGTTCATTCACTATCCTCTTCATAAGATACTCCCTAATGTATTCCGAACACCTTATGATTGGTAGATATCTACCATCTACCAACTTACTATTGAATGATTTACAAAGATTATTTAAAAGAATGTCACATTTAGCTCTACGAGCTTATTGCATAATGGACAAGGATAAGTTTATGTCATCAATATACACCCATATCTTCTTATGACATATTGTTGCAGTTATGAAAATGGTTGAACTAGGAAGGTGCAGTATAATGATATGGTGTTGACTTCAACTTCCTTGGTACATGTGACAACTGGCAATTTCACATTAACAATTATTCATAAAATTGAACGTTTTATTCCAGACAAGTAAACTATGAACTTCACTCATAACCATTAGGTTATCCTACGCATAAAGAGAACCATCTCCGGATGTTTTACATCACACTAGACTAATGTTTAGTCTACTATAAGCAAGTACATGGGATACTCATAATCATTTAGATGGTCATATACATCCACATTCATATTTTTCATATAACTTACATTCTATGTGTTTTAACTTGCACACATTGATGCAGAATATTTGTAAACACACTAATTTCTACAGTCCTCCTAGGTATAGTACCTAACCGTTGTAGTGTAGTGCAGGTAAGACACGGAGGATTGATCGTTCTCTAGGGGAACACTGAGATAGGCTCGTGTATGACGAATTAAGTCTAAGGGTTGAGGGATGATTATTTTTGTTTTTTTATATTTAATTCAAAGCAAACTAATATGCAAAAATGTAAATTGGTGAACTCGTATGATAGAAAAGTTTATTCACTTAGAATCTCATTACTCCGGTTATCTCTTATTGATTAGTCGAGTTGTCACATCCTTATCTAGTTAGAGCGTTGTATTTCTTAATATCAATTGAGGGTTTGTTACTCCCTCATCTATGAACTATGTTCTAGTTGAGCGAAGCCTAAGAATGCCCTTTTAACTCTCAATTTTCACAATGCAAAAAAAATTCACACATTAAATACGACGAACATAAAGTTAATTATAACTAAACATTTAGTCGGACGTTCGATCTAGTAACATATTTGATCTAGCCAGTTTTCCTACTCCTAACGCAAATCACAACTAACTAAAAAAGAATCGACACACAATAATCAATAACTAGGTTTCATGCAATCCTAAGAAAATACTAATAAATCTATCCTAATATATTAATGGAAAAGAAAAGCATATAAAACATTCAAACAATCACAATTAAACATAATTAAATGATTAGTTAAACAACTTATCTTATCAATACATGATGAGTCTTGGGACTAAAAACCTTAATAAGCTCATGAAATTCGAACTAGGGTTTATCTTCAAGTTGCTCAAAAAGTTCTACCTTTTACAATGAAAACAATACGAATATATATATAAGATTACAGTCGTGACGACGTCACTTATAAGTTAGGATGATTGTTTCACATGTGAAAAACTAGTTTTCACATGTGACAAAAAATATTCCGAAGGTTAAATAGACTTTAGAAAAGTTTATTTAGGATATTGCATGTTTCGTAAATGAGTTTTGGCCATTTTCAAAGTCTAACAAAGTTATAGGGTTGTTTGGTTATGATTTAGGAAAAATGGTTGTTACATGTTCTCGTCAATTACTAAATTTGTTATTCCAAAGTTGAGGTATGCGATATTATTTGATAAAGATGAAATTTATAAGTACGAGATGAAAGTGGTAAAGTTTCGTGAAATAACGAGGTCGGGAACTAGTCCGTTTACAAAAAGGTTTTTGAAAAATCTTATGCTCGAGTTTAAAACAATCCGCCTGCCCAGCCCGCCTCGTGCGTTTTTCAGGCTAAGATTTCTCGCAAGTACACGTAAAACTCATTCCGGACAACTTTTGTGTTACTTTTTGACGAATCGGAGTAGAAGGGACTTAAAATTTCTATTCACAATTGTTACATGTATTTTGACAATTTCAGTTTTTCGGTTTCGTTAACTTCTTTTGGTCATAACTTTTGACTCGTGTGTCCGTTTTGGGTGATTCAAATTGCTACGTTTTCCTTTTAAGGTCCTCTATCATTATATAATCTTTTTCAAGGTTATAAGTGTTGGTCCAAAGAATTGAGTAAATCTTGATAAAATAAATAACAACTTCATTAATAAAGATGAACAATTGTTACAAGATTTCTCAATACCAACTAGACTACATGATAACATCCTCAACTTTTTACGAGGATAATTTCGGTATATTATCCACATTGAATGACAAATAAGTATATGCTTGTGTTTCAATGAGAGGATGATCCTATCACTAATACTAAGTATTGTGTTTGTTCAGGATGCATACCTATCTCTATTACAATACATACATATATATAGGAACTAATAATACAAAGACATATGATGATGGTGACATGTGATCCCTCATGTGGTCCATCTTCATCTTCCTCTTTTGAAAAAGCACCAACCATCCTTTTGAATGTGTCCTCACAATATTCCCACTCTTATGGTAAAGTCTTGTACTTTGTCTTGACTTCTTCTTTTGGAAGTTCCCACCCATATTTTTCAGTCTGTATGTAAAGATAGTGTCTTCAGGATCACTGAGACATTTGTCAAATCTCAGTGTCACTGGTGTTGTTTGTAGCTCATATATTTTACTCACTGACACCATATCAGTAAGTAAAGAGCACTAAACAACACTCATTTATTTCTTTATCAGTGAGTCACTCACTATTTATTTAGTGAGTTAGGCTATTTTATTTTCAAATCTTGTTCAGGGTGATTAGGTTAATTTTTGGACCCAACAGTCTCCCCTATTTGAATATACAAATAGCCTAAGGTGATTGGTAAAAGGTGTAAGACTGAGGGTTCAGTCTTAGGGTTCATGTTGTTCAGTGACTCAGTGACTAGGTTCAGTGACCCATTTCAGTGGGTTCAGTGGCTAGTTCAGTGAGTGGGGGTTCAGTGAGTGAGGTATCAATAATCTGGTTCATTGGTCAGTGAACAGGTTCAAATATTCAGTGACCTCGTTCACTTTGACAGGTTTGAGGGGTTAAACGACCTGGTTCAATTTGATTCATCAGTGTCCACCCTCATTTTCTTTCACTTTGATCATTACATGATACATGTTTTGACTTCAACACCCTGATACTATATTAAATAGTAAAGCAAACTAGGGGACCTGGTTCAATTTGATACATCATTGTCCACACTCATATATGCTTTCAGTTATAATCTGAATTTCCCAAGTAAGTGATAAGAATTACATTTCATTTTAGGCTAAGCCTAAAGATATTAACCTATTAAACTTACTGACACCACCAGGGTCAGATTATTTTTATCAGTGGCTCGGGTTCTCTGTGTAAGCTCTCAGGGTTTCAAGAGCTTACAGACTCGAGTGGAATTCAAAATCAGACCCGTGTTACTCTCCTTCTTTGGTTAAGATTCAATCCGAACATTCGTTAACACTCCCTGAGTCCACAATCTTAGTGCCTGATTCTTATCAGGCCCATGATCATAATATCATCAATCATCCTGTGGAAAACTAGAAGGGGGGTTGAATAGTTTTACCAATTTAAAACTTTCTTTTAAATATTTAGATCGACTTATGTCAATCTATTTGGTTGTTTATGTTGGACGTTGATAGATAGATATATAAACATGTAATGAAAGATAAAGAGTAACAAGCACATCACCACGACACAAGTATTTATAGTGGTTCGGCTACAAGGACACCTTCCTTGCCCTACTCCACTCCCCGAGTCACCTACTCGAGAGTTCGTAAGCACTACACCAACTCCTTATGGCGGAGAAGCCTTCACAACATCGCTTAACCTTTTTTCGGTACAAAGCTAAATACCGAGTTCCTTCACACCAAGGCGAACCACACCTAACACAACGTCGCCTACCCTTTATACGGTGCTAGGCTAACCACCGAGTTCTTTCACACCAAGGAGAACTAATCCTATCACAACGTCACCTACCCTTTATTAGGTACTAGGCTAAGCACCTAGTTCCATTACTATGGAGGAACTACTACCCTTCACAACACAATACCTAATATCAAGGAGATCCACTCCTTGTTTACAACACCATCAAGGATATCACCATCCTTGGAAATAAACAAATACTTATATGTATAACGATGCACCTCATCGATTATACGACCTAAGCATTCTTCCAAATTTGCTACTTGATTTGATTCTTCGGCATCCTTCACTAATGCCTTTGACACAAAACTTGGCACCCTTCACTAATTCCTTCGTTTTGACACCTTTAGCATTCTTCACTAATGCTTTGACACGGATGATAAGCACCTTTCACTAATGCTTTCATCTTGACACTTTCGGCATTCTTCACTAATGCCTTCAACCCAACATCTATGGAGAAAGAAAGAACTATCAACAAGAGAACCTTAGTTGTCTTGATGATGACGAAGCATGGCAACTCATGGACTTGAGCTTGCTCGTCTTCAAGAAGTGGTGATCTCACCTTTAAGAGGAACCTAGAAGATCACACGAAACAAAAGACAAACTACATAGATCACTTGGATATGAGGTTAGAGGGTTATAATACTTGGGGAAGTATGTGTGTAAAGTGGTGAGTAGAAAGGAAGAAATGGCTCTCTATTTATAGAGGAAATTCTCTACTGTTCCCCGGATCCCTCCCACAAGGGATCCGGCTAGCACAAAGCCAGGGATCCGTGGAACGCTCCTCTTTGCCCATGGGTATTTTTGGTTATGGGTCATGGGTCATGGGTTATGGGTTGATCCATGGTTTTCTTTCTAGATACAATGTATCTTAAGGATACAATGAACTTGGTTAAGTGGTATATATGAAACCATGGGTTATGGGTCAATACCATTTGCTAGTTTTTACCCATTTAGTATATACTTGTTTTTACCCATTTTAGTATATACTTGTTTTTACCCATTTTAGTATACTTAGTTTAAGTATATGCTAACCCAATATGTAAACACTAGTTGTTGTAAATATGTATTAAAATCATAAAATCACTTATACTTGTTTTAGTGTTTTATGTGAAAGCGTAAGTGTGTTAGGAAACTATTGACTCAAACTATTTACGTATTCTATTTGTTTCGTTAAAATGATTTTACGTTTGTTATCGACAAAACATTAGAAGATCGTAAAATATAAATAAACGTTTTTACGGCTTATTTGTATTAACAATCTCCCCCTTTTTGTTGATGACAAAACATAAAATTATTTTAAGAAAAAAACTAAAATTCGTAGCAAATTTGAGTTACTAGTTTTTACTTTCTTCTCCCCCTTTTTGTCGAAACAAAAAGTGTTAAAAGAAACTAACACAATTTTTATAAGAGAAAAAAAAATATATGTAAAAATGTAGAGATAGCAAGTGACGGAAATGGTACTCGTCTTAACTCCCCCTTGACGAGTCCATCCCTTTGAGAGGGCGTCAAGGACATGACGTAAAATAAACTAATTGTGTTTGCAACTATGTTTGCAAATGGTTCGTCAAAGTGACGAAAACGTGCTCCCCCTTGGATATTGCAAAGTTGCAATGGGGTGTCATGAAGTATAATCCAAAATCGGATTAAGTTGCAAATGTTTTTGCAATATCGTTTGACACAAAGCTCCCCCTAGCTTTATGGTGTCAAAATCTTCATATGTATTTTGAAAATCTACAAAGTAAAAGTTAGAAAACAAGAGTATAGTGCATAATTTCCTGCAAATAAACTCAAGTTAG
This sequence comes from Chrysanthemum seticuspe, assembly GCA_019973895.1. NCBI lineage: Eukaryota > Viridiplantae > Streptophyta > Magnoliopsida > Asterales > Asteraceae > Chrysanthemum > Chrysanthemum seticuspe. Next base: position 52,642,175 of record BPTQ01000009.1, on the reverse strand, counting down.
TAGAAGTTTGTGCTTCTGATTTACGGATCACACGGTTCCTTTCTTGGAGGGATCCGGCTAGGCATTTTGGAGGGATCCGGCTATCTGGTGACAGTTTCTTCAGCAGTGAAGATGTGTCAAACAATGCTAATGAGGAGATAATATATGTGTGCAATAAAAAGCACAACGCACAAAATAATCATAGCATATAAATGTTCATTCAATAAAACAAGAGATAACCAAACAAATCTCTAAAACTAAGAGAATGAACTAGGACATACAAGTACCACTAAATACTAACTAGTTACTAGACTTAAAACGCTACAATGTGCTTGAGTCTAGGGATGAGTGGACTTGTTGATTTGATCCAACTTTGCAAGAAGATGATTAAACATGAAATGTATCTCATTTCGTGCTTCTTGAACAAGTCCTTGAGTGTTTAGACAATTTGGACAATTATTGTCTTGGTTTGGACCCGGAGGGAAATGGATATTTTGAGGAGGCTCTATGTGTGATTGTGGGTCTTCATTTTGAGAAGTAGGAAGAGGTTCTAAGAATGAGGGTGGTGATGGAACTTCTTCCATATGATCAAGGTTGTTCCTTGTCTCCCACGATGGGCTAGTTAGTGTTGTTGGTGGTTCCCTATGCAATGAAAAGGTTGGTGAATGGGAGGTTCTTGGTGGTGAATGATCCAATGAGTAGATGTTTGGGTGAGGGAGAGGCTCATTCAAGGAGTGTAGTCCATGCTTAATGAATGAGGGTTGTGATGGCTTGCTAGAACTAGTCAAGTTTGGTTTTGAACTAGATGATCTTTTTTTTAGTCCGAAAGGTTTGATGCTAATCCTTGCGGTTCTCTTAGCCTTTGTTGGATGAGTTTGATGAGATGGGGTTCTAGTATCATTATCTCTAATGAGGGATGTTTCGGTGGAAGAGATTTCATGGATCATTTGACTCTTTCTTTTGGATGATCCTAAGGTTGAGGAGTTATTGCTAAGAGCCTTAGTCATGGTGATGATGCTGCTAATGTGAGCTTCTATTTGCTGATTTTTGAAAGGTAAGTGAGGATGGTGCCTTAAGCCTAAGGTTGTTTGGTTTATAAAGGATAATTTGAATTAGGAAATTAAATTCTTGTCCACTTAGAAGACTAAGCATGCTCTTAAGGTTTTGATCAGCTCTAGGAGAATAATAAATGAATGCTAAAAGTGGTTAGAGAACCAAAAGGTGACTTAAATTTGAATATGGAAGCTGATTGAGGCTTTCTGCAGCTACGGATCCCGCGGATCCCTCTCAGCAGGGATCCGCCTGGTTAAAGACCAGGGATCCGGCTATCAGACAGGTTTTAGGTGAAATGCTTATGCTTTTTTAAGGTTTATTATCAATGGATTTCGAGGTTTTGACTTAATTTTGAAGTCTTTAGCTGTTGGATATCTCAAATCCTCAACCATAACAAGTGATGGTGCTTAATGATGGTTTTGGGCAAGAAAATTGACTTTGGGTAGTCTAACTATATGTTTGACAAGGATACAATTTAATTTGATATGGAGAAATGGTGATAACAAGTCCTAGAAGTCAGATGATGTCCTAAGAGGAATTTACTAAAATCTTTAAAAATAAAAAGAAATGAAAAACTAATTTTTGAGCCTAATTTTGAGTCAAAGATGATTGAGATCAATTTGCTAAAATTGAAGGATAGACCAAACTAAGTGCTATCAGACGTGATAGATAATGTGTGAGTGTTGGAGCGGAATTATGGTGAGTTTTGACTAGTTGATAAATCAAAAATATTTCGAAAATATATCCTAGATAAACCATGGATGAGAGTGAGGTTTTCAACTATTTGAGGAAGACTTAGATGGCTCTAGTATCTTATGTTTGACTCGTGTGAGGTGATCTAGTAGACTATTTTGATGTAGGCAAATCTGTATTGCTTATCAGATGCCACGGATCCTGTGGTTCCATTCTGGGAGTGATCCGGCCAGTTCAAATGCTGGGATCCGCCAACTGCAGATCAGAGATCTTTCAGGAAATGTGCAACTTTGCACTTTATAGTAGATGATTTTCCTAGTTGTTTCTATAGGGACTAAATGCAAGAACACAACTAATATAATGTATATCAAAGTAGGAAGAGCTAAAATTCCTAGAATGAGTGACGACGACCATTCAAGGGGTTGTAAAATCTCATTTTCCAAATACCTAAGTTAGGATTGTTTAGTGCCAAGATATGGCGATACCTACATACTACGAGCATAGTTTAAAGTGTTACAAACCATTGTTTGAAATTGTTCATCATACATTTGGGTCCTAAGACCTTACCTCTCTTCTCCTCTCCATCTCATCTTCACCCATCCTCCACTCTACCTCTTTTTCTTCAAGAAGTTGGCAAAGCACTTGAAGATTCCCTTGGTTTGTTGCCATTCGGGTGATGCACCAGGAACATCCGGCAATTGGTTGATATACTCCAAGGGGCCGAGTTCGGTATTTCCGAGTGGGTTGCTACTTCCTTCACCTTCTCTTGGTCTCTCCCTTTCTTCCGAGGAATCCGTGGTGGGTGAGGCCTCTTGCCATCTACCATAAACCTCGTGGTTCTTCCCTCAGTCAATGGTACCATAACCTTGTTGCAAAATCTATGGTCATGTGTTTGTGGAGAAGGGTCTAATGCAAAGATGAATTTAGCAAGACGAGTTAGGAGCATTGCATACGGGGAGCACCATCTTGTCCATGCTTCTTACACTTGCCATTCTTTTGACCATGTAGTAGGTAATGTTGAAGCAAGTCTCGGTCACTAGACAATAGATCATGAAGCTTAAACATGCGTTGGGGTGATCTTTGTTTGCTAATAGACACACCACATTCTCCCTTATCACATCTTCCCATTTTCTATACAACCCGTACATCTCCAAGAGCTCCATTTGAAAAGGATCCCTATAGATCACTTTCGACTTCCTAGTAACCCTTGATGGGGATGCTCTTGGCATAAACACGGTGTCCCTTACCGTGGTTGCTTCCGGGATTGTTGCGTGATAAATGTCGTGATGATCAACCTTAGAGTGTAGCTCCTCCAACGACCACTCATTAGAATACATGCAAACACCATCATATGGAACCCCTATTATTCTTCCAAACTCCTCAAGTGAAAGAGTGTACTCATGTCCATTTATGGTGAATTCAATTGAGATGTACCCATCATCATTTCTAATTATACCCATAGTCTTGTAGAACTCAAGCACAAAGACCGGGCAAATTTGCTCGTTTATATCCAATAAACAATCAAACCCAATAGTTCCAAATACTTCCCTTATGTCGGTATTTGCAAGAAATGATGGATCAACAAATCTACCTTCATGAAAGAGTCTTCTTTCAAGCAACTTAAAGGCTTTCCTATCGTCCGGACTTAATCCATTTTTCCTATGGTACATGGGTATGTAGTGAGTGGTGTCTTGGTAATCTTGTTGCTTGGCATGATGTTCCTAAACAATACAACCACAATGTGGTGTTAATTGTGAATAGTAACCTAGAGGGTTTGATCACAATTTTGCTCTCATCATCTTTGTTGAGTTCAAGAAATGTGTTTAATTTGTATTAACAATGTTAATTCTTTGATTTAGATTATCTTAGAAAACAATGTGGTGACAAATTATGATAAACCCATTTGAACCCAACTATTAAAGATGAAGAAATTGTAATCTTAGAAATCAAGGAATTAAATTAACAATGTAGTGAAGATTGTACTTACACAAGTGATTGTTAAACTTGAGAGGAATGATCACATTGCTCCTATGAACAGTACCTGAGTTTTTGTTCGTGAGTCTTTGAGGTGAGTATAATTGTGGAACATCCACAGTGATCATTCTTTAGCTTATACTGTCTTCTGTTGCACGGATCCCGCGGATCCCTCTCATTTGGGATCTGGCTAGTATAAACGGGGGGATCCGGCATGACAACAAAAGTCAGCTCAAACATTCCTTGATAACTTTGGTTTGGGAGTTCTAAAACGCCTATTGTTTTGATGTAAAGGCTCTAAAACTTGTGGTTTGAGGTTTTGAAGATTTAATACTATTCCTATTTAGACGAGGTTCCCTTTTTAAGAATTAGTCATAATTCTTGGGAAGCTTTTCAAACATTATAATAAAATCCCATTTTATCATAATATAAAAAATTTCACATGGATATTTATTGACATAGATGAAGTGTCAATAAATCCTTTGTGATGAATAATGATTGAGGTTATCGAATAACCAAGATATCATTATTACTAGTTGGTAATGTAGTCAATACAAATTAGTCGGAGAATACTATTTTGATGATAACTATAGTATGGATAACTACTTGAACAATTACTAATAAATCATGCAACTAAGATTTTAATAAGAGTAAGTAATTAGTGATCATACCTTTGCTAAATATTCTTTTTAAGAAAAGAAGTATTTAGATGTTTTGTGATCTTCTTGGAATCTCCAGATTTATGTTGGGAGAATGACAACACTAAACATTCTTTTTGCGAAAAGAAATATTTAGATAGATTCTTCATGATCCTCTTGGTAACTCCAAATCCAAGTATGGATAATGCTTAACAAAAAAAAATTAGAGCATTCTATCATTGTCCAACAATAAACAATATAATGATTTTTAAAATATGACAAAAAGAATCCTTCTTTGTAGTTTTCAAACATACATGGATCGTATCAAGTTTTTAAAGTACAACATACTCTAAGAAACTTGGTAACGAAGCTCTGATGCCAATTGTGGAAAACTAGAAGGGGGGGTTGAATAGTTTTACCAATTTAAAACTTCCTTTTAAATATTTAGATCGACTTATGTCAATCTATTTCGTTGTTTATGTTGGACGTTGATAGATAGATATATAAACGTGTTATGAAAGATAAAGAGTAAGAGGCACATCACTACGACACAAGTATTTATAGTGGTTCGGCTACAAGGACACCTTCCTTGCCCTACTCCACTCCCCGAGTCACCTACTCGAGAGTTCATAAGCACTACACCAACTCCTTATGGCGGAGAAACCTTCGCAACGTCGCTTAACCTTTTTCCGGTACAAAGCTAAATACCGAGTTCCTTCACACCAAGGCGAACCACACCTAACACAACGTCGCCTACCCTTTATACGGTGCTAGGCTAACCACCGAGTTCTTTCAAACCAAGGAGAACTAATCCTATCACAACGTCACCTACCCTTTATTAGGTACTAGGCTAAGCACCTAGTTCCATTACTATGGAGGAACTACTACCCTTCACAACACAACACCTAATATCAAGGAGATCCACTCCTTGTTTACAACACCATCAAGGATATCACCATCCTTGGAAATAAACAAATACTTATATGTATAACGATGCACCTCATCGATTATACGACCTAAGCATTCTTCCCAAATGCTACTTGATTTGATTCTTCGGCATCCTTCACTAATGCCTTTGACACAACGCTTGGCACCCTTCACTAATGCCTTCGTCTGACACCTTTAGCATTCTTCACTAATGCTTTGACACGGACGATAAGCACCTTACACTAATGCTTTCATCTTGACACTTTCGGCATTCTTCACTAATGCCTTCAACCCAACATCTATGGAGAAAGAAAGAACTATCAACAAGAGAACCTTAGTTGTCTTGATGATGACGAAGCATGGAAACTCATGGACTTGAGCTTGCTCATCTTCAAGAAGTGGTGATCTCGCCTTTAAGAGGAACCTAGAAGATCACACGAAACAAAAGACAAACTACATAGATCACTTGGATCTGAGGTTAGAGGGTTATAATACTTGGGGAAGTATGTGTGTAAAGTGGTGAGTAGAAAGGAATAAATGGCTCTCTATTTATAGAGGAAATTCTCTAATGTTCCCCGGATCCCTCCCACAAGGGATCCGGCTAGCACAAAGCCAGGGATCCGTGGAACGCTCCTCTTTGCCCATGGGTATTTTTGGTTATGGGTTATGGGTCATGGGTCATGGGTTATGTGTTGATCCATGGTTTTCTTTCTAGATACAATGTATCTTAAGGATACAATGAACTTGGTTAAGTGGTATATATGAAACCATGGGTTATGGGTCAATACCATTTGCTAGTTTTTACCCATTTAGTATATACTTGTTTTTACCCATTTTGGTATACTTAGTTTAAGTATATGCTAACCCAATATGTAAACACTAGTTGTTGTACATATGTATTAAAATCATAAAATCACTTATACTTGTTTTAGTGTTTTATGTGAAAGCGTAAGTGTGTTAGGAAACTATTGACTCAAACTATTTACGTATTCTATTTGTTTCGTTAAAATGATTTTACGTTTGTTATCGACAAAACATTAGAAGATCGTAAAATATAAATAAACGTTTTTACGGCTTATTTGTCACATCCAAATACACACCCCGATGTATCACACTACCTGATGTATCCAGAGACACACTCCGATTCTCAGTGCTGGTATCAGCTGAGTCTTTCTCAGCTTGTCGCAAAGTGCAGACCCCACTGAGTTACCACCCTCTTCATTTTTTCTCACAACTTCGACCTATTCAGGATTAGCCTGAAAGGATAACATCTCCTTCACACTCTTTTCAGGTTCATTATGAAAACCACAAATACTCCCTGATTCCTTTCATAAGCGGTGAGCAGTGATCCAAGTACAACTTTGATGCACACCCTGATTATTCAAGGACTTTGATAAGTATCACCACTCATTTTCCATCTGCACATCACTACTCCCTGTATATCACATTCGTGTTCTTCTAGGAACACTGACATACGCCATCAGCCTCTTTACACAGCAATTTCCCCACCATGCTTCCACAATGACGTTCTGATAGACGCGTGATCATGCTCAGGCTTGGACTGAAATAACTACAACACAAACATCTATACACCGCGTGATTTTTTTTATCGCTTATCAGGCTCCTAATCAGGCTTAGCTTGAAAACCTAATTAACTCACCCGACAATCTATTCTTCATATATCACACTTTTACCACTTCAGTTCTTTAACAATTTCAGGTTTAACCTTGAAGATTCATTTTCTTTTCACTCTCCACCTGATCACTCCCTGAGTCAATTATTAACTAATCCTAATCATCAACCAACCCGTAATCTGTCCATATCCACTTGATAACTATACTCCCTAAGCACAAACTCATATCAAACCCTTTTTACCATCTCAACCACATACCTTTCTTACCCCAAATTACCTTCTACCAAATTTGACCCGACTCGAAATCTGTTTCGTTTTCTGAACTGGGTTTTTATAGGGTTTTGATTAGAGTAGATGTTGGTGATCCGTGAGTGAGAATCCTTGTTTAGAGCAAGGATATGAGATTTTTGGTGTGAGGTTTAGTTTAGATTTTGGATTTGAGATGGGATGTGGATCAGATCTATATTTGAGTGTAATGTAGATCGATGTTTGGTGATTTTTATAGACTAGATTTTTTCGGAGTGAGTGTTTAGATGGATTTTGGATCTTTGATGATTTTAGATTATAGGTCGAGAGTTGTATATCTGGGATGAGGAATTTTTGTGTGTGAGATTTGTTTGGATGGTGGTTTTTTTTTATCGGTGTGATTTTGTGTGAGTAGTTGTGAGGGTTGAGAGTGGTTAGTGATTTTGATAAGGATAAGGTTTTTGTTTGGTGGGTAAAGTATTGACTAATTATTTCAATCAGTGGCATTTTTTGGGTATGTTTTTGTCAAATAGTCAATATCAGTGAGTCTCTCCCCCTCAAAAATTGCTATTACAGTAGCATTTTTTGAAGGTAGACATTTGATTTTTTTTACTATTAGGAATGTTATCAGCAGCCATGAACGGATCTGGATTAGAGAAAAATCCTCCCGCTCTGATACCACTTGTTGGTCCAAAGAATTGAGTAAATCTTGATAAAATAAATAACAACTTCATTAATAAAGATGAACAATTGTTACAAGATTTCTCAATACCAACTAGACTACATGATAACATTCTCAACTTTTTATGGGGATAATTTCGGTATATTATCCAATTGAATGACAAATAAACTCTCATTGATCCAAGCTATGCTTGTGTTTCAATGAGAGGATGATCCTATCACTAATACTAAGTATTGTGTTTGTTCAGGATGCATACCTATCTCTATTACAATACAGACATATATATAGGAACTAATAATACAAAGACATGTGATGATGGTGACATGTAGTCCCTCATGTGGTCCATCTTCATCTTCCTCTTTTGGAAAAGCACCAACCATCCTTTTGAATGTGTCATCACAATATTCCCACTCTTATTGTAAAGTCTTGTACTTTGTCTTGACTTCTTCTTTTTGAAGTTCCCACCTATATTTTTCAGTCCGTATGTAGAGATAGTGTCTTCAGGATCACTGAGACATTTGCCAAATCTCAGTGTCACTGGTGTTGTTTGTAGCTCATATATTTTACTCACTGACACCGTATCAGTAAGTAAAGATCAATAAACAACACTCACTGATTTCTTTATCAGTGAGTCAATCACTATTTATTTAGTGAGTTAGGCTATTTTATTTTCAAATCTTGTTCAGGGTGACCGGGTCAATTTTTGGACCCAACAATAAGCATATAACTTTAGTCATTTTTCATAGCATAAATCACTAGTTTCATTTGTATATTTATACAAGACAACATATAAGTTAAATTTGTTTTTTTAATGTTTTATGCATCATGTGATCAAAATAATTAGACATATATAGCATAGATTAAACATGTAAATGGTATTGATCAAGAAGACGAGCTAGGTTTTCTTACAACTGTTGGCTTTTAAAAGAAAGGAATAACAAATAAGGGCTAGAACTAGGACTTTGAATAATCTCCCACACCTTAGCAACCTTCTACACTTTTTGTATTCTTGAAGGGCTTGTGATGAGACCTTAGGTGACTTGAGTAGATTTAAACTCAAGTGGAACACATAAACTTGCAAAGTATTTGATGTAGTTACTTTGGCCTTCAATTTCTCTTGCAATACTTGAAGTAAAACTTGAATGAGAAGTGTGTTTTTGTGTTTTATATGGGACGACAAACAACAAGGATCAAGAGGCTCTAATAGCCTCTTGAGGAGGTGCAAACATGCATGACTCACAATACTTATTAGTTAGGTATTGTGTATGTGTTTCAATAAGATTGAACACAAAACAACCATGTACCCTTGTGACTCATAATGGTGTAAGAGGTAGCAAATTTGGTTACTTCTACTTAGGTAAAGAATGTGTTTAGGGTATTAAATGTGTAACTTGGTGACTAAAGGTGTGTTGCTCACTGGTTAGTTATGTTGTGACTCGTCACCAAGACTTATTAGTATTGGTGATCTTCTCATTTAAACGCCCAAGAGGAGAGGGGGAGGGAATGATGATGTGGAAACAAGAAAACACAATTTGTTTTCTTAGCTAGTGTTTTGAGTGCAGTTTTGATCCCGAGGATTATTGTCGTTAAATAATTAAATTATGAAATTGAAAACCGGACGAGGTAAAAATGTAGAATTCCTGAAAGTGTTGAAACTTGTCAATATACTATAACTTAGTATATTAAATGATAGATACGTTTATTTAAACTCGTAGATGTTGCTAAAACCTAGAATTATAGGTTCGGGATTACGTGAAATGTAAATTGTACAATGTTTCCATAGAAATGGAAAAATAAAAAAAATGTAGCCCATGAAGTATTTTAAAAAAATCAATTAAATGACATAATATGACGTCATAAAATGAGAGAGATTACAATATTTTCCTCGTATCTTTCTTGAACTTGTTATTTGACTTCTTGAATATTGACTTTTATGTTACTCTTTGTCTTGAACTTTTTTGATTTGAGCTTGTTGAGGATAAAACGTATTAGTATGAGTATGTGGAGCTGAAGATGTTGATGTATATGGTGGTGGTGCATCCGAAGCGGCTTTCATCATTGCTACCTGCACATTTAAGGTGGATAATAATGATGTTAGACTAATCAATCCTCGCGGACTTTTTCTTATAAATTTGTTTCACTACAATTGTTTTACTGACAAATGTCTTAATTCCATTCACCTTAGACGAGTATAATTAACCTCCTAATTCAGTTAAGGAATGATATCAATACATTAGATAAATCCAAGTATAGACCTACGTCATTAGGATTCGATTCTCATAAAAAAGATTCTCTTTAGTAGGTTTCCAGCTCGAAGTGTCGGGTGATCCTATTAAAGAATTTCCCCACATGTCGTTACCAGTACTGGATGCCCTCATGAAAGCTAACCGAGGGCGTGAAGGTAATCGGGGGAGTGACTTCATAGCACAAAGTCGCTAGGTATAAAGAACGACCTCTACATGAGTCGTTTGAAAATTTTACATTCAATTATGTAGAAATTTTTTAACAAGTACAAGTGTACACATCACAAATGATAAGTGTTTTAAGCTCACATCGAAGGTCAAGACAATGCTAAAAATATCCATGATGGTATGACTGAAGGTTGTGACTCTATGAATGATGCTCCAATGCATCGCAAGCTAGTGAAACCAAACACATGAGAAATACATGCTAAAGATGTCAACGTAATGTTGGTGAGTTCATAAGTTTATGTAAAAGTAATGTGGACCACAAGATTTCAACAACAATTATATTAAGTACGAGTTCATGAAAAGTAATATTTTTGCACTAAGCTCATGACACCAAAGCCTTCATAGTTAGTTTGTTTATTTGCCCCAACGAGGTGCCTTGCCAAGCGCATGTACGATATCAAATGATATGCGTCCTTTGACCAACTAGAGTGACCAACCCGGACAGGGGAGTTTACCCTAATAGATCTATTCACAACAATCGCGCTTACAATGTAATTAACGGTTCATCGGGACTTTAATGGCAAATGTGGTAACTTAGGAAATTCTTAAATGCTTTATGTACTTGTGTCCATACGTAAAAGCAAAGCAATGTATTCACACCCCAAATTATTTTAAAACAAATAGTGAAACGAGTAAAAGTGAGGCTATGAAACTCACCTCAAGTGATCAAGGTATTCAGAATAGTAAATCGTAGAATAACAATCAGGAATCCTAAACGTGACCTAGAATAATAAGTCTTTTTATGGAAAATGCAACATGTACTAAATGCGTCTGAGTTTTATGAAGTTTTATCACCCTTATACTTGTAGTGAGGTTTTACGACTCAAAACGTAGTAAAACGTAAGTTTCATCTTTTAATATTAAGTTTTCAAAAGTGTTCAAAAACGAGTTTGCTCAAGTTTAGAGGTTCATAACTCCTTAGTGTCTTATTGGTTTGGGTCATTCTGAACTTCAATGTCAAGTATGCCGCGAGGGCTGTCAACTACCGCTCTTAATGAATCTAAGTCTAAGGTCTTCATAAACATGCCTTAAAGTGGTCACTCGCGTTTTTGTGTTTAACACTTTAAAAACCCTTATAACAAGTTTTAAAACTTTTAAGTTTATCTCGACTTCATTTAAGCGTATATAATTCGTTTTAAGCCCTATTTGCATGAATTGGAACATTTTTTTTATAGTCCCCTAAAAGGTAAACTACTTTTGAAAATGATTTATTGAAGGAGTATGTTTTTGAAGCTCGAGTTGTGCACTAATGTGTACACAAGTGATACATGAAGTACGAGTTATGAACTGATTTGTCCATAAGTCATAGAAATTTTGAGGAACGACATGTTTTGATTTTTTTTTGAGTTTTAGTTAACTCTCGCTCAAGCATATTTACATTTCCGTATCATTATTGAATGACATTTCTAGAAACGTAAATAATATCCATTATATGAGAGGCATGTCATTGAAGAATATTTATGGTATTTTTGTTTTTATATTGTTTTTGTATTTTTGAAATTTTATACTTTTATATTTTGTTTTTTGAAAAGTATTTATAGCGAAGCTTTTGAATAGATTTAAGAAGATTCGACAAAATGTTATAACGCTTTGGGAGTTAGGCTTCGTATTCCAATTTGGTTGACTAGATACTCAAACATTTCTTTTGCAAGGGCTTTCGTAAACAAGTCAGCCAATTGATAATTAGTCTTGACGAAGTAAAGCTCAACGATACCTTTTTCCATGTGCTCCTTGATAAAATGGTATCAGATAGCTATGTGTTTGGTGCGGGAATGCTGAACCGGATTGCAAGAGATGGCTATGGAACTTTTTGAATCATATTATATTGGTATTTGATTGAAGATGAAGCCATAATCTGTGAGTTATGTGTGCATCCAAAGGACTTGCGCGTAGGGGTGTCAAAAAATCAAACCCGAACCCGATTAAGCTTGTTCGGGTCGGGTTACTTGGGTCAATAGTTGTATTCGGGTTATTCGGGTCAACCTGAGTAACCCTAATACCAAATAGGGTCGGGTATCGGGTTGAAAGTTTTTGGCTAACTTGGGTTCGGGTCGACCCGATTGACCCGAATAAGTTCTTTTTTTCTTTAATTAACTTTTTAATAAATTTTTTATAAATTATCTATTAAAATGAGTTATAATATGCAATTTTATTACATTTTACTCGTATTTGGGTTGACAATGTACCCGACCCGAATTGACCCGAACTCAAATAGGGTCGGGTTCGCGGATGTTAATTTAGCATTGACTCGACCCGAATTGACCTGAACCCGACCAACCGACCCGATTAACACCCCTAGCGCGCAACACGCAGATAGTGACACATACCCTGCTTCGACGATTGACGTTGCTATGCAGTCCTGCTTTTTGATGACCAACTGACTAGCTAGTGTCATCCGTGTAAATCAAGTTTTCTTAAACCCTTTTCATTTTTTCTAACTGTGTTACACCATTTGTTTTGTAGCTTAGATCCATCAATATATACTCTATAATTTAGAGGTTTAAGCAATTTTTGAAACCCGGCCGGGTCGACCGGTTTCGGCCCAAAAAGCAGAAACATGGTTGGTTTGTATGCTGTTTTTTACAGCAAAATTAGTGTTAATAAGGCAGCAGAGGAATGGGTGTTTGGACATGTGTAAGCTGTTAATGTTTTTTTTTTTTTTTAATATGTTTAAGCAATCATAGCTCAAGAATCAAAACATAAGTTTGAAGAAAAATGAAGCTTAAATAAACCCTCTTAGCTTATTTTAAGGTTGATGAGCTTATTTTCAAGCTTCTAAATTCATAATAAGCTCATAAGCCCAAAATAAGCTTAAACAAACCCCCCTTTCGCTTATTTATGGGTTTATGAGCTTATTTTCTAGTAAGTTACAAAAATAAGTCTGAAAAATTGGGTTAATGGAAAGTCAAATAAGCTTACCCAAACGTTCCATATAACTCGTGTTTGTTTAGGGGATTCGTGTTTGTTTAGCTTATTTTTGGGCTTATGGATTTGTTTTACCTGGCTTATATTTCATAAGCCCAGTTTTTGTGCTTTATTTTTTGGCTTATAAATCAAAAAATAAGTTTGAAGAAAAATGGGTTTTTAAACTATAAGCCGAGTCAAATAAGCTCATAAGTTCAAAATTAAGCTTAAACAACAAACCCTCTTAGCTTATTTCTGGGTTAATGAGCTTTTTTCAAGCTTCTAAAGTCATAATAAGCTCATAAGCCCAAAATAAGCTTAAACAAACCCCCAGCTTATTTCCGGGTTTATGAGCTTATTAGAAGAATACAAAACTTGCTAAATTGGGCTTATGAAAACTTTGATAAGCTCACAGGTTATATATCCAATGTTTATATGTGTAATAGGCTTTGATACATTAGACAAAACAGTGTATGTGATTGTTTATTCAAATTGATTATCGCAATAATTTTTTGTGATTACAATTTACAATAAGCTGTTTTTTTTACTAATACTAAAGTTTTTCATCATTTGATATATAGAAGTCACTGGATAAAAATATTTCCCCGAAAAGGCCTTAACTTGCAAAATTGATTTAAAGTCTTAAGACGTTAATTTACACATTGGCCTATCATACACTACCTCTTAAATCACCCTAACATTCTGTAACTCCTTCATTCATTTGTAGTTTTGCATTCCTCTTTCTCAAGAGTCTCGAGGTATGTCTAACTGCAACTCTGAAAGTCCAATTCTATTCAATTTCATTTATCTTTTATAGAAAATATATAAATTCCATGGATTTAGATATATCATGACATTTTATTTTTGTCTTGCAAATGATGTGTTGCATACTGTAAGTCCAACTTTGGTCATTCTATTAAGTTAATAGATGCTCTTCAAATTAATATATATCTTTTTGGTTTTGCATTCTACATTGCAGCCTTGTGGAGAATGGCATCCCGAAGTTTTAAGATGATAATTCAAGGCCTAAATTTTGATAGAATCAGCGGTCTTCCTCAAGACATAACTGGAAATATCTTAACTCGTATGCCAATTCGAGATGCTATTAGAACCGGCATTTTGTCAAGGAAATGGAGGTCCCGCTGGAAGAGCATGACTAAACTTGTTTTTAATGAGAAAATGGTTAATGTTCCATCTAACTGCCAACAATTGAAGAAATATAAGCTTATGAGTGCCATTTTAAATGTTTTGTTATTGCACACGGGTTCAATAGTTGACATCAGAATTGAAGTTGGTGAGCTTGACGTGGATTCAGAGTTTGACCAGATAATATGTTATCTTTCAAGAAACAACAGTTTGCAAAAATTTTGTTTTCTGGGAACACTCAAACACTGCTACAAGCTACCTTCTTCCTTCTATTCATTGCAAGGATTAGAATCTATAGGGCTCGTTAATTGTCTTTTCAAACCTCCTACAATATTTGATGGGTTTAGTAAGTTACACAGAGTGGCTTTTAGAAATGTTGATGTTACTTCCAAAACACTTCAACTTTTCCTCTCCAATTGCCCACTACTCAGGAATCTCGCTTTGGTAAGGTTCATTTAACCACTTATGAAGCCTTTTTAGTTGAATGGTTTTTAAGTAAAGTATGTAAATGCAGATGGGTGATTCTCGAGACTTTACTAGAGGAAACAAACTCACATTTGTTGAGTTATTACAATGTGTGCCTTTGATTGAGATTCTGGAGATCAGAGGTGCTTATATGGAGGTAATATTTAAGCCAAAGATTATATCTCATGTAACATGTAAGGATCATATGGTATATGCTGATCTTGGTTTTGAATTCTTTTAAAGTACTTGTCTGCAGGTGGTATGCCACATAAGCTTCCAACTTCATTAGTTCAACTCAAATATCTTAATTTAGGAGTGTGCTTTGACGTAGCTGATGAACTTTCCTCTGCCCTTTGTTTGATAAGAAGCTCCCCAAATTTAGAGGAACTTGATCTTATGGTAAATGAGATGATATAGGCATAGTAATTATTACTTTGTAATTAACTAACACTATTACATTTTCTATAATCAGGGGTATGTCAAGCCGGATACTGCACAAATTTCCAAAAACTTTCCTGATATTCAAGACTACTCCGGCTTCACATTGGACCATCTCGACTTCTTTTTGATGGAGAATTTCGCTAACAAAGATCGTGAGGTGGAATTTTTGAAACTCATCATGGCTAAGTCACCAATGCTAAAGAAAGCACAAATAAAGCTCGATAAAAGTGTTTCTATTGACGAAGAAAACAAGATGCTTAGAAATTTGTTACAACTGCCATTTCCCCGTGCATCACCTTCAGCGAAACTCATTATTGAACGCCTGAAACCTTCCTCACGATAGCTTTTCTCTTTGGCAATTCTAATTGGTTGTCTTGATGGTTAGATGCGCTTTTCTCTTTGGCTATTCTAATTTGATACTACTGCTTTCTGTGTACTATTTAGAATGTGGTTAGATGTGCCTTTCTGGGTGGATTATGAAACGCTACTTTCTATATTGTAACAACTAACAAGTCCAAAGTCTGCTTTTGAAGTAAATCATCCTGCACCCAGTTTAGTCTATTAATTTTATCTACTTGTATGGATTGCTTAATCTTGTATTGGGTAAATTAAGGACCTCTTTTGATTATTCATTCCCTTGTTGCCCCGTGTTAGTTATGATATTTGTTGATGCTATTTATCGTTCTGGTAAAGATTGAGAGTTCTTAAAGCACAATGTTTCTAAGGACTAATTAGCTATAACCCATTTGATCCTACTTCCTAGATCTATATCAGATTATCAGGAGACAAGGCAAACTTCTGTATATCCTTGATCATTTCTTCGCTTGCATATCCCGTTACAGGGGTTTGGAATTGACTTTATAGACCATCTGGTACATTTTAGGATATATCAAGCCTAAGAATGCAAGTTGCTATTTATGATATATCAAGCCTTTATAACCTTTGGTGCATATAGTTGATTGAAGACATTTTAGGACTTAGTTTGGAGGATAACATTTGGTGCATATATATTTGTTTTTTCAACAAAATTAACATATCCTTTAAGAATACTTATTTGTCTGGTAGCTTTTGCTCCTACTACTGTACTGTTTAATATTTAATTAGTAATTTAGTATTGTGCTGTTAACCTAACTTATATTATAATCACACTCCTATATGTTAATATATATGAAAAGATACTATGAAGGTATTTATTATTAAGCCGCTAAAGTCCAACCGTCTTGAAATGGTATAATTGCTTGGTAACACAAACAGGATCTTCATTTGTTTCCTTTATATATATTAAAAAAAAAGGTAAGGTAACGCCCAATGCCGTCTTTCACGGGTTATGGGTCCCAATACCGTCTTTTACGGTGTATGGGGAGGTTAAGACGTAGACAGCCATACCCCTACCTAAAGTAGAGAGGCTGCTTCCGGTCACTTGTTTCCTTTATAAACTATAGAAAACATTCAAAAGCCAAAACACGTCTTACAGTTTTCTCCAACACTTTGATATGGCTTTGTATTCTTCTCATGTTTCCATTAGGGACAACTCATTCTATCTCAAAAACATATTCACCAGACTCCCCCAAAATGCTATCAAATATATACACCTTCCAATGAGAATTCATGCCACATATGTCACACCTTCCTCTTCCCCTTCTTCACTCCAACAATTGTTAATACCCGAGAGCAATTTCGTGCAATTCCCAATCCATAAGAGGTTCGAATTTGATACTTATATGACCGAAAAGGCAAAACTTGTTAACAAAGCTTTGGAAGAAGCCGTACCATTGCAAGAACCATTAAAAATACACGAGGCCATGAGGTACTCGTTACTCGCTGGAGGAAAACGTGTGAGACCTGTCCTTTGTCTCGCCTCATGCGAGCTCGTTGGTGGAATGGAGTCAAGTGCCATGGCAATGGCTTCAGCTGTCGAAATGGTCCATACCATGTCACTCATACATGATGATCTCCCTTGCATGGACAATGATGATGTAAGAAGAGGAAAGCCCACAAACCATATAGTCTATGGTGAGGAAACCGCGGTCCTAGCAGGCGATGCCTTGCTTTCCCTAGCTTTCGAACATTTAGCCACACGAACCATAGGGGTCGGACCAGGAAGAGTGGTTCAAGCAATAAGCGAGCTAGGGTCCGCGGTAGGATCTTTAGGCCTTGTAGCTGGACAAATTGTTGACTTATGTAGCGAAGGTAAAAAAGATATTGATCTGACTAAACTCGAGTACATTCACATCCACAAAACCGCCAAGCTTCTAGAGGCCGCGGTCGTTGGTGGTGCGATCCTAGGTGGTGGGAACTCTAACGAGGTAGAACGAGTTAGAAAGTACGCAAGGTGCATAGGGTTGTTGTTTCAAGTGGTAGATGATATATTGGACATAACAAAGTCATCTAAAGAATTAGGAAAAACGGCTGGTAAAGATTTGCTGAGTGATAAAGCTACATATCCGAAATTAATGGGGCTCGAAAGAGCTAAAGAGTTTGCCGGAGAGTTGCTTGCAAAGGCAGTTGACGAGCTTGCTTACTTTGATGCTGGCAGGGCGGCACCTTTGTATCATTTGGCACACTATATTGCATACCGACAAAACTAAATGTTTAATTACTATGTTTGGGTTTGCTTGACTTCATGTACTTTTGTATTCCGTAATACGGGTTACTAGGATAAACATGTGTGTTCGGTAAAATCCAGACAGAAGGGTCAATATCTAAATGCATTACACAGTTAGATGATTATTTTCGTTTCTGGTTACCTGAGTTTTTGTGAACAAGTTGGAGGAGCTGGTTTCAATAAAGGGATTCAGCTGTAAACATATAACTACCCAGCCAACAACAAACAGTTGGATTCAAGTGGCAGTGTCGTCTCTAGTCTATTTTCGATCTTGGGCCTTGATGATTGCATATCAGGGCAGCAACTTCTCTTATTGTGGACGGCGTTGTGGGAGTGTGCAGTTGTCTTTTAGCAGGAGTTGCTGGTATAAATTATTCGTTCCTTTTAGATGAAATGGTGGATCAAGAGGAGTGGAGGTTTCTGGTGATAGACGTCTAAGAGGCGATATGTCCGTTTGTTTGTACCTTTTACCACATGTATGTTTGGTTTCATTTGTTTAAGAGACTCTGAACTCAATCCGATTTACACATCTGAAATTAAGAGGCTCTTTTTGAAAAACAAACACCACCTTAGTCTCTTGTTCGACAATGAAATTCTGATCGTAATGGAGACCAAACCCTTGGTCGGTCTACCCTGGAACGCGTCCCCCCACGTGAATCCACGTCGACCCGACCCGACCCGAAACAAAAAATCGTGAAAAACCTAAACCTAAACCGAAACCGAACCGAAGGGCTGTCGGGTCGGGTAAACCAATGAGTAATTTGCAGATAATTACGGTATTTCATGAAACGAGTCAAGCAATGAAAGGTCACTTTTGTAAAAATAAATAAATAAATAAATAAATAAAAAGCCAATAAAAGGTGTAGGTAATACCATTATTTATATCAAGAACAGTTTCCTCTAAATTTGGGGAGTTCCTGATCAAATGAAAGGTAGAAGAAATCTCATCTTGTACGTTAAAATACACATCTAAATAAAGATATTTGAGGTGGACTGCTGTAGTTGGAAACTTCAGTGGCATACCACCTGCAGACAAGTACTTTAACCGGATACAAAAACAAAGATTAGCAAACACAATACTGTCATATGAGATGAAATATTTGGTATAAATATTATCTCCATCCAAGACTCTTCATCGTGCTTTTCTAGTTCTAGATATTCCAATCCTTGTAGGGAATCGATCGTCAGCAATTTTTTGTGTATCTTGGTCGCTTTGGCGATCGAGATTATTTCTTTGTGAATTTTGTGTGCATTTAATATTTAAACATTTATTTCCTTGTGCTTTTTACTTTTAGCCGTTGCCAAGTAAAAAAAAAAAAATCAAAGTAGCCATTGGTTTTGTAACGGTTTGAAAAAAAAAAAAAAAAAAAAAAAAAAAAAAAAATCTTTTAAACTACCTTATCTATATCTATACTACTTTATAATACATTTAGGCCTTCTAAAATTAGAAGGCTTAAAAATTCAGACTTTTTTACTTGCTTATTATGGAAAGAATTTAAAAAAATAAGATAAGGAGCTTCAATCATTGAGTGACATGTGTCACTTCTCTAACTAAAAAATAACAAAAAGGGAAGAGCTCTAACAAACTAAAATAAAGAGCTCCAATAATAGGGTGACACATGTCACTTCCTAACTAATTAATCACCTTTATTTTTAAATTTAAATATCTTTTAATCCGTTTAATTTTTTTATGATCTAATTTCACCATATTTTTTAAAATTTTGTGCTCTTTAATTCAACATCCATTTTGATATATTTTTATGAGTTTTCTTTAGTAGTCGGGAAGAAGCGGAGTTGAAAAGAGAAAAACTTACTTGAATTAGACGTAAAAATGAAAAACATTTGTTCGCTACAAAATAGTCATCGGGTACCCGCCGCCGCATTGCGCGGGTACCCTTCTAGTAAATACACAACATATTAACACACTTCAATCCACAAATCTCATTTCACACATTCTCTATATTTTTTCACACTATGAATTCTTACGAGCTATTCGTTGCCGATTCGTCTTCGGATGATGAAAAAATGAAGTTAGTAGCGAGTTTATGATGTTTGCGGAAAAGTGTTGGGAGGCTTTTCAAGCGTCACAAACTAAAGTCTCACGAAACCAAATTAGTAGGGATCGTTTGGGTGTTTAAAACCGTTTAGTGGCTGCTTACTTCTGCGAGACCCCAAGATACGGCGATCAAGCAAGAAAAGATGTGGAACGTGCTTTTGGCGTACTAAAGAGAAAGTGGCTAATGATTAAACATCCGGCTAAAGAGTTTGACAAAGAGCGTCTATCACATATAATGTACACATGCATCATATTACATAATATGATAATTCAAGACGAAGAGCGGGCGATATCTCCCGTATTCTTTCCAGCGGAGCAGCATTGTTCTTATGATCCCATAAGAACGCATGTGGAATAGTTGGAAATTACCATGGAGATATGCAACAAAACAACTCATCTTAGCCTCAAAGCCGATTTGGCATCGTTATAATCAAAACTAGTTTAGTCGTTTTATTATCGTAATGTTTTAATGTTATTTGAATTTTATTGTAATGTTTTTATTTTATTTGAATTATTATGTAACGTTTTAATTATTAATGAAATTTGAGTTTGTGTTAAAAATGTTTTTTAAAAACAATAAAAATAAAAAATTGAACATGGTCGCCTTTATTGGGACAAAATCGCTGGAGACACGGAAAAAAGAGAAAGATTGAGATCCCTTAGAGCCTTAAGGATCAATTTTTTCACAGTGTTGTTCCTTAAAGATAGCGTATTATCTGGTCAAACTCCGAATCAATATCAACTAAATTATTGATGGATCTAAGCTACAAAACAAATGGTGTATATTTTTATAATCGTGACACAGTTAGAAAATATGAAAAGAATTTTTTGAAATTGAGATAATCTAACCTCTTTCTTATTGTTTAGTCGACTTTCGATGTAGGAATCTTTGACTGATTTTGAATATTTGTACACGGATATAAACGTGTGATTTACTACGTGTCTGATGGGTTGGCCTTAACCTTTTTTTCTTCCATGTTTTGTAATTTTCTCATAATTAATGGGTTAAGATCTTTTAAAAAGTGAAAAAAATTAAAAAGTATAAAAAGCATGAGAAAAGTTCAATATAGAACTTATATTTGTCATAGAACCAATCAATCAATCATAGCCACTCATTTCTTTTATTAAAATATATTCACCATTTTTTTAAAAATTAAATATCTCACAAACCGTTAATCGTTACGCCAAAAAAATCATACCATCTCGACGAGAATTAAATTATCTTTCTATAGATATGCATTGTTATATACTTTCGACGAACTTTTTTTTTTAAATTTCGTCCAGAAGAATCACATGTGATTTGTAAAAATCACATGTGATTTGTTAAAATCATATGTGATTTGATTTTTACGAATCACATGTGATTTTTAAAAATCACATGTGATTTTTACAAATCACATGTGATTTTTCTGGGAGATTTAAAAAAAAAAACTTCGTCGAAAGTATATAACAATGCATATCTATAGAAAGATAATTTAATTCTCGTCATGATGGTGTATTTTTTGTAGCTTGAAGATTTACCGTTTGCAAGATATGTTGTTTTAAAAAAAAGGTGAAAAATGATTTAGATAAAAAATGGATGGCTATGATTGGTCCATTGGTTCTATGACAAATATGAGTTTTATATGGATCTCAACTCTAAAAATCATATTATTGATTGATATGTGTCTCTCTCCAAATTCTTTTTTTTTTCTTATTAAATTCGGTTATTTTAAACGACAAACTTTTATGAAAAACCAATTTCATCATATTTTTTTAAATTTAATTCTCTTTAATTTGGTATGCATTATGATATATGAATACTAACCTTTTTTTATCAACTTTTTAAGTGAGTATTGATTTTCTTGAAATTTTCAGCTCTAATTTTGACTAGTTTAAAAGCCGGATTTTACAAATGAAATATACCGCTCCCACATGAATTTTCTATGACTTTCGAAGACAGTTCTACAGCAGTCACTCGTTTGTGCCGCTTTCCACATGAAATACCGCTCCAGTCACAGAAATGAAAGGAATGGTTCCACGAAGTTAGAACTTTGTATGGATCATGGGTGATCTTTGACTTAAATGACAGCAGCGCAAGATAATCAGTCTCATTACAGTCTCATTACCGCCATAGGAAGCAGAGACGGTGGCGAAAGTAAGAAATATAATAAAAGAGAATTGAAATATGAGAAGAAGATGAAAAGTAAATTATTGCTTGTGGTGACTTCATTTTTGGAAATCTACTTAAAATCATTATAGTAAGTATTGGCTTTTTAGGGTTGAGCAAAAATATGGGGAGAGTTATTTTACATACCAAATTTTTTTCATATACTAAAGGACTCATCTTCACAATCCATCTAAAAAGAAATCAATGGCTGAGATTAAAAACATTTTATTATTTCACATATTTTTTATAATTTAAATATCTCTTAAAACTTTAATCGTTAAGCGAAAAGATTTACACCGTCGCGACGAGCATTTAATTATTTTTTTTATAAATGGACACTTTGATATACTTTCGAAAAAAGAAAAAAAATCGTTTTTTTCACGTTTTTTCGTTTTTTTACGTTACTGAAATTTGCATGAAAAAATCATATATGATTAAACACTAATTTAAATATCACATGTGACATTAGTGTTAAATCATATATGATATGTAATATCACATGTGATATGATATGTATATCATATGTGATTTTACACTAATATCACATGTGATATTACATATCATATATGATTTAACACTAATATCACATGTGATATTCAAATTTGTTGAGGGTTATCTCCCAGAACAGGGTAATATAATCAGTAGCAATAGCAATACCACTAGATGGTTACCGGATATCACTTGGAATCATGTAATCACTTTCCAAAGTAAACTATTCGACCCTAATGCCTGGGTATCACGAATATCTACTTGGGATAAGACCGAATGTATGTTATTAAATTAGGCACAAATCAATAACCCTTTGCTTAGAAGTGTTTATCGTTTTCTGTATATCCATTCATGCATGATCAGATTTCCTATTTATAGGAAATTACTCTTAGCTAGTCAAATGGAATTATGAGAATTAATCGCCCAATTAATCACATCATAATTATCCCCCATTATAGCTGTTAGTGGTTACATGACCAATTAAACGTGGTCATTATGCAGTTGTAACTGCCACTTGAATATGTCAATGCCTGTTAAAAGTTTATTTCAGTACTAGCAGTACTTTCATAACACTAGCAGTGCTAACATAGTACTAGCAGTGGAAACACCGCCCATCAGTGGAAACACCGCCCATCAGTACTAACTTAGCACTAGCAGTGGAAACATTGTCTATCAGTGCTAACTAAGCACTAGCAGTGGAGACACTGCCTATCAGTGCTAACTAAGCACTAGCAGTGGAAACACTGCCTATCAGCACAAACCACTATTAGAGTCAGGGTGTTCAGGGACCATATGGGTGTACACTCCGTACCTCCTGACCCATTACTAGGTGTGAACTAATCCCACAAGTGCACTAAATTTTCCAACAATCCTCCCCAAATTTAGTTCACTTCCTTTGCATGAAAAACAAACATCAAACAAAACATGTGCATAAACGAAAATATCCTAAGGATTGAAATTCCATCTTAGTACATTACACGTTCAAATATTCGAGAATCAAGGTGTTCTAAGAATTGAACCCTTCAACCTATTTGAATACATGAAGATAAAATACACACAAGTTTTCAAACACTTAACAGCTCCTGACACTATACAAGCTATGTCTCCATATCCAAATTCATAAATGTTGTAAAAGCTAAACTCCAAAAGCTTCCTGAAGCGGCAAAACTTCAACATTCACATAGGTGGTTCCTCTTTATTCATGCTCCTGCCAAACACTTTTTCAAAGAAAATTAACCATTAAGAAGTAAAGACTTCATCCTCCTTTCAGCAGGTTCTGAGCACAACCTTGGGATGTAAATAAAACATGTGCTCCAGTCCACTGAATGTTCAGCTTTCCACATTGAACTCAGCTCCTAAGTTTCCTCAGGAGGGAGTTGGGTGTCTTAGCATTCAGTGACTAAGTTGGACTTAAACTCATCCCTTTAGCAGACTTTATAACCAAGTCTCTAGCCAGACCCTTCGTCAAGTGATCAGCTAAATTTTATTGAGATCTAACAAACTCTATAGATACCACCCCATTCATGATAAGCTCACGAATCATGATATGTCTGACACCTAAGTGTCTAGACTTACCATTGTACATCTGGCTATAAGCCTTAACCAATGTAGATGCACTATCACAACGGATAGAAATAGGTGCTATAGGTTTAGGCCACAATGGAATCTCAAGAAGCAAGTTTTTCAACCATTCAGCTTCTTTACCAGCAGCTGCTAAAGCCACAAATTCAGATTCCATTGTTGAACTTGTGATACAAGTTTGCTTCTTGGATGCCCAAGAAATTGCACCTCCACCAAGTAGGAATACCCAGCCACTGGTAGACGAATTGTCTTCAGTGTTACTGATCCAACTTGCATCAGTGTATCCTTCCAACACTGAAGGATAGCCAGTATATGAGAGACTATAATCCATAGTTTTCTTCAAATACTTCAGTACCCTGTCAACAGCTTGCCAGTGATGAGCACTAAGATTACTAGTATACCTGCTCAATTTTCCCACTGCAAAAGCAATATCAGGTCTTGTACAAGTCATGGCATACATCAGGCAGCTAATTACCCTAGAATACTCAAGTTGAGATACAGCCTTGCCATTATTAGGCATCAGCTTCTCACAAGTATCCATAGGTGTACTCACAGGAGTACAATCAAAGTAATTGAATTTCCTTAACACCTTCTCAATATAATGAGACTGAGAAATAGAAATTCTTTTACTTTCATGTTTAATCCTTATACCAAGGATAACATCAGCCTCCCCCATGTCTTTCATGGAGAACCTTGATGACAAAAATTCCTTTGTCAGGTCAACCTGATTTTGGTCAGTGCCAAAGATCAACATGTCATCAACATATAGACAAATGATGACTCCTTTACCAGATTCATCAAATTTGCTATATACACATTTGTCAGCTTGGTTAAGAACATAACCACTAGACAAAACTACTTCATCAAATTTTTGATGCCATTGCTTAGGTGCCTGCTTTAGTCCATAAAGAGACTTAATCAGTTTGCACATCTTGTTTTCATTGCCAGGCATGATGAAGCCCTGAGGTTGGTTCATATAAACCTCCTCTTCCAATTCACCATTAAAGAAAGCTGTTTTCACATCCATCTGATGAATAATCAGATTGTGAATTGATGCCAAAGCAATCAGCAATCTTATGGTACTGATACGAGCCACAGGGACATAAGTATCAAAATAGTCTATTCCTGACTTTTGTTTAAAGCCTTGAATGACTGTCTAGCCTTGAACTTTTCAATAGTTCCATCTACCTTCATTTTCCTTTTGAAAATCCATTTGCAACCCAAAGGTTTGCAACCTGGTGGTAGATCAACCAACACCCAAGTGTTGTTGCTCATGATGGAATCCATCTCATCATTGATTTCTTCTTTCCAGAAAGCAATATCCTGGGACTTCATTGCTTCTTCAAATGTCTTGGGATCATCCTCAACAATGAAGCAATAGGAGTATTGGTCAGAGACCTCATTCCTTGTTCCTTCAACTAAGTATAGTTGAAACTCAGGTCCAAATGACTTTGGAGTCCTGACCCTTTTGCTCTTTCTGAGCACAGGTTCAGTTTGTTGAACCACAACCTCATCAGGGACCACTGATGGTTCATCATCAGGGACCTCTGATACACTAGTGTCATGAGTTTCATTAGGAATCCTCTGACTTGTTCTAGGGACTGATGAGAACCTATTCTCATCAAAGTCTGCATCCCTTGATTCAATTATTGAGTTAACTGAAACATATTCATTAGGTTCAATAACATAGAACCTAAAAGCCTTGGAATGCTCAACATATCCAACAAAGATGCAATCAATGCCTCTTTCACCCAAAGTTTTCAGCTTTGGATCAGGGAGTCTTACAACAGCCCTACAACCCCAGACCCTGAGATAGTTTAGGTTAATTTTCCTTTTAGTCCAGAGTTCATAAGGGGTAACCTTGTTCCTTTTGTTGGGAACCCTATTTAATAAATAACAAGTTGTTAACATAGCTTCACCCCAGAACCCTTGACTCATTCCTGAATAGGACAACATGGAATTAACCATCTCTTTCAACACCCTGTTTTTCCTTTCAGAAATACCATTTTGCTGAGGAGTATAAGGGGCAGTCGTTTCATGGATAATTCCAACAGACTGAAAATACAGAGTATCCATGTACTCACCTCCCCTATCAGTCCTTAATCTTTTGATCAGGGACCCAAGTTGTAGTTCAACTTCAGTTTTAAACACTTTGAATTTATCTAATGCTTCATCCTTGGTATGTAACAGATAGACATAACAAAACCTTGAAGCATCATCAATAAATGTCACAAAGTACTTCTTATTCCCCAAAGAATGATTGGCATGCAAATCACACAGGTCACTGTGTATAAGCTCCAAGAGCTTAGTCTCACGACTAACACCCTGAAAAGGTTTCTTGGTTATCTTGGTCAACATGCAAGTTTTACACTTTTCAGTGACCATGTCAAAAGCTGGGATTAACCCATCCTTAGACATATCTTGCATTCTTTTATAGTGTACATGGCCAAGTCTTGCATGCCATAGGGTAGAGTCAGTCAGGTCAGTGGTGGTCACAAATGCTGAATTAACACTATCAGTGACAATATTAAGCCTGAACTTTGATTACACAAATATCCAAAACCAATAAAAACACCATGCTTAGAAAGAACAAATTTATTAGACCCAATAACTTGTTTATATCCATGATTATTCAAAATACTACTTGAAACCAAGTTCTTCCTTATATCAGGAACATGAATAACATTAAACAAAGTTACAATCTTTCCAGAACTAAATCTAAGATCTACACAACCACAACCATGCACCAAGGCTGTTGACTCATTTCCCATGTGAAGAATAGAACCATCATTCAGTGACTCATAAGTCTTGAACCAGCTTCTATCTTTACACACATAAACTGTTGCACTAGAGTCAACCCACCACGCAACATCATCATCCTGCACATAATGAGATTCAGATACATATGTAACATAATAAATCTGAAAAGACTTATTAACCATATTTTGACCTTTCAGTGAGTTGGAAGAACCACCACTCCTTGAACCATTAGTGCCTGATCCATTGGCTTTACCACCAACCTTAACACCTTTGCAATCCCTTTTAATGTGACCAGTTTTGCCACATTTCCAACAAGTAGGTGTTGTCTTCTTGTTAGGATCTGCCCTTGTGTTGTCATGATATTTGCGTTTGCCTTTGTTGTCATTGTACCTGGTGGAGTTGTTATTCTCCACCAATATTTGCGTTTGCCTTTGTTGTCATTGTACCTGGTGGAGTTGTTATGCTCCACCATATTGACAACAGATGCACCAGTAGCATTGCTACTCTTTGGCTTGTCATTATCCTGCACCTTGAGAGATTCCTCAATGCGCATATGACTACCCAACTCAACCAGAGTTAACTCCTCATTTTTATGTTTCAAGGTATGCTTGAAATCTTTCCAAGAAAGAGGAAGTTTATCAATGAAACAAGAGACTTGAATAGCCTCATCCATGTGCATATTGTGTTGTGTAAACCTTCCAAGTATACCAAGAAGTTCATTGTATTGTTCCATAACTGGTCTTGAATCAGTCATTTTGTAATTTGTGAAATTACTTACAAGGAACTTCTTACTTGATGCATCCTCAGCCATATATTTGGCATCCAAGGAATCCCATAGTTGTTTGGAAGATTCAAAGTTCTGATAAATATCAAACAAAGAATCAGACATACCATTGAGGATTAAACCTCTGCAAATGTAGTCATCATTCTCCCATTTGCTCCTCCTCCTGATCTGTTCCACAGTAGCATCATCCCCATCATCAGGAATAGGTGTAGTTAGCACATACACCACACTCATGCTGGAAAGCAAGAATCGCATCTTCTTCTGCCATCTCCTAAAGTCCACCCCTTCAAACTTATCAAGCTTGGCAAAGTTTGAAGCCATGTGTTTCATTGCAGCAGCAACCATTGATTATCACAAATAGTTTACTTTGATTGTTGGGGGTTATCTCCCAGAACATGGTAAGATAATCAGTAGCAATAGCAATACCACTAGGTGGTTACCGGATATCACTTGGAATCGTGTAATCACTTTCCAAAGTAAACTATTCGACCCTAATGCCTGGGTATCACGAATATCTACTTGGGATAAGACCAAATGTATGTTATTGAATTAGGCACAAATCAATAACCCTTTGCTTAGAAGTGTTTATCGTTTTCTGTATATCCATTCATGCATGATCAGATTTCCTATTTATAGGAAATTACTCTTAGCTAGTCAAATGGAATTATGAGAATTAATCGCCCCATTAATTGCCTCATAATTATCCCCATTATAGCTGTTAGTGGTTACATGACCAATTAAACGTGGTTATTATGCAGTTGTAACTGCCACTTGAATAAGTCAATGCCTGTTAGAAGTTTATTTCAGTACTAGCAGTACTTTCATAACATTAGCATTGCTAACATAGTACTAGCAGTGGAAACACCGCCCATCAGTACTAACTTAGCACTAGCAATGGAAACACTGTCTATCAGTGCTAACTAAGCACTAGCAGTGGAGACACTGCCTATCAGTGCTAACTAAGCACTAGCAGTGGAAACACTGCCTATCAGCACAAACCACTATTAGAGTCAGGGTGTTCAGGGACCATATGGGTGTACACTCCGTACCTCCTGACCCATTACCAGGTGTGAACTAATCCCACAAGTGCACTAAATTTTCCAACAAAATTAGTGTTTAATATATGATTATTTAATGCAAATTTCAGTAACTTAACAAAAACAAAAATACTTAAAAAAAAAAGTGAAAAATGCGGAAAAAAAATTTTGTCGAAAGTATATCAAAGTGTCTATCTATAAAAGACAATTAAATGCTCGTCGTAATGATATATTTTTTTCGCTTAACGATTAACGGTTTGAAAAATATTAATATTTGAAAAAAATGATGAAAGTGAGTTTTTTAAATTGTTGGGATTAATCTTATTTATTAGATCAAATAAAAATAGAAGATAGAGATTGATCCATATGTAAAAAATATTTTGTCTTTAAATGATCTTAAATCTAAGGATATTTGGGTAGGTGATCTTTGGCTTTTTATAGTCGGGTTGAGCTAGAATATTTGGGGTAGGAGCTAGGAGATTGCACTTATATTGCATTATATTTAAGGGATATTGGTCCAAGATGAAAGCAACTTTACATGCGCCTTCCTTTTGACTGTAACTACTGTAAACATGCAATTATGCATCCATCAATTATTTAATATCTACTATTAGATAAGGTTAGATGCATTTATTTATTACGAGCACATTTATATATTCCATTTTCCAGAGAATATATTCCATTGTATAAAGAAATTTACCAAAGACTCAATAGTCCACCAATTAGGACCCAAAGCACATAAAATAGTGGGAGGTATTGACGTTGTTCTGATAGTGATTTAGACTTTGCAAAATTTGCATCTTCTTTGAAATAAACTTCGCCATCTTCTCCAACTACTGCCGTATCAGCAACATTCTGCTCAGCAGACTTCTCAACATCAAGGATATTACCAAACTTTAAACCAGCAAGTTCCCAAAAACACTAACGTGATTTACTCATACTTGGTTTTTCATGAACTTCATGAACAAGGTTGGAACAATTCTTGAAATCTTAGCCATATCGGACAAGTCATCCTTTAAAAGCATTATGGTTCATGCTTGTTTTGTAAACACAATCCTCCCGTCTAGAAATGGAAGCTCTGAATCTGAAATAAAATAGCTAAAATTCAGCAGCTGTCTCTTAAATCACAAATACCAAAACACGTAAAACTATCAGTTTGACCCGTGTGATATGGGACCTATTAAAAAAATGTGCCCATTTTCAAAAGTTTAGATCAAAATGAACCAATATTTAGCAAACCACCAAAATGTCGTTTACGTTTCAGAGTTTTTCACAGCGTTAATGAACATTTCTGACATTTTTCAAAACTTTTGTTTTTCTCAAAGAAAATTGAAAAATTTAGAGTTCTTTTGGTGCAATCCTATATTGATACCACACAAAATGGGTCAAGTTTGTGATTCTCTAAAAATTTCTAAAATTTCAAAGGCTACAAACTTTTTATCTATCTAGCAATCAATTTTCAAGGACTATCCCTGATTCCATCAAGCCTTGGGAATTGTATAAAACTTAATGGGTTAGAACTTGCAAACAATAGACTTAGTGGAAAATACCCAATCAAATTCTTCAATTTCCATCACCAACTTATTTTTAGATCTTCCATACAACAACCTATCTGTTTGGTTCCATTCTATTATAGATTAAAGACCTCAAGATGTTGAGCTGTCTCGATTTATCTTAAAATAATTTATCATGTACCATTACAAGTAGCCTTGGTGAGTGCATTAGTCTTACAACGGTAAACCTAGAAGGCAACATATTTCAAGGCATAATACCATCTTTTGTTAGCTCGCCCAGGTCTAACTAAAATGTTATAGTACTCGCCCAGCCTCGCATAGTCTTGCCTAGCCTTGCCTAGCCCTCGCTCACCACTCGCCCAATCCTCGCCCAGCTTTAAGGCTCGCCCAACACTTCGCCCATCCCTCGCCCCGACTCAAGACTCGCCCAACACTCGCTCAACACTCCTTGTATACACGTGTTTGGTTAAAAACTAATCTACTATTCGATCTAACGGATAATATTTAAAAGTTCATTTTGGAAAAATTTGTGTGCGAGGTTCAGATTCGTAAAGTAGTACCGTAAACGGTTCATTTAAAAAAGAGTTAATTACATAATTGGTCCTTGTGGTTTCTCGGATCTTGCATAAAATGTCCCTGTGTTTTTTTTTTGACGGGTCATGTCCTCGTGGTATGCAAAAGTTACGGGTTTGGTCCTTTGACGGGTCATGCTGTTAGTTGACCGTTAACTTGGCAAACCACAAGGACGATTTATGTAACTCACAAAAAAAAAAATAATAAAAAAAATAAAAAAAAAAAACGAAAAACTGATTTAAAAAAAAAAAAAAAACCTTTAAAAAAAGAACATTTAAAAAAAAATTTATTATACTTAAATTTGGGCTTATTTATAATGTGAGGGCTTAAAAAAATTTATTAAAACTTAAAAAAAAATTATTAAACAGTTTTTATACGTTTAAAAAAAATTTATACGCATTAAAAAAAGTTTTTTTTATACGCTTAAAATTTTTAGTTAATACTTAAAAACATATTTAATAAAAAAAACGTATAAAAACTTGTAAAACAGACGAAAAAGTTAAAAAATGGATGAAAATATACAAAAATCGTACAAAATACGCATTAAAAATTTAAGCCCTCACGTTGTGAGTGCCTAATTTTTTTATTTTTCATTTTTTAAAAAGTTTATTATACTTCAGTTTTTAAGCAAAAAATTTAAGTATAATAATTTTTTTTTTAAAGTTTAATAAAAAAAAAATAGGCCCTCATGTTGTATATAAGCCCAAAATTTAAGTATAATAATAAAAAAAAAAATCTCTTAAGCCCTCACATTATACATAAGCACCAATTTAAGTGTAATAATTTTTTTTTTAAATGTTCTTTTTTTAATGTTTTTTTTTTTTTTTTTTTTTTTTTTTTTTTTTTTTTTTTATAAATTGTCCTTGTGGTTTGCCAAGTTAACGGTCAACTAACAGCATGACCCGTCAAAGGACCAAACCCGTAACTTTTGCATACCACGAGGACATGACCAGTCAAAAAAAAATACAGGGACATTTTCTGCAAGATCCAACAAACCACAAGGACCAATTATGTAATTAACTCTTTAAAAAAAGGGGGAATTGCATATATATCCCTTCAAAGGTGAATAATTACATATATATCCTTCTTACAAGTTTTTTATGCACATAGTACAATGATTTTTATGCATGCAAAAGATATATATGCAATTTTGCATCTTTGGAGGGATATATATGCAAATGAAAAAAAATTCTCTTTCAAAAAAACATTCAACTTCTTAAAATGGGGAAATGAAAAAACAAAATGTTATTTTTAAAATGATGTCTTTAAGTAAATGGATGACATGGACCACAAACTACCATAAAGAAATTTCATAAGCATCAAATATAATTCATTATTAACTTGAAAAACCTTTTAAACATGTAAATTATACGAACACACTAACAAACTAACTTACAACTTTGTGTTTAGGTACTTTAATTGTGGATATATAATTTAATTAAATGCAAGAACAACCAAGATCTTACATGTCAACATGTTAATTAACCATGCCAAATAAGAACCCACTTAATAAGTCCATTATCTATACTACTTTATAATGCATTTAGGCCTTTTACAATTAGAAGGTTTAAAAATTCAGACTTTTTTACTTGCTTATTATGGAAAGAGTTTTTCTAACCAAAAATTAAGATAAGGAGCTCCAATCATGAGATGACATGTGTCACTTCTTAACAAACTCCAAGCCTAACTTCTAACAAACTCCAAACCTAACTCCTAACCACTAAAAATTAAGATAAAGAGCTCCAATTATAAAATGACATGTGTCATTTCTCAACTAAAAATTCATCTTTATTTTTAAATTAAAATATCTTTTTATCTACTTATTTTTTTTATAATCTAATTTCACCATATTTTCTAAAATTTTATAGCTCTTTAATTCAACATACATTTTGATATATTTTTATGAGTTTTTAGTTTTTATATTTTTAATGGGTTTATTTTATTTTAATTCAAATTTTTACAACTTTAACCTTTATTTCATTTATTTCAATTAATATAATCTTGATTCGTCAAAATCATATACTTTTGAGGTAGTGTTTGACGCGTAAGAGATTGCGAGGGTATTTCTATATGCGGGAATAATGATGTCGCGGGAAAGCTACGGGAAAGTTACGGGTAACCCAAACAAACACTTACAACTAACACATATACATTCGAAGTGTTGTGAAACGAATTCACTAAACGGGTAAGCAAACACATATAACTATACTTATCGCCGCCGTTGTGCGCGGGTACCCGGCTAGTAACGTTATAATGTATCGATGGAATGGC
This sequence comes from Chrysanthemum seticuspe, assembly GCA_019973895.1. Lineage (NCBI taxonomy): Eukaryota > Viridiplantae > Streptophyta > Magnoliopsida > Asterales > Asteraceae > Chrysanthemum > Chrysanthemum seticuspe. The sequence goes on along the minus strand of BPTQ01000009.1, from coordinate 52,609,104 downwards.
TGTGTCTGCAGTGGTAAATTCAATGGATTATCCAGATCATTATCGCTGCCATTTCATTTCGCCAACAAAAAAAGGTTAACTACGTGGATGATATACTTGCAAAGTAAGCTTCGGACTTGCTACAATTCATACTTGACCCAAAAAGACACGTCTAAACATGTAGGTTCAAAGGAGTCCATAATACTAGTGTACGTTGACTATTACTAATCTTAACAACAAACGAAAGGGGCGCTTTGACAATCATTAATCTTAACACAGACAAACAACAAGATCCACCAATATTGGCCTTCGTGGAGAAGTTTACCAGCGTCCTCGTTCTATGATTAGCATTGCTGAAGAGGATGCGCATGGAAGTCTACGAATCTTGAGTTCTTCATCAATAGAAACGCGGTAACTGAGTTTTAACCGTACTTTCTTTAGAACTGGTGACTTAGCCATGATGAGTTTCACAAGTTCCATTTCGGAAGACGAGTTCCCGAAGCCTATCATCTTGAAATACTCAAGATGATCCAAGTTGAAGCCACAGTAGTCATGTAAATCAAGAAAGTTCATGGAAATTGGTGAAACATCATCCTGCTCAAAAACCTAATTGCAAAACAACAAATGTCAATTAAATTATAAAAGAACAAGGGAGAACAACCAAACGAACCTTGTTCACGACAAAAGAGACGATTTTCGTGACAAAAAAGATGCTTTTTCGGCGACACAAAGAGTAATTTGCAGATAATTACGGTATTTCATGAAACGAGTCAAGCAATGAAAAGGTCACTTTTGTATAAAAAAATAAATAAAAAAATAAATAAAAGTCAATAAAAGGTGTAGGTCTCATATGAAGGCTGTTTGGTGGTTTCCCTGAGATAAAAATTAGCATATGTAATACCATTATTTACATTAAGAACAATTTCCTCTAAATTTGGGGAGTTCCTGATCAAATGAAAGGTAGAAGAAATCTCATCTTGTACGTTAAAATACACATCTAAATAAAGATATTTGAGGTGGACTGCTGTAGTTGGAAACTTCAGTGGCATACCACCTGCAGACAAGTACTTTAACCGGATACAAAAACAAAGATTAGCAAACACAATACTGTCATATGAGATAAAATATTTGGTATAAATATTACCTCCATCCAAGACTCTTCGATACGCAAAGTCCTAATCAAAGGCACACACTGTAAGAGGTCAACAAACGTAAAGTCCACGTATCGTTGAAGTGTTGAACCCATCTGCATTAATATACTAATATAATTACATTTTCACCGTGAAATACTACATAAGTGGTCATATGATTTTTTAAAACCTTACCAAAGTAACATCCGTAAGTAGTGGGCATTTAGAGAGGAAACATTGAAACACATCACCAAAATTCTTGATATCGTTACAACACAAGCTCTTCAACCTACTAAAACCATTTAATGTTGATAAAAGTCCAAAATCGCAGTTTTCTAGTTCTAGATATTCCAGTCCTTGCAATGAGAAGAACGAAGAGGGTAGCTTGTAGTGGGAGTATGAGCAACCACTAAACTTTAAGATCAACTTTTTCACAGTATTGCTCCTTGAAAGATGGTGTATTATCAGGTCAAACTCCGAATCAATATCAATAAGTAGGGAGACATCGAGATTAAACTCCAGTATCAAACCCGTGTGTTGTAACATAATACGGAAGATGGCAATGGCTTGTTTATATTTTCTCGACGTGTGATCAAAACCTCCATTTATAATACTGCAGATAGATGGTTGTTTAACCAACGTGTGATAAAAAAAAACAAGTTTAGGCATACCTGTCCAACAAAACCTCCATTTCCTTGATAAAATACTTGTTCTAACTGCTTCTCGGATTGGTATAAGAGTTAGAATATTTTCAATTATGTTCTGAGGAAGGCTACTGAATTTATCCGAATTGACGCATTCAACATTCATCTTTTTACAATAATGTCATACAGAGTACTCCACAAGGCTGCAATGTAGAATGCAAAACTAAATTAGCCATGCATATTTAACCCTGTATTCGAACGAAACATAAATTATTGCTCAAATATGTGAGTGGGTCTTGTATACAAAGTAGATGAAATGCTTATACTAACATACTCCACCCAAATCATAGAATGGTAAACGAAACATAAATTATTGCTCAAATAATTGATCCTTTACAATTTATTTGAATGCATTCATATCAAAGAAAGTACTAAAATCCCATTCACTGTTTACCCTGTCAGCTTATCCAAATTTTCATAAGCCCATTTTAGCAAATTCTGTATTCTAATAAGCTCGTAAACCCGGAAATAAGCTGTGAGGGAGAGAAAGGGGGGGGGGGGGGGGGGGGGGGGGGGGGGGGGGCTAAACTTATTTTGGGCTTATGAGCTTATTATGACTTTAGAAGCTTCAAAACAAGCTCATCAACCTGGAAATAAGCTAAGAGGGTTTGTCTACGCTTAGTTTTGAACTTATGAGCTTATTTGATTAGGCTTGAATTTTACAAACCCATTTGTTCAAACTTATTTTTTGATTCATGAGTTTATGATTACTCATAAAGCACAAAAACTGGGCTTAAATAAACCGGGGTAAAATAGATTCATAAGCCCAAAAATAAGCTAAACAAACACGAGTAATAAGTTGCAATCCTAAACACCCACTAAGCAAACATGAATTATATGGAATGTTTAGGTAAGCTTATTTGACTTTCCATTAGCCCATTGTTTTCTGACTTATTTTTCTAACTTATTTGAAAATAAGCACATAAACCCATAAATAAGCTAAGAGGGTTTGTTTAAGCTTCAATTTTACGGCTTATTTTTTATAAGCTCCAATTTTACGGCTTATTTTGAGACTTGTCGGCTTTTATAAGTTTATCATATCATAATAAACTTATATAAGCCGACAAGTCCCAAAATAAGCCACAAAATCAGAGCTTATAAAAAATAAGCCCAAATCGGCTTATGATAAATAAGCTTAGCCAAACAAGCCCTTGGGCTTATTTGACTCGGCTTATATTTTATAAACCCATTTTTTGATTCATGAGTTTTTGGTTCTTAAAGATAGAAAAGAAGCTTATAAGCTAAAAATAAGCTAAACAAACACCCCCTAAATTAGGAGTATATATTAATGGATCTAAGCTATAAAATGAAAAGGGTTTAAGAAACAGAGATAATCGAACCTCTTTCTTATTTGTTTAGGCGATGATTTGCAATGTCGAAGCTTTGACTGATTTTGATTTGGGACCCCATTCTCTCACTTTTCACTCATTTTGATTTGCAATGAAAAGGGTTTGTTGGGAAATGGGAACTGTATATAAATTACACGGTAGTCACTACAATCTCAAGAACTACGAAATTACATCAAAAGTCCTCAAAGACTCGATTTTTCTTCGTTAGGGATCCAAAACTCCAACGCTCGTTAAAAATATCGTTAGCTAGCTGCAAAGGCTTTTTTTGTTCTACACATCAATTCAACCACACATCTTCTTCAACCTCTTCACCACCACATCCTACCACTCTTTCCTCACCGGCGCTTCCACAACAATCAAAAAGGCCAACACACCCACCATAGCAATCCAAAATGCCAATAAAAAACGCCACCACTACCCCGCCCCTGTTTAATAACATCCAAAACCCCTTGCAATCCAAAAATCCAAAACCCAATCACAATCCAACATCCAAACACAATCCAAAACCCAATCACAATATAAATATATATATATATATATATATATATATATATATATATATATATATATATATAATTTTAAAAAAAAAAAGAAAAAAAAAAGCATTACATTAATCTAAGTAAAATAAGAGAATACTTTATTGAAAAATAGGGGTGGAGCCATAAATTTTTGCTCGAAGGGGCACATTGTAATAGTTTTTAAAAACTATATTACAAAATGGTTATTAAAGGGGGCAAATTACAAAATTCGGATATTTAAAAAAAATTACACTACAATTTTTTTTGCTAGAGGAGCACATGACCCCCGGGACCCCTCCCTATCTCCGCCCATGTTGAAAAACACATTACATAAATGTAGAAAGCACATTTATAATCCTATTTTATGCATATAAATAGTTTTAGCACTGATTTGATCGGTTATTTTTCTCATCAAAGCAAACAAATCTGAATATATTTCTTAAGGGTGTTTGATGCAGGTTTTACTGACCACGTTTTAATATTTATAAAGTTTCGTTATACCTATGGTCTACCCTAGTGCACTAACGGGCAGTGTACCCGGTCGTGTGTAGTGTAGTAATCGGTAAAGCCGAGGTCGTCCCAAGAGCTATGTGTGTTGGATTATTACTAAGTCTAGGTGTCACAGAATAATAATGGTTTCAATAGGGAATTAATTAATTAACTACTAAAGCAGAATAAAGCAAATAAAGGCAGATAAAAGGTAAAAAGGTAAATCAATAGAGGAGAGTGGTGCTAACCTAGTTAATGTTGGAAAATTTAGTGCACTTGTGGGATTAGTTCACACCTTGTAATGGGTTAGGAGGTACGGAGTGTACACCCATTAGGTCCATGAACACCCTGACTCTTATAGTGGTTTGTATTGGTAGTGCTAGTAGAAAGTACTGCTGGTGGAAAGTACTGCTTGTGGTTTCCACTGATAAGCAGTGTTTCCACTGAAGCAGTGTTTCCACTGAAGCTGTGTTTCCACTGAAGCAGTGTTTCCACTGAAGCAGTGTAACCACTGATAGTGCTATGAAAGTACTGCTTGTAACGGGCTTTGACCTATTCAAGTGGCAGTTACAACTGCATTATGACCACGTTTAATTGGTCATGTAACCACTAACGGCTATTATGGGGATAATTATGAGGCTATTAATGGGCCGATTAATACTCATAATTCCATTGGACTAGCTAAGAGCATTTCCCTATAAATAGGAGATCTGATTATGCATAATCGACACACAGAAAACGATAAACACTTCTAAGCAAAAGGGTTATTGAATTGTGCCTAATTCTATAACTACATTTGGTCTTATCCCAAGTAGATATTCGTGTAACCCAGGCATTAGGGTCGAATAGTTTACTTTGGAAAGTGATCACACGATTCCAAGTGATATCCGGTAACCACCTAGTGGTATTTGTTTCTGCTGACATTGATTATCTAACCCTGTTCTGGGAGTCACACACCAACAATCAAAGTAAACTATTTTTGTGATAATCAATGGCAACTGCTGCAATGAAATACATGGCTTCAAACTTTTCCAAGCTTGATAAGTTTGAAGGGGTGGACTTTAGGAGGTGGCAGAAGAAGATGCACTTCTTGCTGTCAAGCATGAGTGTGGTCTATGTTTTGACTACACCTATTCCTGATGATGGGGATGATGCAACTGTGGAGCAGATCAGGAGGAGGAGCAAATGGGAGAATGATGACTACATATGCAGAGGTCTTATTCTCAATGGTATGTCTGATGCTTTGTTTGATATTTATCAGAACATTGAATCTTCCAAAGAACTGTGGGATTCCTTGGATGCCAAATATATGGCTGAGGATGCATCAAGTAAGAAGTTTCTTGTTAGTAATTTCACAAATTACAAAATGACTGATTCAAGACCAGTTATGGAACAATACAATGAACTTCTTGGAATACTTGGAAGGTTTACACAACACAATATGAACATGGATGAGGCTATTAAAGTCTCTTGTGTCATTGACAAACTCCCTCCTTCTTGGAAAGATTTCAAGCATACCTTGAAACATATGAAGGAGGAGTTAACTCTTGTTGAGTTGGGCAGTCATCTGCACATTGAGGAATCTCTCAAGGTGCAGGATAATGACAAGCCAAAGAGCAGCAATGCTGCTGGTGCATCTGTTGTCAATATGGTGGAGCATAACAACTCCACCAGGTACAATGACAACAAAGGCAAACGCAAATATCATGATAACCCAAGGGCAGATCCAAACAAGAAGGCAACACCTACTTGTTGGAAATGTGGCAAAAATGGTCACATTAAAAGGGACTGCAAGGGTGTTAAAATTGGTGGTAAAGCCAATGGATCAGGCACTAATGGTTCAGGGAGTGGTGGTTCTTCCAACTCACTGAAAGGTCAGAATATGGTTAATAAGTCTTTTCAGATTTATTATGTTACATATGTATCTGAATCTCATTATGTGCAGGATGATGATGTTGCGTGGTGGGTTGACTCTGGTGCAACAGTTCATGTGTGTAAAGATAGAAGCTGGTTCAAGACTTATGAGTCACTGAATGATGGTTCTATTCTTCACATGGGAAATGAGTCAACAACCTTGGTGCATGGTCGTGGTTGTGTAGATCTTAGGTTTAGTTCTGGAAAGATTGTAACTTTGTTTAATGTTATTCATGTTCCTGATATAAGGAAAAACTTGGTTTCAAGTAGTGTTTTGAATAATCATGGATATAAACAAGTTATTGAATCTGATAAATTTGTCTTGTCTAAATGTGGGGTTTTTATTGGTTTTGGTTATTTATGTAATCAAATGTTCAGGCTTAATATTACCACTGATAGTGTTATTTCAGCCTTTGTGACCACCTATGACCTGACTGACTCTACCCTTTGGCATGCTAGACTTGGCCATGTACACTATAAGAGAATGCAAGATATGTCTAAGGATGGGTTGATCCCAACTTTTGACATGGACACTGAAAAAAGTGTAAAACTTGTATGTTGACCAAGATAACCAAGAAACCATTTCAGGGTGTTAGTCGTGAGACTCAGCTCTTAGAGCTGATACACAGTGATCTGTGTGATTTGCATGCAACTCTTTCTTTGGGGAATAAGAAGTACTTTGTGACATTTATTGATGATGCTTCTAGGTTTGGTTATGTTTATTTGTTACATACTAAGGATGAAGCATTAGATAAATTCAAAGTGTTTAAAACTGACGTTGAATTACAACTTGGGTCTTTGATCAAAAGAATAAGGACTGATAGGGGAGGTGAGTACATGGATACTCTGTATTTTCAGTCTGTTGGTATAATCCATGAAACGACTGCCCCTTATACTCCTCAGCAAAATGGCATTTCTGAAAGGAAAAACAGGGTGCTGGAGGAGATGGTTAATTCCATGTTGTCCTATTCAGGACTGAGTCAAGGGTTCTGGGGAGAAGCTATGTTAACAGCTTGCTATTTACTAAATAGAGTTCCCAACAAAAGGAAAAAGGTTACCCCTTATGAACTCTGGACTAAAAAGAAACCCAACCTGAACTATCTCAAGGTTTGGGGTTGTAGGGCTGTTGTAAGACTCCCTGATCCAAAGTTGAAAACTTTGGGTGAAAGAGGCATTGACTGCATCTTTGTTGGATATGCTGAGCATTCCAAGGCTTTTAGGTTCTATGTTATTGAACCTAATGAATATATTTCAATTAACTCCATAATTGAATCAAGGGATGCAAACTTTGATGAGAATAGATTCTCATCAGTCCCTAGACCAAGTCTGAGGATTCCTAATGGAACTCAAGACACTGGTGTATCAATGGTCCCTGATGATGAACCATCAGTGGTCCCTGATGAGGTTGTGGTTCAACAACCTGAACCTGTGCTCAGAAAGAGCAAAAGGGTCAGGACTCCAAAGTCATTTGGACCTGAGTTTCAACTATACCTAGTTGAAGGAACAAGGAATGAGGTCTCTGAAAAATACTCCTATTGCTTCATTGTTGAGGATGATCCCAAGACATTTGAAGAGGCAATGAAGTCCCAGGATATTGCTTTCTGGAAAGAAGCAATCAATGATGAGATGGATTCCATCACGGGCAACAACACTTGGGTGTTGGTTGATCTACCTCCTGGTTGCAAACCTTTGGGTTGCAAATGGATTTTCAAAAGGAAAATGAAGGTAGATGGAACTATTGAAAAGTTCAAGGCTAGACTAGTCATTCAGGGCTTTAAACAAAAGTCAGGGATAGACTATTTTGATACTTATGCCCCTGTGGCTCGTATCAGTACCATAAGACTGCTGATTGCTTTGGAATCTATTCACAATCTGATTATTCATCAGATGGATGTGAAGACAGCTTTCTTGAATGGTGAATTGGATGAGGAGGTTTATATGAACCAACCTCAGGGCTTCATCATGCCTGGCAATGAAAACAAGGTGTGTAAACTGATTAAGTCCCTTTATGGACTGAAGCAGGCACCTAAGCAATGGCATCAAAAATTTGATGAAGTGGTTTTGTCTAGTGGTTATGTTCTTAACCAAGCTGACAAATGTGTATATAGCAAATTTGATGAATCAGGTAAAGGAGTCATCATTTGTCTATATGTTGATGACATGCTGATCTTTGGCACTGACCAAAATCAGGTTGACTTGACAAAGGAATTTTTGTCATCAAGGTTCTCCTTGAAGGACATGGGGGAGGCTGATGTTATCCTTGGTATAAGGATTAAACATGAAAGTAAAAGAATTTCTATCTCTCAGTCTCATTATATTGAGAAGCTGATGCCTAATAATGGCAAAGCTGTATCTCAACTTGAGTATTCTAGGGTAATTGGTTGCTTGATGTATGTCATGACTTGTACAAGGCCTGATATTGGTTTTGCACTGGGAAAATTGAGCAGGTATACTAGTAATCCTAGTGCTCATCACTGGCAAGCTGTTCACAGGGTACTGAAGTATTTGAAGAGAACTATGGATTATAGTCTCTCATATACTGGTTACCCATCAGTGTTGGAAGGATACACTGATGCAAGTTGGATCAGTAACACTGAAGACAATTCGTCTACCAGTGGCTGGGTATTCCTACTTGGTGGAGGTGCAATTTCTTGGGCATCCAAGAAGCAAACTTGCATCACCAGTTCAACAATGGAATATGAATTTGTGGCTTTAGCAGCTGCTGGTAAAGAAGCTGAATGGTTGAAAAACTTGCTTCTTGAGATTCCATTGTCGCCTAAACCTATAGCACCTATTTCTATCCGTTGTGATAGTGCAGCTACATTGGCTAAGGCTTATAGCCAAATGTACAATGGTAAGTCTAGACACTTAGGTGTCAGGCATAGCATGATTCGTGAGCTTATCATGAATGGGGTGGTATCTATAGAGTTTGTTAGATCTCAACAGAACTTAGCTGATCACTTGACGAAGGGATTAGCTAGAGACTTGGTTATAAAGTCTGCTAAAGGGATGCGTTTAAGTCTAACTTAGTCACTGAATGCTAGGACACCCAACTCCCTCCTAAGGAAACTTGGGAGCTGAGTTCAATGTGGAAAGCTGAACATTCAGTGGACTGGAGCACATGTTTTATTTACATCCCAAGGTTGTGCTCAGAACCTGCTGAAAGGAGGATGAAGTCTTTACTTTTTAATGGTTAATTTTCTTTGAAAAAGTGCTTGGCAGGAGCATGAATAAAGATGAACCACCTATGTCAATGTTGAAGTTTTGCCGCTTCAGGAAGCTTTGGACTTTAGCTTTTACAACATTTATGAATTTGGATATGGACACATGGCTTGTATAGTGTCAGGAGCTGATAAGTGTTTGAAAATTTGTGTGTATTTTATCTTCAGGTATTCAAATGGGTTGAAGGGTTCAATTCTTAGAACACCCTGATTCTCGAATATTTGAACGTGTAATTTACTAAGATGGAAATTCAATCCTCAGGACATTTTCGTTTATGCACATGTTTTGTTTAATGTTTGTTTTCATGCAAAGGAAGTGAACTAAATTTGGGGAGGATTGTTGGAAAATTTAGTGCACTTGTGGGATTAGTTCACACCTTGTAATGGGTTAGGAGGTACGGAGTGTACACCCATAAGGTCCATGAACACCCTGACTCTTATAGTGGTTTGTATTGGTAGTGCTAGTAGAAAGTACTGCTGGTGGAAAGTACTGCTTGTGGTTTCCACTGATAAGCAGTGTTTCCACTGAAGCAGTGTTTCCACGGAAGCTGTGTTTCCACTGAAGCAGTGTTTCCACTGAAGCAGTGTAACCACTGATAGTGCTATGAAAGTACTGATGAAAGTACTGCTTGTAACGGGCTTTGACCTATTCAAGTGGAAGTTACAACTTCATTATGACCACGTTTAATTGGTCATGTAACCACTAACGGCTATTATGGGGATAATTATGAGGCTATTAATGGGCCGATTAATACTCATAATTCCATTGGACTAGCTAAGAGCATTTCCCTATAAATAGGAGATCTGATTATGCATGATCGACACACAGAAAACAATAAACACTTCTAAGCAAAAGGGTTATTGAATTGTGCCTAATTCTATAACTACATTTGGTCTTATCCCAAGTAGATATTCGTGTAACCCAGGCATTAGGGTGGTTACCGGATATCACTTGGAATCGTGTGATCACTTTCCAAAGTAAACTATTCGACCCTAATGCCTGGGTTACACGAATATCTACTTGGGATAAGACCAAATGTAGTTATAGAATTAGGCACAATTCAATAACCCTTTTGCTTAGAAGTGTTTATCGTTTTCTGTGTGTCGATCATGCATAATCAGATCTCTTATTTATAGGGAAATGCTCTTAGCTAGTCCAATGGAATTATGAGTATTAATCGGCCCATTAATAGCCTCATAATTATCCCCATAATAGCCGTTAGTGGTTACATGACCAATTAAACGTGATCATAATGCAGTTGTAACTGTCACTTGAATAGGTCAAAGCCCGTTACAAGCAGTACTTTCATCAGTACTTTCATAGCACTATCAGTGGTTACACTGCTTCAGTGGAAACACTGCTTCAGTGGAAACACTGCTTCAGTGGAAACACTGCTTCAGTGGAAACACTGCTTCAGTGGAAACACTGCTTCAGTGGAAACACTGCTTATCAGTGGAAACCACAAGCAATACGTTCCACCAGCAGTACTTTCTACTAGCACTACCAATACAAACCACTATAAGAGTCAGGGTGTTCATGGACCTTATGGGTGTACACTCCATACCTCCTAACCCTTTACAAGGTGTGAACTAGTCCCACAAGTGCACTAAATTTTCCAACAATCCTCCCCAAATTTAGTTCACTTCCATTGCATGAAAACAAACATTAAACAAAACATGTGCATAAACGAAAATGTCCTGAGGATTGAATTTCCATCTTAGTAAATTACACGTTCAAATATTCGAGAATCAGGGTGTTCTAAGAATTGAACCCTTCAACCCATTTGAATACCTGAAGATAAAATACACACAAATTTTCAAACACTTATCAGCTCCTGACACTATACAAGCCATGTGTCCATATCCAAATTCATAAATGTTGTAAAAGCTAAAGTCCAAAGCTTCCTGAAGCGGCAAAACTTCAACATTTACATAGGTGGTTCCTCTTTATCCATGCTCCTGCCAAGCACTTTTTCAAAGAAAATTAACCATTAAGAAGTAAAGACTTCATCCTCCTTTCAGCAGGTTCTGAGCACAACCTTGGGATGTAAATAAAACATGTGCTCCAGTCCACTGAATGTTCAACTTTCCACATTGAACTCAGCTCCCAAGTTTTCTTAGGAGGGAGTTGGGTGTCCTAGCATTCAGTGACTAAGTTGGACTTAAACCCATCCCTTTTGCAGACTTTATAACCAAGTCTCTAGCTAATCCCTTCGTCAAGTGATCAGCTAAGTTCTGTTGAGATCTAACAAACTCTATAGATACCACCCCATTCATGATAAGCTCACGAATCATGCTATGCCTGACACCTAAGTGTCTAGACTTACCATTGTACATTTGGCTATAAGCCTTAGCCAATGTAGCTGCACTATCACAACGGATAGAAATAGGTGCTATAGGTTTAGGCCACAATGGAATCTCAAGAAGCAAGTTTTTCAACCATTCAACTTCTTTACCAGCAGATGCTAAAGCCACAAATTCATATTTCATTGTTGAACTGGTGATGCAAGTTTGCTTCTTGGATGCCCAAGAAATTGCACCTCCACCAAGTAGGAATACCCAGCCACTGATAGACGAATTGTCTTCAGTGTTACTGATCCAACTTGCATCAGTGTATCCTTCCAACACTGATGGGTAACCAGTATATGAGAGACTATAATCCATAGTTCTCTTCAAATACTTCAGTACCCTGTGAACAACTTGCCAGTGATGAGCACTAGGATTACTAGTATACCTGCTCAATTTTCCCACTACAAAACCAATATCAGGCCTTGTACAAGTCATGGCATACATCAAGCAACCAATTACCCTAGAATACTCAAGTTGAGATACAACTTTGCCATTATTAGGCATCAGCTTCTCACAAGTATCCATAGGTGTACTCACAGGAGTACAATCAAAATAATTGAATTTCCTCAACACCTTCTCAATATAATGAGACTGAGAGATAGAAATTCTTTTACTTTCATGTTTAATCCTTATACCAAGGATAACATCAGCCTCCCCCATGTCCTTCATGGAGAACCTTGATGACAAAAATTCCTTTGTCAAGTCAACCTGATTTTAGTCAGTGCCAAATATCAGCATGTCATCAACATATAAACAAATGATGACTCCTTTACCAGATTCATCAAATTTGCTATACACATTTGTCAGCTTGGTTAAGAACATAACCACTAGACAAAACCACTTCATCAAATTTTTGATGCCATTGCTTAGGTGCCTGCTTCAGTCCATAAAGGGACTTAATCAGTTTACACACCTTGTTTTCATTGCCAGGCATGATGAAGCCCTGAGGTTGGTTCATATAAACCTCCTCATCCAATTCACCATTCAAGAAAGCTGTCTTCACATCCATCTGATGAATAATCAGAATGTGAATAGATGCCAAAGCAATCAGCAGTCTTATGGTACTGATACGAGCCACAGGGGCATAAGTATAAAAAAAGTCTATCCCTGACTTTTGTTTAAAGCCCTGAATGACTAGTATAGCCTTGAACTTTTCAATTGTTCCATCTACCTTCATTTTCCTTTTGAAAATCCATTTGCAACCAGGAGGTAGATCAACCAACACCCAAGTGTTGTTGCCCGTGATGAAATCCATCTCATCATTGATTGCTTCTTTCCAGAAAGCAATATCCTGGGACTTCATTGCCTCTTCAAATGTCTTGGGATCATCCTCAACAATGAAGCAATAGGAGTATTGGTCAGAGACCTCATTCCTTGTTCCTTCAACTAGGTATAGTTGAAACTCAGGTCCAAATGACTTTAGAGTCCTGACCCTTTTGCTCTTTCTGAGCACAGGTTCATGTTGTTGAACCACAACCTCATCAGGGACCACTGATGGTTCATCATCAGGGACCACTGATACACCAGTGTCTTGAGTTCCATTAGGAATCCTCAGACTTGGTCTAGGGACTGATGAGAATCTATTCTCATCAAAGTTTGCATCCCTTGATTCAATTATGGAGTTAATTGAAACGTATTCATTAGGTTCAATAACATAGAACCTAAAAGCCTTGGAATGCTCAACATATCTAACAAAGATGCAGTCAATGCCTCTTTCACCCAAAGTTTTCAACTTAGGATCAGGGAGTCTTACAACAGCCCTACAACCCCAAACCTTGAGATAGTTCAGGCTGGGTTTCTTTTTTGTCCAGAGTTCATAAGAGGTAACCTAGTTCCTTTTGTTGGGAACTCTATTTAGTAAATAGCAAGCTGTTAACATAGCTTCTCCCCAGAACCCTTAACTCAGTCCTGGATAGGACAACATGGAATTAACCATCTCCTTCAGCACCTTGTTTTTCCTTTCAGAAATGCCATTTTGCTGAGGAGTATAAGGGGCAGTCATTTCATGGATTATACCAACAGACTGAAAATACAGAGTATCCATGTACTCACCTCCCTTATCAGTCCTTAATCTTTTGATCAAAGACCCAAGTTGTAATTCAAATTTAGTTTTAAACACTTTGAATTTATCTAATGCTTCATCCTTAGTATGTAACAAATAAACATAACAAAACCTAGAAGCATCATCAATAAATGTCACAAAGTACTTCTAATTCCCCAAAGAAGGAGTGGCATGCAAATCACACATATCACTGTGTATCATCTTTAAGAGCTCAGTCTCACGACTAACACCCTGAAAGGGTTTCTTGGTTATCTTGGTCAACATACAAGTTTTACACTTTTCAGTGTCCATGTCAAAAGCTGGGATCAACCCATCCTTATACATATCTTGCATTCTCTTATAGTGTACATGGCCAAGTCTAGCATGCCAAAGGGTAGAGTCAGTCAGGTCAAAGGTGGTCACAAAGGCTGAAATAACACTATCAGTGGTAATATTAAGCCTGAACATTTGATTACATAAATAACCAAAACCAATAAAAACCCCACATTTAGACAAGACAAATTTACCAGATTCAATAACTTGTTTATATCCATGATTATTCAAAACACTACTTGAAACCAAGTTTTTCCTTATATCAGGAACATGAATAACATTAAACAAAGTTACAATCTTTCCAGAACTAAACCTAAGATCTACACAACCACGACCATGCACCAAGGCTGTTGACTCATTTCCCATGTGAAGAATAGAACCATCATTCAGTGACTCATAAGTCTTGAACCAGCTTCTATCTTTACACACATGAACTGTTGCACCAGAGTCAACCCACCACGCAACATCATCATCCTGCACATAATGAGATTCAGATACATATGTAACATAATAAATCTGAAAAGACTTATTAACCATATTCTGACCTTTCAGTGAGTTGGAAGAACCACCACTCCCTGAACCATTAGTGCCTGATCCATTGGCTTTACCACCAACTTTAACACCCTTGCAGTCCCTTTTAATGTGACCAATTTTGCCCATTTCCAACAAGTAGGTGTTGCCTTCTTGTTTGGATCTGCCCTTGTGTTATCATGATATTTGCGTTTGCCTTTGTTGTTATTGTACCTGGTGGAGTTGTTATGCTCCACCATATTGACAATAGATGCACCAGTAGCATTGCTGCTCTTTGGCTACCAATAAACTATGCATACATACACATAGAAATAATTGTACGGAAGTAATGTAAACGCAAACAAAACAATTAAGGAATCATAACTAGGCCAGCACCAAGAGGTGCTTAGCCGCTCTTATTAATCATACAAACCAATTCAATATTCAAAGGTACGAAATACATGAATTGAAAGTAAAGAAAATATAAAATGCTAATGCTTATCGTAGGGGAGTGCTTTCTCCCTTGGAGACAGCTCCGTATGCTCCTCTAGACCTGCCTTGAGCTTTTTCCCACATTCTCTGGTTGTTGTGTGTGGAATGGGATGATCAGAAATGCTGGAATTCGTGGGTATTTATAGGCCAGATCTGGGTTACGGCGTAACCATAACAAGAGTTACGCCGTAACCTTCAATTCCTTCGTATTTTGCACTAGATCTGCTAGTTACGGCGTAACCTTATAAGTGGTTACGCCGTAGTCTTCAATAAACTTGGTTACGCCGTAGTTGATGGAATAGTTACGGCGTAAGTATCAGCGGCGTGGAACCTCATTTGACCTAATATAGTTACGTCGTAGCCTTTGGGAAGAGTTACGCCGTAACCTTCTGACAAGTTGGTTTTCTGAGTCACGCAATAGTTACGGCGTAATGTGAGAGATGAGTTACGCCGTAACTTCTTCAAAGTAGCATACTGTGATAAATCTTTTGATATTTCTCTAGTTCCGCGTCTCTTTAGCTCCAATGCTCGTAATTTACCTGAAAGTGGAAAACAATGGAAAAACAAGCGTAAATCTATATAAATGATATAAATTACAAGCATTATTGGGGGAAATTGACACTTAATATTCAGGACTATTTGATGTTATCAAATAACCACCCACTTGAACTCTACTTGCCCTCAAGTAGACCTTATTAGAAAGATTCCTAAAAAGATATCTCCCATATCTGGAAAATATAAGTTTACAAATCACTTATGCTAGAATAAAACAAAGCCGAACACCTCACGAAAGGGGAACAAAACACTCAAATCTCTCAACTATTCTAAGTGTCAATTTCGGGGTGATCACTCAATCGCACAGTCATAGCATGTATTCTATCATAAGCTTGGCGGTTACATAAATCTCCACCACTAGAGTTAAGGGCTAAACAATTCTTGAAGGCAATATGGGTAGACACGACAAAGGTTAAGGGGTGACTCGTCATTACTAACATGTCACGGCGAAGTGGACAAAATCAATGATACATGACCAATACATGGCCAAGACACCAAAGATTGCTCGCTGCATCACCTAGACACGCTTCATGACTAAAGGGTGGGATAAGACATGGGATATATAAATGGTGTAAAATAAAAAACAAGTAGGTAGTCTAAATCTATAACCAAGTCATCACCACTTGTCGTCTGCCCAAAGTTCAAGCTTTGAAGTCAAGAAACCGGATAATGAAATATAAGGTAGATGTGTCATTAGAGGACGTCAAGATGGGCACACTACCTTTTCTCCAACTGTTGGCATAACTACCAACTCCAATCTTCAAATGTGACCGAGGTGGCCTCCTCGATACTAAATCTATAAAGCTCATAACATAGTGCTTATAACATTGCACTTTAACATAACAACTATATATATATATATATATATATATATATATATATATATATATATATTCGAATCACTTTTTTTTTCAACATAACAATAATAACTAAACATAATATCCCCCCACTTGAGATGAACAATGGGAATTCGGGGGGTCTTCATGATCTTCAGGAATGTTGTCGATGAAAACGTGATTTCCGAACCTTTCCACTCGAACCTTGAACTTAGGCAAATGATGACTTAGCAATCACAAATAAAGACTACAGGGTAGGCTAAGGTGTATAGGTGTATCGAAACAATATATCGGGTTAACAAAATGAAAGGAATGGCTCAGATGGGTGTATCTATGGGTATCTTGCACTAAAGGTGAGTGCAACAAAAGGGTTTCACATGGGTATCGAGAAGTCGAGGTGACTAATCGATAGACACACAATGGTAGGCTGTTTGGGTGATAATCCTATAATATTGCCTTCTAAAACTGAAAAGTCCAAATACATCGAGCTAACTCAACATACCTCGTCTATGGTCTCGAAATGATGCAAAGGCCAAGTTCTAAAGTTTACAAGCTACCGGCACACTCATAATTTGGTTAATTTGGGGTAAAATATTGGAAACGGATAAGGCTAATCTCACCATATAATATCAAGGGTTGTATGTGCTCGGCTAAGGTCTAATCTAGTTAGGTTAAGAAAAACATGTCAAAATATTAAAAATGGCATAATTTTTCAAAATAAACTAGAAAAACGAGGGCAAAATAACGTTCAAGAGATAATTCAACTCCCGTCCCCCCACTTGAATTGTACAAAGTCCCTTTTGTACTAAGCATTAAATAAAGGTGAAGAGAAAAGTAGAATTAAAGCGAGAACTTCCCTGAAATTTGCTCCATAAAGAAAGAAGGCCCACGACAAAGAGACGTGCCTTCGTATAAGCATCATGAACAAACTCTTATGAGGGAGTTACGCCGTAACTGGCAAAACCTGGCATAAGCTGCAAAGCGAGTGGTTACGGCGTAACCACAGAGATGGAATTACGCCGTAATTGGTAATGCGTCAAGAATTCTGCTGCAAAAAGTTGGTTACGGCGTAATCAGATAGATGAGTTACGCCGTAACTCTGGTCAGATCAGCAAACTGCAGCAACAATTACTTCCTCGTTTCCTGCAAAAATGGTTAGAAAACACAAAACCCTACAGAAATGGAAATAAAACAAAAGAAAATGATAATTCGGGTTGTCTCCCGAAAGAGCACTTTTCTTTATTTACGAGTCTTTAAGTTAGACTCAGAGCCGCGGGGCTTCTAAGGGGGCCTTCGGACTTGGCCGACCTCCACCACTTGTTGGCACTCATTCATCCATTTGTCGAGCCCTTTTTTCCTTGTAGTATTACGGATGCCATCAGTTCTAAATTTATGTGAAAGCCATTCATCACATGATTTTCCCCGGTCATCATCTTCAGCAATAAGACTACTAGTTATACTTATACTAGATCTTGCACCGTTTATTGTGTCAGTGAGATGATTGTACTTATACTGCTTAACTAGTCCCTTGTGGATTTTTGAGTTTCCAAATCTTATTTTGTACCAATCTTCTAATGCTAATTCGATATCATGTCTCTCACCCTTGTGAGGGTATGATATCATGTCTCTCACCCTTGTGAGGGTATATCCATTCATTCGCCTTTCCTTCACATTTTTTATTATTCGGGGGCCATGCTGTCATTGATTCGTTATCCTTGGTTAATATCGAGTTGCGGAAATGTTTGTTCGGAAATGGAGTTTCTTCAATGCCTTGGACAATCTTTTCCTGTTTCTGCTTACAATTATCAACATTCTCTCTACTATCATTAGTAATAGGATTAAAGTGTAGAGCGGGATCAAGTGATTGAACATTAACAACATCAACATTATTTGAAATTTCAACTTTTGGTTTTAAATGCTCATTCATACTAAAAGTTATTCGTTCATTTTCAGTTCCCAAAGAAATTTGTTTTTCAAAAACCTTAATTTGAGCCCTACAAGTGGCCAGAAAAGGTCTTCCAACAATTAAGTTTTAAGCCTCCCACTTCCCCATGTCAATAACCACAAAATCAGCTGGGAAAAAGAATTTTCCAATTTTTAAAAGCACATTATTCACAATTCCCCTTGGTACGGCTTTAGAGGAATCAGCCATTTCTATCATAATATTTGTTTCTTTTAATGTGGTAAGTTTTATTTTATCAAATAAAGCGGTAGAGATAAGGTTTACCCCGGCCCCCAAATCAGCTAATGCAGGAATCTTAATATTACCAATAGTGCATGGAAGAAGAAAACTTTCCTGGTATTGCTGTTTCTCAGGAAGTTGGCTTGGTAGGACCTCGTCGTCTTCTGATTTATCGTCCTCTCTTAGGTAGTTAATTCCAGAAAGATCATTAGTGATAGAGGATGTGCACTGCTCTTTCTTTGCTTTATCTTGCGCAAATATGGCTTTGCAAGCAATGACTTTAGCATTACTTGTTTCAAGGTTTTTAGCCAATTGCCCAATTTGTGTTTCGAGGTTTTTAATCGCAGCATCTTGGTTACGTAGGTTCATATTGGTGTCCTCCTTCACTTTGACCATACATTCCTTGAGTTTATCCCCCTTTTTTTTGTAGATTCTTCGATGTGCCTGTTCATTATTTCTTCAAGGCTAGGTTTAGGAGGATTTTTGTTGATTCTTGTGTAGAATCCTGGGGATTTTTCTCGATATATGGGCCCGTTATTATTGTAGTTGTTGAAAGGGGATTCTCTTCCATATTTAACTTCTTCGATCCTTTTAACTTCCTCGTTAGAGGAACATTCTTTAGTAGGTGGAGTTCCATTTTGCTCTAGTTGAATGGAATGCACATTTTCCTTGAGCTTCTTCATTTCTCTTCCCAGGCTTTCTAATTTGCTGTTTATTGCTGCAAGGCCCTCCACATCTCCATTCTTACTTCGGTTGCTCCCTCCATTGTGCCATTTTTGAGAGTGGTCTGCCATCTTTTGAATAGTTTCTAAAGCCAAAGTGGGTGTCATACCAGGAATCGGTCCCTGAGAATCGATCATTTGTCTTGAGGAGATGTTCAGACCTTTATAGAAGACGTTCACCTTTTGTTGGCTGTTGAGGTCATTAGTGGGTCATTTGTATAATAATTCGTTATACCTTTCCCAAGCTTGGTATAACGTTTCATCACCCTCTTGCTTGAAGTTATGGATTTCTTCTAATTGATTAGCCGTCTTTGATGGAGGACAGTATCTCTGAATGAAATACTTTTTAAGGATAGGCCAAGTGTTGACAGTCCCAGCAGGTAATCGATCAACCCATCTTTTAGCGGCTCCCGTAAGAGAAATAGGGAATACTCGTAACATGATAGCGTCATGAGAGACTCTGGGAATTTTAAATAGGCTGACAATGTACTCGACGTTGTCTATATGTTCATGGGCATCATCGGTGATGCTTCTAGAGAAGGGTTTTGCACGTAATTCCCTCATGAATTGAGGTTTGATTTTGAATTGAGCATCTTCAGTGATAACCGGCCTAACAATCCCTGGTCCTTGTTCTTCCCTTGTTAATGCCAAATATTCCTCAAGAGTGAGGTCATCGATGTTAACAACTTCCATGGTACCTGAAAACTCGAAATATGATCGTGAGAATAATAGAAAAGTTTAAAATGAAAGACTTAATATTAATCCTAATATAACTCCCCGGCAGCGGCGCCAAAAACTTGATGCAAGTTTTACTGACCAGGTTTTAATATTTATAAAGTCTCGTTATACCTATGGTCTACCCTAGTGCACTAACGGGCAGTGTACCCGGTCGTGTGTAGTGTAGTAATCGGTAAAGCCGAGGTCGTCCCAAGAGCTATGTGTGTTGGATTATTACTAAGTCTAGGTGTCACAGATTAATAATGGTTTCAATAGGGAATTAATTAATTAAACTACTAAAGCAGAATAAAGCAAATAAAGGCAGATAAAAGGTAAAAGGTAAATCAATAGTGGATAGTGGTGCTAACCTAGTTAATCCTCCTAGCTAGTTATGTCTACGTCTACTTACTTCCAATTAATTCAGGTGGGGTCAAAGTCGAGAGGACATCATTTGGTCAATTCGCCCTAACCTATCAGCAAAGATGCCACCACAGGAGAAGTCAGGTGTCCCCTCATAAGTCATGTTGTTCCTGGTCCCCTAAGCCAAGTCATTAAGTACCGCTACATGCTAGATTTATAATAGTGAGTGCCCGGGCGTTAGCAACTTAAACACTCACCCCCTAATTCTTAAGTTCATCCAAACGGTAGGTGATCAGTTGGTCAAATCGCACAAGTAGAAAGGGTCGTCAGTTGGTCATATCTTACCCTTCCCATCTCAGTCTGCTCACCTAGGGTCAGTTGGTCATATCTCCTAGGCAATAGGCCTCTATCGCCATTCAAAACTACCGAACCAAGGGTGGCTACCAATAAACTATGCATACATACACTTAGAAATAATTGTACGGAAGTAATGTAAACGCAAACAAAACAATTAAGGAATCATAACTAGGCCAGGACCAAGAGGTGCTTAGCCGCTCTTATTAATCATACAAACCAATTCAATATTCAAAGGTACGAAATACATGAATTGAAAGTAAAGAAAATATAAAATGCTAATGCTTATCGTAGGGGAGTGATTTCTCCCTTGGAGACAACTCCGTATGCTCCTCTAGACCTGCCTTGAGCTTTTTCCCACATTCTCTGGTTGTTGTGTGTGGAATGGGATGATCAGAAATGCTGGAATTCGTGGGGTATTTATAGGCCAGATCTGGGTTACGGCGTAACCATAACAAGAGTTACGCCGTAACCTTCAATTCCTTCGTATTTTGCACTAGATCTGCTAGTTACGGCGTAACCTTATAAGTGGTTACGCCGTAGTATTCAATAACCTTGGTTAAGCCGTAGTTGATGGAATAGTTACGGCGTAAGTATCAGCGGCGTGGAACCTCATTTGACCTAATATAGTTACGTCGTAGCCTTTGGGAAGAGTTATGCCGTAACCTTCTTGTGAAAAACTAGAAGGGGGGGTTGAATAGTTTTACCAATTAAAACTTCCTTTTATACTATGTAGATCGACTTATGTCAATCTATTTGGATGTGTGTGTTGGATGTTGATAAACAGGCATATAAAGGTATGTAATGAAAAGATAAGAGTAAGAAGCACAAAACCACAACACGAGTATTTATAGTGGTTCGGCTACAAGGACACCTTCCTTGCCCTACTCCACTCCCCGAGTCACCTACTCGAGAGTTCGTAATCACTACACCAATCACCTTATGGCGGAGAAGCCTTCACAACGTCGCCTACCCTTTTTCTGGTGCGAGGCTAACCACCGGGTTCTTTCACTCCAAGGTGAACCACTCCTACACAACGTCGCCTACCCTTTATAAGGTACTAGGCTAAGTACCTAGTTCTTTCACTCCAAGGTGAACTACACCTTCACAACGTCGCCTACCCTTTATTAGGTACTAGGCTAAGCACCTAGTTCCATTGCAATGGAGGAACTACTACTACACTACACCAACGACTAATCCCAAAGGAGATCTACTCCTTTACAACATCATCAGGGATATCAATATCCTTAGATCTAATACTAGTCTATCTTGTACATCGAAACACACCATATCGAATGTACATCTAAGGCACCTTTCACTAATGCCTTTGACTAGATCTACAAGACACCTTTCATGAATGTCTTGTGTCTTCACTTCTAAGCACCTTTCACTAGTGCTTCTAGTCTTGAATTCTAAGCACCTTTCACTAATGCTTCTTTGTTTTGACTTCTAAGCACCTACCACAAGTGCTTATCCTATGGACGATAGATACCCTTCACTAATATCTTCGTCTTGACACTTGAGACATCTTTCACTAATGTCTTCAACACTTCTTAGAAAAGAAAAGAATCATCAACAAGAAGACTTCAGTAGCCTTGATGATGAGGAAGCATGGCAACTCATGGACTTGAGCTTGCTCGACTTCAAAGGTTGTGATCTTGCCTTTAAGAGAAACCTAAAAGATCACACAAAAACAAAACTACAAACATAGATCTCTTGGATCTAAGGTTAGTGAGTTTTTAACTCAGGGAGAAAGTGTGTTAGAAAGAGGTGAGAAACAATGAAGAAATGGCTCACTATTTATAGAGGAAAGTTTTTACTGTTCCCCGGATCCCACGGATCCCTACCACAAAGGATCCGGCTAGCACAAAGCTAGGGATCCGTGGAACGCTCCCTTTTACCCATGGGTATTTTGGTCATGGGTCATGGGTCATGTGTTGAACCATCGATCTTTAGCTAGATACAATGTATCTATTGAGTGCAATGCACTTGGTCATTTGGGTATGGGTTGATCCATGGGTTATGGATATTATCCATGTATGGTATAAGCATGATGTCATGCAATGGGTTATGGGTCAAGCTCCATGGGTTATGGATATTATCCATGTATGGTATAAGCATGATGTCATGCAATGGGTTATGGGTCAAGCTCCATGGGTCATGGGCTTTGGGTTGTACCCAACTACATTCAATGTATTTGCCCAATGGGTTATGATACTTAAGTTTCTACCCATTTATATTACCCAATATACTACATACTAGTTATGTGTATATTTTACCCAAATATGTAAACACTAGTTGTTTACATATGTAATGTTAAATCATAAAGTCACTTATACTTGTTTTAGTGTTTTATGTGAAAATATGAATATGTTAGAAACTATTAGTTCAAACCATTTACGTATTTTATTTGTTTCGTTAAAATGATTTTACGTTTGTTATCGACAAAACATTAGAAGATCGTAAAATATAAATAAACGTTTTTTACGGCTTATTTGTATTAACACTTCTGATAAGTTGGTTTTCTGAGTCACGCAATAGTTACGGCGTAATGTGAGAGATGAGTTACGCCGTAACTTCTTCAAAGTAGCATAATGTGATAAATCTTTTGATATTTCTCCAGTTCCACGTCTCTTTAGCTCAAATGCTCGTAATTTACCTGAAAGTGGAAAACAATGATATAAATTACAAGCATTATTGGGGGAAATTGACACTTAATATTCAGGACTATTTGATGTTATCAGTGTTGATATGCACACCACACTTTTTGAATATTTTACCACTAAATTACACCAATGATGCATATAGTACAACACCGCTATGCATGATTGGTGGTGAGCACATCATTTTAAATGTTGTGCATATCACCTCCCATTTTGTAATCTTTGTTAGATTCTCTTTTAAGAAAAACCTCAAGAAAAGCATTTTTACCGTGTGTAACGTCTTCACATTTCATATATGCTTCAATCATATTTGTTTTCGCTTTGGTTGATTTTTCGAATATCAAAGTTGTTTCGATAATCGTTCGCTGATGACGCTTATCTTATTCAACTTGTTTCATTACTTCGCCTTTAATTTCCTTGGTGGTAGTGGGAAGTGAACAATCCGTAACTTCTTATTTGTTTTCCTCAATGGTGGCGATGAATTGAATTGAGTTTGTGTGGTATAATGTATTAAATTGTTATGGATTTTTAGGAAATTATTTCTAAAAAAGTTTAAAAAAAGGGAAACAAAAAGTAATTCAAGAGATGCCAAAAAGACTAAAACGCCATTGAGGCTAACGAGATTTTTAACGAGCGTTAGGGTTTTGGATACCCAACAAAGAAAAATCAAGACTTTAGGGACATTTAGTGTAATTTCACAGTTCTTGGGACTGTATCCGCAATCCGTCAAACTATGTAGTAGTTAACATCAAGCTCAACATAAAAACATGTCACACTTAAACACAAACGTACCTACAACACACTTACATACACGCTTACGAAACAATCAAATTTGGTTCGGTGGTCGGGATGACCAAACCAACTTAAAACCTTGTTGATGATGTGTGCAAGGTGAGTGTGTAGTGATGGTCAACACGTGGTAGTGGTCGCGGTGGCACATAAGGCAATCATGTGTGGAATTTGTTTCACCACGGACACTTTAAGGAGGTCGCTTAATAAGCGGTCAGTAGCGCGAAATACTTGACTCTCTTAAATATATCCAAAACTTGTTTTAAATTCCATCTTCGTTTCATGTATGTTACACTTGAAGATGTATATAAACCACACAAGAAAACAAAATAGAGATAGAAGAGGATTGCAAACAGGTTATACAAAATGGAAGGATTCCTCTTATTGCCAACTTTAATTTCACATTTCAATACTTTACAACAAAACTTAAAGAATCTCTGTAAACAAAATACAATGCAATGCATCCTCGAAAACCATAATCAGATCTTCTTCATATACATTGATTTGATTCTAAATTCGAATCATCTACCAAATTCTTTACAGATTCTGAAAACTTCTCAACTTGTTTACATGGTCTAATAACATTAACATCATCCCATTGTGAACATGGGTCCACAAACCAGCTCTTTCTGGCGGTGCACCATGCACCTGGGGCGGCTCGGTTACCACTACGCTTCAGGATTTGGCTATCGACCATGTCAATAATTGGGTCGTTAAGAGAGTCGAGGAAGATTGTCCCAGGCAAAGTTGCAGTACTCATGGAATGGACGGCTTAGAATCACCCACGGAGATCCTGAAAAATCAGCAGAATATTTGTAAGCTATTAAATTTCCAATAAAAGCCATCATGAGCAGAATGGGCAACAGGTGATACTACTGAAGATGGACTCTCTAGCAAAAGCATTGGTTGCGTTTAGCCTTAATCATAAAATTTGAAATAAACAAGAACAAACTACTATATAAATGCCTCAATGACATTAAGTGGAAAAAGTCAATACCTTGGGCTGACATAGCTATATCCATAACATTCGTAGACCGTCTGATGTGAGTGAATCCTTGAAACAGCTAGAAAAAACAAGAATTTGTTGTTACTGGTGAGTTTATCAAACATCAAACCACCATGATAAAGATATTAATTGCAAGTCAGGGTAAAATAACAGAACATATTTCAATGAAATGAAATTAAGAAAATGACATGACTTTGATGAGTAAAATGTGGACTTGAATCAATCAGATATTGCAAGTAGAATAAATTCTGAAAATGCAAACAAAATAACACCTGCTAAACTACTTGTACTAGCTGTTTCCGCTTAAATTCCTTCCCCAAACAGCACACTCTAACTTAAAAGAAACATCACTTAGATAATTAAGTAGCTGCACAATCTATCATGCTTCATAATCGGCATTACCTCAAAAACATATAATTACTTGTTCAAAGTATTAGATAACTAACTTAGAAATGCAATGCTAAATATCCCTTCAAATACAGGCAGAAAATATCTGTAAAAAGACAAAAGGGAGAGAGAGGGTCATACATTTAATTTATTTTGTCAATGGTTTAAGTTTGATTTTTTTGGCATACTGATGCAGGTTTTACTGACCAGGTTTTAATATTTATATAGTCTTGTTATACATATGGTATACCCTAATGCACTAACGGGCAGTGTAACCGGTCGTGTGTAGTGTAGTATTTGGTAATACTGAGGTCGTCCCAAGAGCTATGTGTGTTGGATTATTACTAAGTCTAGGTATCACATATTTTAATAATGATTATGATAAGGAATTAATTAATTAACTACTAAAGCAGATAAAAGCAGGTAAAAGGCAAAGGTTTAATCAATAGAGGGGAGTGGTGCTAACCTAGTTATTCCCCATATCTAGTAATGTCTACGTCTACTTACTTCCAATTACTTCAGGTGGGGTCAAAGTCGAGAGGACAACATTTGGTCAATTCGCCCTAACCTATCAGCAAAGATGCCACCACTGGAGAAGTCAGGTGTCCCTTCATAAGTCCAGTTGTTCCTGGTCCCCTAAGCCAAGTCATTAAGTACCGCTACATGCTAGATTTATAATAGTGAGTGCCCGGGCGTTAGCAACTTAAACACTCACCCCCTAATTCTTAAGTTCATCCAAATGGTAGGTGATCAGTTGGTCAAATCGCACAAGTAGAAAGGGTCGTCAGTTGGTCATATCCTACCCTTCACGTCTCAGTCTACTCACTTAGGGTCAGTTGGTCATATCTCCTAAGCAACTAGCCTCTACCGCCATTCAAAACTACCAAAACAAGGGTAGCTACCAATAAACTATGCATGCATACACTTAGAAATAATTATACGGAAGTAATGTAAACGCAAACAAAACAATTAAGGAATCATAACTAGGCTAGCACCAAGAGGTGCATAGCCGTTCATATTAACCATACAAATCAATTCAATATTCAAAGTTACGAAATACATGAATCGAAAGTAAAGAAAAGATAAAATGCTAATGCTTATCGTAGGGGAGTGATTTCTCCCTTGGAGACAGCTCCGTATGCTCCTCTAGACCTGCCTTTGGCTTCTTCCCACGTTCTTTGGTTGTGGTGTGTGGAATGGGATGCTTTGAAATGCTGGAAATCGTGGGGTATTTATAGGCCAGATATGGGTTACGGCGTAACTAATATAAGAGTTACGCCGTAATCTTCAATTCCTTCGTATTTTGCACTAGATCTGCTGGTTACGGCGTAACCTTATGAGTGGTTATGCTGTATTCTTCAATATTACTTGGTTACGCCGTAGTTGAGAATAGTTACAGCGTAGTTATCAGCGGCGTGGAACCTCATTTGACCTAATATAGTTACGTCGTAGTGTTTAGGGAGAGTTAAGTCGTAACCTTCTGATGCGTTGGTTTTCTGAGTCACGCTTTAGTTACGACGTAATGTGAGAGATGAGTTACGCCATAACTTCTTCAAAGTCAGCATACTATGATAAGTCTTTGATATTTCTCCAATTCCGCGTCTCTTTAGCTCCAATGCTCGTAATTTACCTGAAAGTGGAAAACAATGGAAAACAAGCGTAAATCCATATAAATGATATAAATTACAAGCATTATCGGGGGAAATTGACACTTAATATTCAGGACTATTTGATGTTATCAAATATCCCCCCACTTGAACTCTACTTGCCCTTAAGTAGACCTTATTAGAAAGACTCCTAAAAAGATATCTCCCAAAACCTGTAAAATATAAGTTTACAAATCCCTTATGCTAGAATAAAACAAAGCCGAACACCTCACGAAAGGGGAACAAAACACTCAAATCTCTCAACTATTCTAAGTGTCAATTTCAGGGTGATCACTCAATCGCACAATCATAGCATGTATTCTATCATAAGCTTGGCGGTTACACAAATCTCCACCACTAGAGTTAAAGGCTAAAAAATTCTCGAAGGCAATATGGGTAGACACGAAAAAGGTTAAGGGGTGACTCGTCATTACTAACATGTCACGGCGAAGTGGACAAAATCAATGATACATGACCAAATCCATGTCCAAGACACCAAAGATTGCTCGCTGCATCACCTAGACACGCTTCATGACTAAAAGGGTAGGATAAGACATGGGATGTATAAATGGTGTAAAATAAAATCAAGCAGGTAGTCTAAATGTACAACCAAGTCATCACCACTTACCGTCCGCCCAAAGTTCAAGCTTTGAAGTCAAGAAACCGGATCACGAAATACTAGGTAGATGTGTCATTAGAGGACGTCGTGATGGGCACACTACCTTTTCTATAACTATTGGCAAATTTACCAACTCCAATCTTCGAATATGACCGAGGTGGCCTCCTCGACACTAAATCTATAAAGCTCATAACATAGCAACTAAACAATAACATAACAACTATTTGTTTTTTTTTCGAATCACTTTTGTTTTTCAACATAACAATAGCAACTAAACAATAATACCCCCCCACTTGAGATGAACATCGGGAATTCGGGGGATCTTCAATGATCTTCAGGAATATGTCATCTATGAAAGTGTGATTTCCGAACCTTTCCACTTGAACCTTGAACTTAGGCAAATGATGACTTCCCAATCACAAATAAAGACTATAGGGTAGGCTAAGGTGTATAGGTGTATCGAAACAATATATTGGGTTAACAAAATGAAAGGAATGGCTCAGATGGGTGTATCTAGGGGTATCTTGCACTAAAGGTGAGTGCAACAAAAGGGTTTCCCATGGGGGTCGAGAAGTCGAGGTGACTA
Organism: Chrysanthemum seticuspe; assembly: GCA_019973895.1. Taxonomy (NCBI): domain Eukaryota; kingdom Viridiplantae; phylum Streptophyta; class Magnoliopsida; order Asterales; family Asteraceae; genus Chrysanthemum; species Chrysanthemum seticuspe. Next base: position 52,580,653 of record BPTQ01000009.1, on the reverse strand, counting down.
ATCGATAGACACACATTGGTAGGCTGTTTGGGTGATAATCCTATAATATTGCCTTCTAAAATTGAAAAGTCCAAATACATCGAGGTAACTCAACATACCTTTGTTGGGAATAAAGCTAACAGTTACCACTGATAGGCTTTGAAAGACACAGCTGAAGAATGCACTAGCAGTGGAAACTCATTACCACTGCTAGTACATATTATTACCACTGCTATTAGGATAATTGTTATGTAATCGTATATAGATAAGTATAGAAAAGATCTTGTGTATATTCTATATAGTTAGCATTATAGTTATCTTGTAAAGGACTCTTTGTGCTATAAAAGGAGATCCTAGGTCATTGTTCTTGGTACGTATGCTTCAAGGTGTAACCCTAGTGATAAGCAAGATCACTCATATTATTCATAATAATATTGAAGCTTTGTGTTACATTGTTCTCACTTACAATACATCATACAATCCATATTCTGAGTATTACTAAGTATATTCCGCGTACTTATTAATATAAATCAAAGTATCACTAACACAAGGTGTGTGTTTAGATCCATCAAGTGGTATCAGAGCTTTGGTTCTAATACTTTGATTCAGAAGATCCAAGGAATAAGCTTAACCAACTCACTCAAATCAATGGAGATGGAAAACCAGTCCAACTCTTCTCCAAGGCTTCCTAAGCTCAAACTTAATGAGTTTGAGATGTGGAGGATACTGATTGAGCAATACTTTCTCATACAAGACTATGCTCTATGGGAGATCATCTTAACTGGTAATTCCTTCAAGTCTGAGAAAGTTGGTGACACAGAAGTTGTAATAGTTTCTGTACCTGAGACTAATGATGAAAGAGCAAAGAAGAAGAATGACCTGAAGGCTAGAAGTTTATTACTAATGACTCTTCCTAAAGACCAGATCATTGCTTTCAGTAAATTCAAGACAGCAAAAGAACTTTTTGAAGAGATTTGCTCAGTTTTTGGTGGCAATGATGCTACAAAGAAGACTCAAAAGGCATTGTTGAAGCAAAGTTATGAAAACTTCTCTGCTTCAAGCAATGACTCACTTGACAGCATCTTCACCAAACTCTAGAAGATTGTCACACAACTGACTGTGTTTGGAATTGAGGTAGAAAAGGAAGACCTAAATTTGAAGTTTCTAAGAAGTTTGCCTGCTGAGTTTCATTCTAATGTTACAGTCTGGGAAAATAAACCAGAGATTGAAACTATGAAGCTCCATGATCTTTACAACAACTTCAAACTCATTGAACAAAGATTGAAGAAGGCAGGGAAACTTGGTACAAGCTCTAGCAGCTTGGCGTTGTTGTCAACCTCTGTTGATAGTGATGATTCTGAAAATGACAATGATGATGATTTTGCCACTGCTGGTTCTACAGTTTCCACTGGTAATGCTAGTGTTACCACTGCAGGTTCAAAGAAGAAGGTTGCTGGTATTGGAGATCATACCTTTTATGCTTTTATCTCCACTCAAGTCAGTGGCTCTATATTAACTCATGAAGACATAGAGCAAATTAATGAAGATGACTTGGAGGACATGGATATAAAGTGGCAAATAGCTCTTCTTAGCATGAGGGTTAGGAAATTCTACAAGAAGACTGGCAAGCCAATTCACATCAATGGTGGAGAAACTGCATGGTTCGATAAAAAGAAAGTAGAGTGTTTCAATTGTCACAAGTTGGGGCATTTTGCTAGAGAATGCAGAAGACCAAGGAAGCAGGACAACAGATCTACCTGGTACAAGAAAAAGAAAGAACCAATTGTGGAGGAACCAAAGGCAATGTTGGCAATTGATGGTGTGAGCTATGATTGGAGTTTCATGGATGATGGACAAGAAGAACAACCTTCAGATGCTGCTCTTGTGTCTACAGAACATGCTCTCATGGCTTTCTCTGACTCTGAGGTACAAAACTTTGAAAGTTGTTCTAAAAAATGTAGGGCTTCTAGAGAATGTGAAAGGCTTAATGAATTATTTGACAACCAAAGAACAGAGTTGTATGCTGCTAATTATACTGTGTCAAACCTTAGAAGAGGCATATCTATATTAGAGAAACAACTAGAGCATTATAGAGAAAATGAGTCAAAATATAATGATGATATGATTGTTCTTAGAAGAGAGTTAGATCATAAGATAGCAGTGAATGAGGCATTAAAAGAAGAGTTTGAAAAACTTAAAAAGATAAATGAGAATGTCAATTTATCTGTTGACACATGTTATTATCAGTCTAAGTCAATTGATAAAATTTGGAATGCTCAAATTACTAGCAAAGTTAAGTCTGGTATGGGATACAATATTGTTCCTCCACCACTAAGGGGTGTTCCATCACCTCCTGGCATAGATTTAGCTCATACATGTCTAGAAGAATTTCATAATATGAATCTTGAATATGGTCCTCCCAAATTTGTGAAAATTGGGGAAGAGGTTAAGCATGAATATGATGTTTTTGAAAGTGCAAGTGACTCATCTGTTGTAGATGAGAATGTTAAAAAGAATGAAGAGGGTTCTATCCCAAAAGTTGTAAATACTATTACAGAGGAACCTAGGAAACATGTTAACAAACCTAGATCAACTGTAAGGTATGCTGAGATGTATAGGAACAAGTTATCAGCTCCTAGGGGTAACCAGAGGAGTTGGAATCATGTAAAATCTCAACAACTAGGTAGTGAGTTTGTGATGTACAATAAAGCATGTTATATCTGTGATAGTTTTAATCATTTACATGCTAATTGTGACTATCATGTTGGGAGAAGGGAAGTCCATGGGAATAAAAGGGTGGAGTCTAACAAGTTTCAAAATAAAATACACCCTAATTCACACAGCAAAATGATCCCTAGAGCAGTTCAACTAAGAAGTGGTCTTAAAACTTTTGCCACTGCTAAAACTGTTAACACTGCTCACCCTAAATCACCTATTACAAGTGCAAAATCCAAAAAAACTTTTGCAAAATCTGCTCAAACAGGGAAAAGGTCTTTTCAATATAACCAACAGTGGGTACCTAAAACTATATCAGCAGTTACCACTGCTCAGTCAAAAATTTCCACTGCAAGGGTTGTAGACAAGAAAAAGGGAAACATGGGAAATGATGTGAAGGCCTCAGCACGTTGGGAATGGAAACCTAAAGGAACTACCTCAACAACCAATCCCAATGGTGTATCAATGACCTTTGATAGATTTAACTATATTGATACACGAGGCAGATCCAAGTCAATCATGGCTTGGGTCTCCAAAGGAAACTAACTCCTTTCTTATATGTGCAGAAACATCCAAGGACAAAGAAATTAGATCAAGGCTACACAGATAGTGGATGTTCAAGGCACATGACTGGCAACAAGTCCTATCTCTCAAATTTTGAACACTATGATGGACAGTTTGTCAGCTTTGGAGGTGGAGTTAATGAAAAAGTTACTGGTAAAGGGGTCATCAGAACTGGTAACTTGGATTTTGAACCTGTGTACATTGTAAAAGAGCTTAAGTATAATCTTTTCAGTGTGTCACAAATGTGTGACAAGAAAAACAATGTTCTTTTTACTAAAGATATGTGTTTTGTTCTCTCTAAGGATTTTAAGATGCCTGATGAAAGTTAGATTCTTCTTAAGATTCCTAGAAAAGGCAACTTATATAGCTTTGATATGAACAACATTGTTGCTAAAGATGATTATGCTTGCTTGCTTGCAAAGGCCACAGTGGATGAATCCATGTTATGGCATAGAAGACTTGGTCATATTAATTTCAAAACCATAAATAAGATTGTTAAAAATGGTTTGGTAAGAGGCTTGCCTCAAAAAAGATTTGAAAATGATCAAACCTGTGTTGCCTGTCTTAAAGGCAAACAACACAGAGCTTCTTGCAGGTCAAAGTTGGTTAACTCTATTGCTCACCCACTTCATATGCTACATATGGACTTATTTGGTCCTACATTTGTGAGCAGCTTAAATCTTAAGAAATATTGTCTTGTTGTGACTGATAATTTTAGCAGGTTTACATGGGTTTTCTTTCTTAGAACTAAGGATGAAACAACTGGCATCCTTAAGACCTTCATTGCAGAAGTAGAAAACCAATATGATTTGAAAGTTAAAATCATTAGGTGCGACAATGGGACAAAGTTTAAGAATAGAGTCATGGATGATTTTTGCAGGGATAAAGGTATTAAAAGAGAATTTAGTGTAGCTAGAACTCCTCAACAAAATGGTGTTGCTAAGAGGAGAAATAGGACACTAATAGAGGATGCTAGAACCATGTTGGCAAATTCAAAATTGCCAATCACTTTTTGGGCTGAAGCAGTTAACACTGCTTGTTATGTACAAAATAGGGTTTTAGTAGTAAAGACAAAGAACAAGACACCTTATGAGTTATTTAGAGGTAGACCCCCTATCCTAGACTTCATGAGACCATTTGGATGTCATGTCACTATTCTTAATACCATAGATTATCTGGGCAAATTTGAAGAAAAAGATGATGAAGGGTATTTTGTTGGGTATTCCATGGTTAGTAAAGCTTTCAGAGTATTCAACTTAAGAACCCAAAAGATTGAAGAGAATCTGCATGTTGAGTTCCTGGAAAACAAAGTGAATGTCAAAGGAAGTGGTCCAGAAAGCCTGTTTGATCTTGATACTCTAACCCATACTATGAACTATGTACCTATCTCTACAGGTACATCTTCTTATGATTGTGCAGGTTCAGAAGAGTTTCTTGATGATGATGAATCTAGCAAGGATAAAGTAGATGATCAAGATGAATTAAGTTTACCACTTTGGGACTATGCAGATAATGATGATATCCCAAGGACTGGAGATGCTCAACCTTCTAAAGATTTTGGAAAAGAAGGAGCTGGTCATACGAACACTACAAATCACGAAAATAGTGGAAATTCAGATTCCACTGCTAGGCCAGAAGTTTCCACTGCAACACCAGAAGTGGACAATTCAACTCCAGTTACAGAGGAAGCACAAGCCAATGATGTTGAAATCTCAAATATGCCAAATGAGATCGCAGTTCCTCAGACTCCCCATACCTCAATTCATAAATCACATCCTCTTGAAAATGTGATTGGGGATGTCAATTCACCAGTAAAGACTAGAAGACAAACAAAATTGCCTGATATTCATGGATTTATTAGTGAAATCTACGAATCTAAGAATCATGAAGGCAAGAATGAATGTCTTTTCATGTGCTTTCTGTCACAAATGGAGCCAAAGAATGTATACAAGGCACTTGAAGATGAAAGTTGGGTGGAAGCAATGCAAGACGAGTTGCTCCAGTTCAAGATTCAAAAGGTTTGGGTGCTTTGCGATTTACCTCATGGCAAGAAGGTAATAGGTACAAAATGGGTGTTCAGAAACAAGAAGGATAAAAGAGGAATTGTTATCAGAAACAAGGCTAGGCTTGTAGCTCAAGGATACACTCAGGAGGATGGTATTGACTATGAAGAAGTGTTTGCCCCAGTTGCAAGAATTGAAGCAATCAGGCTATTCTTAGCCTATGCATCCTTTATGGGATTTAAAGTCTATCAAATGGATGTAAATAGTGCTTTTCTATATGGGCAGATTTATGAGGAGGTATATGTTTCACAACCTCTAGGCTTTGAGGACCCTGAATATCCAAACAAAGTGTACAGGGTGGTTAAAGCTTTGTATGGCTTGCATCAGGTACCAAGAAAATGGTATGAAAGCTTAACTACATATCTTCTAGATAATGGGTTTCATAGAGGCAGAGTGGATCAGACTTTGTTCATCAAGAAAGACAAGAATGATATCTTGCTGGTTCAAGTATATGTTGATGATATCATTTTTGGCTCTACAAAGACAGAGATGTGCAAAGAGTTTGAGAAGCTAATGAAAGATGAGTTCTATGGGTGAACTCACATTCTTTTTGGGACTTCAAGTACAACAAAGGCCAGATGGTATTTTCATCAATCAAGATAAATATGTGGTTGAGATACTAAGGAAGTTCAAGTTCTCTGATGCAAAGTCTTCCAGCACCCCTGCAGACAAGACTACACATCAACTCTTGAAGGAAAATAGTGGTGAAGCAGCTGATGTGCATATGTACAGATCTATGATTGGTTCTTTGATGTATCTTACATCATCTAGGCCAGACATTATGTTTGCAGTATGTGCTTGTGCAAGGTTTCAGGTCACTCCCAGGTTCTCACACTTGACTGCTGTGAAGAAGATTTTCAGATATCTTAAAGCATTTCCTAATCTGGGATTATGGTACCCTAGAGAATCACCTCTAGAACTGGTTACTTACTCAGATAGTGACTATGTTGGAGCTAGTTTGGATAGAAAATCCACAACAGGTGGATTCCAATTTCTTGGAAATAGATTGGTGTCATGGCAGTGCAAGAAACAAACAATGGTGGCAAATTCATCAACCGAGGCAAAGTATGTGGCTGCTGCAAGTTGCTGTGCTCAAGTTCTATGGCTTCAAAATTAACTTTTGGACTATGGGTACAATTTTATGAATACCATCATTTATATTGACAATAGTAGTGCCATTTGCATAATTAAGAATCCAGTTCAACACACAAAGACTAAACATATTGAAATTAGACACCATTTTATAAGAGATTGTTATGAGAAAAGGCTAATTCAAGTTATCAAAATTCATACTGATGATAACTATGCTGATTTATTAACAAAAGGGCTTGATGTGGGTAGATATCAGTACTTGGTAACAGGTATTGGAATGCTTAATCCATAAATTTTTTGTGTCTAATGGTCTTTGGTGTTGAGTGGAGGTTTCTGGGTACTAAAATTGTTGTATAAGTTTGTATATGTTTTGTGCTTGTATTTTTGCTTGTTCAATAACTTATGTGCAGCAACGATGGGAGTTGATCATAAAAGGTGTGTAACTGAGACACATAACAAATGGTTATTGATTCACCATGTCTAATCCACATAAGAATCAACTAGTCCAGAGCAAACGGCTACTGGTAAAGACTTAACAAATCCGTTCATGGTTGATAGTTTACCAAAAACTATATGGTTATTAAATCACCATATTCTTTATGATTAAGAGTTGGCTAGTCCATAGCAAACAGCTCATGGTAAAGACATATCAAATCCGTTGATAGCTGGTAGTTTGCTAAAAACTATGATAAGAACAGTTCAATTTTTCATATGTTTTACTTACCACTGCTCTTGAAAAAAAAATTTGTGAAAAATTACCACTGCTAGTTCACAGTTTCCACTGACAGTGTTATTTTTACCACTGTTGATCTAGCCGTTACAACTGTTATGTCAGTAACAAATTTTTTACTAGCCGTTGAGAGAAATTGCTTTCCATATTTATGGGGTAAAATTTTTTAGAAGATTATCTAGTTTCCTATTTGCAATTTATCCTCTTAAGGTAAATCTTTTCCTTAGATAATCTTTCTTGCGCAAAACTTTAAAACCCTAACAGTATATATCTTTTCTCTCAATTGGCAAGTTATTCATACAATTCATACTAACACAACATATTTTTCATCAAAAGATACTATGGCACCTATCACTTTTGCAGATGAGCACAACCAAGTGGCCTATTTGGAAAAGTCAAACGACAAGAGTGGCCCTGTTTTTCATCAGATTGTGGACTTTCTAAACACTACTCATGTGAGGTATGCTTTGCTTCTCAATCCCACAATCTATGTCTCTCAAATCAAACAGTTTTGGACCTCTGTTCAGTCCATCACTCTTGAAGATGGAGACACACATGAAACTGTGGATGCTCTTAGAGCCACAGTGGATGGGGTAACTATTGATGTTACTAAGTCATCCTTGAGGAGAATTTTCCAATTGGATGATCTCAATGGTATCATCACATTACCAATGCCATAAATTCATGAAAATCTTTCATCTATGGGGTATGATACCACTGACAAAAAGGCTACTTTCAAAAAGAGTGGGTTCTGTCCTCATTGGAGATTTTTAATACATACTCTATTACATTGCCTAAGTCCTAAGAAAACTTCTTATGAACAATTCAGTTCAACAATGGCTTACCCTTTGGTTTGTCTAGCCACTGATAGGACTTTTAATTGGTCTAAATATATTTTTACAAGTATGCAAGGCAATGTAAAGAGTTCAATTTTTTTTTTGATGTATCCAAGGTTTGTGCAAGCAGTGTTAAATGAATTTCAACTGCAACCCCATACAAGAGTTTATAAAATCCGTTTCCTTAAGCCTAAAGTTTTTCAAAACATGAATAAGGATGGCAATAGGGTTGTTATACCACTTTTTCCTCAAATGCTTGCAAAGATTTCATAGGTACAGGGTGAAGATGCAACAATCCTAGTTGTATCTCAAACTACACCCACACTCACAGTTCCAAACATAATCTACACTCCACCAGTTACTCACACTTATGAGAGGAGGCAAAAATTGCCAACTTCTCTCATCACAACACAGCATGTCCCTGATCCTCTTGGTTTAGGAACAAGCAGTGGTGGTTCCAGGCTTCCACCTAGTCCAACTAGGAGTGAGTCTGAGCCAATGCCCTATGATTCACCTCTCCCAACAGGTCACACAGTTGGAAGTGTTGAGGGCAGTGGGCAACCTATGGAATTGATGGAACTTTGTACCAAACTAACAAAGCAGGTTGAATCTCTAGAGAAAGACTTGGCACAAGTAAAGGAGCAACATGCCAAGGATGTTACACAATTGAAAGCAGAGATTCATAGTTTGAAGAAAGAGTTGCAGGGGTTGAAAAAGAAAAAGAGACCTGCAAAGATAGTGATATCATCTACATCCTTACCTCATGATGGTGACTCAGAAGATTCAGTGAAGATTTTGGGAATTCTCCCAAACAGGGGAGGAAAACAGATGCTGAAACCAAGGGGAGGAAGATTGATTTTGGAGATGAAGGTGATTTTGATTTTGGAGTTACTGAGGAAGTTGATATACAAGAAGAAATTCCTCAACAACAACCAGAGCAAACAACTTCCACTGCTACAACCACTGATACAATTCGCACTGCAGAGCAACCAGTTCCCACCGCTGGACAAACTTTTACCACTGCAGATGAAGAATTTGAAAAGAAGAAAATGGAGAAAGGTAAAGCAGTTGTGCAGAGTAAAGAGCAACAAAGAAGGAAGGTTTCAAAGAAAGAACAAGCTCAAATTGCTCATGATGCAGAAGTTGCTAGAAATATTACTGAAGATGAAGTTGCAAACAAAAAAAAGCTAGATGAACTAGAAATTGCAGACTTCATGGAGGCTAAAAGGCTGGACAGAATGGAAACCACTACTCCAATGGATGTAAATCCACTTTCCACTATTCCACCTACAATATTCAAAGAAAAGACTCCAGAGTTTACTTATGTACTACAGAACAAGAAATTGATTTCTTGATTGCTAATGATCCAGTAGTCAAGAAGAAGGCAATTGACCTAGTTGCAGATAAATCCTTAACTGAAGAACAAAGAACTGCACAGTTGAATGATTTCATTCAAATAAAGAATAGCCAAGCACTTCAAGATGCAATTGGTTCAGTCAGAAAGGGTCAAAAGAAACCAAGACAACCAACCAAGGCACAAGTTATCTCAATGATGAAAGCTTATTGTTGCAGTGTTGGTGGCTGGAAAAAGCATCAGTTCAAAGGGATGACTGATGATCAGGTTGAAGGTATCTACTACAGGGTTAAAAGGCAAGATAGTGACTTCATTCCTATGAATTATGAAGAAGAAGAGAGAAGATATCCTCATCTGAAGAGAAAAGCCAAAGAGAGTGAACCTCAGACACACAAGAAAACAAAGTTTGCTGAAGAACAAGAAGTTCAAACTGAGAAATTCACTGAAGAACAGCTAACTGGTATGATCCTGATTGAAGAAAAAGATTTTTATCCTGACCCACTGCAAGTCAGACATCCTATTGTTGATTGGGAAGTGTTCACTGATAGCAATTTTGCTCCAACATGGAAGATCACAAGGATAGGTGGTGAAACTTCATCATTCATTCTGTTTGAAGACCTCATCAAAGCATGTGACAGACATGATCTGGATACATTGTGGAGATTAGTTCCAAGAAAAGTTTGATGCTGATAAGCTTAAAGATATGAAGGAAACGCAGTTATGGGTTGATCTAAGAAGGCTCTATGAACCAGATGTTAAAGATATGAAGGAAATGCAGTTATGGGTTGATCTAAGAAGGCTCTATGAACCAGATGTCAATGTGTTGGTACTACATGGACTTACTATGATTCATGTGAAGTTCATCATGTCTCTACAAATACTGGAGTGGATACATTTATGTTTGCTGAGAAAGAATACCCCCTCAGAGCTGGAACTCTCACTGTGATGTTGTCTACAACAATAAGAGTTCATGAAGATACTGAGAAGGTCAGAGCTTTGTTACATAGGCTTCAAGATCAATATGTAAGAGCTATTCAGGATTTAAAAAGAAAGTGAAATGTTTGGAAGAATTCCCAAATCCTTGCATATGATGAAGATTGAAGAAAATTATTGATTTGCAGAGAAATCATAAGTTTAGGGGAGGATTGTTGGGAATAAAGCTAACAGTTACCACTGATAGGCTTGTGGAATCCCTCCCAAAAAACCGACCCGATAGCGATTCCCGTTTTTTCTATTCCATCCCATTCCGGGACAGGCGGCTAATACTAATCTAATAAGTGAAGTAGTCGTCGTCTGACCAATCGGCTCGGACTGCTAGTACATATTATTACCACTGCTATTAGGATAATTGTTATGTAATCGTATATAGATAAGTATAGAAAAGATCTTGTGTATATTCTATATAGTTAGCATTATACTTATCTTGTAAAGGACTCCTTGTGCTATAAAAGGAGATCCTAGGTCATTGTTCTTGGTACGTATATTTCAAGGTGTAACCCTAGTGATAAGCAAGATCACTCGTATTATTCATAATAATATTGAAGCTTTGTGTTACATTGTTCTCACTTACAATACATCATACAATCCATATTCTGAGTATTACTAAGTATATTCCGCGTACTTATTAATATAAATCAAAGTATCACTAACACAAGGTGTGTGTTTAGATCCATCAACCTTGTCTATGGTCTCGAAATGATGCAAAGGCCAAGTTCTAAAGTTTACAAGCTAACGGCACACTCATAATTTGGTGGATTTGGGTAAAATATTGGAAACGGATAAGGATAATCTCACCATATAATATCAAGGGTTGTATGTGCTCGGCTAAGGTCTAATCTAGTTAGGTTAAGAAAAACATGTCAAAATTTTAAAAGTGGCAATTTTTTTCAAAATAAACTAGAAAAACGAGGGCAAAATAAAGTTCAAGAGATAATTCTACTCCTGTCCCCCCACTTGAATTGTACAAAGTCCCTTTTGTACTATGCGTTAAATAAAGGTGAAGAGAAAAGTAGAATTAGAGTGAGAACTTCCCTGAAGTTTGCTCCAAAAAGAAAGAAGGCCCACGAAAAAGAGACGTGCCTTCGTGTAAGCATCCATGAGCAAACTTCAATCCCTGAAATCACCCTACCGACAAGCATAATTCCAAAAAGAAAAAATGAAAAATGAAAACAAACCTAACTCACTTTTGTAGGAATCACGGTTGCATTTAGCATATGCAACAAGCCTTTTAAACCACTTGGTGTCCCAAGTGGACGAGTGAAGTCTCGTGAGGGTTACAGGGAACACACCCACAAAGTTCATTTAAAATACTAATACAAGGTTATTATGTTTTAAAAAGAAGTAAAGCAGAGGAAGGTTACGTCGTAACTCTTTGAAGGAGTTACGTCGTAATTGGTAAAACCTGACATAAGCTGCAAAGCGAGTGGTTACGGCGTAACCACTAAGATGGTATTACGCCGTAATTGGTAATGCGTCCATAATTCGGCTGCAAGGGGTTGGTTATGGCGTAATCACAGAGATGAGTTACGCCGTAACTATGGTCAGATCAGCAAACTGCAGCAGCAATCATTTCCTCGGTTCCTGCAAAAATGGTTAGAAAACACAAAACCCTACATAAATGGAAATAAAACAAAAGAAAGGGATAATTTAGGTTGTCTCCCGAAAGAGCAATTTCCTTTATTTACGAGTCTTTAAGTTAGACTCAGAGCCGTGGGGCTTTATGAGGGCCTTTGTACTTGCCCGACTTCCTCCATGTCTTTCATCAAGTTACGCCTGACCCAACCGACATTTGTGGCAGTGCGGAGGTATTCTTTAGTTTCAACCTTCCGAATTTTGAATTTTTTTTCTTCTGGTCCTAAATGGTATCGAGTGAACTCATATTTTTCGGCAATAATTGGTGGCGGTCTCTTAAACGGGATGCCAAGAAGTTTGCATCTTCTTTTCTCGTGTACTTCATCATCGGGGTCAATGAAACCGTCTTCACCTTGTAGCTCGAGGTAATCGAAATCATCGTCGTCGAAATCGGTATCTTTAAGTTGGTCATCGTTAGGTGAATTTTCTACGAGAATTTGCTTGCATTCTTCTTTTTCCTTGTTTGATGAGTCCTTGGTGTCATCCTCTGATTTTCCATTTAGAATTTCGTTGTTAGGTTGATTTTTACTCATACATCCATTTCAGATTTTCTCCTTAGTTAAAGCGTAAATTTTTCCGTATTTGATTCTGACCCAATCGTCGAATCCGAGATCATCTGGCCAAGGCAATTTTGTTCTTTCTGAATCATTATTCGAGGTCCATAGGAACTCGTCTTCCCTAACTCTCTCAATGCTGCTTCCCCCATTACATTCATAATCAAAAGGGTTGCAGGAAGCCCAAACATTTTCGTCAGCGGTTTTAATTTGTTCACACCAATGATTTTGAGTCCCTTCGTCATTGTCATTTTCAGAAGGAATATCGTCGAGGGGCTTAATGGTTTTTCCTTGAAGAATATGTTTTTCATATTTGAGTTCCAGATTTCTAAACAAGACCGAATTAATTATTGCGTCACCGAACCTTACTGAGTACCAATCTCTGAATGACAGATCTCCAAAATCAACGTCATGCCTCCCTGATTCATGTGGGCATATCCAAACTTCATTCTTCACATTACCACCTCCGCTGCAATACTCACGAAAGGGGTTGCAAGTTGGCCAAGCTTGTGTAATCTCATCTTCCGTGATGAGTAAGGGTCTGCAGTAATGCTTGATAGGTGGTCCTTCCACTTCGTTAATCAAAAATTTGGCTAACCTTTCTTCATCATTGAGTGTAGTCCACATGTATCTGTCATCGTTTACCCTCTCTTTATCAACTCCTCCATCGCAGGTTTTCCGAGGGTCACAAGAGGCCCATAAGCTGTAGCATTCTTCATCGTCAATTGCAATAGCCTTACACCAATGACTCTTCCTTTTAGAGTTGTCCACCTTGGTAACCTTGTCGTTGCTTGTATTCTGGTTACGCCGTAACTCTGAGATTTTACTTGGTTACGTCGTAGTTGAGAATAGTTACGGCGTAGTTATCAGCGGCGTGGAACCTCATTTGACCTAATATAGTTACGTCGTAGTCTTTGGGGAGAGTTACATCGTAACCTTCTGATGAGTTGGTTTTCTGAGTCACGCTTTAATTACGGCGTAATGTGAGAGATGAGTTACGCCGTAACTTCTTCAAAGTCAGCATACTATGATAAGTCTTTGATATTTCTCCAATTCCGCGTCTCTTTAGCTCCAATGCTCGTAATTTACCTGAAAATGGAAAACAATGGAAAAGAAGCGTAAATCCATATAAATGATATAAATTACAAGCATTATCGGGGGAAATTGACACTTAATATTCAGGACTATTTGATGTTATCACATACCAAACTGATAAACATTGGTTTTTGCATACTAAAGTCAACTTAATGAAACTTTTTAAGCTTGTTGACTTTGTTTTGGTTAAAAAAGTAGTATTTGGCTATTTGATCACAGAGTTAAGTTTTACCTTTCTTGGCATACTAAATTGATAAGAAGTTGCATTTTTGCATACACATAATGCAAATGCAAGTAATTGGCACAAATAAAATCACCTAAACATGTACAGTTTACTCATTAAAGCCTTTAATTGCGTATTGTCAATGCAACAAGTTGCAATGACTTAAAAATTGTAATTGGCTACCAGAGTTACAAAAGTTTAACATCCACATACAAAAATAAAAGAAGTCTTAAACATGTTCAAACATCTCACGTAAGTTTCAAACACCAATCAATCTAACTTAAGGCTGTTTTGGTGAACCAGCTCCAACTCTTTTACTCTTGAGCATAGATATGCTCCATTTGGGTGAGCCCGGAGCATTAGACTCCTTTGCTGAACCATACACCTAAATTCCACCAACTATAAGTCTTTCATTCCTTATTGGACTTCTACTCCATTTTGGTGAAGCACATCTACTTCCACTAGAAATTTCACTTTGACTTGCAGATGCAGCAGCAACCACTAAGCTTTGACCACTTTGAGTTGCACCACAAATCACAGAGCTTTGACCATTTCGAGTTGTAGCAGTATGACTTTCATTTTGTCTTGCACCAACAGATGTAGCTGAGTCAATGTGGGTTGCACCACCAACCACTGAGCTTTGACCACTTTGACTTGCACCAAAATGACTGTCATTTCCACCAGTGTGTCTTCCAACTGCATTATCAACATTCATACAAATTGGTAACAAGAAATGAAAAACTATAAAACTGTAACAGTATGCAGTTTCTTACCTTCTTTATCCCTTGCATCTGATGAACCTTTAATTTCATCACCCAAAGAAAACCTGACTCTTTTTAGGGGTCTTAAACCAGTAGATGCACCACCATAACTATTAACATGTTTCCTTTTTCCTTGGCTTTTCTTTTTAGGCCCATAACTTGATTCACCACCTTGACCCTTACATGAATGCTTTTTGTGACCCATGTTTCCATAAGCAGAACATTTTACACTTCTCCATTTCTTCAACAACTTCCCATCCTTAACACATTGTGTGTCCTCCATTTCTCCTCCGACCCTCTTCTTCCTAGGCCAACCTACTTAAGGGGGATGATGTGGAGGAGTTAGTGTTGTATGACATGTAGATTTCTTCCAAAAGGCCTTAATACTAATTGGTTGTATCTTAAAACTGTAAACTTCTTTCCATGTTTCTAACCAATAACACCTATCAGTCCATGCTTCTGGTATTTTAACATGTTGGCCATTGATAGCCATATTCCAGTTTGCAGCAACTGCATGCTTACAAGGAATCCCTGTAATCTCCCATCTCCTAAAACTACATGTTGTCCTATCGACATCAACTACACATTGATCCCCCCATGGCCTATTAACCTGATACTTATGTTCCCCATTTCACCGAACAGTATAATTACTAGCATCTTCTTTGATTTTTTCATAATAGTAGTTGCAGTAAAGGTTAGAGGACCAAGACATTTTTCAATGGATTTTATATGAGTCACAATTCTTTTCATACAATACTCCCTGATGAACTCTAACAAAGTGATAACTGGTTTATCTCTATCACGTACAAGCTTACCATTCAACACCTCACACATATTATTTAGCAAAACATCTAATGAGCTCTTCTTATGAATAAAAATAATATATCATACTAATGAATTAATTGTATGCATCATGGTTAATAATTCATATAAGCTATAACTAATAACCTAAAAAGTGTGCTCTGGACCAATGTTCTGGTGGAATCTCTGATAACCAAGCATGTGCAGCAGTAGATAATTTTTTAACTGATTTCATTACAGCTTCAAATCCAAGAACTGTTGTTGTTGTAGCTGTAGCACATCTCCATAGCAGTTGCTTGTATGCAAGTCCATTCCATTGCTTGTTCATGTTATCATGGATATGCCTTAAGCCATATCTATGTTCTACACTTGGAAACACTTCATTCATTACCTAAATGATACCCTTTAACAAAAAAATATAATGAAGTTAGAACAATTAAAAGACTGTTAATATAGTAAAAACCAAATAAAAATAGAGTAAATATTATAAGACTGTTAATTGTATTGTACCTTTTGTGTATCTGATATGAAAGTAAAATTGGAGTTTCTGTATTGATCTAGGTCATCCCCCAACATGTTCAAAAACCAAACCCAAGAATTTTTACATTCAACTTCAACAAGGGCATAAGCAACAGGATAGATTCCATTATTAGCATCAAGGCCCACAGCTGTTAACAATTGCCCAGAGAATGACCCACTTATAAAAGCCCCATCCAACCCCAACAGTTCCCTTCCACTAGCTTTGAATCCTTGCTTTAATACACCAAGACAAACATATATTCTCCTAGAGACTCTAGTAGGAATATTACGATTTTCAGGCATTTTTACTTGACATTTGACCGTTGATAAGGTTTTAAAATGTACCTTTTTGAGGGGTCGTTTAAGCCCTTATTTGATCACTTTTGTATTCATTATTACTTAATATCGTTCCTTTTCACTTTTTAGGTCTCTTGAAGGAAAATTGCTGGAATGACACTTATTCGGACGAAAAGGCGCGATTATACAAAGAAAATGGCCAAAGTCAAGAATCGAGACACTCAGGCTGCTGGAACTAAAGGGGACGGCGTCAAGTTCTACAAGTGACGGCGTCAGGTTCTACTAGAGACGCCGTCGGACAAGTTTTGTGAAGACTCAGTAGCCAAATTGCTCATTTACAAGTGACGGCTTCAGGTTTTAAAAAAGTAGGGCATCGCAGCTCAGACGGCCTAGATTTGATCCAGACGACGTCAGAGATTGAAGAGGACGGCGTCACAAGCATAAGGTGATGTCGTCGCAATGCTAACGTGGCCAAGACGAAACCTTAATAACGGCGACCCGACGACGTCACAAATTAAAGGGTGACGCCGTCGCATTTGTAATCTTATATATAGAATCCGAATTTTTCAGTTTTCGGTGTGTAGTCTTTTGGAGTAAAAACCTAAACCGAACCAAGGCTGTCTTGTACAGTATTTTAGGGTTCCATACCCTATCTTACATCAAGATAAGTGTTTTACTTCATTAATTTAATTATGTCTTCAATTGATTGTGTGTATGCTTGCATGTTCCCCATGTCCGGCTAATTTACTTGTGTGTTTGCTTAGGTAATATGAAACTTAGTTATTGAATATTGATTGGTTGTCTCTTATCTTAATTGTGATTGACCTAGTATTGCGATAGGTCATTTGTTGTGCTAATAATGCTTGATTAATCTTTGTTGAACCTTAGTTTATAATCACCTAGAGTAATTGTAGGCTATACATCCAAAGAATACCTTAGAGTTAAAGTTTATAAATCCTAGAGATTTTGTAGTCATTAACCTTTGGTAGCTTCAAAGAGTTAGGGATAAACGCATACCCTACGACCTTAGAAACACAACGCGATTAAGAATAAGGACGTGACAATTAAACCATCAATAGGAGATAACTAGGGAGTAATAAAGCCTAAGCAAATACATTTTTAATCATCATGCGAGCACACAACAATAGACATAGACGATATACACCTTAGCTTAGATAATTAGATAAGTAGAAGTAACCGGTAGAAATACCAACCCCCAAATTCAAACCCCAAGATTCGTACCTTTCCATTTCCTAAAAAACATAAAAAGATAAAAAATAATCTTCCTCAACCCCAACCTTAGCGTAGTAACTTCTCACTAGCATTCCTATTCCCCTAGAGAACGATATCAATTCCCGTGGCTTACCCTAATGCTACACTACAATGATTAGGTTCACTGCCTAGGGTGTTGAAAAACTTGCTCGAAGAAAAGGAAGTTCCTTTGACCCCGAACGCGCTGTGTAAGCGTATCAAGTTTTTGGCGCCGCTGCCGGGGAATAGAATAGCTAGTTAGGAGTCCACCTCGTTTAGGTTTCCTTGCTTGATTCCTATCAAGTAAGCTTTTTTTTTTTTTTTCATTTTTAGCTTTCTCGTAGTCTATCCCCCTTCTTCGTGACCTTTGTTCGTATCTCATCACTTTTCATCATGGAAGGTGATAACCAACCACCACTCATCAACCCACCACCAAATGACCCGTCAAGAGGCCGTACTCTTGGTGAATACTCGAGACCAAGCCACCTAGGCTATAGGAACACCATTGAGCTTCCCGAACAAGCCCAAACTACGGCCCTGCGATCCGACACCATCTGGTTGGTGCAAAACGGATGTGCATTCCATGGAAGGCTTAGCGACTTCAACGCGGAGGAATCTTGGGATATTATAGAAGAGCTTGCCGATCGAAGCTACGAAGATTGGAATGAATCCCTTGAAACCCCCGTTAAAGTGGTTAATGCCATATCAACTCCTCTTGAATCATCCAACGTCACCGAAGAGCAAATGAGTGCTCTTGAGAGAAGGATTGATTATCTGATTGAAAGGCATAAGAGAGCCCCCGTACGAATCCCTCGGGAAATAGTCAATTCCACCAACCACCCAACACCTTTCTCCGAATCCCCAAGTCGTGAGCAAAATTGATGAGTGTCCAAATACTCATCATTTTTGTGTAATCTAAACTGCAAAATCATCTGAAAACACTCAGAAACACATCAAAATGATCAAATTATCACAAATCAGTGTTTTATGTGTTTTAATTGCAAAAATATCAAAATCAGATGAAAAATGTATTAAGTTTGCAAAATTGGCAGTTTTAGTCCCCCAAGTTTTAAAAGTTGTCAAATCTAGTCCCTGGAAATTCAAAAATGTGGAAATTTATCATTCAAGGTCCCTGAAGTATTCTAAGTTGTTTAAAATGATCCTTGAATGATTCTTTGGTCAATTGGCAAGAAAGGTCCCTTAACTTTGGAAAATTACAAAAATAGTCCTTGGACCTTAAAAAATGGATTTTATGCAAAAAGGGCCCTTGTTTTATCAATGTTTGTAAAAATTGGTCCTTGTGAGAAGTTTGGAAATGTTCACTTTCAGTCCTTGGAGTTTGGTCAAATTACACTTTTGGTCCTTATTCTTAAATAAACCAAACGGATCAACATATATCATTAGGCCCAAATATCCAATCCAAACACAAGCCCAATCCACTGCCTTTGACCCTTGAACCTTGACCCCCCAGGTCACAACTGTTTTTGACCCCAGCCAATACCATTTTGACCCCTTTGCTATTATTTATCTTCGGTCAACAGAAGTCAAAAATGGGAAAACCGCGCCCATTTACCAGGCACTGTAGCAGTGTCTCTTCCCCTCCAGAAATTCAAAACCAGAGGTGGTTTTCACCATATTTTCAACCCCCTCCCATTCCATGTTCCCCCCACCTCCTCTACACTCCAAAAACTCTTAATTGGATAAACCAAACCTCATTAAAGCTTAAAACTACTTTGAAGAAAAATTGGCGCCAAATAGCAATGTGGACGGTTCTGATTAATTTGAGTGATCCAAAGGCTCATGTTTGGTGGGAAAGATTCAGAGTACCTCAAGGATTGCTAAAAGTCTATAAAGGAGGGAGAGAGTTGCCTTGAAAAACATCTATCTAGTGTAATTTTTATCTTTCATGTCGTTTTAGTTTTCTTTTCAAATCCAGTGTATGTTTTAGTTCTTAAACTCTGTATTTCAAGTTTTCATGCTATATTAAAGCTTTTGTGAATTATCAATTTCAGTATCAAGTTCTATTACAAATTATGCAAAATCTCATATTTATGCAAAATCTTATGTTGGATCAAATGTTGTTTTCAGTTGTTTATATGAACTAGAATAGGTCACTTAAGCTCCTAGAAAGCTATTTCAAGCTTTTAGAAACTCTAAAATCCAATTTAGAAGAAAAATCAGAAAATTCACCAAAAATCCAATTAAATACTTGAAAAATAAAAAAGGGTTCTATGGAAGTATTCACAGCTGGAGCAAGGTGTATCTTGGATGGCCTTGGTTTAGAGCTCTGTGGAGAGCATTTAGGATTGGTTCTCAGTTACTAATTCTCATTTTGTGCCTCAAAAGCTTTTGTAAGCACTTTTGACCAATTTGGCATTTCATTGTTCTACTTGCTTATTAGCTCTAATTTCTGTTTCTACCTGTTTACTAGTTATAAATTAGTGTTTTTGATCATTAAAATCTATAGCTTGTTCTTTTCAAATTGGTAGTTTGCAAAAATTTGTTTTTAACAGTTGAAATAGTATAATCATTAAGTCTGAGTTTGGTGTTGTTTTGATTGTTGTTTTAAGCTTAATTAGTCATAACAAGTGATTATTAAAGGTCTGAAATCAAGTTTGTGGTTTACAATTGTGAATTGGTTTGAAAAGTTTCATGACAGTCAACATTAAGGGGTGTTTGGTTTTTTGTGTACAAAGGTTCTTTGATCATTAGACTTGTTGGAAATCTGTGTACTTGGTCATAATATCTCAAAGAAGTCATAAACCAAAGTCTTTGTTAGCAAAAAGTCAAAATTTCAAATAATCACATCTAAGTGCTTACTGTTGGAGTTTTTAAGATCAAGAATCTTGATTTTGTGTTCAAAATTTGTTAATCTTACTATAATTAGTCTTAACACACCTTAACATAACATCATCAGTGCTTAAAGTCAGATCAAAATCCACTTTGGTCAACTTTTTACTTGTTCTAAAAAAAGTCAAAATCTCTTTAGGTCGTTTTTGAATAAACTTGGGAATTTCACTGTGGGTTTATTAAAGAGATTCAGATTATAAGCTTTGGAGGTATTGTAGTCTAGTTGGTAAAGAAAAATACAAAAATACTAGATCTCCTTGAATCAGCTTTTAAAGTGCTTTTTGGTTAGCTTATTGTAGGGTACTTGTCTGCATAGCTGCTCTGTACACAGTTTTTAAGCTCACATTGATAAGCTCTCATAGAGCTTATTACTTGTCCAAATCTTGTAATTCTTGTTTCTTTGGAAAGCCAACCTGGTCCTCTTGAATTGTCAAGTTTTATTTTTCACTTTTGAGCTTATTAGCTAGGGCTGCTAGTAGCTTAAAGATTGTCCCATTTTCTGTTTTTCACCCAAATAGCCAAATTGCTTATTGGCTTATTGGAGCTTTTCAGTTGGATTGTTTGTATCTTTTAGTTTCAAGTTAGTTGTTCTAGCTTATTGTCATCTTAATATAGCTTCTGTTTCTAGTATTGAGCTTGTTTGAGCTTATTTCCACCTAATAAGCTATTATATCCACTGTTGGATTAATAAGCTCAACAAACTGCTTATTTGAGTTTTGTAAAATTTTTGTCTTTATTAAAGTTTCATAATATTAGTATATAAGTAGTTTTCAAGAATAAAAATTACAAAAACATCAATATAAAAATAGTGATAGCCTTTATTTAAGATTTTTTAGCTTTTTGATTTTTCTTTTCATCTTATTAATAAGAAAATCTTGTTTTTATAGTTTTCTTAGGTTTCTGTCATCATATAGGATTTTTAGAAAAAGTTTCAGATTTTTCTCTATCTTTTTAGTATTTATTATAATTATAAATAGTTAATAAATAATAATTAATTAGTAATAAATAATTAAAAAGTCTAAAAAATATATTTTCTGTTTTAAAATTAGTTTTATCATATTTTAGATTTTTCAAAGTTAAAATCTTATTTTTCCAAGTTTATTTTCTATTTTCTAGTAATTAAGTGTATTTTAAATAATAATTAATTAGTAATAATTAAATAAAAAGTGTGAAAAATATATTTTTAGTTTTAAAATTAGTTTTGTAGTATTTTAGATTTTTCAGAATCATAAGTTTATTTTTCTAGCCTTATTTTCTATTTTCTTCTATTTTAGAGTATTTATTAAATAGTTAAAATAGTTTTTAATTAATAGTAATTAATTAAATAGTGTTAAAAATAATTTTCTTTTTCTAATAATTTTCTTTTATTTTTAGGATTCCAAAAATGTTATTTTCATATTTTTAGGTCTTTTATTTCTTAGTTTTCACTTTTTATTTTGTGCGTATACGTAGTTTTTTAAAAACTTACGTTTACGTTTTTCTCATCTGATTGTTGTGCTTTCCAATTCTGTGTCCAATTCTATTCCAATCAATCAGTAGTGTAATTTCTAATCATAACCTTTATAGATCACTATCCTTAGTGATCATTCTATCTTCTGAGTTTGTTTAACACACCATTGAGTCTCCTTGGGACTAAACGACCCGGGAATTCACTGTATTCTCTGATCTTCATTGCATTTGTGTTTAAGCTGTTTTAAGTCTGTTTAGACTTGACGGTTTTGCGCAGATCAAAAATCTTAATTCCGAACGGCACTTCCGTTCTACTTCCCCAATACCACTCTCACCAAACTTTAAGGAACAAATGAGGGAGTACATGGCAGCTCATACGGAGAGATTAGCAAAATTTGAAGAGGAGGTTTATAGGCAAAGGGAGGAGATGCAGGCAAAGATGACAGAAATGATGAACTTGGTAAAAGAATATACCAAGACAAAAGTTCCCGAAAAGGTACTAGTAAGAAGCAATGATTATCCTCCCACTTCTTTTGTTAACGCCATTTCCATTATGCCTGAAGATGGAAAGGTTGAGGAGAAGAAAACTGAGAAAAGCAAGAGGGAGGATGCTGAAACTAATGATGAGCCCGAGACCATTGAGTACTACCTTAAGCACGAGATTAACAAATAAACCATTGTTAACCAAGTGAACAACTTTAGGTACAATGAGGTTCTTAGGAAAGCCCTTGAAGGAAAAATAACAGAAAAAGAGTATGACACCATGCCTATGGGACCTCTGTATGAGCTGGTTCTAAAAAAACCAGTAAATAAAAAGCGAGAAACCACGGGGAACTTTGTGATACCATGTAGCATAGGTGACATTGATAATATAAATGCCTTAGCTGATCAAGGGTCTGATGTAAACATAATGCCGTTATCAATCTACAATAAGTTGACTAGGGAGAAGCCAGCCAAGACTGATCTTAGACTTTCCTTAGCAAATCACACATATGTCTACCCCATAGGAATAGCAATTGATGTTTTAATAGAGGTGGCTAACATTGTTTATCCGGTGGACTTCATGATTATAGACATTGAGGAAGATAGAAACATGCCTCTCATTCTTGGGACACCTTTTCTGGCCACCGCCAAAGCAACCATCAAATGCGGGGAGGGCATCATGATACTTAAAAGCAGCAAAGGGTACGCTAGGATACCTATTGTTCCAAGGTATCCTCTTAAGATCATGGAGAAGATTACGAATGAGAATCCACAAGTCCCTAACAATGTGGTTAGGAAGAAAATGAACGATTGGGAAAAAGGGCTTAGAGATTTCATGGTTCAAGGACTACATGCAACATTGTGGAAGCGCGATAAAAAGTTAGGGAATAATCCCACTTCAATACCACAAACACAAAAGAACCCTAAGGAATTTTTAAAGGGCGAGAAAGTACTCTTATACAAATCACGAATAAGATCATTACGAGGTAGAAACAAACCAAGATGGTTTGGGCCTTATACGGTGAAGGAAACTAATCTAAAGGATAAAACCGTGACCATAATAAACGACATTGGCAAGGAATCCACGGTAAGCATACAACGACTACGCCCTTTTGATGAAGGACGAGCAAAAGAAGAAGGTGACGGTAATGAAGTCACGTAGGGGTACGACTTCGAGTCTAGCTACAAGACTCATAAATAAAGAAAAGCGCTTCGTGGGAGGCAACCCATACTTAATTGTTTGTTTGTTTGTGTCGTGTATCTTTTAGTGATTGTTTATTCTCATGTTTAAATTTGTAAAAATGCTTTATTTTGTCTTTAACCTCGTCTTAATTACATACAAAGGTATTTTACATAAGAGATAAGTGTAGGGAGGATTACACACGTTTTCAAAAGAAACGTAAACATGAGAATTACAATTAATTAAAAGATACACATGTGTGTTTGTTCGAGTCTAATGCTTGTATCGAGTCATAATGGATGTTTTGCAGGAAATTTTTCTAGATTCTAAAGATAAAAATGTTCCAGAATTTTTTTCCAGAAAATCGCAGACCAGTTTCTGTCAGGATAACCTGACGGCGTTAGGATCGCAACCTGACGGCGTCAGGAAGGAGCAGAAACAACTGATTACTTTTTCTCATTTTCTGAGCTACTTATAAATTTTTGGAATTTTCCACGTCTTAATTTTCCAGAAAATCTGTAAACATCCATTCCACAAGCATTATATCTTAGTTTAGTAAAGTCTTATATATATTGTTACCGTCGATTTTACGCGAAGGTTTCGTTTGTTTTCTTCAAGTGTGCAGGTTTAATTTATCAAGAAGAAGATACATAAGATGAGAAGGAGCTTTTAACGCAAACGTTCTTCTTGAAGAAAGATGTAACCACCACTTTACACGGATCCTACCGAGCTAACCAGGGGAGTATTAGTTTCTTTCGTCTTGAATAACCTTCCATTATCATAACTTTGATACTTTCGGGGAACATTGGGGACAATGTTCAGTTTAAGTGTAGGGAGGGAAAATAAAACGGGAACTTTAAAACTATGCTTATCCTTGATTATTTGCTTTGTCCAATTTCATTTGTGTAATAAACCATGAGAAATATCGGTTAGGGTAATTTTGGCACCAAGTTTAAAATTTTTCATGACATATAGGAGTGGGCCATTAGTCTTAATAAAGCGTCCCATGGATAGGAAGTTATATGACTAGCACAAAAACCTTTTACCACTTAAATTCCACCCAAAATGTGAGGATCGCCCCTTAGATTTGTAGGAATTAAAGCATTCATCTTTAATGCTTAGAGTGTGAACCGGTAGTATAATAGATTCTAGAACTTGTTTTGTGATGCATCCCGAGATCGCTAGTAAGACTACACTTGTGTAGTTAGGAATAACTAAATGATAAGAGGCATTAGGATAACCCTTGTTTGATACCCATAATATAATTACTTCCTCCACATCGGTTGAGTAATTCCCCCACACCCTTGCGTTGTACTCATCTTTAGTACACGATACCCCTAGTTAACCCCTCAGAGGCTATCCTTTTCGTGGTTCTCGTGATGTTTCGGTTTTCCGAAATATCAATGAAGAGCATTGTTTATAATCCACCCCCAAATGTACACCCAAATCGCCTTAGCCTACCTTGTATGCACTCTCTTTTAGTGCATTATTGTTATCACACTTAACCCTTAGTTCAATTATCTAGTTGCTTGCATAAGTTGCTAAGTCGAGTCATATCCTTTGTACACAGTTTTGGGACGATTGGGACTCATGGGAAAAGTTAAATTTTAAGAGATGACGGGAAGGAACGTTAAATTCAAATTCCCTTTATTTGCGTAATAATGTACTCCAAGTGTTTTGATCTTTTCAATTCGGGTCAAATTAGTCTTAGAGTAATAAAAACTCAAGTGTAGGGATGTGCCTATAAATCCCTATCATTTT
Source organism: Chrysanthemum seticuspe (assembly GCA_019973895.1). Lineage (NCBI taxonomy): Eukaryota > Viridiplantae > Streptophyta > Magnoliopsida > Asterales > Asteraceae > Chrysanthemum > Chrysanthemum seticuspe. The sequence goes on along the minus strand of BPTQ01000009.1, from coordinate 52,555,465 downwards.
GATGTTATCGTAGAGGATGGTAGAGTAAAAGTGTATGAAAAAAAAATGGGCTACCATCCTACATCTATCTTTAATTTATGTTTGTTTGTTTCAGTTATCTAGAGTTTAGAGTGTCGAGTCTTGGCTTAGCAACGCCTTTCTTCGCATGCTTGTAACATAAAGATTTTTGACTTGCCACCACTAAATAGCCTATCCCAACAAACCCTTTGTTTCCCTACCGTAAGCCTATCATTACAACCCTTTAAAAGACCTCTTGGATAGTCTTTCCTAGGTGCTTACGCCAAAGCGATGGAGGTTTGATCTAGTCTCAAGCCTATGGTAATCTATGTACTAGGACCGGTTAATGAGTGTTTATCTTCCATTTCCAACTTGTTATATTTCATATACACCCAAGAGATGTGAGTATCTAAACACCCTATGTGAGGTGCTAGTATGTAATTTCCGTGCTTGTTATGACTTTTGCGGGGTTTATATGTGTTGTGGATCGTTCTAAACTAATGCTTCATGACCCTTAACTTATAAATTAATTGGCTAAAAGCACATTTGCTTGAGGACAAGCAAATACCAAATGTAGGGATATTTGATAAGGTTTTAAAATGTACCTTTTTGAGGGGTCGTTTAAGCCCTTATTTGATCACTTTTGTATCCGTTATTACTTAATATCGTTCCTTTTCACTTTTTAGGTCTCTTGAAGGCAAATTGCTGGAATGACACTTATTCGGAAGAAAAGGCGCGATTATACGAAGAAAATGGCCAAAGTCAAGAATCAAGAAACTCAGGCTGCTGGAACTAAAGGGGACGGTGTCAGGTTCTACAAGTGACGGCGTCAGGTTCTACTAGAGACGCCGTCGGACAAGTTTTGTGATGACTCAATAGCCAAATTGCTCATTGACAAGTTACGGCTTCAGGTTTTAAAAGAGTAGGGCGTCGCAGCTCAGACGGCCTAGATTTGATCCAGACGACGTCAGAGATTGAAGAGGACGGTGTCACAAGCATAAGGTGACGCCGTCGCAATGCTAACGTGGCCAAGACAAAACCCTAATAACGGCGACCCGACGGCGTCACAAATTAAAGGGTGACGCCGTCGCATTTGTAATCTTATATATAGAATCCGAATTTTTCAGTTTTCGGTGTGTAGTCTTTTGGAGTAAAAACCTAAACCGAACCAAGGCTGTCTTGTACAGTATTTTAGGGTTCCATACCCTATCTTACATCAAGATAAGTGTTTTACTTCATTAATTTAATTATGTCTTCAATTGATTGTGTGTATGCTTGCATGTTCCCCATGTCTGGTTAATTTACTTGTGTGGTTGCTTAGGTAATCTGAAACTTAGTTATTGAATATTGATTGGTTGTCTCTTATCTTAATTGTGATTGACCTAGTATTGCGATAGGTCATTCGTTGTGCTAATAATGCTTGATTAATCTTTGTTGAACCTTAGTTTATAATCACCTAGAGTAATTGTAGGCTATACATTCAAAGAATACCTTAGAGTTAAAGTTTATAAATCCTAGAGATTTTGTAGTCATTAACCTTTGGTAGCTTCAAAGAGTTAGGGATAAACGCATACCCTACGACCTTAGAAACACAACGCGATTAAGAATAAGGACGTGACAATTCAACCATCAATAGGAGATAACTAAGGAGTAATAAAGTCTAAGCAAATACATTTTTAATCATCATACGAGCACACAACAATAGACATAGACAATATACACCTTAGCTTAGATAATTAGATAAGTAGAAGTAACCGGTAGAAATACCAACCCCCAAATTCAAACCCCGAGATTCGTACCTTTCCATTTCCTAAAAAACATAAAAAGATAAAAAATAATCTTCCTCAACCCCAACCTTAGTGTAGTAACTTCTCACTAGCATTCCTATTCCCCTAGAGAACGATATCAATTCTCGTGGCTTACCCTAATACTACACTACAACGATTAGGTTCACTGCCTAGGGTGTTGAAAAACTTGCTCGACGAAAAGGAAGTTCCTTTGACCCCGAACGCGCTGTGTAAGTGTATCAACCGTGGTTCCAGGATTTTGGTTTATCAACACTTGAACATAATCTCTTAACATAGAAAATTGATCCTTTTGATCACCCACTATCAGTTTGTCAACTGCTGACTTGGCTCTAAATGCCTTCATGTGAGAAACATTTAATTCCCATTTCTTTTGAAGTACATCTTGAACTACTTTTGTAGGAATATTTTGCTTCACAACTACTTCATCCATTATTTGCATTGATAGAAACTTGTAGTTGCAAGCTTTAATGTCCCTTTACTGTAGACATAAATGCTCACTTATATGTGTCTTGCATAACTAAGTTTCCTTACCTAACTCTTTAGTGCAATAAAGTTCCCATGGACAACCCTCATTTCTATCATTTTCAATTATTCCTTTTTGTTTGTCTTTGTCCGTACCCACTTTTGACTTAGACCTAGTTCTTGGACCACTAGACTGACTTGCACATTCCTTGTAAGGCCCATCATCAAAAGGCCCATCATTAAGGTTAAAAACAGGGATAGGCCCGAAACATTTGGCCCTAAGTCTTTTGTCATTCCTTACTAACTTGATTTTCCTTCTAGTTTATATGGAATGCATGTAAACTCGATCTTTTATCTGCTTACTTGAACCAAATCTCTGTCCAGCATCAAAACCAAACTTCTTGACTACAAATTCGTCTTTTTCTTTCTCCTTTCTTAACTGTCTAAGTTTTTGCTGTAAAATACTATCCCTTCCATCCTCTTCTTCACTATCAAATTCTTCGTTATCAATAACATCTATGTTGGAATTACTCCTAAACCATATTCCAAGTGTTAGTAATTAATATGTAATAGTTAGCTTAATTAGGCCTTTATGTTTGTCATTAAGCTTAGGCTTATGTAGAAGGCCCATAAGCCTAGGCCCAAGCCTAATAAGGAAAGGATGGGAACTTGGAGTGTTGCCCTAGTTCCCTCCTATAAATACTCTTGTAATACCCTCACTTGAGGGTTGGTTGTTCAATTCACACATTTCATCTCTACGCCTAACTCTTCTATATTCATACGTGTGTGTGTGTGTGTGTGTGATTAGTTCATCCGATCTCTTCTCTACTCTTTCTATTGTTGCTTGTGTTCTAAACTTAGTGACCTAACAGTGGTATCAATCGCCAAATAGTTGGGTGAATCGGTATTGTTTTTGAAGTAAGTTTTGGTCTTACGCGTAACATATGGTTAAGCGTAACAGTGATATTGTTTTTGAATCCATGCAAGAAGAACTCAACCAATTCAAACGTCTTGAAGTATGGGAACTGGTTGAAAGACCAACAGGAGTCTACGTCATTGGTCTCAAATGGATTTGGAAGAACAAATTGGATGCTGAAGGGAACGTAATCAGAAACAAGTCACGTCTGGTGGCTAAGGGTTATAGACAGGAAGAGGGTATTGACTTTGAAGAATCATTTGCTCCGGTTGCTCGTCTTGAGGCTGTTCGGATCTTTCTCGCGTTCGCGGCTCACTTGAATATAATGGTCTTTCAGATGGACGTCAAAACTGCTTTTCTCAATGCACAATTGAAAGAAACAGTTTATGTCAGCCAGCCAGAAGGATTCGTTGATCCCGAGTTCCCGAACCATGTCTACAAACTGAACAAAGCTCTGTACGGACTCAAACAAGCTCCTCGGGCGTGGTACGATAAGTTATCATCCTCCCTCATTGCCAATAATTTCACCAAAGGTTCGGTCGACCCAACTCTTTTCATACAATATCACGGGGCACATATCTTAATTGTTCAAATTTACGTGGATGACATCATTTTTGGGTCAACACATAAAAAGTACTCAATCGCTTTTGCAAAACTAATGAAGAAACATTTTGAAATGTCCATGATGGGTGAACTTACGTTCTTTCTAGGACTGCAAGTTCATCAATCACCCCGTGGTATTTTCTTGAGTCAGTCCAAATATGCCCTTGAACTGTTAAACAAATTTGGAATGAAAAACTGTGACACCTATGCCACACCAATGGCTCATACCAAGAAGCTCAACGCTGATTTACATGGGAAGTTGGTGGACCCTACCAAATACCGTAGTATTATTGGGTCTCTCATGTATCTAACAGCTAGCAGGCCTGACATTGTTTTTGCCGTATATCTTTGCTCCCGTTATCAGTCGAGACCAACTGAAACCCACCTCTCTGAGGCTAAAAGAATCCTCCGATACATCAAGGGAACCATTAACTTGGGGATCTGGTATCCGAAGGATTCTGGTTTTGAACTAATCGCTTTTTCAGACGCTGATCACGCAGGATGCTTAGATTCACGGAAAAGTACTTCAGGGGCATTACAATTTCTTGGTGATAAACTGGTGTCATGGCAATCGAAGAAGCAGGATTGTACATCGCTGTCATCAACCGAAGCATAATATGTAGCCATGTCGGCGTGTTGTGCTCAAGTCATTTGGATGAGAACACAACTCAAAGACTATGGTTACGTATTTGACAGAATCCCGATGTACTGCGACAATCGGAGTGCTATTGCGATCTCGTGCAACTCAGTTCAACATTCAAAATCAAAGCACATCGATCTTCGATATCATTTCATCAAGGACCACGTGGAACAGGGTACAGTTGAATTATACTTCATGGGTACTGAATACCAATTGGCAGATTTACTCACCAAAGCCTTAGCTCCTGCTAGGTTTAATGAGTTGGTCTACCGGATTGGTATGCGGTGTTTGACTCAAGAGGAACTGGATGAACTCTTAAAACATTCTTAAAACCAGTCAAACACCAAAACCTCTTTTGTAAATATTTTTCAAAAACAAAATACAAAAATATAAAATCTGATAAAAACAACAAAAATATTCTTCTAATCTATATTTCTTCTAACATTGCAAGTACAACTCTTCCGTCAACACTCTAATCTTTCAAAATTCAGTATTTTTTCGATCAAGTGTTGAGGGGGAGAAAACAAATATTTCTCGGTTTCATAAAACCTTGTACTTGCATGTTACCTTATCACGGTCGTTTCTTTATTAAATGGTGGCCACATTTCTGGTTTACTAACACTCCTCGGACAAAAATTTATAAAATTCATTATTTCTTTAGTCGAGGGGGAGTGTTGTCAAGTTTCTTTTCACAAAATCTTTCGTTTGGTAACCAAAATGGAAGTTATGGGCGTTAGATGTAAATGGTTAAAATGGAGGGACTGAATGTGTCAAATGCTCAAACTAACTTTAAATAAAACATGTCACAAACACATTTAATTCACTTATATTTAATTCCCATCTACCCAAATCCTACGCCTAATATTCAACCCTCTAATCCATGTTTTTGATCATCAAACTCTAACTGTTTTCACGTTTCTAACATGATTATAAACAAAGGTTTTTAATATCATAAACATCCAACGGTTAAATCTCGTGTTTTAGAGAGATTTGTGTTCTACGCGTAACATAAGAACACAAATTCTTCATTTGAGTGTTATTGGTTAGAATGGTTGTGTCAAAACGTTTATATAATCATATTGAAACCATCTCTATCTTTATAACTCACCCAGAAATACGAATTGGTTGGTTCTTGAATTTAGGGTTTATGCGTAAATTTGGGGGTTTTCAAATGTGAATGTTTTTGGTTAAAAAGATAGTTGTATGATGTTGTTCTCATGTTGAATTGATGATATCTAGGCTCAGAACCAACCCAGAAACACTAATTGATCTGTAATTGGAAATTAGGGTTTAAGTTCATAAGTATTTGGGTATTTTTGATTCGCTTAGATTCTGATGTTAAAACTTGGATAGAACAACTCAATATGCTTCCTATACATCCCAGAAAAACTTTGGTGCATTTCCTATGGCTAGAACACTTATTCGTAAAAAATTGAACCTTAGGGTTTTTAAGTTTACGCGTAACCTGTTCTACGCATAACTGTTTAAATAAGTATTCATGATTTGATTTGAAAAGGAATGAATGTATGTGTTAAGATTGGTGATATGATGAACTTATTTCAGGTTTGATCTACGCGTGAAAATTCAGAATCAAGGTTACTTGCCATCTACGCATAAGGATCACCTTACGCGTAGCATGTTATGCGTAAGAGAAATTTTACGCGTAACGTTTACGCGTAAGGTTCTACATAAGGGACTACGCGTATCCTGTGAAGGATATGCGTAAACAGTAACCTCTATGCATAAGGTTCACTCTTACGAGTAAGCCTTACGCGTAAGGTTCCATATACGCTTACGCGTAAGCTCTACGCATAAGGCACTCTTTTCCTACGCGTAATATTTCTTACGCGTAAGTCAAGAACCTACGCATAAGCTTACGTTTACACGTATATCCACTCTTGTTTACGCATAAGCTTGCCATTTCTACGCCTAAGCCTAGTTTTAACCTTAATTATGAATTGTTACGCGTGCAAACTTGTAAATAAATAAATCATAACGCCACGAAACCAATAATGTCACTAATAAGCTTAAACGTTGAATAAGTTGTGTAAAATAAGTGAAAACTTGGAGTTTAAAACTTAAAGTTAACCAACTCACGAAACTTATCACGACGTCTTTAGACTATTGGACAAACAAGTGACATTGGACTCGTAACAATCATCGACATATCACATTCAAATAATAGACAATAAAATCAACTGTTGACTAACGTAATGTCTTTCCATATGTTGGTTCTTTTGGCTAAATATCTTTCGAATCACGACATGGACGCTCAAAACGTGGAAGCACCAAACGTTCTCACTGTTGCAGATATCTTCCCTCACGGCTATCCAATGAAGATAGGAAAGAATAATCTTAAAGTTGATTTTGATAGTCTCACCTGCTCAGAGTCTTCTTGTCTTATTGCTGTGGACATCCTGAAGAACCACCCTTACCAGGATATGCTCACAAATTCTGCTACAGTGCCGGAGATCTACATTCACCAATTTTGGCATACAATGCGAAAGATCAAAGGTCAAAGTGCTGTGACGGTGACACTCAACCACAAACAAGTCACCATCACACCAGCAGATTTAAGGGCTATTCTTCTCATTCCTGTCATCGAGCCAACCGAATACAATGCCACACCAACTGAAGAGACCGTTCTACAATTCATGATCGACATTGGTTATGACGAAGCTACAGGAGTAATCACAAAGCATTCATACGTGGATCTTAAGAATATTCCTCAGCCATGGAGAACCCTCTACATCATCATTACCAAATCAGTTTCTGGACGGGATAGTGGTTATGAGCATCCCAAGCTCATTGAACTACAAATCTTTTGGGCTTTGATCAATATGAAACACATCGAAATTGAAGCTCTGATATGGGATGACATGATGTCTTTCCTCAAAAAGCTTGGCACCAAAATTCCATATATCAGATATACCAAACTGTTGATCCAAAGAGCTCTAGGGTATAATCCTGATATTCCCTTGAGACTCAATGACCCCAACAATCACTCCATGTTGTTTGAGCCTACTCTCACAGTCAGATTTAAGGAATCAACAACAAAGAAACAAGGTGCTGTGTTACCAGATCACCTTCTAACTGATGAAGTCAAACAAATTTATTCATACAAAAGGTATCGGGTAGCAGTTGATGAAGGCAAAGTCGGTTTTCTTGATGAAAAGTCCTCCGGTACACCCACTAGGAAAACCAGGAGAGGCAGTGCAGGAAGTGCTACAAGCACTGAGAGTCAGAGGAAGTTTCCCAAGAGGACTCCTGGTCGCAAAAGGAAAATTCCCTCTAAACAGGCCATCCCTATTCCCAAATCTGAACCACAACTAAAGCTTTTGGATGAAAGCTCTGAGGAAACTGAATCAGACGAAGAGGTCACCTACTCTGAAACTGCAACCGATATCACTCCAACAGTAGCTAAACCTCCTAGTCCAAAAGCTGACCAAGGCAAAGGGAAAACTCCAGTATTTGAACATGAAGAAGAAAGCTCAGATGAAGAGCCACTGGATACTGACTACAGGAAGAAGTTCAAAATCATAAGACTCCAACACGTTGCAAAAGAATTCGAACAGCAACAAATGCGTGGCCCCGGAGGGTCAAGTGGTGGTGTCCAATCTACAACAATTCCTGATGCGGTTAATCAACCCGATAAGGGAATTGGTGCCACCACTCTTGAGCAACAACAAAAGCGCCTGGAGGATTCTATTGATTATGACTTTGAGGAACCAGAAAAGGAAAAGTCTGAGAAAATTTCTGATGACAATGCTGAGATTGCAGCTAAAGTAAAAGCTGATAGTGAAGCTCAAGCTCAAGCAGATGAAGAAGCCAGGATTAAGGCTGACGAAGAGGCTAAACTTGGAGAAGATGACGAACTTGATTATGATCAGTTTCTTCTTAACAGTCCCGTACACTCCAAGGAGGATACTTCAGAGCCACCTAAGGACCCTGAGTCTCCTCATGTCTCATCATCGTCAGACTCGTCTTCTCACTCTTCACTTCCACCATCCAAAGGAACAACCAGATCCACATCCAAGTCCGTGAAGAAACCAACAGACTCTTGGACATCTCGGGCCAAGACGAGAATTGTTAAAGCTGTCAAGCAGGTCAGGAAGAAAGACGTAACCTACAAAAAGCTGAACTTTCTCGCTGACCAGATCCAGTATCTTCATGACGAGATTGACAAGATGTCAGTTGAACGGGAATATGTCCAGAAGTTCATGAAACGTGATCTTCAAGGGGAAATGAACGAGCTGGTTAAGGGATATACTCACAAGTTCCTTCTCGACTATGTTCCTAGATTGACAAGGGATATGTTCGCCAGACAACTTACTCCAAATATCGTCGCATTGGTTAAACATACATTGGCCAATTCACCTGAACTCTCTGAAGCTGAGTTGATCTCGAAATTGGTGATACAAATGTCTAATCGGTCTGCAACCTTTGCTTCAGATGAAGCTAAGTTTTTTGAGGCCCTTATAGAATATCAACTCAAATTATCTTGCAAAGAGTCAGCTGGTCAAACTAAACGACCAAGAGATGACGATGATAAGGACAAGGATTCTGCACCTAAACGTCCAAAGAAGTCTGGTGAATCTTCTTCTATGCCACCACCACCCCGAAGGACTCCAACACCAAGATGATCCCCTCCACGCTCTTCTGCTGACAAACCTCAGGACTCTGAGTTACCACCCCAGACATTGAAAACCGGTGATCACTTTGAATACACTGGTGGTGACGATGACGAGTTCCATGAGCCCCTACAGCAAAGAAACCAGCATCCTCATCTAGGCCAAACAAAAAGAAGAAGAAGACGCCTAAGGCTGACGTCGTATCATGGCTAGACGACGATGACACTGAATACGACTGGTTTTCTACCCTTGTTGTTGCTAGTCCCTACCCACCTGAAGGTCAAGAGATGATAGAAGGTCGAACATTGGAGCATGCGAAGCTTCTTCAAGAAAAGTTTCGAGTGAAGAAGATGACGAAATCAGAGTTGAAACGCATCAAGAATGAAGCCTTTCAACTACTCAAAGACAGCTCAGAAAGTGCTATTGAAGTTGAGTATCACCTTGAAAACATAGCACGAGCCATGTCTAACAACATTGATTGGCTCAACCCTGAAGCAAACATCGACTTTACACGACAAGACAAGGCTCCATACTACACGGATTGGTCCAGACCTCTACCAACGATTGGCCAACCAGATCAACCAAAGATTCCATTTCGCTACTTCTTCAACAAAGACCTGGAATTTCTTCTACATGGTAGCGATTCTTCAAAGAAATACGCTACATCACTTACACTTCCGTTCCTGGCAGCCATATACTCCAACTGTATAGCCATCGAGGAAAAGGCTACCCACATGTTTTCCAACAGTGTGGAACTGTATGACCATGATGCAATGTATGGGATTCATCATTGGCCGGAACGCCGATGAATCTACTACAAAAGCTGCCAGGTTCAAAAGTCCAAACATGAAGTGTACAGTGACAAAGGGATCGTTGCTATTAAGCATGTCGCTCTTTCATCTAAATGGGACTACACTTTCCTCAAGAATATCGTGGTCAAAAGACAAGACGAAAGGGGCTATCAGTTATGTGAAGCGGACTTTCAGAATTTGTCTCTCAACGACATTGAAGATCTGTATCTTGCCAAGGTACAGGGACGCATGAGACAATTCTCGATAGAAATTCAACGTGAATACATCAAGTCCTTGCTCATCTTCATCAGAAGCATAGTGATCCAGGAACGTGTAGAAGATTTATAACTTGCTGTTGAATCGTATTAGACACGTGTCAACCTCACCAGACCTCAGCTATAACTTCCTAACATCAACCATCTTCCACAATACACTCTCATCAGCAAACCGTTTGGAGTAGTTTACCGCAGTGAACTACATCGCAACTGCTTGATGGTGTGTAGAGATCTTCACAAGTTTGGAGATCACACACTGAAGAGTGTCAGGGACGGCTTGGCTTATAGGTTGAAGGCGATACATGAAGGCATTGGGTCACCAAAGCGATGGAACTCTCAGGAAAGATGGGATGTGAAGAGAATCATCACTATGATCGATGAAAGGTTGTATAGAAGGGACCAGTTCAGAACTATGGAGAGCTTCGTAGGTGGTCGTCCCAGGATTAATCTCACAGGCTATCAACGCCTTGTTCGCATTCCTGGAGATATTACTGGACTACCTGGTACCCCTTAAACTGTTTCATTTTCTTTACTTGATTTGGATGTGTGATTAATTTTGACAATGGCTTGTGCACACATGACAGTGTACAACCCGTACTTGTCAAGAAAGGACCATGTGGTAAGCTTCAGTGCCACAATCCTTATAAAAGGAGCGAAAGCTTCTTATTTTTGAGTAAAACCTATCAAACCTTTCACTCTTAAAAAGGTTTTGCTCAAAAGAACAAGTACTTCCCCTTATGATTTTCAAATCCTCAACCGTTTATATCACTTGTTGAGGGGGAGTATTTGATTAAAAACTTTGTTCACAAAATGTTCTTTGTGGTAATCTTCCCGCAAAACTCAAAATGGTCATATTTATTCTCAACATTTCTTCAAAAATAACATATGTATATGCCATTTTTGAGGGGGAGAAAATTCATGTGATAAGAAATATGTTGTATAATTACAAATAAATCATTGTGCTACAGACTTAACCAATGAATTGACGAAATCTTAACTGTTAGTAACTCGAAAAGACTTGTCCGGGACGGGTAATAACTTCAAGCTAGTTCGCTAGTGATGTAAACGTGTCTCGCAAAGGACTTGTCCGAGTAGAATGTACCATTCGAGAAACTCTTGCTAGACATGAACTTTGACGGGTTTGACAACCTTTCGAGGATTGTCCACACCTTCAAGGTAGTTATTAGAGCTAGTTGTCACCTAAAAGCTGACAATGTAACTCTTTAACTATACAACGTAACCGTGTCCCTCGGGGAATTGTCTATCTTGAGTCGATCAATTCAAAAGTGCAAGCTCTTCCCTCACTGTGCAGATTTTTGTCAAAACTCTTAAGCACATGTGGAGGGGGAGTATTCCTGAAAATCTAAAACTCTGGAAGTGTTCAAACATGTTTTTCATTCACAAACACTTTGAGAGATTTTCATGAAAAAAGGTTTTATGGCAACATAGATTAGTCATGGAGTTATAAGGTGACTAAGGTTAGGAATAACCGTCCTATGATCCACCAGAGCTGGATGGATCTACCCAAGGACACCACCAATAGTTAGAAGTTAGAAGTCCTTAGGTATGATTATTAAAAGGAGAAAATGAGAATCAGAGAAAGAAGGAGTTGAAGAATTAAAAAGAAATGCAAAAAAAAAGGGGTGAAAACAAATAGCCCTCCAGATTATTCAACTTAGGGCAGACACCGGGTTCAATTCACATGCTACTGGTTGTCACTTGATGACACCGGTATTGAAGAATAAAAGTCGTCATGGACCCAGTGACGCATGCACTAAACCTTCTTAGCCACTCAAGTTTCTCTCAACAGAAGCTTGTTTCATTCTCACAGGGAACCTTACGTAAACTATCGGCTTTCTCTTAGATATTGCTGGTATTGAAGAAGGAGACCCTCTCCCTAGTCTCCGCTCAGGAAAACCAAAGCGCACTTTGAGTCTAGAGCCACGAGATTCATCAAAAGATGTCTTAGGTACACTTGACATTTCATCACTTGTCGATCACCAAATAAGATCGTCAGTGGTACGTTATCGAGTCCTACACAGATCTTAGCAATCTGTCGAGAACATTCATGAGAGGTTCACAATTGTGATCCTCAGTGATTGAATGGAAACTCCTGCCAGGGTCAACATCAAACAGCCCTGACAGCAGGTCACTTCGGTAACTCCCCGTGGATTACGCTTAGTGTGTCTCAAACGGTCTACAGTCGTGAGGTGATGCTTCGGTGTACCTCAGCGACTCATCTGAACTGTAGATGTACTTCGGTACATCGCGTTATCTTACTTGTGGGACTCCAGTTCAGGAATGGCCTTTGTGAGAATTAGAGTTGTGTTTTCACACTATGCTGTCAACATCCTCGAAATTCAAACTTGTAAGTGCCGGTATCCGCTTATTACTAACCGTTGTTTTTATGTTTTCTTCTTATGGAAGCTCTGGAGCGGACTGATCGTGCAGATTCTTCACATGCTCATACCAACAACATCACTAATGGAAGTTCTCTCAAAAGGCAACACAAAGTCAGAATGATTCTTCGTCAAGTCAAAGAATCTACAAAGCTTAAAGACTAAGAGAACTACATCAGTACTGAAATCCAACGTCAAAGAGCGTGTGAGCATGTTGAAGAAAGACGTGGAGACACTGGAACAACGAAGCAGGCCTGATGCAGACAACAACAACATACTATCACTACCATCACAAAGAACAAAGATCAAAGAACAAAGAAAATGATGACGTCAAAGCATAACTCTTCAAAGGAAAAAATCTCTCTACACTGGGGAGATTGTTCAAATCAAGGCAATTCTTCTCACAAGAAAGAAGAATGTCAGAAGACGACAAAGCTACTATTACATCAGCACCTTCACCGTTTTTATCATCAATCACTAACACTTAGGGGGAGATTGTTGGAATCACTCCTAAACCATATTCCAAGTGTTAGTAATTAATATGTAATAGTTAGCTTAATTAGGCCTTTATGTTTGTCATTAAGCTTAGGCTTATGTAGAAGGCCCATAAGCCTAGGCCCAAGCCTAATAAGGAAAGGATGGGAACTTGGAGTGTTGCCCTAGTTCCCTCCTATAAATACTCTTGTAATACCCTCACTTGAGGGTTGGTTGTTCAATTCACACATTTCATCTCTACGCCTAACTCTTCTATATTCATACGTGTGTGTGTGTGTGTGATTAGTTCATCCGATCTCTTCTCTACTCTTTCTATTGTTGCTTGTGTTCTAAACTTAGTGACCTAACAATCTAACACACTCTCATCAAATGAGGAATTTGGAATTTGATTATGTAAACCTGCCATAATATGGTGTTCCACTCTCATTATTCACACCAAAACAAAAAACGTACATCAACATGAGGTTTATGTATAATGTTATTCTCACCAACAAAGATATCAATTTTGTCCTCACTTTCAGTAACATCATCCTCACTATCTCCCTAAAAAACATAACTTATCATCAACCCTATCACTTGAAAACACATCATCGTAACTATCCTCAAAACCCGTAGAATCAACACCTACATTATCATTCATTTGATCATGAGTTCCATCTAAATCCGCAGAATCAACACCTACGTTATTAGCATTCCCTTGATTATTAGTTTCCTCTAAACTAGCATGATCATCAACTACCATATGATCCACATTATCAACGTGTTGTTCATTTTCATGTACTCTCACATTGTCATCAACAACCATATCATTCAATTCATAATCCTCTACCCTCAAAGAATCTTCAACTTCATGTTCCTGACTAACATTATTAGAAAATTGACTTAACTTAATACTACCAAATACCCCATCAATATCAGCTAGTTCTGCATCTAAAGCTGGAAAATAAGACTCTTTGGTAGGTAACTAAGTAAACGTAAACTCTTTAGTAGGTATTTTAGTTAACCTTGCCTCTTGACTAGGTAAATCAGTAAACCTACTAATATCATCACTTACTTCTGGCTGCTCACCTATAACGTATTCCAATAGTAGCCTCTTAGGACGATTTCTTCAAAAAAGCCCTCGTGTGATTTGCACGTGCGGACCAAGATAACGACCAAATTTAACGATCGTTATAAAATTTGACCATCGATGTATTATTTTCAAAATACTGGAATAACGACGCAAGATTTTGCGTTTTTGGATGCCGTATGAAATCTGGCCAAACCACAAGGACTAATGGTGTAATTTACTCTTTTTATTATGAGAAGTAGTTTCCAGTTTTCTATCTTTGGTTTCATGATTGCTACACTTGCATATGTATATAAACCAGTGAACGAGCTACTATCCTCCATACTAAAAAAGCATGATGTTCTCCAAACTCATCAAAAAACATCCAACAAAAGCAACTCTTCATAACACACACTCATCATCATCCTTAAACCCTCACACAATCACCACATCTCAAACCAAAAACACCCAAACAACAATAATCACAAACCCATCTCATTTAACGAGACTAATCACATCCCACCAAAACCCATCAACCCATTACTCATTCTTTTCAAACACAAACATAAAACTAACCCATGATTTCGTTTCCACTGTTTTAACCAATCTAACCAATGCAGATGTCTTAGCACTCTTTTTTTTCAAATGGGTCAAAAAAACAAAATTTTAAACATGATACCAACACTTATAATGCATTAATAGACTCATTGGGCAAGATAAAACAGTTTAAGGTTATATGGACATTAGTTAATGAAATGAAAACTAAAGGGGTGTTGGAAAATGCTACTTTTTTAATTATTAGTAGGTGTTACGCTAGGGCGAAAAAGGCTAAAGAGGCTGTTGAGGCGTTTGAGCGAATGGGAAGGTTCGGGTTTAAGGCGGAGTTATGTGATTTTAATAGGTCTTTTGATGTTTTAAGTAAGTCGGGATTGGTTGGGATTGCACATAATATGTTTGATGAAATGAAGAAAAAAAAAAGGTTTAGGGCCGGGTATTAAGACGTATAGTGTATTGTTGGAAGGGTGGGGGCTAGAAATGAATTTGTTGAAGATGGATGAGGTTTTTGTTCGGAATTTGGTGGTGCTGATTTCACAGGTTTGCTGTTCCAGGATCGACAGTGATCAAACAAACATCATGCTTCATCAAAACAAAAAATCAATAAAAGCAAACAAGAGAGATTTGTTGAACCCTCATAATCTGATATTATATAAATTGAATGGGGTTGCTTTGAATTACAGAACTTGATCCTATTTAAACTGAATGAAACGATGTGTAGAAGCATCACAACGTTTCATATAAAACGATGCAATGTTTTCTTAAACCTAATAACCATTTCTGAAAACTGCCATAATCTAATGGGTTGTTGGCCTTTGGCCCAACCTGAATACAGGCCTAGAAAACTGTTACATCATATTCTGTTTGGCAAACAAGATATTAACGTCCAACAGTCCCCCTTAATGTCTTGATGCCAAACTTCTTGTTTGTGAATTTTCTGTAATTCCTTGATGTCTTCTTGAATCGTTCTTTAATCTTGATGTCTTCAAATATTTGGTGCGTCACGGGATCTTCATGATCTCCAAGGCAAGTACTTTAGCCTCTTGAAACATGTCCTTCTGTTTCAACTTGTGACTTCAAGGCAAGTAAATCCCTTAGCCTTCTTCCTACACCGGATTTGAGTACATCTTTATCTCGGTTAAATCCACCGTCTCTAATCTTTCTTCTTCAAACGGCATCCATTATTTCCATGGTTGTGTTTTTTTGATATGAAACGCATGTTTGATCTTCTTGATTGGTGATTGAAACATGACTTCGTTGTTGCTTGATCCCCTTTGGCTCTGATGCCATGTTCAGAATTTGGTGGTGCTGATTTTACAGGTTTGCTGTTCTAGGATCGACAGTGATCAAACAAACATCATGCTTCATCAAAATGCAAAATCAATAAAAGGAAACAAGAGAGATTTGTTGAACCCTCATAATATGATATTATATAAATTGAATGGGGTTGCTTTAAATTACAGAACTTGATCCTACATAAACTGAATGAAACGATGTGTAGAAACATCACAACATTTCATATAAAACGATGCAATGTTTTCTTAAACCTAATAACCGTTTCTGAAAACTGCCATAATCTAATGGGTTGTGTCCTTTGGCCCAACCTGAATACAGGCCTAGAAAACCGTTACATCATATTCTGTTTGGCAAACAAGATATTAACGTCCAACAGTTTTTAGGGAGATGAAAGGGGACGGGTTTGAGCTGGATGTTGTTGTTTATGAGATTGTGGTTAATGCGGATTGTAAGGCGAAAAAGTATGATTTGGCGGTTAAGAAGTTTGATGAGATGAGGGCGAGGAATGTGGAGGCGTCTCCGCATATATATTGTAGTTTGATTAATGGGTTGGGGTCTGAGGGGAGATTGGATGAAGCGTTGAGGTTTTTTGAGTTGTCGAAGTCTAGTGGGCATGCTCGTGAGGCTCCTACTTATAACGCGGTTGTGGGGTCTTATTGTTGGTCTATGCAGATGGATGATGCTTTTAGGGTGATTGAAGAGATGAGACACTGTGGGATCGGGCCAAATTCGCGTACTTTTGATATAATTCTGCATCATTTAATTAAAGGGCGAAGAATGGAAGAGGATTATAGTGTTTTTACACGAATGAGAGATGAGTTTGGGTGTGAGCCTAGTGTGAGTACTTATGAGATCATGGTGAGGATGTTTTGTAACGAGGGTAGGATTGACGTGGCGTTAAAAGTCTGGGAAGAGATTAAAGGTGAAGGTGTTTTACCTGGAATGCATATGTTTTCTACTTTGATTAACAGTCTGTGTCGCGAGAAAAAGTTGGAGGATGCTTGTAAGTATTTTAATGAGATGTTGGATGCGGGGATAAGGCCTCCTACACATATGTTCACTTAATAAATACAAACACAGCCCCTAAATGAATGTTACATGTTTGCGATATTACAACAAAATAGACAAGAAAACGAAGAAGAGATGGAAGAGCATTGCAGACAGGCTTATACAAAATGGAAGGATTCCTCTTATTGTCAACTTTAATTTCACATTTGAATACTTTACAACAAAACTTATAACCCAAGGAACCAAAAGAAGACACAACCCCCCACCCCAACACCCCCAATCAAAAACCAAAAGAATCTCTGTAAACAAAATACAATGCAATGCATCCTCGAAAACCATAATCAGATCTTCATATGCATTGATTTGATTCTAAATTCGAATCATCTACCAAATTCTTTAAAGATTCTGCAAACTTCTCAACTTGTTTTCGTGGTCTAATAACATTAACATCGTCCCATTGTGAACATGGGTCCACAAACCAGCTCTTTCTGGTGGTGCACCATGCACCTGGGGCAGCTCGGTTACCACTACGCTTCAAGATTTGGCTGTCGACCATGTCAAGAATTGGGTCGTTAAGAGAGTCTGAGGAAGATTGTCCAAGGCAAAAATGCAGTACTCAAGAAATGGACGGCTCAGAATCACCCATGGAGATCCTGAAAAATCAGCAGAAGATTTGTAAGCTATTAAATTTCCATAATTGCATGCAATAAAAGCCATCATGGGCAGAATGGGCAACAGGTGATACTACTGAAGATGGACTCTCTAGCAAAATAATTGGCTCTGAGTTTTAGTCTTATCATAAAATTTAAAATAAACAAGAACAAACTACTGTATAAATGCCTCAGTGACAAAAAGTGGATAAATTAAATACCTTTGGCAGACATAGCTATATCCATAACATTCGCAGCCCGTGTGATGTGAGTGAATCCCTGAAACAACTAGACAAAACAAGAATTTGTTGTTACTAGGTGAGTTTATCAAACATCAAACCACCGTGATAAAGATATTAATTGCAAGTCAGGCTAGAAAAACAAAACATATTTCAATGAAATGAAATTAAGAAAAGGACATGAATTTAATTGGTAAAATGTGAACTTGAATCAGATATTGTAAGTAGATCAAAATTCTGATAATGCAAACAAATAATAAGATAAACTCACAACGTTTTAACACCTGCTAAACTACTTGTACTAGCTGCTTCCGCTTAAAATCCAACCCCAAACAACACACTCTAAATGACTAAGGAGGCAGAAGCATCACTTAGATAATTAAGTAGTTGCACAATCTATCATCATAATCGGCATTACCCCTGCTTACCTCACAAAACATATAATTACTTCTTCAAAGTATTTTAGATTGATATGGAAAGTTATTATTGTCATGAGTTCCATTTAAAATGAGTAAATGACCATAAGTAATTAAATGAGATAACTAACTTCAAATACAGGCAGAAAATATCTGTAAAAAGATAAAAGGGAGAGAGAGGGTCATACCTTTAATATATCTCGACATGTGGGATATAGGAGATGCGGGGCCAATAGGAACCTCTTCTACTTGTCTTTTCTTTCAATTCTTCTGTGCATCCCCATATTTCCAAACTCAAAAGTGAAGGCAACAACTCTTCTGGTAGATCTTGAATCTTTGGGCAGCTGCAAGTGGATAGATGTTGGAGAGAGGTGAGGTGTTGGAGTGCAACCGAAACTGATTCCAATTTCATAAAATCGAATAACGAGAGTGTAGTAAGAGATGAAGGAAGCATATGAGACAATTGACTTCCACTAGTCACATCATCTTCCTTTGCCGATTCACCATATAGCCTTAGTTCAACAAGAGAAAATGGGAAATTCTGTGGGCCAAATTTTGATATGGGCTTCTTCAAACCCCCTATTGATAAGTAACCCATATTGGGGGGCCAAACCCCAAAGGAATCAACATCCATATTTTCACAATTTCTGATTGTCAACAATTTTAACGAGGTGAGATTCGGCAAGTCGGCAGCAGGGAATGACTCTATACTCGAACAATTTACTATTCTTAACTCAGTGAGTTGATTGAAACAAGTCAATTCAACCATTGACTCTATACATTCACATCCAATTATCGTCAGTTTTGTGATGTGAATGAAACAAGCCAATTCATTGATTGATTGCAGATTTTTCCATACCTGTATGCATACAACCTCGAGCATCGGTGGCATGCTTGTGTTGTGAAGCACCTCCATTTCCAGTAGTTGTTCACATCCATTAACTGACAACAACTTGAGCTTGTGCCCTCCTCCTCTTATTGGTTCAATTAAAGGACAACCATTGATATCCAATTCTTCAATGTTGTTTGGTAGATTGCAAGACTCAAGATTCTTACAATTACTTAATTCCAAAATCCTGAGAGATGTTAGTTGGTTGCACCCATCCTCCTCCATTTTCTCTCCTAAACTCACCAATTCAAAACAAAAATCTACTTTCAACTTCCTTAAATTCACAAGAACCTTACTTGCCTCTGCTTCTGATTCCCACAAGTATCTTATTTCATTACACTCATCTATGCATAATTCTTCAACTGCCCCAAGATAGTCCATAACACCTCTCCACACCTCATCACTAAGTCCTCTAATACTCCGAATACTCAACCTGGTGACTGATGAAGCTGCGTGAATTAGACTTGTCAATACACCATCACCACAGAAACTTATGTTTAATTCCCTCAGCGAAGGTAGTGCTTCAAGTGAGACTTCAGCCAAATTAGGACAATTAGATATTTTCAGCTCTTGAAGGCATGGAAACATTGCATCAACAACACCACTATTGGTTGACCATACCTCCCACCCACTCATATTTGCAAACCACAAACTTTCAAGTTTAGGAAATGCAATACCTGTCCCAAGGAACTCTGAGCCCACAACTTTCACCTCCTTCAGACTTCCAATTTCCAAATTCTTAAGTGATGGCAGTTCCCCAAGTGGTGGTAGATTCATACAATTTCCACAATGTTCAATCCGTACATTAGTCAAATGGAGAAATGACGGATCTCCGATCCAGTTTGGAAACAACTTACCTCCATATGACAAAATTAAAAGAACTTTCAAGTTATCACTATGAGGCTTGAGCGCATCGAGGACTTCCTTTTCAAGTTTTTCATTTCGAGAATCATCAAACACATCACTCCATACCATGTGTAACCTACTAACCCTCTTTTCTGAGAAGTTCACCTCCTGTATATCCCTTAGGCTTTGCACTTTCTCTGGCCCACAAATGTGAATCCCCGCTTGGAGATTCCTTAAGTTCCTAAGCCAAGATATAAAGAAGGCATTGTTTTCAACAACAATGTTGTCAGAAAGAGTTTGTAGGCTTTTCATCCCACTGATCCCTAACGGCATCTTATTCCAAAGCAATGTATCCCGAATATCAAAACGCCGCAAGTTTTTAAGCTTTAAGAAGTTGTCGGGCAACGTGGTCAAGCTCTTACAGCCAGAAACGATCAGTGTCTGTAAATTATAAAGATTGCAGACATTTTCTGGCAAATGTGTGATTCTAGTTTGAGATAAGTTAAGATACCGCAAGTGCTTCATATTGCCGACACACTCTGGTACCTCAACCATATTTAAGTTACTCAAACTTAGAACCCTCAACAACGGTAATTGGGGAAGTATGTCAGCCAGAAACTTACTAGACAAGTAGAATCTCAGCCAGCTACCATCTCCCATCGCATTGGGCATAGCTAAAAACGTTCTCAATCTATCAGCTCTTTCGAATGCCTTAAACTTGTTGTAAGTATTATATTTCTCACAAACAAATGACATGTGACGGAAATTTTTGAAATCTGTCTTCCTAACCTCCTTCTTCACATCTAAGTCTAACCTCACAAAAAAATCTCCTGCAACAAATGTGGCTAAATCATTCATGAGGTCATGCATCACGAACAACGATTCCTCATGAGGCACATGTTGAAAAAAAGACCTTGACAACAGCTCTTGAAAATATTCCTTACCCAAGCGTTCCATTGATTTTTCTGTAGTTGAATTGTGCAAAAACCCTTCCGCCATCCACCACAATATCAAGTCATTTTTCTCAAACACGTAGTCCTTGGGGATCAAGCAACAGTATGCAATTCAGACGTGCAGAAAGTTCATGGTAGCTTAGTCTAAGCGCCGGAACAATACCGCCTCCGTCTTCTAACATCCATATCTCACTATTCAACAGCTGCTTCCAATCTTCTTCATTTGTTTTTGATCTGAGTAAACTTCCAAGTGCTTTTAAAGCCAAAGGCAAGCCATCGCATTTTTTCACGATGCCTTCACCATGTGGTTTCAGCACCGGATGTAAATCAAAGTTCTTTACACCCAAAGCATATTGAGCAAATAAAGATAAAGCATCATCATGTGACAGCTTCTTCAGATTGTATGGATGATCGTAGCCCAACTTATTAAGCAATTGTTGCTTTCGAGTTGTGATGATTATTTTGCTTCCATGAGCCACATCAAAGAATGGGGCCACTAATGTTTCCCAGTCTTTCAGCTTTTCGCTCCATATATCATCCAAAACAAGGAGGAATCGTTTCCCTGTAAGTTGATTTTTAAGAGCTGCTTGAAGCAAATTCAGATCTGCAAAGTTCTTATTTCCGTCCCCACCTATAGATTGAAAGATGACTTTACTTATATTGAAGCTGTCAAAGTCATCAGAGACACAAACCCATGCCTTGAGCTCGAAGTGATCCTTCACTTGCTTATCGTCATACAAAAGTCGAGCTAAAGTCGTTTTACCTATGCCACCCATACCAACAATGGGCACGATGCTAAAGTTTTGACTACATGGTTCATCACTTAATAGCTTCTGGAGTAATTCCTTCTTATCACCTTCACGCCCAACAATACTAGGTGCATCAACCAAAGAGGTCTCGTGATCCCTATTCTGGCTTTTTGGCCCGCCATCTTTCACAATCAAACCAAGATCATTTTTTTCATCTATAAGTTCTTGTAACCTGGTGGTAATACTATTTAACTTGCCGTCCATCCTAGTACTTAGTGAGAAATTTGTGCAACAATTTGGAATGAGCTTTCTTACCTTGCTACTGATTCCTTTAGACTCGTTGGTAAACTCGTGATGCATAGCGTCTCTTGCCAAAGCATCAAGAATATCGTCTATGTCATACGCCAAATGTTGGAGATCATTCAGCCACTGTTTGACAGCTTTCGATGTTACTTCCTTCTGAGAAGCATCCTCAAGGAATGCTTGGATCTGGGATAACTTCCTCTCCCATTTCTTCAGCTCGGTATGAATTTCTTTGGAGCGGGCAATCTTGTTTGAAGCTACAGATGTTAGCTTCTCAAAAACGATTGGGAGCAAGGCAGAAATAACGAGTTCAGCCATTATTGGTATGAAAAGGGTTAGAACACAGAATATAGTAGTAGAGATTGGTATGAAAAGAGTGCGAGTGCAGTGAACTGTGAAAGAAAGATCTCAACTTTAGTTAACAGTGGTACAAGTCATTGTTATGGTCAAGTGTTTATCATTGTTTAGTATAACTCACGTGGCTAGCATGTGATTTACCTTTGAAACAACAAAGAGGGAATCATGGTCTGCACCGAAAGGTATATTAAATACTATGAGGAATCTCTTTTATCGATAAAAGTTAAATGGGTTCGTGTTAGATAAACTATTTTGAATACATTTGACAGCTGTAAATAATAAATAATTACATATTAAATATTACAACCCAAGTGGCTAGCATGTGATTTACCTTTGAAACAACAAAGAGGGAAACATGGTCTGCACACAAAGGTATATTGAATACGACTATGAATCTCTTTTATCGATAACCACATGCAGTATCATTGTTTTAGCACTAAACACTTCAAAAAGGGTTTTAGTAAATAAACTATTTTTAATTCATTTGACAGTTGTAAATAATAAATAATTACATATGAAATAATATTTCATTGTAAATGTTACCGTTGAGTTGTTTCTATATTGACCTCGATTCAATTATATTATATTTTCATTTCTGTGGAGCTGATAACTTAGTTTCGCATTGTCATTTTCAACTTCATTGTGTTGTGGTTGAACAAAGTAGTTTCAATTCAATTGTAGTAGTTGGTAGGCCTGGTGGTGTTGTTTTAAAATATGACATAAAAATCATTCCTTATAACATAAAACATGTATCAATTACCTCATGGAGCCAAGTAAATCATATAAGACAGGCTAAACTTAAAGATCAACTTTTTCACAGTATTGCTCCTTTAAAGATAGCGTATTATCGGGTCAAACTCCGAATCAATATCAAGTAGGGAGACATCGAGATTGAACTCCAGTATTGAACCCGTGTGTTGCAACAAAATATGGAAAATGGCATTGGCATGTTTATATTTCCTCAACTGTCTGCACATCAATGGTTCAACCAACGTGTGATAAAAAACAAGTTTATGCATACCTGTCCATTAAAACCTCCATTTCCTTGATAAATTACTTGACGCATTAAACGCATTGAGGAAGGCTACTGATTTTATCCGAATTGACGCATTGAACATTCATCGTTTTACAATAATGTCATACTCCACAAGGCTGCAATGTAGAATGCAAACCAAAATATATTACTATCTGCATAACATTCCTTACCGACATTAGCCATGCATATTTAACCCTGTATTTAAATGAAACATAAATTATTGCTCAAATATGTGAGCGGGTCTTGTATACAAACTACAAAGTAGATGAAATGTCCTTTACAAGTTATTCGAATGCATTCATATCAAAGAAAGTACTAAAGGAGTGTTCGGGATTTATTATTCAAAAATATTTCCATGAACATTTGCTCCACAATTTCAATCACTTGTATATCTCAACCTTTTGCCCTAAGAGGATTTTCAGTCCAATGCCAGAAACTTTAGTATTAGTAAAAAAACTGTTTATTGTAATCACAAAAAATTACTGCAAAAATCATTTTTGAATAAACAATCGCATACACTGTTTGTCTGATGTATCAAAATCTAATACGCATATGAAAACAGTTATCTGGGATATTTACCCTGTGACCTTATCATTTTTTTGTGAATTGTATTCTAATCATAAACCATGAAATAAGCTGGGGGTGGGGAAGCAAACACGAGTTATATGGAATGTTTGGGTAGGCTTATTTAATTTTTCATATATTGATGGATCTAAGATGAAGTTGGGTAAATGAGGCATTTGTTCCCTATCTTCCAAATTCAGCCGCATCTTCTAATGAAAGGAATATACACAAAAGAAAAATCAAGAACGCCTAGGGCCGAATTCATAATCTCACTTACAACCTTGCTAAAATTCGGTTTCTTTCCTACACGTTTAAACAACATTTCCTCTTGTTCCAATGGTGTCAATGCCTTCTCTGGTCGACCACTGGCTCACATGTGAAGAAAAAAACCTTTTACCCGTGAACCATTGATCGGCTTATTCAGAAACCAGTAAACTACCATAATAACTCACCCATCGAGTTTGGTGGCGCCCATTCATTCATATAAGATATCTCATTTGTCAAAAAATAAAGGATTAATTTTGTTATAAAATGTGGGAAAATCTTACAAACTAGTAGACTAATTCTGATTGACATTTCATCAAATACCTAGTGTGCACTCAATTAGGTAATATACTAATACCTGCAGTTGGTTATCGATTTCGGTATAAGGATCAGTCATATTCTTCATATTCACACCACATAACAATGGCGTCATCATCCAATACTCCACGCTATGCTCTGCTGATGCAATCCAGCGTATTCCGAGTTAGGTTGAGCGATGATGACGTCATCATTTTGAAGTTTAATCTGGAACTGGGAGGTACGTCGTACATGCATAGTAATTGATTTTTTGTTTTTATAAAAAACTGTGATTTGAGGGATGATGACGTGGCATTGTTGTTTGGTGATGTGAGTAAGCAGGTGATGAGGATTAGGCTGGGCGCAGAGGGTCGGTCGAACCCTCCGGTCGAGCAAGGTTGCCGTCGGTTGAGGCCAATGTGGAGGTGGGGTGAGGGTCGGTTGAGAAGCAATGGGAAAGCAACTAGGTTGCCCAAGCAACCGAATATGAAACACATAAATGTACAAAAAATGTTAACGTTTACCTTTTTTTTTCAGATTTAAATGTGTGTTTGTCTGTTTTTATAGTGTGTGTTTGGTGTGTGTTTTCTTTTGCAGGTCTTCGAGGAAGAAGAAGCATTAGTGGTTTTTTTTGTTTAGTCCTTGTGGTTCTCTTTATTTCAGATTTAGTCCATTTGTTTTTTTTTTTTGTTTTTTTTGGTCCTTGCGGTTTTCTTTTGTTTAGTGGGCTTGCAAAAATATTAAAAAAAATTAAAAAAAATGTATTATGTATTTCGTATCGTTTAATTTTTAATATATTGTAATGTTTTTATTTATTTTTAATGAATTTTAATTTTGTTTTTAAAAATATTTGAATTAAAAAAAAAAAAAAAAAAATCTCAGGTCACCACTGTGGCAACTAGGTCGTCGTCAGGTCGTCGGAGAGAGAAAGCTGATGTGGCGGCGACGAACTAGGTCGCCTCTGTGCATAGCCTTATTGTTGTGAGGAAGATGAGGATTAATTGGAGTTAATTGTACGGAATCAAACCACCCGACCCCACATGAAAACGCTCAAACCGAAAACCGAACAGAGGAATTGATAACCGAACTAAATATCTTGGTTCGGGTTGGTTTTTGGGTTTCAAACGAAAAAATTGACAAAACCAAATCGAGCCAAAATCGAACTGAAAAAGGTCAGTTCAGTCTCGGTTCGATGCTGCTTCGGTCGGTTTGTCAGTTTAGATCGGTTTTCGAGTGGATTTGCTCAGCCCTATTGATAGCAGTAGTAATAAATTATGGCTATGTTCGGGCACAAGGCTTATGAGGGCTTATTGGGGCTTGGGCTTATAAAATAATTTTAGTTTCTTACACAAGTTTATTGAAGCTTATGGCTTACAAAATAAGTCATAAGTCTTCATAAGCCCATAGAATGGGGGTTATAGGGGTTTATGGCTACTTAAATACCCTTAAAATATAATGGATTATCACGCAAAAAGCCTAAATATATCTTAACTTCATTAGATGCGTTTTTATACAATTTTACATTAATAAGCTCCAACTACAACTAATTCGCCAAACAGCTTTATACAAATATAAACTTCATCTATCGGCTTATACTATAAGCCCTAGCCCCAGCTTCAGCTTCAGCTTCAGCTTCAGCCTCAGCCTCAGCCCATTCCGCCAAACATATTGTGCCATTTTTTTCCTTCATTTTGGTCTTAAGTTAAGATCATCAAATGCAAGGTGGAGTACCGTCCAAAAACGGGACCGAACTGGATCGATCCAAATTAAACTGGATCGAAACTGATTTGACTCAAAATACCGGACCGAGGAACAAGAAAATATAGTAACACACACCAATAGGTAAACACTAAACATGTATAAAGATGCTAACACTCTAACATATATTCTCTCCTTTTTTAATGGTAAAAAACTAATCAGAAATTTTTATGCAATTATTTAGGGCGAAAGCTAAATATACGCAACATAGTTTTTCAAAACAGACGATGTACGCAATGACCTTTGAAAATTACCATTGTACGTAAAATACTTTCAAATTTGAAACGATGTACGTAATATGACCGGGAACTAGTAGGTTACCAGATCACAATTTAGAAAAAAAAATCCAATTTCTTTTTTTCTTTTTTTTGAAAAAAAAAGTATTTATGAAAAAAAATGGAATTTTTTTTTTGTAAATTTTTTTTCTGAAATTTTTATTTCCATTTTTTTTTCAAAATTTGTTTGGAAATTTTTTTTTCAAATTTGCGAAAAAGTTCCAATTTATTTTTTCAAATTTTTTCAAAATTTTTTTCTTTTTGAAAAAAATTTTCAATATGTTGAAATAGTACAAAAACGTAAGAAAAACAGCCAAATGTAAGAAAACGGACAAAAATGTAAAAAAAAACGGATGTAAACAGGCAAAAACGAATAAAAATAGACAAAGCGTAAGAAAAATGGATAAAAACGGGAAAAAATCTAAAAAAAAGGGTAAGAAAAACGGACAAAAACGGATGAAAACCGATAAAAACGTAAGAAAAACGGACAAAACGTAAGAAAAACGGACAAAAACGGATGAAAACCGATAAAAACGTAAGAAAATGAACAAAACGTAAGAAAAACGGATAAAAACGTAAGAGAACGGGTGAAAAGGTATGAAAACGGACTAAATCTGAAAGTCAATAACCATAAGGACCATTATTGTAACTTTTTTAACTGAAAAAAAAAAGTTAAGGGATGACCGGTGAAAGTCAACGCAAGCCACAAGGACCATTTCTGCCAATTTTCAAACTTTGTGACCTGGTAACCTACTAGTTCCCGGTCATATTACGTACATCGTTCCAAATTTGAAAGTATTTTACGTACAATGGTAATTTTCAAAGTTCATTGCGTACATCGTCTGTTTTGAAAAACTATGTTGCGTATCTTTAGCTTTCACCCAATTATTTATATGGGGTGTTTGGGAATTTTTTTTTTTTTTTTTTTTTTTTTTTTTTTTTTTTTTACTTAGAAATAAGTACTTCAAGAAATATTACTTTGATTTTCTTATCTTGTAGTCAATAAAATGCAGTAATATTCAAAGAAATAATTATCGATTATAAAATTTTCAACCAAACCCATTTATTAAAGGTTTTAGTCTAATAATTTAAGGGCGTTTGTGTAAGCATATTTGATGGGATTATTACTTGTTGAAAATTCGAAAAGTCAATAAAACCGTTGTTCATGGCTTATAGCTTTATTAAGTTCATGAGCTTAATAAGCTCACAAGCATGAAAAAAGAGATCATTGGTTTTTCAACTTTTCAATAAGCTCATAAGTCCATCAAAAAAGTTGCACATGATTTCAAATAAGCATTTATAATAAATAGCTCACTATTTGTTTTTATCATAAATTATTACTTAGTTTACCTTAAAATAAATACCAATCCCGAACACACTATACTAATAAACTAGATTTAAGGGGTGTTAACCATTCAAAGAAATCATTGGTTCGGTCAGAGATACAATGTTGTTTGACATGTTATTATTCGGTCAGATGATGTCTTTATGACATGGACCACAAACTACCATAAACAAATTTCATAAGCATCAAACATAAATCATTATTGACTTGAAAAACCTTTTAAACATGTAGGGCCTGTTTGGCTAAGCTTATTTATCATAAGTCGATTTGGGCTTATTTTCGATAAGCTCCGATTTTGTGGCTTATTTTGAGACTTCTCGGCTTATATAAGTTTATTATGATATAATAAACTTATAAAAGCCGATAAGTCTCAAAATAAGCTACAAAATTGGGGCTTATAAAAAATAAGCCCAAATTTCATTTTTACGGCTTATTTTGAGACTTGTCGGCTTTTATAAGTTTATCATATCATAATAAACTTATATAAGCCGACAAGTCCCAAAATAAGCCACAAATCGGAGCTTATCGAAAATAAGCCCAAATCGGCTTATGATAAATAAGCTTAGCCAAACAGGCCCGTAAATTATATGAACACACTATCAAACTAACTTACATCTTTATGTGTTTGGGTACTTTAATTGTGGATATATAATTTAATTAAATGCAAGAACCAAGTTCCTTGTTACATGTGAACAGTTAATTAACCATGCCAAAAAGGAACCCACTTAAGTCCATTATCTATATCTATACTACTTTATAAAAGGTTTGGGACATGCTAAATAAAGAAGTCTTAAAACTTGTAAGACCAAAAACATTTCTTAATATAGAAATAACAATCCACTTAGTTTTTAATAGCTCCCCTTAAACTTACACGTCCAAAATTGATGTTACACAAAAAGGCTAAAAATCAGACTTTATGGTCAATACGTTTTACAATACATTCCATTAATCACCATGGTCAATACGTTACACAAAAAAGGGCTAAAAGGACAAAGAACCATCATTAATGTATACGTTTGTTCACATTATACCTTTTACAATACAGTCCATTAATATATACGTTTTTTCAATGCTAGAGTCAATAACAGCCCATTTAAAAAGGTAAATAATAGAATTTAAATGTGCCTGTTGAATTGTAACAGCCATAACCTAAAGGATATAAAACCCCCTCCCGTCACATCAAACAAAACAAAACACAGCCTATGATTTCATTTTACATCTTGTCTCTATCTAAACCAAACCCTCTCTCTCCCTTACCCATCACCTACTACCGCCACTTTAACCGCCGTCATATGCCAAAATAGCCACCACCGCTCGGTGGTTTGGAAACAAATCAAGAACACAAAACCTCAGATTAGTTATCTTTAAAGATCTTATGTGTTTGAACAAACATCAGCACCGGTCTAGAACAAACGATGAAACAAAAAACAAACCTCTACCTGAGACCCTCATAGAGGATCTTCAAGCCGAATTTCTTCAGCCTTATTTAAATTCGAATAAAAATACATTATTGTTTTGAAAGGGTTTGCTTGGTTTGGTTTTCGAGAGTAGGAAGAAACCAAAGAAGGTTTGCGGGGTTAGATTTTGGGATTGATGTATTAGATTTTGGGGAGGAAGAAGACATCAAAATTTTGTTGTGGCTGCAAAGATGGTGCGGGAGGCGTTGTATAATGAGTAAAATTAGGGTTCTGATATGATAAAAATTAGAGATTGTGCTTCTTATATCCATAGGTTTATGTTAGTTGGTATGGTTTATTGCTTGGGTTGTGGTTGTCCAAATTTACTTAACATAACCATTGGGCCATAGGTTAAATTAGTATATACCGAAATTTGGACCATTAAGATATGTGCTACTTTAGTAAAATCATTTTTCGAACTATTAATCTTTGTTTAGGCTGCTATTAGTTTTTAATATGCCGGACTAAGCGAAGTTAGTGTGGATCCAAATAGATTTTAAAAAATCCCCAAAAAAAGTATCTAAATAAATTAATCTATAATGCAAACGTTTTGTCAACGAACAAGAAAAAAACCGCGCTTTGTCTAAAGAAAGTTATCAACCGCCAAGATTTTGTCAACGGAAAAACTCTAAAAATAATGTGACTAATATGGTAAAGCAAAGGAGTCGAGTATTTAAAATAAGGGAGAATTTCTCTATATCCTTATAAAACTTCATAATTACATCAATATCCTTGTAAAAACATAAATTACGTCAATATCCTTTAAAAACCTCAAAAATACTAATGTATATCCGAAAAAACAAGTAATCCATTTTATCGGTTTTAACTATTATCTAATTGCTAAACAAGTAGCTCAATTACCTTTCTACCCTTATATAATAAGCAATACTCCACGATGCTTTCATAAGGCCACAAGGGTATCTTCTTTTGAAGATTTTTATTGTTTCATCTATTTCTTTGAATTAGTTACCTCTGATAACTTAATCACATCTATTTAGTATTACTTTCAATTAGGGTTTCTATATTTATTTGTTTAGTCTCGTACGTATGTGGTATTAAAACTATGTCATTCACATAATTCTTTGATCTTTTTATTGAAATCTTGGAGTTACCTATTACCTAACATCTAATTGAGTGCTTCCAACAATTTTAAAAAATTTTGATTGTTGTAGTCATTGAAGTTTCTGCAAAGGTCGGGTTTCATAAAGTTTCATTTATCTTGGTCTTTTTCACAAATCAACAAATGTTACTCTTTTAATTTATATAATTCGTTGGCATGAAAAATAATTAAGAATAACCAGTGATAGGGAAGAAAAAAGAAAACGAATACTAGACTAAGAAGAAAGTGTCACTAATATATAATTTTCCTTTAAAGGTAATTGACTACTTTGTTTATCTTTTAAGTAATTGTAAAATATGTTAAAATAGATTAAATTATTATTTTGGATATGCATGAGTATTTTGAAGTTTTCAAATGATTTTGACGTAATTTGTGTTTTTACAAGGATATTTACGTAATTATAAAGTTTTGTAAGGATATAAATGAAATTATCCATTAAAATAAAATATCACATTTAACAATTAGGATGTATAAATTTTTATAACATATAAATGTAACAAGATTACATCGTATTGTAATGAAAAACCTTACTATCGCTAAAAAGTATAATTACACGGGTACCCGCCACCGCAACGCGCGGGTACCCGGCTAGTAACTTTATAATGTATCGATGGAATGGTTGTGTCTTCCTGCAGTCGTAATTTCAATGGACTATCCAGATCATTATCGCTGCCATTTCATTTCGCCAACAAAAAAAGGCTCACTACGTGGATGATATACTTGCAATGTAAGCTTCGGATTTGCTACAATTCATACTCAACCCAAAAAGACACATCTAAACATGTGGGTTCAAAGTAGTCCATAATCTCTACTACTTATAATACACGGATGCATCTCTCTCCTAATAATTTTTCAGACTTTCAGACTTGCAACAAATTGAGCATGATGTACAACACTTGAAAGCACATAATTTTCAGACTTACAACCAAATAAGCATAGTGTACAACACTTTAATGCACATATTAAAAAAACACCACAGTAATGCTATTAAAGTGGTCAATTAATACACTATTTAATTCACCCCTACACCAAAATACACAACAATTTAATCACAATGTACAAGTTAATCAAGCTACTAAGCCAAACAAACACTAAAAAATTATTAGAAGACATAAATAAAAAATTATTAGAAGAGACATTAAAAAAAAAAAAAAAAAAAAAAAAAAAAAAAAAAAAAAAAAAACGCAACAACAACAAAAATAATCGTTGATCTCAGATCTATCTTTATGTAAAAATCGATTAGTTCACATAACAATATCACAAAGAAATATCTCCTCATAGATCATTTTAAGAAGCTTAATTTCTTGTTTAATATCCGAAATATTAAAGAACTAACAAAACAGATTTGTTTCATCTCATCTTCAATTTGGTTTGAACAAAAAAAACGAAAATAAAAAAACCAACCTGCCTTAGATCTTTCTAAAAATCTTGATGACTTAGAACACAGGGACGATTTATTATTTTTATGTGGTGAATGCGCTTGGTTTGAGATACAAAGGATTAAAGGTTAAGTTTTGTGTGATTCGGATTGTCGGAAGAGGAAAACTAAGGACGCTTTGTTTGTGGTTATCATTTTGAAATCAGTAAAGATAAAAAGAGAGGAACGATTTTTTTGGTGGGTAGATTTATTGGTGGCTGCGTTTGTTTTAGGATTAGGGTAAGTGTGTGAAGGTAAAGCTTGGTTAGTAAGACTTGGGCTTGACCGGATTAAACTTGGACTTCGGGTTAAGTTTGATTTCTTTGGGCTGCATCATTCTTTGAAAGAATTTTGGGCTGAAATTTTTATCCTCATTTGGTCAATAAATACAATTAATACAGTTATTAAAACACCTCTTAAATAAGAAATACAAATTATCAAGCATATTGTACAACCAAATTAAACACAATTCCTGCATTAAATTCACTACTACAAATAATAAAGCACATTATACAAATATTCAAGCCGAACGGGCAACGTGCCAAATGGGCTTAAACCCGAACGGGTGCGAACCAAACGGGCTCGAGCCCGAGCAGACACGGGCCAATGGATTCGAGCCCGAACGGGCACGGGCTATACGAAATTCTTGATATCCATAAATTTATTGTTAAAAAGAACATAATAAACTAAAATACATTATTCATCGAAAAAATTTATTTCAGGTTACCCGCCGCTGCAACGCGCGGATACTCTGCTAGTAACTTTATAATGTATCGATGGAATGGCTGTGTCTTCCTGCAGTCGTAATTTCAATGGATTATCCAGATCATTATCGCTGCCATTTCATTTCGCCAACAAAAAAAGGCTCACTACGTGGATGATATACTTGCAATGTAAGCTTCGGATTTGCTACAATTCATACTCAACCCAAAAAGACACATCACATGTGGGTTCAAAGTAGTCCATAATACAAGTGCACGTTGACAATTATTAATCTTAACAACAAACGACAGGTGCGCTTTGACAATCATTAATCTTAACAAAGACAAACAAAACCCACCAATATCAGCCTTCGTGAAGAAGTTTACCAGCGTCCTCGTTCTATGATTAGCATTGCTGAAGAGGATGCGCATGGAGTCTACGAATCTTGAGTTTGTTTAGTTTATGATATATAAAATATACTAAAACATAAAGACATCAAGAGTAAACAGCGGAAGACTTAAGATCATAACAAATAAATTAATTAACTGAAAGCATGCGTAACGTACCTCTTGCGAATATCAAATCTCTCGAGCAAAGCAAAACCACCCTCGAGCAAAGCAAACCAAAGAAGTACTAAATGGTGTAAGAATAATGTCTTACAACCACGTTCTTGTACACACGAATTAACCAACGAATCAAGCGATTGCTAGATCTAACACAAGCCCTCGTATATGCAAAAACAAAACCGAACTCCCTAACAAATGGGGTTTTCGGCCAAGCTATGCAAAAGAAAGAGAAGAGAGGAGATCTAGGGTTAATTCAATGCACAAGGTATGAATGAAACCCTAGAACCTAGCCTTGCTTATATAGTGAATGGAATTCTTGAAAAACAAGTTAAGGATTAGGCTTGGATAAAGCCCTATGGCCGGCCATACCTCAAGCCCAAACCAAACCCATAAATTTTTCCAAGTTTTCCATTTCTAGTCCTTCTCTTTTCCATTTAACGGTCGTTAGTCATTTTTCCGTTAAATACTTAACGATCGTTAACCGGACTTAATGTGTAATAATTAATCGTAAACATAAACATTAATTATTAACTTTAATTCTCATTCGCTAATGTGTGCAATCCCGTGGTCACAAGTTCGAATCCGGACATTCACATGTTTGTAAATATATACATTTCCAACAGAGTTGATCTTCATCAATAGAAACGCGGTAACTGAGTTTTAACCGTACTTCCTTTAGAACTGGTAACTTAGCCATGATGAGTTTCACAAGTTCCATTTCAGAAGACGAGTTCTGGAACCATTCCATCTCAAAATACTCAAGATGATCCAAGTTGAAGCCACAATAGTCATGTAAATCAAGAAAGTTCATGGAAATTGGTGAAGCATCATCCTGCTCAAAAATCTAATTGCAAAACAAGGGTTAATGGTCCAAAAAATACATGAACTTTTCACATTTTACTATTGTGACAATAAACTTTTAATTTTTCTATTAAAACCAAAAACTTTCTTAATTACCCCTATTGTAACAAAATTTGCCACGTGGCACCCTTAATCTTTCTACATTTTGCTATTGATTAAGGGTGCCACGTGGCAAATTTTGTTACAATAGGGGTAATTAAGAAAGTTTTTGGTTTTAATAGGAAAATTAAAAGTTTATTGTCACAATAGTAAAATGTGGAAAGTTTATGTATTTTTTGGACCATTATCCCGCAAAACAATCCAAAAATGTCAATAAAATCATAAAAGAACAAGGGAGAACAACCAAAAGAACCTTGCTCACGACAAAAGTGACGATTTTCGTGACAAAAAGATGCTTTCGGTGACACAAAGAGTAATTTGCAGATAATTACGGTATTTCATGAAACAAGTCAAGCAATGAAAGGTCACTTTTGTGTATATATATATATATATATAT
The DNA here is from genome assembly GCA_019973895.1 of Chrysanthemum seticuspe. Lineage (NCBI taxonomy): Eukaryota > Viridiplantae > Streptophyta > Magnoliopsida > Asterales > Asteraceae > Chrysanthemum > Chrysanthemum seticuspe. Next base: position 52,520,981 of record BPTQ01000009.1, on the reverse strand, counting down.
ATATATATATATATATATATATATATATATTTTTAAAAGAAAAAAAAAAGGTTAATGGTCCAAAAAATATACAAACTTGCCACCTTTTACTATTGTGACAATAAACTTTTAATTTTCCTATTAAAACAAAAAACTTTCTTAATGACTCTTATTGTAACCAAAAAACTTTCTTAATGACTCTATTGTAACCAAAACTAACACGTGGCAACATTAATTAACCCTTAACCCAAAAAACTCATTTATACTCGTTTTATTATTCTGGGGGGACCATTTTTGCCAACTTTCCAAACCTAAATACTAATATAAAAAAGCTACAAACAACTCACAAACCCAAATTTGACCACCCAAATTGCAGGTTGAAGATATACCTGCAAATTAGACATTAATGTATGTATCTTCAAAATTTGAGACCACCCGATTTATAGTCTTCAATTTATTACCACTCAGACCTGCTTCTATAAACACAACATAGACCATATTTTTGCAAATTCAATATCTTCCTTTGATTCCACTGCAACTTGTCTCTCCAAAGTTGGGTTCCAACTTGTGCCAAATTTGTGATATAAATTCTCTTCGTACTGAAATGTCTTTGACACGAAAACTTTCATTCTTGCGACACTCCGCATGATTCTTTTCTTTTCGGGTGCTTGGGGTAGGCAACTTGGCTATTCTAGTCGAGTCTTTGGGTGTTGTTTTACTAAGTGTGAGTTAAACAACCTCACTATCCCTTGGATTTCTTTCTTCTTTAAGACCATCAATGAAACAGTTTAAGACATGCTCTCGTGGAAGTTGCAAGTGATTGAGTATACCTTCAAAAATGTCATGATATTCCTTTACACTAGTAGTCTGCTTAAGCCTTTTCAACTCACCAAACTGATCACTTGAAGCTTCAACATAATCTTCTTACGCATATTACCAAACACCTTGTGAACAACCCCAAAATTCTTCATAGGCATATTACCAAACACCTTGTAGGCAACCTCGCCCGGGAGCTGATTCAACAAGTAAAAAGCGTTTAAGACAACCTCTCGTTTTAGCTAATGAAGATCAATGAAGTTTACACCTTGTAGGCAACCTCGTCTGAGCTTTATACTCATTTTGTGTCTGGTATACGACATGTGCTTCAAGTTTACACATTGTAAAGTTCCGGGCGAGATTACTTGTTGAATCAGCTCCCAAGCTCAATGAAGTTTTTGTATTTTATGTTTAAGGGTATGTTTGGCGCAATGGGCTGGGGCTGGGGCTATGGCTGGGGCTTGGGCTTGGGCTTGGGCTGGGGCTAGGGCTTTTATTATAAGCCGAAGTTGAAATTTGTATTTTTGTAAACTTGTTTGGCAAATGGGCTGGGGCTGGGGCTGGGGCTGATTATTGCAAAATTACTAAAAAGGATATAATTAAATGAGTTTTATGGTATATGTTAGATATTTTTGTAGGTAAATATGTAATTTATGGTTCATAAGCCCCGGGCTAAAGTTTTTAGCCCCTTTTTTGGGGCTAAAGTTTTAAGCCCCTTCAGGAGCTTATGATTTCATAAGCCCGCATGACAAACGAGACTTATTTTATAAGCCGACTTATTTTAGAAGCCCAAGCCCCATAAGCCCCTCATAAGCCCGCTGCCAAACACAGCCTAAGTGTGAGTTTAAGACAACCTCTCGTTTTTGTAGTTTAGCCAATGAAGAGCAATTTGGGTGGTCAAATTTGGGTTTGTGAGTTGTTTGTAGCTTTTTTATATTAGTATTTAGATTTGGAAAGTTGGCAAAAATGGTCCCCCAGAATAATAAAACGAGTATAAATGAGTTTTTTGGGTTAAGGGTTAATTAATGTTGCCACGTGTCAGTTTTGGTTACAATAGAGTCATTAAGAAAGTTTTTTGTTTTAATAGGAAAATTAAAAGTTTATTGTCACAATAGTAAAATGTGGCAAGTTTGTATATTTTTTGGACCATTAACCCAAAAAAAAAAGGTGTAGTTCTCATATGAAGGCTGTTTGGTTGTTTCCCTGAAATAAAAATTAGCATATGTAATACCATTATTTACCGAAATAACAAGTTTCTCTAAATTTGGGGAGTTCCTGATCAAATGAAAGGTAGAAGAAATCTCATCTTGTACGTTAAAATACACATCTAAATAAAGATATTTGAGGTGGACTGCTGTAGTTGGAAACTTCAGTGGCATACCACCTGCAGACAAGTACTTTAACCGGATACAAAAACTAAGATCAGCAAACGCAATACATTCATATGAGATAAAATCTTTGATATAAATATTACCTCCATCCAAATCCCTTGGACGATATGCAAAGTCCTAATCAAAGGCACACACTGTAAGAGCTCAACGGCTCAACCAACGTAACGTCTGCGTATAAGCGTATTGTCTACCCATCTGCATTAAAATACTATTAATATAATTACAGTTTCACTGTGAAATACTCCGTGAGTGGTCATATGATTTTTTAAAACCTTACCAAAGTAACATCCGTAAGTACTGGGCAACCGGAGAGGAAACGTTAAAACGCATCACCAACATTCTCGACATCGTCACAACACAAGCTCTTCAACCTACTAAAACCATTTAATGTTGATAAAAGTCCAAAATCGTACTTTTCCAGTCCTTGCAATGAGAAGAACGAAGAGGATAGTTTCTTGTAGGAGTAACGACTAAACTTAAGGATCAATTTTTTCACAGTATTGTTCCTTAAAAGATAGCGCATTATCTGGTCAAACTCCGAATCAATATCAACTAAATTATTGATGAATCTAAGCTACAAAACAAATGGTGTATATTTTTATAATCGTGACACGTTAGAAAATATATATATATAAAAAAAAAAAAAAAAAAAAAGGTTTGAAATTGAGATAATCTAACCTCTTTCTTATTGTTTAGTCGACTTGCGATGTTGGAATCTTTGACTGATTTTGAATAGCTGTACACGGATAAAAGCGTGTGATTTACTACGTGTGGTGGGTTGGCCTGAAACACTTTTTTTCTTCTTCCATATTTTGTAATTTTCTCATAATTAATTAGTGGCTCGAATATAATTACAGAGTTAAGTGGTCAACGGAGGGGCGGAGAAGACAAACAAAGAGCATGCAAAAAAAAAAAAAAAAAAAAAGAAAAGAAAAGATGACACGAGTAAGGTTAGATGATTAGATTCAGGCACGAAAAACTTCTCCATGAGCATCATGCATTTTTCTGCCTGGGTTTACCGACTAAAGAATGCAGACGGGTGTGAGAACATAGATACAATCGTTAAAACTTCATTTACACAAACTAAATTCTTCACATATTAAACAGTTTAGCGAGATGTGTGTCCAAGGGGAACTCAGTCACTTTTAGCCCAATATCAATGATCAGACTCTCATGTGTTTTTTCAATGCTCCCAATATCCATAGCTGATATATGAAGATAAGAATGTTAAGTTTAGGTAGCGGGTCCATGAACTCTAAATCAAGTAAATTGTCGATTTTTGACAACTTCGGAAGCAAAAGTACGTTCACAATAGCATTTCCTTTTTACGCATTTTTGTAAAAAGACGGTAACAGGTACCGGGCCTAATAGTAAACAAACTACAATACCTAGATTTAGCTAAGTTAGTATACTCTGACTACAACTTTCATCGAAATCCATTATGCAAATACACCATGGTCTTGCACTAAGATGTCAAGGGTCGGTTCTACTTGAACGTTGTTTATAAAAACAGTTTATAAACTAACGCCTAACGAAACACCCATAATCTCTAAGTCTAAGTACATGTTTGGCATATGACTTTAAAAAATACCAATAAAAAAAAGTGTACTTGCAGTAATAAGACAAAATATATAGCCATGAAAGGATACAAGATGATAGTATGTCCTGCCAAAGGTTATCCCAACTTGTTGAAATAACAATCATATGAAAGTATAAGGGTTACTTTTGTAAATATTTTATAACTGTTTTCTTATCATTTAATGTTTGTGCCAGTTTTGTTTAGTTTATATTGTGCAGGGTTTAAAGTGCAATATCTGAGGCTATATAAGGATCTTATATCTCTAGGGTTTCAGTATTGACATACTTCTCTGGTTTTCATCTCTCTAGTTTCTCTGGCGATTATCATCTTGATATTGGTTTCTGGTTTATTGTTTCACTAGTTTGTTGTTGTTAGTCTGGTTTTGTATTAAGATCTTCTTGATCTTGGTTGATAGTTTGTTTCAGTTTCTGGGCTGTATTGGGTTCAGGATTAGTGTGTGAGTTTTGTAGACAGCACCTTATAGAGGGACTGTCATATTGTTTCAGTTGTATTCTTTGCTTGCATCCGTGTTGGGGACAAGCTATCAGTGTTTATCGTTATAATAAAAGTCAAATATCACCAAGGGGTGGTTGGTTGGGTGATTACACCTTGTGTTCTTATTGTTTTGATACCATTTTTACATAGTATCAGAGCCCGGTTCTGATTTCGGTTTGATTTGGAGATCTTGATTTGAGTCAATTGATTCAAGTCTGTGATTCTTGATTCTTGTTACGGTTGTGGTTAATTGGTGTTCTTGAGGTTTAATTCAAGAATTAGGGTTTTCTCTTGAAACCCTAATTTTTTGGGGTTTTCGATTCTTGTGATTAATTGGAGCAATTGCTGGTGATTTGTGGTATTTCTTGAGACCAATTGTTGATTTCTTGGATCAATTGTTGGTTTCTTGGTTCGATTGGAAAAAACCCTAATTGCTAATTTGGGGGTTTTTTGTTGTACTGGGAATTGTGTGGTTCTTGGGCTAATTCTTGGTTTTTTTTCCGCTGCTGGTTTCTTCTAAAGCACTGTAAGTATATAGTTTCTTCTCTTAGATATTTCTGAGTTAAGTATAGTGGGCGTAAACGGACTGGTTAACATCTTGATCTGCCACCAAGAGTGGTATGAATACCTGCTCTGACCAGTCACAGTCTACGAGCTTGACTTAGGAAGTATCTGGGTGTGTGTAATGTTTAGTATAGTTGTTTTTGATTTTATAGGTCGAAGGAGAATAGGTTTGGTTTGTTGGAAGTTGTGATTGGGTTTTTAGTTGTAGCTAGAGTTTAGGGTTTTTGTTTGTTTTTTCTTTTTCCTGTTTGGTCTGTTTGTTTTGTTTGTTGTTTTGCATCATGGCTATTATGATTAGTAGTTTGGATCAGAGTAATCCTTTGCATCTTCATCCTAATGACTCTAATTGTGCATCTATTGTTACTGTGAAATTAACTGGTGTTGAGAACTATAGAGTCTGGTCTAGTGCTATAAAATTGGCTATGCAGATTAAAAATAAAATGGGATTTCTTGATGGTACTTGTGTTAAAACTGATTATGCTGCTAGTCAATTGTTAGAGGCACAATGGGATAGATGTAATGCTGTTGTTTTGAATTGGTTGTTGAGTTCTTTATCTCAAGATGTGTATCTTGGGAATGTTTTTTCTGATTCTGCTGCATCTGTTTGGAAAGATTTAAAGGATACATATGATAGAATTGATGGTTCTGTGGTTTTTAACTTGATGCAAAAGATTAACTCCTTTAAACAAGGAGGCTTGCCTGTGTCTGAATATTTTCATAAATTGAACTCTTTGTGGAGGGAGTTTGATACTTTAACAAAGCTTCCTGATTGTGTTTGTGATGCTAGAATAGAGTTAGTAGATCATGCTAAACTGTTAAAACTTATGCAATTTCTGATGGGTTTGGATGATATTTACCAACCTATTAGAAGCTCTATTTTAACTAGGGAAATTTTGCCTGATGTTAAGGATGCATTTGTTATTATTTCTAGAGAAGAATCCCATAGTGGGATTCCTTCTACTTCTGCTAAATCTGAAAAACCTCAAATATCTGCTTTTGTTTCTAGGCCTAATAGTAATAACAGGAACAATTTTAATAATAACAGGTCTGGAAATAATAATGGTAATAGAGGGAATTATGACAATTTGTTGTGTAAAAATTATGGTTTAAAAGGGCATACTATTGAAAGATGTTTTGAGCTGATTGGTTATCCTCCTGGTTTTAAAAAGAATCCTAACTTGAAGCCTTCAACTGGTTTTAATGTTGGTAAAACAAATAATTCTGAGGTTAAATGTATGCCTATTCTAAATGGTGATGTTAAGAATACAGGAACTGTTTCTTTCACTAATGATCAGGTTATGAAGTTGATGAATCTTTTGAATGATAAAACCTGTTCTGCTGCTCATACTAGTATGGCATGTAGTGGTTCTTGTTCTTTTTTTAACTGCAATGTGTTTTTTAACCAACATTTTTATCAATTTTTCTGTGCTAAGATAAATGTTAAAGGTGTGACTTATCATTTGGGATGGATCATAGATTCAGGGGCTAATCAACATATGACTAATAATACTGATAACATGTTTGGGCTTCTTGATATATCTGATCTTGGTTTAACTGTTGGTCATCCTAATGATACTCTTGCTAAAATTACACATGTTGGTAATCTAAGACTTAACAATAAAGTTGTGTTATTTGATGTGTTGGTTGTTCCTGAGTATAGCGTTAGTCTCTTGTCTGTGCATAAACTAATTAAGGACAGTAAGTTGACTGTTGGGTTTGATGAGACTAAATGTTATATTCAGGATTTGAAAAAGCAGAGTGTTCTGGGGACTGGTAGTGAGTTTGGTGGTTTATATCTGTTTGATAGAGATTATGATAAGTCATCTGTGGTTAATCAAAGTGAGTTTTTTTCTTGTCATGTTTCTAAAGAAGTTTGGCATAATAGGCTAGGACATCCTGCTAACCAGGTTTTGAAAATACTTAATCAGTCTTTAAAATTAACTAATGTTAATCATGAAGGACCTTGTGAAGTTTGCCATAAGGCAAAACAAACAAGGGATTCTTTTCCATTAAGTGAAAACAATCTGTGGTTTTTGGACAACTCATTCATCTTGATGTCTAGGGTCCTTATAAAGTGGTTAGCAGAGAAGGTTTTAGATATTTCTTAACTATTGTGGATGACTATAGTAGGTCTGTTTGGGTGTATATGCTTAAAACTAAAGATGAAGTTTTTTCCATGTTTGTGAATTTTTATAATTTGGTACTTACTCAGTTTAATAAAAAGATCAAAATGATAAGGTCTGATAATGGTACTGAGTTTTTGAATAATAGGATGTCAGATTTCTTAAATACTATGGGAATTGTACATCAAACAACTTGTACATATACACCTCAGCAGAATGGTATAGCTGAGAGGAAACATAGACATCTGTTGAATGTTGCTAGAAGCCTTATGTTTCAGGGGGGGAATTCCTCTTGTTTATTGGCCTGATTGTGTTCTTACTGCTACTTATTTGATTAACAGGCTTCCTTCCTCTGTTTTAAAGGGTAAGTCACCTTTTTCTCTGGTCTATAATAGGGAACCAAATTTGTCTCATCTTAGGAGTTTTGGATGTTTGTGTTTTGATGCTATTATAAAAGGGTCTGATAAGTTTTCTGAAAAATCTGAAAAATGTGTTTTAATTGGATATGCTACAGGGAAGAAAGCTTATAAACTTCTAAGTCTTGAAAACAGAAGTATTTTATATTCTAGAGATGTCAAGTTCTATGAAACTATTTTTCCATACAAAATGAATCAGAATGTTGATATTATAAAAGACTTAGAAGTAACAAACTTAAACTTTTTTGATTTTATTGATTCTGAGTATGTGTCAAAAACCAAAACTCCTGTCCCTTCTCCCAATGATGATAATGTAGATAAGGAAGCAACATCTGTTGGTAGAGATGGTAGGGTCCATCAACCAGATAGTGTAGCAAACAATGATCAGAATGTAAATAATGAACAGATACATCATTCTGATAGTTTGTTGTCATCTGGAGATGATGTGAACTCTGCAACTCCTTTAGATGATAATATTAACTCTGAGGGAAATGTTGTTCCAAGTCTAGTAGATGAGAATATTTTTCAAGATGCTTTGCAAAATCAAGTTGAGGAAGGGTCTGTTAGTCATAGAAGGTCTTCTAGATCTTCTAAATTGCCTGCTAAATTGAATGATTATGTGTTAAATACCAGTGTTAAATATGGTTTGCATAAGTATGTTAATCATGCTGTTTTGAGTCCTGAGAATTGTTGTTTTGTGTCTAATCTTAATAAGACTATTGAACCTAAGTGCTATAGTGAAGCTAGTAAAGATCCTAAATGGGTTAATGCTATGAATGAGGAAATATATGCTTTACATGAAAATGATACTTGGGAAGAAACTGATTTACCTATAGATAGAAAACCTATAGGTAGTAAATGGGTTTGGAAGATCAAGTATAAGTCTAATGGTGAGGTTGAAAGATATAAGGCTAGAGTTGTTGCTCATGGCTATAGTCAGAAAGAAGGTATTGATTATGATGAAACTTTCAGTCCTGTTGTGAGAATGGGGACTGTTAGATGCTTATTGAGTATTGCTGTTAAGTATGGTTGGTATATACATCAAATGGATGTTAATAATGCTTTTCTTTATGGTGATCTTAATGAGGAAGTATACATGCTTCCTCCTCCTGGTTATACTACTAAAGGTCACAATAAAGTTTGTAGGTTGAACAAATCTTTGTATGGGCTTAAGCAAGCTCCTAGACAATGGAATCATAAGTTGTCTGAAGCTTTGTTTGAAGCTAAATTTGTTCAGTCTAAAAATGATCACTCATTCTTTATTAAAAGAAATGGTAATACTGTTATATTCCTTTTAGTATATGTTGATGATTTGATTATTACTGGAAATAGTGTTGAAGAAGTTGAAAAAGTGAAACAGTTCTTAAAGACTAAGTTTAAAATTAAAGATTTGGGTGAATTAAAGTTCTTTCTTGGAATTGAAGTTTTAAAGACTAAAACTGGTCTCTGTTTGAATCAAAGAAAATATTGTCTTGAATTGTTAAGTGATTATGGATTACTTGCATGTAGACCTATTATGACTCCTTTACCTGAGAATTATGTTCTGGCTCATAAAGAAAGTGATTCTGATAAGCTGTTAAAGAATATTACTTGTTATCAAAAATTAGTAGGAAAGCTTATTTACTTGACTATGACCAGACCTAATATCTCTTATGTTGTTCAATGTTTGAGTCAATACATGCATGCTCCTCTGCAGTCACATATGAATCTTGGTTTAAGGGTTTTGAAGTACTTAAAACTTGCTCCTGGTAATGGAATTGCTTTAAATAGATCTGAGAATAAGCTTGGTGTTGTTGCTTATTCTGATTCTGATTGGGCAAAATGTCCTATTACCAGAAGATCTATTTCTGGTTATTGTGTTTTTGTAAATGGAAATCTGGTTTCTTGGAAAAGCAAGAAACAAGCTACTTTGTCTAGATCTTCTGCTGAAGCAGAGTATAGAAGTATGGCTTCAGTTACTTGTGAAGTTATGTGGGTTTTAAAGGTTTTAGAGGATTTGGGAGAAACTGGGTTGTTACCAGTTGATCTATGTTGTGATAATAAGTATGCTATTCAAATTGCAGCGAATCCTGTTATGCATGAAAAGACTAAACATTTTGATATTGATGTTCATCTTGTTAGAGAAAAGGTTGCTTCTGGTTTGATAAAAACTGTGCATGTTGACTCTAAAAGTCAAACTGCTAATATTTTAACTAAAGGTCTTGGTTCAGTGCAACATAGTTTTTTGGTAAGAAAACTGGGAATGGTAAACTTATTTCTTTCATAAGATTAAGGAAGGGTGTTGAAATAACAATCATATGAAAGTATAAGGGTTACTTTTGTAAATATTTTATAATTGTTTTCTTATCATTTAATGTTTGTGCCAGTTTTGTTTAGTTTATATTGTGCAGGGTTTAAAGTGCAATATCTGAGGCTATATAAGGATCTTATATCTCTAGGCTTTCAGTATTGACATACTTCTCTGGTTTTCATCTCTCTAGTTTCTCTGGCGATTATCATCTTGATATTGGTTTCTGGTTTATTGTTTCACTAGTTTGTTGTTGTTAGTCTGGTTTTGTATTAAGATCTTCTTGATCTTGGTTGATAGTTTGTTTCAGTTTCTGGGCTGTATTGGGTTCAGGATTAGTGTGTGAGTTTTGTAGACAGCACCTTATAGAGGGACTGTCATATTGTTTCAGTTGTATTGTTTGCTTGCATCCGTGTTGGGGACAAGCTATCAGTGTTTATCATTATAATAAAAGTCAAATATCACCAAGGGGTGGTTGGTTGGGTGATTACACCTTGTGTTCTTATTGTTTTGATACCATTTTTACACAACTCTTTTGTTTAGTTTTCATCCAATTATTGCGTTGATGCTTTCGATCAAAAGAGCAGAAAGCGATTCAAATAAACACACTTATAATCATAAACATGTTTGATACAACAAGAAAATGCACTCTTACATCTCTTAAAGTACTTATGCAACAAGAAAATTATAGCACACTTACAAACATATTTGACAAAGTAACGTTTATTTAACTACAACATGCATTGCTCCTTGCTGCAGCTACTCTCAACTTCACCATACAAGCTTGATGATAGATCTGGAAGAGTTCAAAAATAAAACCAAGTTGGTGATGAATTATTAACAAACTCATGTAAAAAAAGATTCTACAAAAGGAGAGAACAAAGTACCACATATATGTTGAAGCACATCGAGAATACGCTGCAACTCATTGAAAACGAATTCTATTTGCATCCGTTGTTGTGGGGAATCCAGAGAGCACGATACTCCAATCTTGATAGTTGCAACCAAACATTCTTCCACTTTCTTTTCATTCGCTTCTGTACTTTGAAACACGATTGCATCACCATCAATAACATCGATTACATGATCTGGTAATGCCATGTAAGCAAATTTATGAAGGCTAAGCCCATCGTGAAACATGTCGTCTGTCGGCTTTTTCCCAGACATCACCTCTAGTAACAATATTCCAAAACTGTAGACATCACCATTACTTGTCATTTTGATCCCGATACCATACTCTACAAATTGAAATGATCAGTTAATTTAAAAAATTGTAGTTTGCAAGTATCAATATAAGCATCATGGAATACAAGAGTCCTATATTACCTGGAGGTGCGTAACCAATTGTTCCTTTAACCCCAGTTGAGTTGTTTTGGTTTAAGTCTGGACCAAGTAGTCGAGCTAAACCAAAGTCTCCAACATGAGCCACCATATCATCATCAAGTAGAATGTTGCTAGGCTTCAAGTCACCGTGAACAATTATTGTTTGGCTGCGATTGTGAAGATAGTCAAGTGCGGTTGCAACATCTCTGAGAATATTTATTCTTTGAATAAGGTTGAGTTTCGATGTATTTGCACTTGAATGAAGCCAATCGTGCACGCTTCCATTGGGCATAAACTCGTAAACCAAAGCTTTAAAATCATTGCCCTGAAAATCAACACTTGAACATGAAGTTATTATCTTCAACAAATTACGGTGTCGAATATTCCGCCAAGCTTCACATTCAGCTAGAAAACGTTTGTGAGCTCCTCGATTTTGCAGATGTAAAACTTTGACGGCAACAGATTTATCACCATTAGAATCTAGGATTCCTTTATAGACAGAGCTGAACCCACCTTCACCAATCAAATTTGCAATAGAGAAGCCATCAGTAGCCTTGAGAAGTTGATTGTATGAAACTTTCAAGAACCGTTCATTTCCTGAAGATTGAGACGGTTGACTATTGCGTTTCTTCTTACATAATAGATGCACACAATATAATACGACTAGCAACGTCGGTGCAATCAAAATGAGTAATACGAATAAAGGAAACCTTTTTTTGTTACTGCTTGTCTCCTTGCATTTAGGTAACTCAAGCGTATCCAAGCCACCACAAAGCCTATTATTCCCCAAAACCGAAAATGCACTTGCATTGGAAAACACTCCTACAACTGGTACTTCACCCTCAAAATCATTAAAGGACAGGTTCAAAATTTTAACTGAATTCCATTTGTCTAAGAATTGAGGAATTTTACCTGATAAATTATTTTGAGAAATGTCAAGTATTTCCAATCCTCTCAAAGAACTTAATGAAGATGGTATTATGCCTTGAAATGTGTTGCCTTCTAGGTTTAACGTTGTAAGGCTAATGCACTCACCAAGGCTACTTGTAATGGTACCCGATAAATTATTATATGATAAATCGAGATGGCTCAACATCTTGAGGTTTTTAATCTCTGATGGAATGGAACCATACATGTTGTTGTATGAAAGATCTAAAAAATAAGTTAGTGACGGAAGTTGAAGAATCTGATTGGGTATTTTTCTGTTGAGTCTATTTTTTGCAAGTTCTAACCCATTAAGTTTTGTACAATTTCCAAGGTTTGATGGAATATGGCCTTCTAATTTGTTTTTATCCAAATAAAGTTCAGTCAACAATGATAAGTTCCCGATGGCATCAGGGATAGGCCCTGAAAATTGATTGCTAGATAGATCAAGAATTTGTAGCCTTTGAAGTTTACCAATGGTAGTGCGGATTTTTCCTTTGAATAAATTAGGCCCTAAATCTAAATAGGTCAAGCCAACTAGACTACCTATACTTGAAGGAAGGCTTCCAAATAACTGATTGTTTTCTAAGCCTAGCATGCTAAGTTGATCCGAAAGATTACCTATTGATATCGGAAGCACTCCTATGAGGCTGCAATTATAAAGATTCAAGGTTACTAACTTGGTGCAGTTTTTCATAGAATCAATAAACCTCAGGTCATCAGCTTCTCCGCGTCCATGGAAGTTGTTATGCTGTAAGTTAATTTTATAAATGTCTCTTAGTTTTGAAAATCGATAGTCAACTTCCCACTAAAACTGTTCAAACCCATTTTAAAATATCCTAATTTAGAACAATTAGAAAGAGAAGGTGGAAGAACTCCGGTCAGTTCATTACCCCATAACTGAATGAGCTCAAGGTTTGGGAGCTTATTATCCATTTCTAAAGGAAGACTACCAGTGAGGTGATTACCAGATAAAGAAAAACTATCTAGGAGTGAGAGGTTGAAAATGGAATGAGGGATGCTTCCATATAAGTTGCACTCACCGGAGTAAAATACCGTCAAGCTTTTGCAATGACCCAAGGTATCTGGAATGCTCCCACCAAATGGGTTCCAGGCAGCAGAGAACATTTCCATTGATGTGATATTTCCCAAGAAAGGTGGGATTCCACCTGTTAAATTATTTTGGTCAATTGCAAGAAAATAAAGTTTCGAGAGTAAACTTATCTCCTTGGGTATGCTTCCAACAAGCTTATTTTGAGAGAGCCAAAGCTCTTTGAGGTTAGAACAACCAGACAAGTTTGTTGGAATGACTCCACTAAACCTGTTTTCTTCAAGATAAAGATAACATAGCCTAGATAGACGACCAAGTTCATGAGGAATGGTTCCTTGAATGCTGTTGTTCCATAGATCAAAAATACGTAAGAAGCTGAGGTTTCCTACATGAGGAGACAACGAGCCATTTAAGCCTTTCGAAGACAGTTCTAAAGCGGTCACTCATTTGTGCCGCTTTCCACATGAAATACCGCTCCAGTCACAGAAATGAAAGGAATGGTTCCACGTGTTTAGAACTTTCTATGGATCATGGGTGATCTTTGACTTAAATGATAGCAGCGCAAGATAATCAGTCTCATTACAGCCATAGGAAGCAGAGATGGTGGCGGAAGTAAGACATATAATCGCGAGACCATAAAAGAGAATCGAAATATGAGAGGAAGATGATAAGTAAATTATTGCTTGTGGTGACTTCATTTTTGAAAATCTACTTAAAATCGATCGTAAGAGCAAGTATTGGCTTTTTAGGGTTGAGCAAGAATATTTGGGGTAAGGGTGATCTTTGGCTTTTTATAGTCGGGTTGAGCAAGAATATTTGGGGTAGGAGACTGCACTTATATTGCATTATATTTAAGGGATAATGGTCCAAGATGTAAAACACCTTCCTTTTGGCTGTACCTCACTACCTTTAAAGGATGCAACTTGTAAACATGCAATCATGCATCCATCAATTGTTTAATATCTATTAGATAACGTTAAATGCATTATTAGATAAAGTTCAAAAAAAATTACAGTATTTAATATCTATTAGATAACGTTAAATGCATTTCTTTATTACGAGCACATTTACATATTCCATTTTCCAGACAATATATTCCATTGTATAAAGAAACTTACAAAAGACTGATAGTCCGCCAATAAGGACCAAAGCACAGTAAATAGTGGACGTTGTTATGATAGTGATTTTGACTTTGTAAATTCGCTTACTTCTTCACCCGTTTTCATGTGTTGGCCAAATTTTGCATCTCCTTTGAAATCAACTCTGTCGTCTTCACCAACTATTGCCGTATCAGCCTCAATCTGCTCTGCAGACTTCTCAACATCAAGGATTTTACCAAGCTTTGAACCTGAAGTTCCCAAAAACGCTGACGTGATTTACTCATACTTTGTTTTTCATGAACAAGGTTGGAACAATTCTTGAAAGCCGTATCGGACGAGTCATCCTTTAAAAGCATTATGGGTCATGCTAGTTTTGTAAACACAATCCTCCTGTCTAGAAATGGAAGCTCTGAATCTGAAATAAAAAACCTAAAATTTAGCAGCTGTCTCTTAAATCACAATTACCAAAAAACGTAAATCTATCAGTTTGACCCGTGTGATATGGGACCTATTAAAAAATGTACCCATTTTCAAAAGTTTAGATCAAAATGAACCAATAATTAGCAAACCATCAAAATGTCGTTTACGTTTCAGAGTTCTTCACAGCATTAATGAACATTTATGACATTTTTCAAAACTTTTCTTTTTCTCAAAGAAAATTGCAAAATTTAGAGTTCTTTTGGTGCAATCCTATATTGATACCACACAAAATGGGTCAAGTTTGTAATTCTCCAAAAATTTCTAAAATTTCAAAGGCTACAAATTCTTGATCTATCTAGCAATCAATTTTCAGGGACTATCCCTGATTCCATCAAGCCTTGGGAATTGTACAAAACTTAATGGGTTAGAACTTGCAAACAATAGACTGTTGGGAAAAAATGTTTTGAAAAATGATTTTTTGCAATTTTGGGACACTATTTAATGTATTTATATGTTATATATATTTATGTTGCTTCGCAACAAGGTAAAGAGTGTCAAAAATGGAGTTGATATGAATGAGATATCGTGTCTCAAAGTGAGGCACTTGAAACACAAAAATTGGAAAAGTGGGAGTATCCCCCATCGCCCAAAACAAGAAATGAAAGCTTGTTTATATAGGAATCTTGATATGAACCTTCAAATTGATTTGTTGGTTTTACTCCAACAGCTACACGTGCGCGCAAGGGGTGCAGTTTTCAGGATTTCTGGGCCAAAATAGGTTCGAAGATTCTGAACTCATGTGAGCTAGTGCGACATGCGGACACGAATGCAGCTCCGAAACCTTGCATACCTGCGTATCTTTTTGCTGCAGATTTGTGCTTGTAGTTTTTCCAAATTATGTATCAATCTATTTTAGGAATAGATATAAACTTAGTGAATAATTTTGTTGCTATAGATTCATGCTTGTAGTTTTTCCAAATTCTGTATCAATCTATTTTAGGAATAGAAGGAATAGATATAAACTTAGTGAATAATTTTGTGTTAATAAATTATATGCAAATCTTGTTTTATTATAACAGATTCGTATATATTTGGAACTTCTTCTCGTATATATTTGGAACTTATTTATCTTGGAAAACAAGACAGGTTTTCAATATAAATACAAGCCAAGTCTCATTCAGTTTCAGTCAGAACCATAAACGTATTCCTCCATAGTACCAGCATTCCTTCGATCAGAAATACACAGAGCTTCAGTGATCTTTCAGGCAAGTGCGACTCTAGTCCGGCTGTACAACAGCTTTGGACATTGTACCTTGGGAAACAGATGGCGAATCTGTTTTAAGGGAATCGTGTTTAACATGAGCCTCGACCATCCTTTACTGCTTTCATTTATTTAATTATTCTTAGAGTCTGTCTTCTGCTTATACACCTTTGTGTCTGTGTTTAATTTTCTATCATTTACTTTATGTTAATTATTTATGTATTGTAATCTATTTATTTTTATTAAAAGTGTACACCGTTTCCCACATAGACTTAGTGAAAAATACTTAATAAAATTCTTCAACTTCCATCACCAACTTATTTTTAGATCTTCCATACAACAGCCTGTGTGTCTGGTTCCATTCTATTAGAGATTAAAAACCTCAAGATGTTGAGCCATCTCGATTTATCTTTAAATAATTTATCAGGTAGCATTACAAGTAGCCTTGGTGAGTGCAATTGTTAGGAATTAGAAATTCCAGGTATTAAAGAGTCGGTCACCTCAAGTATATGTAATCGTTAGAAAGCTCGTAGTCGTAGTTATTTTAAGCTAAGTAGTATTTAGTTAAGTAACACCGTGGAGGACGGACGGGTCTTTACCCACTGTATGCCTGATCCACAGCCCGTTGTGTGGCATTTTATGTAAGACTATAAATACTCTCTACCTTGCAAGGTAGAGAGTTGGAGCTCATAATAATATCTTTCACTTTCTCTTACTAAGTTCCCTAAACCTCTAACTTTCTCTCTCTAGAATTCCACTTATACGCCTATTATACGCCTACTTTGTGTTATGGTTTGATGTGTATATGAAATTAAATATCCAACAATTGGTATCAAGAGCCATGGTTAGATCATATCTTGCACATCTTTGGATTTCTAGTGGTATTTAGGTGGTTTTTGAGTTTGAAAAAGTTTAGTGGTTTGTGCATCATTTGGTTGATTTCCTGTGTTAAAGCTTGGATTTTGTTAGTACTTTTATGTTTAGAATCATCACAAGTGTTTAGGTTTTCATTTGGTAAGCTTGAATCATCTTGGTTGGGTTGTTTTTGGATTGAAAAGTGATGTTTGTGATGTTTGTCTTGCTAGCGACTTGACCTACGGATTTCTTTCTTGCTAGCGACTTGCTTTACATTTTTGTAGCGAGTTACAGTTAGTGGAGTTAGCGACTTAGGCCTAGCGACTAACATTACAAGTAGTGGATGCTCCACTACGGGTAGCGACTTGGTGGTAGCGACTTGGTAAGTAGCGAGTTGCTATTTAGCGACTTGATTCCTTAGCGACTTGTATCTTAGCGAATTGCTGCCAAAATTTTGCTAGCGACTAGAGACTTAGCGAGTTGCTATTTAGCGACTTGTCTTTTGATTAGCGACTTGGGACTTTAGCGACTTGGTGGAATAGCGAATTAGAAGATAGCGACTTGGTGCATAATTTTCTAGCGACTTGGGTGATTTCTTTATGGTTTTCTCTTGATTTAGTAAAATCCCGTGAAAGAATCTATTTCCCGGTTTAATCATAGAGTTATAAAATCCCGTTTAATTTGTCATCATGTCTACCAACGTTTCTACAATCATCTCCACTGTTGCCAAGGACGTTCAAGCAGCTGGTTCAGATATTCGTCCACCCATGCTTGACAGAACTGACTACGATTCTTGGGCTCAACGAATCAGATTGTACTGTCCTGGAAAGGAAAATGGTGTCAACATTCTCAAATCCATTGATGAAGGACCGTATCGAGTTGAGACGACTAGAGATGTACTTGATACTGCTGAAGATGGAACTCTGATTTACGGAATGGACAGACCAAAGATGTATGATAAGCTTGATGATAAGGAGAAAAAGAGATTCGATGCTGATATCAGGGCTTCTAACATTGTTCTTCAAGGTCTTCCTAAAGACATCTACAAGCTGATCAATCACAACACCGAAGCAAAGGCAGTATGGGATAATGTCAAGATGCTTCTCTCAGGTTCTGAATTAACTATGGAAGACAGAGAATCACAACTCTATGACGAATTTGAACACTTCAAGATGAAACCAGATGAGAGTGTCTATGAGTACTATGTGAGATTTCATAAGTTGGTAAATGATATGAGGAACATCAGAATGACTATGCCTAACATTCAGCTGAACTCTAAATTTGTGAACAACATGAATCCCGAATGGCACAAGTTTGTCACCTCTGTGAAGCTCACTAAAGGATTGAAGAATACAAACTATGAGCAACTCTATGCCTTCCTCCTTCAGAATGAGAGACATGCTATGTTTGAAAGGAGGATTCTTGATCAGTTCAAAGGTCAGGGAGAAACAAGCTCTACAAATGATTCAACTGCCTTTTTCACAAATGATGGGATTACCTCCAATGCTTCTCAAGATGTACCCACGGAAGATGATAATCACAAACCCATTTCTGATCCAAGGTTCAAGCAACCTGATGTAAATGCTGTCATGGAAAATTTCATCACTCAACTAACACTCATGGTTAAAGAGAACAGGACACTTTCACCTCACACCAACAAACTTCACACCTGCAATGAGATCCGAACCGCCTCCAATCTTCACAACCATGCTTTGATCAGAGATGGGAAAATTATGGGGCAGTCAGTTCAAGAAAGGCAGTTTGATCAAAGAAGAGGTGGAGCTGGTAGAGGTTATGTTGGTAATCAGAATCGAGGAAGGAATAGTTATCAAGGTCAAGCTAAGCCGATCAAATGTTATAACTGTGGTGGTGAGGGACACATTGCAAGGAACTGCACATCTCCAAAACGTCCACAGAATGCTGATTACTTTAGAGATAAGATGTTGCTTGTACAAGCTCAGGATAATGGTGCTGCTTTGGATGAAGAGGAATTGTTGTTTCTTGCTGAGGGCAATGCCAAGACCTATGATGCAGATGTGGATGAGCAGCCTATTCAGGAGATAGGTCACAATCATCAGAATGCCTTTCAAGTCGCTGATTGTGATGCATACGACTCAGATGTGGATGATGGACCTACTGCACACACAATTTTTATGGCTAGCATTTCTCCAATGGTTTCTCCCAAGGTCTCTTCTTCACCACAAGCTGGCCTATCCAAAGACAAACTCATCTCAAAGGTATTAAAACTATACGATGATGCTGATGTGCAAAAGATGCATGACAAAGTACAATCAACTGAAACTATTAAATCAAATATTAAAAATATGGGTAATATCAATGTTGTCCCATAAGATCAATATGTGAAACAAAGGGAAAGTGAAGTTGTACCATGTGATGCATCTTCTGCAGTCAACAATGACTATGTTTTTGATGAATACACTGCATGTGCCCCCGATGATTTTGTAATTTCTGAACTAAATACCTATAAAGAACGTGTTGCTATTTATGAACAACGTGCAAAATTTGAGTTGACCACTCGTGAGCAGGAAATGGATGACCAAGTGCGTACAATCATTAGAAAAAGTAATTTTAGAGAAGAAGTATTAAAACAAGAATTAAATTCCTTGCAAGAAAAGCTTTCTAAAACTGCTAAGCAAAAACAAGAACTTCAAGAAAATGTGAAAATGCTTAAGCAAGAATTTAATGCAAATGAATCAAAACTCTTGAGAGATTTTTCTAATCTGAAAACCTTGAAAAACAAACTTGAAAACAAGTTGTACATACAAGGGAACACCATTCAGACTGCTCACATGATCACTAAGCATAGAGTTTTAAGCGATAAGCATAGTGTTCCCATTATTGATAAACCTAACCCTGAGTACGGGAAGATAGCAAAAGCATCTCAAAGTGTGATCTATGATGGCAATGAGATTCTTAAACCTAGACAAAAACCTAGTTGCTTCGAGTGCACAGAGGAAGATAAGAAATTAGATGAAATCACTAGGGAGAAGATGAATAAGAAACTAAATGATCCTAAAAGCAAAGAGAAGAAAGTAATTATCACTCCCCATGACTACAAAAAGGAGAATTGGATCTCCCTGAACATGTTTAAGCCTCAAACATTGTTGACTCCCGAACAAGTGTTCTGGAAAATGGACTTAGATAAACAGAAAGCAGAAAATATTGTTGAAACAAATCCTTCCCTTAGAAAAATGCCTAAAGCAACTGTGTATCCTCCCAATACGCCAATGCATCTAGTTCCTAGAACGATTGCTACTAAAAGCAAGATCTTAATCAGTCAATATGTTATTTTTCAACTATTTGTTGATTTTGAGAAAACTTGTAAGAAAAGGATCACACCCACTGGGATTACCGAAGGGGAAAGGGGTTTTGAACAAACAAAAGAATGCTATTTAACTGAGGTCATGCCTTTCTTTAAACTTCTAAAAGATCACTTTGAGAGTCTTAAAAAGGGGATACATACTGATATTAAGGGAATGGAAAAAGAATTTGATGCAATGATAGTTGAAGTTAGTGACTATGAGCGAGCACTAAAATATAATGAGATTGAGAGGAAGAACTTGCATACACTAAATGAGAACCTGATTTCTGAATGTATTGCTCAAGATGTGTTTTTCACTGCTACAAATTGTTCTATTAATGCTTCTCAATTTCATGAATTATCTGTTGCCCTGAAAGTCTCCCACGATCGTGTCATTGAGCTTGAAAAAACTAATTCTGAACTAAACGAGAAAATTGAACTGGATGATCACGACAATTTGGTTAAATATTTTTCTAAACTAGAAGTTGAGCATTTTAATTTACAACTAAAATATCAACATCTTAAAGAAAATGTCAAAACTTCAAATATCAAGACATCCTCAGATGCTCTAGAGTTTGATGCAATTTTTCAAATTAACAAACGTGATGAACAGATTCAAGCTCATTGCAACAAGATCAGAAAGTTGAAAGCCCAAATCTCTCAATTAAAGGGTCAAACGAACAATATGACAGGCTCCCAAATGCCTCCTCCTTTAGATTCTCAGAATTCTCAAACATTTCATCTTCAAAACCTAGTAAATGCACTACAAAAGGAAAACGAAAGTTTTCTAGAAGAAAATGAAAAGGTTAAACGTCATTTCAATGAGTTATTTGAATCAATAAAGGTCACTAGTAACAAAAATAACGAACAAATAGCTTCATTGCAAAAGGAAATTGAGAATCTGAAGAGTCAGGTAAAAGGGAAAATGCCAATGACCAATGGGGAGAATGGTGTATCAAAGGTTCACTTTTGTAATAAATATGCTTTGTCTGTGAAATATGTCTCTCCTCATCTCAGGAACAACAAACTTGCTGTTCAAACATACTTCTCATCCCTTAAGGATTGCCTAGAATGTCTGCGTGAGATTGTTGAAGAGGATAAGTTAGAGAAACCTCATGATAATGCAATTGGACATGCATGCTTATATTCCAAACGATCTCAAGAAATCCTAGAATGCTTGATCACAATATGCCCAAAGTCCTTAGGTAAGAGAGTTAATCCGTTGATTCCATGCTCGATGCCTAATGCCAAGTATGATATTCATTCGATGCCCAATGTTTTGAATGTGAACCTTAGTGTGCCTTTAAGTAGTTCAGATTCGAGATTTGTCAATGCTAAGAAAGAGAACTCAAGTGTGCCTTCTAGGAGTACAAATCCCAGCACTTCTAGTTTTAAGAAAGTGAACCTTAGTGTGCCTGCATGTAGTTCAGATCCCAGCACATCTAAACAGGTGATGCAAAGAATAGTAAAACCAACTAATGTTCCCATTCCCTCTACAGGAGTAATCAGTGACATTAAAGGGAGCAGGTCAAAGTCTCAAGACAATACAAGGAATGATAGGACCTCGCAAGCTAAGAATGTGCACTGGAAAAGAGTAGAAGAACAATCTAGGAACTTTAAGTTTGAACCGAATAAAACGAATCGTGTTGATTCTAGTATTAGCCATAGGCGTACTGTAATTAATTCGAATTCTGATACTATTTGCAAACCTTGTATTGATGTCTGCTTGAATTCTGTTTCTAATCATGAATGTGGTATTAATGTTTTGCCTCATGATGTTAATTGTCCAGTTAATACTGTTAATGCTAAAATTCATGCTAAGAAGGCTAAAAGGCAAAAACGTAAGAAAGTTAGAAAACAGTGGAAACCCACAGGAAGAACATTTAGTAAGATAGGCTATTATTGGATACCAGTTGGTCATAAGACTAATCAGACAATGCCCACTAGAAAATGGATGCCTACTGGTAGAACTATTCCCTTAAGAAGTGAGCACACTGTGAATAGGGCTAATACAGACACTAGTACTGCATCTATTCACAATGATTCCATGGCCTTATTTTCTGATATGAATGCTTCTATTTCTGATGTGGGTGTTCCAACCATTGTTACTAACCAAATGGAACCCATTCTTGCATGGGGATCCCAATTATCCAGTTATCCATTCTTGTCTGTGTTCAACTGCAGATCGTTCAAATCGTTCTGTGGTACCTGGACTCAGGCTGTTCCAAGCATATGATTGGCGACCGGTCACGGCTCATGAACTTCGTGAGCAAATTCATCGGGACAGTTAGATTCAGGAATGATCATTTCGGTGCTATTATGGGTTATGGAGACTATGTTGTTGGCAAAAGTGTTATCTCCAGGGTTTACTATGTAGAAGGTCTTGGTCACAACTTGTTCTCTGTTGGTCAATTCTACGATTCTGATCTAGAAGTAGCCTTCAGAAAACATACCTGCTTAGTTAGAGAACTTGATGGTAAGGAAATTTTAAGAGGTTCACGTGGTTCAAATCTATACACCATCTCTATCGAAGATATGATGAAGTCTTCTCCAATTTGCTTGCTGTCAAAGGCTTCTAAAACAAAGTCATGGTTATGGCATCGTCGTCTCAATCTCCTGAACTTCGGCACCATCAATGATCTCACCAGAAAGGACTTAGTTGTAGGTTTACCTAGACTCAAGTACGAAAAGGATCATCTTTGTTCAGCATGTCAATTGGGAAAAAGCAAGAAGTATGCCCATAAACCCAAACCTACTAACTCTGTCACAGAAGTTCTTCATATGATTCATATGGATTTATGTGGACCAATGAGGGTGCAGAATATCTTTGGGAAGAAATATGTGTTAATTGTGGTTGATGATTACTCTAGATTCACCTGGGTCAAGTTCTTAAGGACAAAGGATGAAACTCCTGATATCATCATCAAACTCATCAAACAGCTGCAGGTTCGACTTAACAAAACCGTCAGAATTATCAGAACAGACAATGGAACTGAGTTTGTCAACAAACAACTTAGTGAATTTTATGAAAGCGTTGGAATCAACCATCAAAGAAGTGTTCCACGAACTCCTCAACAGAACGGTGTAGTTGAAAGACGAAATCGAACTCTTGTAGAAGCCGCTAGAACAATGCTGATTTACTCAAAGGTTCCAATGTTTCTCTGGGCTGAAGCCATTGCCACTGCATGCTACACACAAAATCGTTCCCTGATTCACACTGTTCATGGAAAAACTCCATATGAACTTGTCCACAACAGAAAACCTAATCTCTCTTTCCTTCGTGTGTTTGGTGCATTGTGTTATCCAACTAATGAGGGTCAAGACTTAGGAAAACTTAGAGCTAAAGCAGACATTGGAGTATTTGTAGGGTATGCACCAAACAAAAAGGGATACCGAATCTACAACAAAAGAACCCGAAATATCATGGAAACAATTCACGTTACGTTTGATGAGCTGACCGGTCAAATGGCTCCTGGACAATCCAGTTCAGGACCCGCACTTCAAAACAGTCCCATTGGTTCATCCCTTGTTCCAAACTCTTCTCAAGAAACTCCATATGTACCTCCATCTGAAGATGATTTAAAGAAATTGTTTGATCCTATGTTTGATGAACTTTATGATCCAAGTACTAATGAGGTGTCGATTCCTACTACAGAGGCTGCTCATATTCCTGTGAATGAAGTCAATCCCTCAGTCTCAATATCTTTAAGTCAAGAAGCGCTTGCTGCTGATCCTTCAGTCTCATCAACAAATCATCATTCTTCAAATGTACATCATGGAAATGTTTCTGGCATCAATGATGAAGTTAAGCCCTTTGCTACTCCTGAAGATGCTCCATTTGAAAACATATTTGCTCCTGGATCTTCATCAGAACCATCTTCTTCAGGAGACATCGACTCTGCTACTTCAGTCCCTCAACAACTACCACATGAACACCTCAGAAAATGGACTCACGATCATCCATTAGACAACATCATAGGAAATCCTTCTCGTCCGGTATCCACTCGTAAACAGCTTGCTACTGATGCCTTATGGTGCTTCTTTAACTCTGTACTCTCAAAGATCGAACCTAAAGATTTTAAAACTGCTATGAATGAAGACTGCTGGTTCAATGCCATGCAAGATGAAATTCATGAGTTTGATCGATTAGATGTATGGGAATTAGTACCAGCTCCAGATTGTGCTATGATCATTGCTCTTAAGTGGATCTTCAATGAAGCTTGATGAGCATGGTGATGTTTTGAAAAATAAGGCTAGGTTAGTAGCTAAAGGTTATCGTCAAGAAGAAGGTATTGACTTTGAAGAATCTTTTGCTCCAGTTGCTCGAATCGAGGCAATCAGAATCTTTTTGGCTAATGCTGCTAGTAAGAACATGGTAGTCTATCAGATGGATGTGAAGACGGCATTTCTGAACGGAGACCTTAAAGAAGTCGTCTACGTCAGCCAACCTGAAGGATTTGTAAATCAAGAGCATCCTACTCACGTTTATCGTTTGAAGAAGGCTCTTTACGGTTTAAAGCAAGCTCCAAGGGCATGGTATGATACGCTGTCAAAGTTTCTTCTATCAACCGGATTTAGCAAAGGAGCAGTTGATCCAACATTGTTTACCAGGAAGTCAGGCAAACATTTAATTCATGTTCAAATTTATGTTGATGATATTATTTTTGCCTCGACAGACCCAATGAAATGTGATCGTTTTTCAAATGAAATGAGTTCAAAATTTCAAATGTCAATGATGGGACAAATGTCATTTTTCTTGGGATTACAAATTTCGCAAAGTCCCAGAGTCATTTTCATAAATCAATCTAAATATGCAACTGAGATCTTAAAGAAATTTGGATTTGATTCAAGTGACCATGTTGACACTCCCATGATTGATCGAACCAAACTAGATGAGGACCACTCAGGGATCATGATTGACCAAACAAAATATCGTAGTATGATTAGATCTCTGATGTACCTCACAGCTAGTAGACCAGACATCTTGTTCGTTGTTTGCATGTGTGCTAGATACCAGGCTAAGCCTACTAAAAAGCACCTTGAAGCACTTAAACGGGTCTTTCGGTATCTCCAAGGAACCATCAATATGGGTCTTTGGTACCCGAAGGACACCGGCATGTCACTAACAGCCTATGCAGATGCTGATCATGCAGGGTGTCAAGATACTCGTCGAAGTACATCTGGAGGTGCTCAGTTTTTGGGTGACAAGCTTGAGAGCTGGTCTTCAAAGAAGCAAATGAGTACTTCTATTTCCTCTACAGAGGCTGAATACATAGCCATGTCATCTTGTTGTGCTCAAATCTTATGGATGAGATCTCAATTATCTGACTATGGCTTTGAATTCAACAAAATCCCTCTGTACTGTGATAATAAAAGTGCTATTGCTCTCTCATGCAACAACGTTCAACACTCAAGAGAAAAGCATATCGACATTCGACATCATCTCATCAGGGAACAAGTGGAAAAAGGTGTGGTGGAACTCTATTTTGTGAGGTCTGAATATCAGTTAGCAGACATCTTCACCAAATCTCTTCCAAGAGAACGTTTTGAGTTTATTCTTCCACATCTTGGCTTGAAAAGCCTTCAACCAGAAACACTCAAACGTCTTAAGGAGGAAGACGAGGAGTAAAGGCCTATCTTCATCTATCTCTTGTATATATCTATTCGAAAAACAAAATGCAAAATTATAAAACCTTCAAAAAATCAAATAGAAAAATATAAAACCTTTAAAATCCATAAAAATCTGAAAAATTCGAAAAATCTTCAAAACTTATTGTCAATTTGTTATGCTTTTTCTCGGTTCGACAATATCTATGGTCTTTGTGCTGTCATTCAAAGAATGACACGGGACTTTAGATGTTGTTCGAATTCTTAAAAAAAAAAAAAAAAAAAAAAAAAAAAAAAAAAAAAAAAAAAAAAAAAAAAAAGTATTTTTGGGAGAAAGAGAAACAATGGTTTATTGTCTCTTCAGGCAGTAACCCGCTTTTCAAAGAAAGAACAGAGCCATACTTTATCATGTTTTCAAAATTCCATGCTCTGATTTTATAAACATTTATCTGCTGAAAACTAACTTCTTTGAAAAATAACTCAGTCTCTATTTTTGATAATCATCTGGACTTATTTGTCAAAATATCAATCTCTCAATCAACAACCTATGTCATTGATTGAGGGGGAGAATGATTTCAATTAAATTAAAAAGTTATTTGGCATTCAATTGTTTTCAAAAGATATACATGCATGTTTTATCAATGGAGTAAAGTTTTAAAATCCGATCCTTATCAGTTAAAACGCTTTCATAATCAAGTCACAATTCTCCTCAAAAGCTTTCAAAATCAATTTAAATCTATAAGAGATCACAAATCTCAAATGATTTGATAATTGTGATCGGGGGAGAATTTGTGATTTAAATTGGACTTAAACTGAGGATTCGGTAAATGGTTTTACAAGGATGTACATGTTATCCTCCCCGCATGTGACAAACGATTTCAAATTTTCCATGCACATGTTGAGGGGGAGCATCTATCTTACACCTATGATTTAAAACGTGATCATTTATCTCAATGTGCAGGTTCCATCTAGTATGTGCAAAACTCCTTTCAAACCTTGAGGCACATATTGAGGGGGAGCAAAAGTATGAAAACCTCATCCTTCCCCAAAATACTTTATCTACTTGATTTGATCAAGGATGAGATGTTGATATCTTTTAGAAAATGCTAATCAAAGAAGTTAATTCTTCCTCTTGCCTCCGTGTGCAAAACGATTTCAAACATTTGATGCACATGTTGAGGGGGAGTTCTCATTCTAAAAATATCAAAAACAATTCAGGTACAAAATGCTTTGATAATACATCTTAAGTATCTGGATTGATTTTCAAATGGTTTTCAATTGGTTCCAATGGCAGATGAACAATACCAAATAGACCGACCAACTTTACTTTATGTACGGTGATATAAGGATGATAAGGTTAGGTATTGGTTCCCATGATCCGCCAGAACCGGAAGAATCTACCCAGGGACTATCCACTAGTTAGTGTAGGGTTCTTAGGTATGATGATAAAAGGAGAAAAATGAGATATGGGAAGAGTGCGGACTGAGACCGAGCTAGTACTGGAATAAACCCAACAAGGTTCCAGCTATGAAGTCTCGGTAAGCACTGAAGGGGTTGAAGAATTAAAAAGAGTTGAATGAGAAAAGGGTGAAAACAAATAGTCCTCCATTTATTCAACCTTAGGGCAGAAACCGGGTTCAATTCATATGCTACTGATGGTAACATCGGTATTGAAGACAAGACGTCATGGACCCAGTGACGAACTGCACTTCAACTTTCCAAACCACTCAAGTTCCTCTTAAAAGGACTTGTTTCATTCTCACGGGGAACCAACATTATCTATCAACTTTCTCTTAGAGATTGTTGATATTGAAGAAGGAGACCCTCTCCCTAGTCTCCGGCACGGGATCCAAATATGCACAAATTGAGTCTAGAGCCACGAGATCATCAATAAATCTCATTAGGACACTTTCAATGAAGACTCTCTATTTCACATAATGTGGAAAGAGAGATTATATCTTGAGTCCTACGCATTATCCTTGTGGTTTTGCCAGAACATCCGAGTGATATGTGAACATATTCACAGTGAAGATGGAAAACCTTCTGTAGCCAAAATCAAACAAACTCCTGGTAGGTGGCATGTGAGATCTATTATATAGATCAACCATGTGACAACTGAACAGAAACAATGGGGCGATTCAATCTCTTGGATCAATCCTGGTTCAGGTTATGGATTGACGGATAACTTTGAAAAACCGGTCTTTGTGCTTAAAAACTTTTTTCTTTAGCAAATCGACCGTGCGGATATTTCAAATCAAAAGGTGTTTTATGATTGATAATTGATGTTCATTAAAAACCTCCGTTGTATTGCAAAAACAATTTCTATTGAGCAATACACGATTGTTTTCCAAATCTCTTTTCATCAATCAGTGGACTTAAATTCGCTGGTTCACTCACTCCGTGTTGTCTTCTTTGAGATGTTCCGGTTTGAGAACAGCTAGAGCAGCTGCGAAACCCTGTCAAGGAAATTCTTCGGAATTATACCTGATCACAGGCAGTACTTGTACTGATCAACGGGGAACCGTGGGCCGTGTACCTCAATTCAACGAAAGTGATCAAAGACACTTTCGTGTGCTTTATTACTAACTGTTTTATGCAGGTACATCCTACGTTTGCAGCTGATCAGAATGAAGCGGTCAATCCATAGCCGCATGCTCACACTACACATTCATCTCAAAAGAAATCATGATAAGTGCATCAATGACTCTGATATTTTCACTCCATGCTTCTGCTACGCTGCTGCCAATATCATGAATCAACGAAAGCTTCCGTTACTCTGATGAGAAGATATCATGATCCAGAATGTGAGCATGTCGGTCTGAATGTCACAACATCACAAAATTCCAACACCACAATGGATGTCTTAGAGATTTTTGATAGCTGATGATCTCAAAAGCTGGCTCAAAATTATTATCACGTGGATCAGTAAAAGACCTCCACTTGGATTATCCAAACATGCAATGAGAAGAATCAATGACTACGAGCTTCGGAGCAAAGTAATACATCAAGAATGCAAGAACAATTTTTAATGTTATATCTGTTTGTATTCAATGTAATTTTAGTACATGATTGAGGTGACCTCCCTTAGGGGGAGATTGTTAGGAATTAGAAATTCCAGGTATTAAAGAGTCGGTCACCTCAAGTATATGTAATCGTTAGAAAGCTCGTAGTCGTAGTTATTTTAAGCTAAGTAGTATTTAGTTAAGTAACACCGTGGAGGACGGACGGGTCTTTACCCACTGTATGCCTGATCCACAGCCCGTTGTGTGGCGTTTATGTAAGACTATAAATACTCTCTACCTTGCAAGGTAGAGAGTTGGAGCTCATAATAATATCTTTCACTTTCTCTCACTAAGTTCCCTAAACCTCTAACTTTCTCTCTCTAGAATTCCACTTATACGCCTACTTTGTGTTATGGTTTAATGTGTATGTGAAATTAAATATCCAACAGCATTAGCCTTACAACGGTAAACCTAGAAGGCAACATATTTCATGGCATAATACCATCTTCGTTAAGTTCCTTGAGAGTATTGGAGATACTCGACATTTCTCAAAATAATTAATCATGTATAATTCCTCAATTCTTAGACAAATGGAATTCCTTTGAATTTTTGAACATGTCCTTTAATGATTTTGAGGGTGAAGTACCGTTTTTGGAGCGTTTTCCAATGCAAATACATTTTCAGTTTCAAGCAGTAATAGGCTTTGTGGTGGCTTGTATACGCTTGAGTTACCCAAATGCAAGGAGACGGGTAGTAAGAAAAAAAAGGTTTCCTTTAATCGTATTAGTCATTTTGATTGCACCGAAGTTGCTCGTCGTATAATATTGTGTGCATCTATTATGTAAGAAGAAACGCAATAGTCAGTCGTCTCAATCTTCAGGAAATGAACGGTTCTTGATAGTTTCATACAATCAACTTCTCAAGGCTACTGATGGTTTTTCTATCGCAAATTTGATTGGTGAGGGTGGGTTTAGCTCTGTTTATACAGGAATCCTAGATTCTAATGGTGATAAATTGGTTGTCGTCAGAGTTCTACATCCGCAAAATCGAGGAGCTCATAAAATTTTTCTAGCAGAATGTGAAGCTTAGCAGAATATTCGACACCGTAATTTGTTGAAGATAATAACTTCAAGTTCAAGTGTTGATTTTCAGGGAAATGATCTTAAATCTTTGGTTTATGAGCTTATGCCCAATGGAAGTGTGCACGATTAGCTTTATTAAAGTGCAAATACTTCAAAACTCAACCTTGCTCAAAAAATAAATATTCTCACAGATGTTGCAACCGCACTTGACTATCTTCACAATCGCAGCCAAACAACGATTGTTTACGGTGACTTGGAGCCTATCATGCAAAATTCAACTTGCCGATGATATGGTGGCTCATGTTGGAGACTTTGGTATAGCTCGACTACGTGGTGCAGAAGTAAAGAGATATGAGAGTCAAACATGTTTATGATTAAGTGTGTTTATTTGAATGTGAAAGCTTAGCGCTTTCTTCTCTTTTGATCAGAGGCAATAAGTGTTTCTAGGAGAGTAAGATTCAATTTCATAAAAAGTTAAAGTTTACATGTTTGGAATTAAAATTGAAAATTTGGGGGAGAGTTTGTTGGTTACATCATTCGATGAAAACTGAGCAAAAGAGTTGGGATAACCTTTGGTAGGACATACTATAATCTTGTATCCTTTCATGGCTCTATATGTTGGTCTTATTACTGCAAGTACACTTTTTTTATTGGTACTTTTTAAGTCAGTTGTCAAACATGTACTTAGAGATTATGGGTGTTTGGTTAGGCGTTCATGTATAAACTGTTTTTATAAACAAAGTTCAAGTAGAACTGACCCTTAACATCTTAGTGCAAGACCATGGTGTATCTGCATAATGAATTTCGCTGAAAATTGTAGTCTGATTACACTAACTTAACTAAATTTAGGTATTGTAGTTTGCTTACTATTAGGCCTCGTACCTGTTACCGTCTTTTTGAAGAAAACGCGTTAAAAGAAATGCTTCGACGACCCTATCCCAAAAATCTAGAGGTCGAATCTGGGGAACGTACTTTTGCTTCTGAAGTCGTCAAATATCGACAATTTACTTGACTTCGATTCATGGACCCGCCACCTAAACTTAACATTCTTAATGTCCTACATGTATCTGTAATAAGGTGTAAATCGTTATGCATTCATGTCTCATTGTCTCATACATAAATATCCCTACAAGGAGTATTCTAGAGCTCGGGCTTGAGCCCAATACAAATAATATAATGACTCAATACATTTATCGACTAACACTCCCTCGCAGTTTGAGCGGGAAGACACCAAATGCTTAAACTGGTATGAAATTCTTCAAACAAAACCGAAGGCAACCCTTTAGTAAAAAATTTTGCATACTGATAACGGGATGGTACATGAAGGACTCGAACTTGACCAACAGCAACCAAATCTCGAACAAAGTGGATGTCTGTCTCAATATGCTTTTTATGTTGATGATGAACCGGATTGGAGGAAAAATATACAACACTAACATTATCACAGTAGACTAGCGTGACATAAGATAAAGGAGTATGCAACACACGAAGTATATTCTGTAACCAACAAGTCTCAGCAACCGCATTGGAAACACGATGATACTTTGCCTTAGCACTGGAAACACGAAGATAAAGGAGAAAGCGTAGGCTGACGCTTAGAGGACCAGGAGAGTAAGTTGTTGCCAAGAAAGACATAATAACCACAAGTCGATCTCCAAGTAGTAGGGCAACATGCCCAATCCGAGTCCGAATCAGAACCAAAGAAGTATTAGATGATGAAAACAGTTGTAGCCCATGATCTAAAGTACCACGAGCATACCTCAAAATCCGCTTAAGAGGCGAGAAATGTAGTTTCGAGCAAGGTTGTCAGGATCGGGATCCTACCTAGGATCGTTTTTGGCTTTGCAAGATCGTAATCGTAGGATCGGATCGGGATCGTAAGATCCTATGAAAATGTATATATTTTTGTATAGGGGTTGTAGTTTTATATTTCTATATAATATTTCATCTGATAAACGAATCTAAATGGATAATAAAAGAAAAAGTTATATGTTCAAGTACCGTAATAGTAGAATATCAGATATATTGCAATGCATACTTGCACAAAGTTACTACATACGTGCACGGGGCACCTACTTATTGTTTTAATGTTTTTTTAGGGTCATTTGCATATATATCCCTCCAAAGATGCAAAATTGCATATATATCCTTTGCATGCATAAAAATCATTGTACTATGTGCATCAAAAACTTGTAAGAAAGATATATATGGAATTATTCACCTTTGGAGGGATATATATATGCGATTCCCTCCTTTTTTTTTATTATAGGTTTTTCGTGCTAAAATTTATGCAAAAAGATAATGTTAATTTATTAGCACGTGATTTTGTAACTTTTTTGTTCCAATATACAGATTAATGCAAAAAGATAAAAAAAAATTGTATCTGAAAATGAAATGACATAATTTATAATACAGGGCAACACAATTTTTTTTCTTGATGGCCAAATAAATTAAATTATAATATTCTGATAATATTACTGATTTTTTTCTCTTGATGACCAAATAAATTAAATTAGAATATTCATGCTTTTATATGTAACATAAAATAAAATATGAACAGAATTGGATCAAGTATGTAGATAGTTTACTTCAAAAACAACCTTCTGACATTTAACAAAGCACGAAATCATTTTTCATAATAAACCCAAAAAGACACATCTAAACTATTTCTAAAATAGTCCATAAAAACATAATGATTTTGCACTCATTAATCTTGCAAGAGACAATTAATCAACAGCACCAAAATAATAATTATTTTGAAAAATTCTTAGTAATTGGGCTTTAAGACATGAGCTTATACTTAATAAGTTAATATACAAAAAAAAAAAAAAAAAAAAAAAAAAAAAAAAAAAAAAAAAAAAAAAAAAAACCTAATAATAGGCGATCCTATACGATCCGATCCGATCCTACGATCCTACGCGCGATCCTACGATCCTGCTGCGATCCTACATGGATTACGATCTTGTTAAGATCCTGATCATTTTTTGTGTGTAGGATCGTACGATCCTATGAGCAGGATCGCGATTTTGACAACCTTGGTTTCGAGGATCATGCATATGTAGACAAACCTGTTGCACCGCATAAGAAATATTTAGATGAGTGAATGTAAGATACTGAAGAGCCCCAACAAGACTTCGATATAAAGTCAAATCAGATACCGGGTCACCATCATCATCCAGTTTAGACTCAATATCTACGGGAGTCCGACTGGATTACAGTTAGCCATATGTGCCTGCTCAAGAATCTCAGCAGCATACTTACGCTGTGACAGGAACATCCCCGTAGAATCCCGTTGTCACACCCCCAAAATATCGCAGCGGAACGATAGTGTCATTGGGGTATAACGTCATAGCACAAAGTATGGATACAGAAAACGACCTCTATAATGAGACGTTTTGAAAAGTTTACCATTCGATACATAAGTTAAAGTTTACAAGCAAGAAATCCCAAAGTTTGATAATACACAAAGAGTTTACAAAACATGTCGAATGGTAACTATTAAAAGCACAAGACTCCAATGTATGCCATGCGACCCAAAAGCTC
The DNA here is from genome assembly GCA_019973895.1 of Chrysanthemum seticuspe. NCBI lineage: Eukaryota > Viridiplantae > Streptophyta > Magnoliopsida > Asterales > Asteraceae > Chrysanthemum > Chrysanthemum seticuspe. Next base: position 52,487,841 of record BPTQ01000009.1, on the reverse strand, counting down.
CATGAAATGCTATCACCTTAAGACCTGAGATAAACATGCTAAAAAGTGTCAACACAAAGGTTGGTGAGTTCATAGAGTTTGGTTAACAAGTAAAGCTTTTAAAAGCGTTCATGTAGCAAAGTCTAAGTTTTTGGTCATATAGAATAGTTTGCAAGCAAAGGCATCGTAAATCCACTCAGTTCCAAGTCCCGCCCATACAAAACTTGCAACCTGTGTGTTTACAACCCACTGCCAAAATAGTATGATTGTCAATCTTGTTTGTAAGTAGGACATAGGTGCATACGATATATACATAAACTTAATGCAAAGAATCACAGCCAACTGAACCTCACGACGAGTCTAACTTGTTTGTTGTTATTGCCTTGAATAACTTGAATACAGATTATATTCACCCAAGGTCTCGTCTATCAAGGACACAAGGGTGGGGGCGTCAGCCCGATAGTACTATCAATACCTCTCTGCCGGCTCCCGCAGGAGTTAACCAGTTGCTAAAGTTTGTATGTTGTTGCACAATTGAAAACTAGTTTAGCACATTAAGGCACATATCGCAATAAACCACACATAATGTCCAAAGTGTATAAGAAGTATATTGTAACAAAATTGTATAAATGGTTTGAGTATTCGCAAGAGTGAAACAAGTATTTAAGCATGTATCTCCCCCAAATAGTTTGTAAGAATTTAAACGAGTAAAAGTGGGGTATGAACTCACAGTAGTATGTCAAAGTTTAGAATATTTGTGAAAGTAAATGAAAATAGTTTGAGCATGTACCTCCCCCAAAAGTAATTGAAAATGTATAAAAGTAGGGGTTATGAAACTCACAGTAATATGTCTAAGTTTAGAATATTTGTGATAGTAAAAGTAAGTAGTTGAGCATGTATCTCCCCCAAAACAGTTATGAAAGCAAGTAAAAGTAGGGGCTACGAACTCACCTGATATGATAGATATGCTAACAAAATGGAGTGCACGAAAATGAGGCTCGGAAACTATCCGCGACCTAAAATGAATGTTATGACTTGAGTTATGATATGTTGTCGTGAATGCATGATTTTGAAAACGTATCACCCAATATGCTACTTGAAAACTAGTTATATAAAAATATTGTTACTTGAATGTGTGACGGTCTCATGTCGAAAATAAATACTTTTGAGCTAATGGTAAAAATATAGTTAAAACTATGTAACGGTTTTAGTAATTGAAAAATCAGTTTACGTCGGACTTGACGTAATATATACATAGGAAAACTAACTCGTTTTTAACGTCCATTTCCCCCGAAACGTCCGTTTAGGCCCTCAAAAACCTTGATTAAAATCCTGACAGCTTACTAAAGCTGTGAATAGTGTTTTCAGCACGTTTTTGACTCAAAGTTCGGTTAACCATAAATCACTCGTTTTAAGTCCGTTTTTCAAGTTCTTTATATCCACGCGAAGGTAATGAAGAGTACTAATATATTTTTAAACTTCGGAGACTGCACAGAAATTTTAAGGCCACTGTTTGGGTCAGTTAAAATTCGGACTGCATGAACACTTTCCGGAAAATGGTAGTTTTTAAATCGTAACTTGAAAACCACGTATCTTTTTCGTTATAACTCCGTTTTAGTCCGTTCAAAAGGCCACGTTCATAACTAAAAATCTATTTTCTAAAACTTTAATAAAACTTATAAAAATGACTAACTTTTCGGAAAAAGTATAAATTTCGACAGCGCTTCCGCGCTTATTTTAAACTTTACCATTTTTATCTACTTGTTTAACCACAACTTCACCACAAAAAAAATCCCTTGAACTACACTTCGCCAATCCCACTAAAATTTATATACTAGTCGAACCAATATAAATAAAATAACCATTTTCGAGGTTTATATGACTACTTATAACATGTAATTAAGCATAAACTACATCAAACCTTCACTAGTAAAAGATCAAAACTTACTTTGATAAATCATTTTTTCAAACTTCTCATTTTTATAAACTTTTAACTAGCACATGATTGTTATAAATATTTATATAGTACATATGGGTGATAATCTTGGATGATAATGAATAAAAATCCCAACAAATCAAAAATGACCATGAGGACTTCATAAAAATGTATGAAAAATATGTATGAAAAGGTAAAAGATGAAGTTTCATGCTTACAAGAGTGTATGATAAAGATGGTGATGTTTGGATGTGATGAGAGCAAGATGAGCACCGAACCCGAATTAAACCCACGATCTACTAATCAAAACACACCCGATAACTTGGACACTACTTGGAGACTTGAAGGTTTTTCTTCCTTGCCCCCATGGCTGCCGAAATTTTTTAGAGAGAAGGAAGAAGAAGTTTTTGATCTAGTTCTTGCATTATTGAAGGAATGAAGTGAAAAGTCTTGGAGTGTAAAGTTGTATAAATGAAGATCTTGAATCTTGGTGAATCTTGAATGTAATAATGCATATATTTCTTTTATTTTATGATGTAAGTAAAATGTAAAAGTAAAGTAATGAAAGTTACTTGAATGGAAGTAGTAACTTGTAATATTGTTAAGTAATATTAGTAAGTTGTATACACATTTGAATATTTAAGGTAGCGTTAGATAAAATAAATTTCACGGGTCAAGATAAAATATATTTAGGTCATAAAAGTTATAAAAATACCTTTCTTGAAAGATTTGAGTGAATAATTATTTATCGGGTTGAATTTAAGAAATCCGTCGTAATTTATATAAATATAACATTTTATATACGAAATAGATTTAAAAACACTGGGTAAACTAATAATAACATTTTTTTAAATCTTAATATGAGTATTAAAATATATTGGAATAATTTTTGGAAGTATCGGGTCAAATGTTCAAAAATAATGTTTACGCGATAACGTTTGTTTAATAAGAAAATAACGTTTAATGAAAAAAAATGCAAAACCATGTACGAATCGTTATGAAATGCTGAATGTGAAATATGAGAAATGACCGGAAATTGCGAATTGTGACATTCTTCCCATGTCAGAGGAATCACGTCCTCGTGATTCGATTAATGATACTATGGTTCGAACCTCGACAAGGGTTCTAAAAGTTTATGCTCGTGTATGGTCTAAATGATTATGTCAATGCTCATGTATATGAGTTACTCGTCCCACAAGATACGTTCCTGTGCTATCGTGAGCAATTTCCATCCTAAATACATGCTTTCTTATGATTAGGCTCGATGAGACAAGCTTTCCCATTCTCAAGCAAAATTTTTAAAAGACTTTTTGGTAACCGATTTTTGCTTAATCCCACAACTCATCAAACAAGAACTGTCATACGATTAGGCTAAATCGGTTTAGGTAACAACTTGTTTCTAGCTTGATCTTTGCAACTCATCAAACAAGAACTGTCACGCGGATCACACTGGAAACAAGTGGTTTGAGAAAATCTTTTAAAAATTTGGCTCGATTACGGAATTGCTTACTCATATGAGACTACTAATCCCTTCATTGCATGATTCTTCCTGAATTAGACATAGGTGATCAGGCTATGTATAATTTAGGAGTAACTATGCAATGCTTGGACTAATCGACTCATATGATGTTTGGTGTTGAGTCATAAGTTCGCATGTATAAAGAATATGCACTTATAATGATATGATGAGATGCTATGATGATGTGGTTATAGTCTAGGGTCAATGATGCAACCTAGTTCTCTATAACCAAGGCTATGATACCAATCTGTCACACCCCCAAAATATCGCAGCGGAACGATAGTGTCATTGGGGTATAACGTCATAGCACAAAGTATGGATACAGAAAACGACCTCTATAATGAGACGTTTTGAAAAGTTTACCATTCGATACATAAGTTAAAGTTTACAAGCAAGAAATCCCAAAGTTTGATAATACACAAAGAGTTTACAAAACATGTCGAATGGTAACTATTAAAAGCACAAGACTCCAATGTATGCCATGCGACCCAAAAGCTCCATGAAATGCTATCACCTTAAGACCTGAGATAAACATGCTAAAAAGTGTCAACACAAAGGTTGGTGAGTTCATAGAGTTTGGTTAACAAGTAAAGCTTTTAAAAGCGTTCATGTAGCAAAGTCTAAGTTTTTGGTCATATAGAATAGTTTGCAAGCAAAGGCATCGTAAATCCACTCAGTTCCAAGTCCCGCCCATACAAAACTTGCAACCTGTGTGTTTACAACCCACTGCCAAAATAGTATGATTGTCAATCTTGTTTGTAAGTAGGACATAGGTGCATACGATATATACATAAACTTAATGCAAAGAATCACAGCCAACTGAACCTCACGACGAGTCTAACTTGTTTGTTGTTATTGCCTTGAATAACTTGAATACAGATTATATTCACCCAAGGTCTCGTCTATCAAGGACACAAGGGTGGGGGCGTCAGCCCGATAGTACTATCAATACCTCTCTGCCGGCTCCCGCAGGAGTTAACCAGTTGCTAAAGTTTGTATGTTGTTGCACAATTGAAAACTAGTTTAGCACATTAAGGCACATATCGCAATAAACCACACATAATGTCCAAAGTGTATAAGAAGTATATTGTAACAAAATTGTATAAATGGTTTGAGTATTCGCAAGAGTGAAACAAGTATTTAAGCATGTATCTCCCCCAAATAGTTTGTAAGAATTTAAACGAGTAAAAGTGGGGTATGAACTCACAGTAGTATGTCAAAGTTTAGAATATTTGTGAAAGTAAATGAAAATAGTTTGAGCATGTACCTCCCCCAAAAGTAATTGAAAATGTATAAAAGTAGGGGTTATGAAACTCACAGTAATATGTCTAAGTTTAGAATATTTGTGATAGTAAAAGTAAGTAGTTGAGCATGTATCTCCCCCAAAACAGTTATGAAAGCAAGTAAAAGTAGGGGCTACGAACTCACCTGATATGATAGATATGCTAACAAAATGGAGTGCACGAAAATGAGGCTCGGAAACTATCCGCGACCTAAAATGAATGTTATGACTTGAGTTATGATATGTTGTCGTGAATGCATGATTTTGAAAACGTATCACCCAATATGCTACTTGAAAACTAGTTATATAAAAATATTGTTACTTGAATGTGTGACGGTCTCATGTCGAAAATAAATACTTTTGAGCTAATGGTAAAAATATAGTTAAAACTATGTAACGGTTTTAGTAATTGAAAAATCAGTTTACGTCGGACTTGACGTAATATATACATAGGAAAACTAACTCGTTTTTAACGTCCATTTCCCCCGAAACGTCCGTTTAGGCCCTCAAAAACCTTGATTAAAATCCTGACAGCTTACTAAAGCTGTGAATAGTGTTTTCAGCACGTTTTTGACTCAAAGTTCGGTTAACCATAAATCACTCGTTTTAAGTCCGTTTTTCAAGTTCTTTATATCCACGCGAAGGTAATGAAGAGTACTAATATATTTTTAAACTTCGGAGACTGCACAGAAATTTTAAGGCCACTGTTTGGGTCAGTTAAAATTCGGACTGCATGAACACTTTCCGGAAAATGGTAGTTTTTAAATCGTAACTTGAAAACCACGTATCTTTTTCGTTATAACTCCGTTTTAGTCCGTTCAAAAGGCCACGTTCATAACTAAAAATCTATTTTCTAAAACTTTAATAAAACTTATAAAAATGACTAACTTTTCGGAAAAAGTATAAATTTCGACAGCGCTTCCGCGCTTATTTTAAACTTTACCATTTTTATCTACTTGTTTAACCACAACTTCACCACAAAAAAAATCCCTTGAACTACACTTCGCCAATCCCACTAAAATTTATATACTAGTCGAACCAATATAAATAAAATAACCATTTTCGAGGTTTATATGACTACTTATAACATGTAATTAAGCATAAACTACATCAAACCTTCACTAGTAAAAGATCAAAACTTACTTTGATAAATCATTTTTTCAAACTTCTCATTTTTATAAACTTTTAACTAGCACATGATTGTTATAAATATTTATATAGTACATATGGGTGATAATCTTGGATGATAATGAATAAAAATCCCAACAAATCAAAAATGACCATGAGGACTTCATAAAAATGTATGAAAAATATGTATGAAAAGGTAAAAGATGAAGTTTCATGCTTACAAGAGTGTATGATAAAGATGGTGATGTTTGGATGTGATGAGAGCAAGATGAGCACCGAACCCGAATTAAACCCACGATCTACTAATCAAAACACACCCGATAACTTGGACACTACTTGGAGACTTGAAGGTTTTTCTTCCTTGCCCCCATGGCTGCCGAAATTTTTTAGAGAGAAGGAAGAAGAAGTTTTTGATCTAGTTCTTGCATTATTGAAGGAATGAAGTGAAAAGTCTTGGAGTGTAAAGTTGTATAAATGAAGATCTTGAATCTTGGTGAATCTTGAATGTAATAATGCATATATTTCTTTTATTTTATGATGTAAGTAAAATGTAAAAGTAAAGTAATGAAAGTTACTTGAATGGAAGTAGTAACTTGTAATATTGTTAAGTAATATTAGTAAGTTGTATACACATTTGAATATTTAAGGTAGCGTTAGATAAAATAAATTTCACGGGTCAAGATAAAATATATTTAGGTCATAAAAGTTATAAAAATACCTTTCTTGAAAGATTTGAGTGAATAATTATTTATCGGGTTGAATTTAAGAAATCCGTCGTAATTTATATAAATATAACATTTTATATACGAAATAGATTTAAAAACACTGGGTAAACTAATAATAACATTTTTTTAAATCTTAATATGAGTATTAAAATATATTGGAATAATTTTTGGAAGTATCGGGTCAAATGTTCAAAAATAATGTTTACGCGATAACGTTTGTTTAATAAGAAAATAACGTTTAATGAAAAAAAATGCAAAACCATGTACGAATCGTTATGAAATGCTGAATGTGAAATATGAGAAATGACCGGAAATTGCGAATTGTGACACCCGTATAACCGAAACACTCAGAAAATAATTAAGGGCACCAAGATCTGTCACAGAAAATTCCTTTTGCAAGGAAGTAATGATTTGCTGCAACAAAATATCTGAAGAATCAATAATAACAATGTCATCAACATACAGTTTTAAATAAGTAGTTTCAATCCCCCGTCTGTAACTAAACAATGATGAGTCACAACAACTATGAGTAAACCCAACATGACTAATATAAGATGCAAATAATTGAAACCAAGCCTGAGGAGCCTGCTTAAGACCATAAAGAGACCTCTGCAATAAACAAACATAATCAGGGTACGTAGAATCTCGAAACCCAGGAGGCTGATACATGTAAACCTTCTCAAATAGATCATCATGTAAGAAGGCATTCTTGACATCAAGCTGATGAACGGGCCAACGTCGAGAAATAGCCAAACTAAGAACCATCTGAATGGTGCCTGGTTTGACAACCGGACTAAAGGTCTCATCAACAATCAACACCCTCTAACTGTGTACTGCCATTCGCTACAAGACGAGCCTTGTAGCGACTAAGCGTGCCATCTGCTAAGTACTTATGCTAAAACAACAACATACACTGAACAATATTTGCGTCCGCAGGTCGGGGCACAAGAGTCCAAGTTTTATTTCTAATAAGTGCATCATATTCATCATTCATAGCATTGTGACAATTCGGGTCATTAAACGCATCATTATATGACTTTGCTAAAAGAGAAATAATGGAAACATGAAGAGTAAAATGCTGAGTGGGACGGTTAGTCCCGACACGAAAACGTGTGACCATAAGGTAGCAGAAATCAGGTTCGAGTTGGGTGGCAATGAGGGATCAGTAGTTGGAGTGGGAAATTGTTAGGGTGAAGTGGGTTGCATGTATTGAGGTGTAGGGAACTGTTTAAGGGAATTGGGCACCATTTGGTTATAGGGATCTTGCTAAGATTGTGCGGATTTGGGTGAAAATGGTGATTTGGGTTCAACAATATGTGGGTCAGGATTGGCAGTAATACGGGACGAGCGGATTATTTGAGAAATAATGGGAGTTGGCTCGTCCAAAAAAGTATAAGAGGGAGGCCAGGTGGGTGTCATAGATATAATTGGAAAAACTATCTCATCAAAGGTAACACGGCGTGAAATGATAATTTTATTAGTGTTTAAGTCAAGGCAACGATATGCACGCTTATTGGACGCGTGGCCCAATAATACGCAGGGTGTAGCACGGGGTTGAAGTTTATGAGTGTGTCGAGGTGAGGGTAACAGAGACACCTAAAAGTGCGTAAAAGGCTATACTCGGGTGTGGTACCAAAGATGCGAGTATAAGGTATTTCATTGTTAATCACACTGGATGGTAAAATATTTAACAATTATACGGCCATATTAAGTGCATCAACCCAAAAAATAGAAGGTAAGTGAGCCTGAAAAGTAAGGTGCGTATAAGATTGTTGATTGTTTGGATCATCCTTTCAGATTTACCGTTTTATTGTGAGGTTTTTGGGCAAGAAAAACATAATTGAATACCATTAGATCTAAACAACTGATGGAAGGCATGGTTGTCAAATTCACCACCATGATCACACTGAAAAGACTATATGTCACACTTAAATTGATTTTGAACTAAATGGCGAAACAAAACAAATTTAGAGAAGACATCGGATTTATTAACTAATGGATAAACCCAAAAAAAGAGAATAGTTATCCAAAAATATAACATAGTATTTAAAACCTGAAAGACTTGGAATATGAGATGTCCACAACCGAGTGAACAATGTCAAAAGGAGACTGAACCAAAGTACTAGAACTAACAAAGGGAAGCTTTACGTGTTTTCCAAAATTTTGGAAAACGTAGAATGGGGGTGAATACGTTTCCATTTTAAACTTAAAACTTTTGTATAAAATATAGTATAAACCATTGCATTTGCTAATCTCGACGCGAGAATGCATTTAACGCATTACGGCATGTAAGGCCAACCCCTTAATATCACATAAGATTCCACAAGATTAATGGTTCATTATAAATCAAGTTTCACCATTATTAGTCCGGTTTGTTTTTTTTATCAAGCGTGTTATAATATGTAAAGTGTTAAATATAGTTTATGACTATATGAAAGACCAAGTATACATCACAAACATAAACATCAACCATATAGACAATCAATAATATAAAGCAAGAATAAAATTAAAGCGATAAATAAAAGGATACGCAAGCCAACACGAGGATTTATAGTGGTTCGGTCACGAAGCTCCTCTTCACCCTACTCCACTCCCCGAGTATCCAACTCGAGAGTTACTTCACTAGATTAACAAGCTCCATTCTCGGCGGAGAAAACCTTACACAACGTCTCCTACACTTTATCTGGTACAAGGCTAGACACCGGGTTCTTCTACGAGGTAGAACCAAACCTATCACAACGTCGCCTACACTTTATCCGGTACAAGGCTAGATATCAGGTTCCATTACAAAGGAGGAACCATTACCTGACCAACACGACACATCTATGACACCCGTTATGTTTTGTGGCCCAACATAACAAACCTTGTGTTTTATGGCACAAATACATAAACCATCTAATCTAGTTATAGATATAAGAAGATGATACAAGACAAGATCCAAGACAATGTGTTTAATGGATATGAAATCCTAAACCAAACATCAAGAACACAAAGCATGACGTAGTTAGTCTTCCATGAATGAAGATGACAAGTTTCCCAAGCTTGTTGTAGATGATCTTCATGTGCTTGTATTCTTGTGATGGAGGATAACTTCAGTAGGTAAGGATGCAAGATCTTTAGGCTTGCTTTGGAGGATCACTTCGGGAGTATGCTTACAACAAATGAAAGTTAGAAGCATTATGATCATATGAAAAATAAGGTGTTCTACATGTTTTCCTACTGACCTAAATGTGTTAGAAATGGTGGAGAAAAAGTGTGTGAAAAGGTTTGTATTGCAATGAAGAAATGGTCTTGTATTTATAAGCAAAGACACTACTGTCACCCGGATCAGGCGGATCCCTTCCCAAAGGGATCCGGCCAGTGTAATCCATGGGATCCGGCATACTGGGTAAAGCAATCTGGATTTTGGATTACAAACCGGGTATTGGGTTATGGGTATTGCACCATGGGTCATGGACTTTGGGTCATGGGTACCCAGTAAGATACAATGTATCTAGACAATGGGTTATGGACCTTGGGTCATGGATCATGGACTTTGGGTCATGGGTTTTACCCAACATGATGTTATGCATGATATTATGCAATGGGTCATGGGTAATGGGTAATGGGTCATGGGTCATGGACTTTGGGTCATGGATACCCAACTAGATACAATGAACCTAGACAATAGGTTATGGGTCATGGGTTATGGACTTGGTTTTTACCCAACACTTTCATATTTCAAGATATATTAACCATGTATAGATTTTTATAAAATTTAAGTAACCAAAGTTACTTATAAGTGTTTTATAAAAATAGTTTTGGTTTTATATAACTTATTTAACTAAACATATTTAATGGTTTATTAGGGGTTTGATCATAACGCAATATAACAATCATGTACGAACCTGTGTTGTAGCATACAAGGATTTGAGACGTCGAGAGATGTTAAAAGTGTGTTGAGACAAAATAAGATTAATAGTAACTTATACATTTTAACGTTATGTGTCACACCCCCAAAATATCGCAGCGGAACGATAGTGTCATTGGGGTATAACGTCATAGCACAAAGTATGGATACAGAAAACGACCTCTATAATGAGACGTTTTGAAAAGTTTACCATTCGATAAATAAGTTAAAGTTTACACCACAAGAAATCACAAGGTTTGATAATACATAAAAAGTTTACAAAACATGTCGAATGGTAATTGTTAAAAGCACAAGACTTCAATGTATGCCATGCGACCCAAAAGCTCCATGAAGTGCTATCATCTTAAGACCTGAGATAAACATGCTAAAAAGTGTCAACACAAAGGTTGGTGAGTTCATAAGTTTGTAATTGCATGATCTAAAATACTTTGAGAAATGTTCACACAGCAAAGGCATTGTAAATCCACTCAGTTCCAAGTTCCGCCCATACAAAACTTACAACCTGTTTGTTCACAACCCACTGCCTAAAATAGAATGACAATCATGAATATACGCATTAAAGTAATTAAAAGTAATAATGTCACCACAAGGGTCTTCCAAAAACTCGTGTTGGGATGTTCCTCCAACGCTCACGTTGGGATGTATCCATAAAAATGGCCTTCCAACATATGAATGCTGGGATGTTCCTCCAACGACTCACGTTGGGCTGTATCCAAATTAATGGCCTTCCAACATATAAATATTGGGATGTTTGTTTAAGTCTAGTCGCAACACGCACCAAGTCTAAAGTATAAGTAATATTGTTTAGCAATAGAGTTTAAATGTTTTGATAAATAAGCATGTATCTCGCCCCAAGTAGTTTATAAGAATTTAAACGAGTAAAAGTGGGGTATGAACTCACCTGGTGTGATTAATATGCTAACAAAATGATGTGCACGAAAATGAGGCTCGGAAACTATCCGCAACCTAAAATGAATGTTATGACTTGAGTTATGATATGTAATGAGTTATGGTGTTATGATATGCATGCATTTCGTATGTTATTTATACCATTTGCGGGTTTTGAAAATATCACTCGTCGACGAAAAATACTCTTTTGACGTCTTGACCCTTCAAAAATGACCTTACATGTTTTTACGTCAAAATGTCATCCTACAATGGTTTTATAATGATTTTTGGTGAAATTAACACTTTTCGTCGCAAAACAATGTCGTCGGAAAAATCATGAAATCAACAAAAATGGCTCCGGAAAACTAGTCGTAAAACGGTGTACGTCGATCGTTAGAGAACGAACTCGACGGTTTTGGAAAGTTTGTATCGATATCTAAAAGTTTCAGTTCAGGAGTTTTCGTTCAAAAGGTCTCGATCATAAAGATATCAAGGGCTAAAGATGGTGGTTTTGGCTAATTGTGTGCAGAAAATGAGTTTCGGCCAAGTTTGAACATCCGTAAATAATTTATTATAACTCCGCTTTACAAACGGCTTTTTGTTTTGAAAAATATGGCCGATGAACTTGATTTTACTAGAATACATTTCGTTCTAAAAAGTTTCACATCATGGTTAAAAACTGCCGCAAACATGGTCGTTACAGCTAATGTAACACTTGTAACGTAAAAATAATATAATTTTTCAGAAAATAATAGTTACGGCAACTTTATAAAAACGTGCATATCTTTGTCGTTTTAAATCCGTTTTCTACGTATAATACGTCCTTAGCTTCGTATCGAAGTAAACTAATATATTTTTCACAAGTCGAAATAATTTGTGAAGCTTAAGGCTCGTTTTTGACCCGAACAAAGTAAAAACTGCATGCTGAAATTTCAGAAAAATATACGTTTCGTCGTCAAACTTTAAAAATCCATAACTTCTTCGTTATAAGTCCGTTTTTATCCGTTCAAAAGGCCACGGATTCGTTTTAAAGTGTATTCTCTAAATATCAAGGCCAAAGTTTCGTACCAACAGTAGGTTTTTCCAGAAATTCGAAACAAGGACAGAACCTTTTTCATACGTATTGAAAATAGTTTTTCTCGGACAAAACCTATTCTAATCCCTTCAAATCAACTCCAAAACTAATCTAATCCTACCATACACCTTCTTAGGGTGTCATGGGTTCCTAATCACCATCAAGACCAAAGAATACCATGGGAATATTTATAGGATGACCATAGATATAAATATAACTCTAAAATCATGAAATAAATGGTATAAATCACATATCATGCATATAAGCTCCAAAAATGAAAAGAAACATATGAAAATGAAAAGGAAACATGAAAATGATAAAAACATGCTTACAAGTGATTATGATGAGGTGAAAGTAACAAGGATTAAGCCTAAACACCCTAGGTTTTTATTTCAAAACCTAAACAAGAGTGTGATCTAGATTGTGATAAACTTGAACTTGAAAAAAAATTGTGATTCCTTGCTACTTCTTGATGATAACCGGTTATGGAGAAGAACCAAGAGAGAAAGAATGTGTTACTAGACTTGATGAATGATTGGTGAAAAGTGAATGAAATAAATGAAGTTGGAGTATAAGAATACACTAGCAAGAAAAAGTTACCAACAAAATTAATGCACTCCCTCCCCCATGGCCGGTTTTTGGGGGAGGATGTTTCTCAAAATTTATTTTTTTTTTTTATTTTTTTTTTTAACTTATGTATATTTGTAAATAAAATGTAAGTAAAGGTTAAGTTAGGTAGAATTTGTAGAAACTTGTACATAGTTGTGATATTTGAGTAGTATGAATTAAACTAAGTTTTAGGTAATCAAAGTGAAGTATAATGATATCATAGGAATTTTTAAAAATACATTCCTTGTGAAATTTGAGTGATAAAAAAAATTACCGAGTAGTTTTTAAGAAAAACGTCTTAATAATATAAACTTAACGATTTTTGTACTAAATAAATTTAAAACACTAGGTAAACTAAAAATATAGTTTTTATAAATTAAATGTAAGTATAAAAATATATTGGGATCATTTTTGGAAGTATCGGATTAAATTTTTAAAATAATAACTCACGCGATAACGTTTAATTAATATAAATATTACGCGTTAAATGTGAAATGCAAAAATCATGAATGAACCGTTATGAGATGATGAATATGGAGTATGAGGAATGACCGGAAATTGAGAATTGTGACATTATGTATTACGAGTTACATGTTTGTCATCAACAAAACAAACGATACTGTATAGATTAAATATCGTAATATTTGCACTAACAAAGATGACAAGTATGACAAAGAACGGGAGGGTTCTCTTTATTACACGAAAGTGAATTAATGGAAAGAACATGATGTAACACTTCACTTCCTGAAAGTCCAAGATGTTGGTGCCACGTATACTAACTAGTGAGAAACGCATGAGGAATGGTGGAAGGCTACGTAACATGGTAAAGATACAAGTACTATCACAGAGGAGTAGAACCCCACGAGTCAGGAAATCCTTAACAGAAAAACCAAAGGCGTCAAATTCAACAGTACAACTATTAACACGAACAAACTGACGAACAGAAATAAGATTCTTAACAATATTAGGAGTTATAAGGATATTATTTAAATGAAGTGGTCGATGAAATGTAGGCAAAATACTATGACCAGAGTTAGTAACGGGTATTGAATAATCGTCACCAACCGAGATAGACGGATAAATGCACATATTAAAAACATTACTTAAACTAGTAACAAAATCATTAAGATGAGAGGTCTCACCTATGTCTATATTCCAATTACCCGGGGATGGATCTTGAATAGTGATGGCATGAAAAGCATTAGGCAACTGTGTAGTTTGACCCGTAAGATTCAAACCCATAGTAGGCTGACCCGAATTAATGCCAAAAGTCGCCTGTCTCGCCCCATGATGCCTATGATACCTGAGACGAGCCAAAAGAGCCCGGTAAGTTTGGATTAGCACTATCGTTTGTGCATGAGTTTGGATTAGCGCCAAAAGTTTGTGTGGATTAGCAGTAATAGTCATTTTGTTTCTAGAGACCACAACAGCCCAAAACAAATCCAGAAAGTGACCACAACAGGGCTCGAACTCGGGTTTGTTGGAAAGAGAAGCAAGCAACCCACCCAGGCATGTGAAGAATTTATTGGGCTAAAAGTGATTGAGTTCCCGTTGGACCCACATCCCGCTAAACTGATTTTCACATGTGAAAAATTTATTTGTGTAAACGAAGTTTTAATGATTGTATATATTCTCTCACTATTGTCTGTATTCTTTAGTCCATAAACCCAGTTAGATAAAAGCGATGATGCACATGAAAATTATATTCGAGACACTAATTCAATCATGTAACCTTACTTATGTCATTTTTTCTTTTCTTTTCCTTTTTTGCAGGTTCTTTGTTTGTCATCTCCGCCCCTCCATTGACCACTTAACTCTATAATTATATTCGAGACACTAATTAATTATGATAAAATTACAAAATATGGAAGAAATAAAAAGTGTTTCAGGCCAATGCACCAGGCACGTAGTAAAAAAATACCTATTTTGAATAGGGTGTTTGGTGCTTGTTTGTTGGAAAGTGTAGATATACACGAATCATTTTCATCGGTACACATAAAACTAGTATGTGCCAGCTATTTTTAGAAGTAAATTACACCGTTAGTCACCTAGGTTGTGACGGATTGCAGATATTGTCCAAAGAGCTGCAAAATTACACCAAACGTTTTCAAGGTCTCAATTTTTCTTTGTTAAGATTGAAAACCCCAATGCTTGTTAAAAATCTTGTTAGCTGCAAAGGCTTTTTTTTAGCATTTCTTGTCCAAACACTCTATAACACCAATAATTCACACACACCCACACTTCTACACATCAATCCAACCACACATCTTTTTCAACTTTTTCACCACCGCCACCCCTACCACCCTCTCTTCATCATCGCTTCCAGCACGCTGACACTACCACTACCACCTTGTTCTTCAACCTCTTGAACCAATCGCAATCCAAAACAGACTATCTCAAAATTCAAAGCACCACCACACCATCACCGCCGCCCCCACCACGTTACCTCAACAATCCAAAATGCAAACACACCACCACGGCAATCCAAAATGCCAATAAAAGGCACCACCACACTGTTGGTGGTTATTCGTCCCAAAGCAGGGTGAAGATAATCAATTCAGCAGAAATGTGCAACTCTTCAGCATAAACAAACAAACTGTTAGTAGTAACAGATACCACTTGGTGGTTACCGGATATCACTTGGAATCGTGTGATCACTTTCCAAAGTAAACTATTCGACCCTAATGCCTGGGTATCACGAATATCTACTTGGGATAAGACCAAATGCAGTTAGAGAATTAGGCACAATTCTATAACCCTTTCACTAATAAGTGTTTACGTTTTTTGTGTGTCCTTCATGCATGTTCAGATCTCCTATTTATAGGAGGTTACTCTTGACCGTTCTAATGGAATTATGAGTATTAATCGGCCAATTAATAGCCTCATAATCATCCCCATTATAGCCGTTAGTGGTTACATGACCAATTAAACGTGGTCATAATGATGCAGTTGTAACTGTCATTTATCAGTACTTATTTCAGTACTTTCATAGTGCTTTCAGTGGTTACACTGCTTCAGTGGAAACGCCACTGCTTCAGTGTAAACACAACTTCAGTGAGATACCACTTTAGTGGAAACACTGATCCTGCTGAAGTACTGCTTCAGTGGAAACACTGATAATCAGTGTTAACCACAACAGTACTTTCACCAAGCACTACCAATACAAACCACTATTAGAGTCAGGGTGTTCATGGACCTTATGGGTGTACACTCCGTACCTCCTAACCCATTACAAGGTGTGAACCATCCCACAAGTGCACTAAATTTTCCAACAATCCTCCCCAAATTTAGTTCACTCCCTTTGCATGTAAAATAAACATCAAGCAAAACATGTGCATAAACGAAAATGTCCTGAGGATTGAATTTCCATCTTAGTAATTACACGTTCAAATATTCGAGAATCAGGGTGTTCTAAGAATTGAACCCTTAAACCCATTTGAATACCTGAAGATAACTACACACAAGTTTTCAAACACTTAAAAGCTTCTGACACTATACAAGCCATGTGTCCATATCCAAATTCATAAATGTTGTAAAAGCTAAAAGTCCAAAAGCTTCCTGAAGCGGCAAAACTTCAACATTTACATAGGTGGTTCCTCTTTATTCATGCTCCTGCCAAGCACTTTTTCAAAGATAAGTTAACCATTAAGAAGTAAAGACTTCATCCTCCTTTCAGCAGGTTCCGAGCACAACCTTGGGATGTAAAATAAACATGTGCTCCAGTCCACTGAATGTTCAGCTTTCCACATTGAACTCAGCTCCCAAGTTTCCTTGGGAGGGAGTTGGGTGTCCTAGCATTCAGTGACTAAGTTGGACTTAAACCCATCCCTTTAGTAGACTTTATAACCAAGTCTCTAGCCAGACCCTTCGTCAAGTGATCAGCTAAGTTCTGTTGAGATCTCACAAACTCTATAGATACCACCCCATTCATGATAAGCTCACGAATCATGCTATGTCTGACACCTAAGTGTCTAGACTTACCATTGTACATCTGGCTATAAGCCTTAGCCAATGTAGCAGCACTATCACATCGGATAGAAATAGGTGCTATAGGTTTAGGCCACAATGGAATCTCAAGAAGCAAGTTTTTCAACCATTCAGCTTCTT
The DNA here is from genome assembly GCA_019973895.1 of Chrysanthemum seticuspe. Lineage (NCBI taxonomy): Eukaryota > Viridiplantae > Streptophyta > Magnoliopsida > Asterales > Asteraceae > Chrysanthemum > Chrysanthemum seticuspe. The sequence continues at coordinate 52,470,683 of BPTQ01000009.1, read as the reverse complement.
TACCAGCAGCTGCTAAAGCCACAAATTCAGATTCCATTGTTGAACTGGTGATGCAAGTTTGCTTCTTGGATGCCCAAGAAATTGCACCTCCACCAAGTAGGAATACCCAGCCACTGGTAGACGAATTGTCTTTAGTGTTACTGATCCAACTTGCATCAGTGTATCCTTCCAACACTGATGGGTAACCAGTATATGAGAGACTATAATCCATAGTTCTCTTCAAATACTTCAGTACCCTTTGAACTGCTTGCCAGTGATGAGCACTAGGATTACTAGTATACCTGCTCAATTTTCCCACTGCAAAACCAATGTCAGGTCTTGTACAAGTCATGGCATACATCAGGCAGCCAATTACCCTAGAATACTCAAGTTGAGATACAGCCTTGCCATGATTAGGCATCAGCTTCTCACAAGTATCCATAGGTGTACTCACTGGAGTACAATCAAAGTAATTGAATTTCCTCAGTACCTTCTCAATATAATGAGACTGAGAGATAGAAATTCTATTACTTTCATGTTTAATCCTTATACCAAGGATAACATCAGCCTCCCCCATGTCTTTCATGGAGAACCTTGATGACAAAAATTCCTTTGTCAGGTCAACCTGATTTTGGTCAGTGCCAAAGATCAACATGTCATCAACATATAGACAAATGATGACTCCTTTACCAGATTCATCAAATTTGCTATATACACATTTGTCAGCTTGGTTAAGAACATAACCACTAGACAAAACCACTTCATCAAATTTTTGATGCCATTGCTTAGGTGCCTGCTTCAGTCCATAAAGAGACTTAATCAGTTTACACACCTTGTTTTCATTTCCAGGCAAGATGAAGCCCTGAGGTTGGTTCATATAAACCTCCTCTTCCAATTCACCATTCAAGAAAGCTGTCTTCACATCCATCTGATGAATAATCAGATTGTGAATAGATGCCATAGCAATCAACAGTCTTATGGTACTGATACGAGCCACAGGGCATAAGTATCAAAATAGTCTATCCCTGACTTTTGTTTAAAGCCCTGAATAACTAATCTAGCCTTGAACTTTTCAATAGTTCCATCTACCTTCATTTTCCTTTTGAAAATCCATTTGCAACCCAGAGGTTTGCAACCTGGTGGTAGATCAACCAACACCCAAGTGTTGTTGCCCATGATGGAATCCATCTCATCATTGATTGCTTCTTTCCAGAAAGCAATGTCCTGGGACTTCATTGCTTCTTCAAATGTCTTGGGATCATCCTCAACAATGAAGCAATAGGAGTATTGGTCTGAGACGTCATCCCTTGTACCTTCAACTAAGTATAGTTGAAACTCAGGTCCAAATGACTTTGGAGTCCTGACCCTTTTACTCTTCCTGAGCACAGGTTCAGGTTGTTGAACCACAACCTCATCAGGGACCATTGATGGTTCATCATCAGGGACCTCTGATATACCAGTGTCATGAGTTCCATTAGGAATCCTCTGACTTGGTCTAGGGACTGATGAGAATCTATTCTCATCAAAGTCTGCATCCCTTGATTCAATTATTGAGTTAACTGAAACATGTTCATTAGGTTCAATAACATAGAACCTAAAAGCCTTGGAATGCTCAGCATATCCAACAAAGATGCAGTCAATGCCTCTTTCACCCAAAGTCTTTTGCTTTGGATCAGGGAGTCTTACAACAACCCTACAACCCCAGACCCTGAGATAGTTCAGGTTGGGTTTCCTTTTAGTCCAGAGTTCATAAGGGGTAACCTTGTTCCTTCTGTTGGGAACCCTATTTAATAAATAGCAAGCTGTTAACATAGCTTCACCCCAAAACCCTTGACTCAGTCCTGAATAGGACAACATGAAATTAACCATCTCCTTCAGCACCCTGTTTTTCCTTTCAGAAATACCATTTTGCTGAGGAGTATAAGGGGCAGTCGTTTCATGGATTATTCCAACAGACTGAAAGTACTGAGTATCCATGTACTCACCTCCCCTATCAGTCCTTAATCCTTTGATCAAAGACCCAAGTTGTAATTCAACTTCAGTTTTAAACACTTTGAATTTATCTAATGCTTCATCCTTGGTATGTAATAGATAGACATAACAAAATCTAGAAGCATCATCAATAAATGTCACAAAGTACTTCTTATTCCCCAAAGAAGGAGTGGCATGCAAATCACACAGGTCACTGTGAATAAGCTCCAAGATCTTAGTCTCACGACTAACACCCTGAAAGGGTTTCTTGGTTATCTTGGTCAACATGCAAGTTTTACACTTTTCAGTGTCCATGTCAAAAGCAGGGATTAAACCATCCCTAGACATATATTGCATCCTTTTATAATGTACATGACCAAGTCTTGCATGCCAAAGGATAGAGTTAGTCTGATCAAAAGTAGACACAAAAGCATTCATAACATTGTCAGTGGTAATATTAAGCCTGAACATTTGATTACATAAATAACCAAAACCAATAAAAACACCACATTTAGAAAGAACAAATTTATCAGATTCAATAACTTGTTTATATCCATGATTATTCAAAACACTACTTGAAACCAAGTTTTTCCTTATATCAGGAACATGAATAACATTCAACAAAGTTACAATCTTTCCAGAACTAAACCTAAGATCTACACAACCACGACCATGCACCAAGGCTGTTGACTCATTTCCCATGTGAAGAATAGAACCATCATTCAGTGACTCATAAGTCTTGAACCAGCTTCTATCTTTGCACACATGAACTGTTGCACCAGAGTCAACCCACCACGCAACATCATCATCCTGCACATAAAAAGATTCAGATACATATGTAACATAATAAATCTGAAAAGACTTATTAAACATATTCTGACCTTTCAGTGAGTTGGCTGAACCACCACTCCCTGAACCATTAGTGCCTGATCCATTGGCTTTACCACCAATTTTAACACCCTTGCAGTCCCTTTTAATGTGACCAGTCTTGCCACATTTCCAACAAGTAGGTGTTGCCTTCTTGTTAGGATCTGCCCTTGTGTTGTCATGATACTTGCGTTTGCCTTTGTTGTCATTGTACCTGGTGGAGTTGTTATGCTCCACCATATTGACAACAGATGGTCCAGCAGCATTGCCACTCTTTGGCTTGTCATTATCCTGCACCTTGAGAGATTCCTCAATGTGCAGATGACTGCCCAACTCAACAAGAGTTAACTCCTCCTTCATATGTTTCAAGGTATGCTTGAAATCTTTCCATGAAGGAGGGAGTTTGTCAATGACACAAGAGACTTTGATAGCCTCATCCATGTTCATTTGGTGTTGTGTAAACCTTCCAAGTATTCCAAGAAGTTCATTGTATTGTTCCATAACTGGTCTTGAATCAGTCATTTTGTAATTTGTGAAATTACTAACAAGGAACTTCTTACTTGATGCATCCTCAGCCATATATTTGGCATCCAAGGAATCCCACAGTTCTTTGGAAGATTCAAAGTTCTGATAAATATCAAACAAAGAATCAGACATACCATTCAGAATAAGACCTCTGCATATGTAGTCATCATTCTCCCACTTGCTCCTCCTCCTGATCTGCTCCACAGTAGCATCATCACCATCATCAGGAATTGGAGTAGTCAGCACATAGACCACACTCATGCTTGACAGCAAGAAGTGCATCTTCTTCTGCCACCTCCTAAAGTCCACCCCTTCAAACTTGTCCAGCTTAGCAAAGTTTGAAGCCATGTGTTTCATTGCAGCAGTTGCCATTGATTATCACAAAATAGTTTACTTTGATTGTTGGTGGTTATTCGTCCCAAAGCAGGGTGAAGATAATCAATTCAGCAGAAATGTGCAACTCTTCAGCAGAAACAAACAAACTGTTAGTAGTAACAGATACCACTTGGTGGTTACCGGATATCACTTGGAATCGTGTGATCACTTTCCAAAGTAAACTATTCGACCCTAATGCCTGGGTATCACGAATATCTACTTGGGATAAGACCAAATGCAGTTAGAGAATTAGGCACAATTCTATAACCCTTTCACTAATAAGTGTTTACGTTTTTTGTGTGTCCTTCATGCATGTTCAGGTCTCCTATTTATAGGAGGTTACTCTTGACCGTTCCAATGGAATTATTAGTATTAATCGGCCAATTAATAGCCTCATAATCATCCCCATTATAGCCGTTAGTGGTTACATGACCAATTAAACGTGGTCATAATGATGCAGTTGTAACTGTCATTTATCAGTACTTATTTCAGTACTTTCATAGTGCTTTCAGTGGTTACACTACTTCAGTGGAAACGCCACTGCTTCAGTGTAAACACAACTTCAGTGAGATGCCACTTTAGTGGAAACACTGATCCTGCTGAAGTACTGCTTCAGTGGAAACACTGATAATCAGTGTTAACCACAACAGTACTTTCACCAAGCACTACCAATACAAACCACTATTAGAGTCAGGGTGTTCATGGACCTTATGGGTGTACACTCCGTACCTCCTAACCCATTACAAGGTGTGAACCATCCCACAAGTGCACTAAATTTTCCAACACACACCACCACCCGTGTCTATTATCATCCAAAATCCCTTGCAATCCAATATCCAATCGAAATCAAAAACCCAAACACAATCCAAAACCCAATCAAAATCCAAAATCTAATCACAATCAAAAACACATATAAAAACACACATTACACTAATATAATAAAATAAGATAATACATTATTTGAAGACACATTCCATAAATATAAACACATTCATCATCCGATTTTATGCATATAAATAATTTTAGCACTGATTTGATCGGTTATTTTTCTCATAAAAGCAAACAAATCTGAACAAATTTCGTAATATTTGTTGGATTCTCCTTTAAGAAAATCTCAAGAAAAGCATGTTTACCATGTGTAACGTCTTGGCATTTCTTATATGCTCCAATCATATATGTTTTCGCTTTGATTGAATTTTCGAATATCAAAGCAAACGACAATCGCTTGTTGATGACGTTTATCTTCTTCAACTTGTCTCATTACTTCGGCTTTAATTTTCTTGATGGTATCGGGAAGTGAACAATCAATTACTTCTTATTTGTTTTCCTCTATGGTGGTGATGAATTGAATTAAATTTGTGTGGTATGATGTATTAAATTATTATGTATTTTGTAGGATTTTTTTTCAAAAAAGTTTAAAAAAGGGGAACAAAAAGTATTCTAACGGCTATTTTTTGAATCCGGACTAGAGTGTTTGAAGATGTTAAAGACTGTTGATGTAAGTGTTTGCCAAAAAAAAAAAGAAAAGAAAAAGAAAAATCCTTGCAACTAACAAGATTTTCAATGAGCATTAGGGTATATTAGGGAGGTTTGGTGTAATTTGGAAGTCTTTGGGACTTTATTTGCAATTCGCCAGACTCCATAGTAGTTAACATCAAAGTCATATAGAAACTTGTCACACTTAAAACACAAACGTGCCACAGCACACTCACACACACACGCGCGCAAAAACAATCATATTTGGTTTGGTGGTCTGGATGACCAAACCAACTCAAAACCTTGTTGACGATGTGTGAAAGGTGGGGGTGTAGTGATGGCCAATACGTGGTGGTGGTGGTGGTGGTGGCACATAAGGCAATCACGTGTGGAATTTGTTTCACTACGGACACTCTAAGGAGGTTGTGTATTAAGCGGTCGGTAGCGCGAAATACTTGACTATCTTAGGTATATCCAACACTTTTTTAACTTTCATCTTGGTTTCATGTATGTTGCATATGTATATAAACAGGGATGGAAGTAGGATCAAATATGACCGGGTGCACAAAATTTTTTGAACCGTAGTATAGAAACACATTTTGATGGACCGGTGCATTATAAGATGCTCTTAGGAAAAATTGAAGTTTTTTTCAAAAATTAACACTATATCGTAAAAATTAATAGGGGTCTCGAGCCCCCACGGGAACCCTGGCTCCGTCTCTGTATATAAACCACTGAACCAGCCACTATCCTCCTTACCAAAAAAACCATGATGTTCTCCAAACTTATCAGAAAACATCCAACAAGAACAACACCAAAAGCAACACTTCACAAGATTTACTCATCATCATCCTTAAACCCTCATAACACAATAATCACAGACCCATCTGTTTTAACCAAACTAATCACATCCCACCAAAACCCATCAACCCTTAACTCATTCCTCTCAAACACAAACATTAAACTAACCCATGATTTAGTTTCCACTGTTTTAACCAATCTAACCAATGCAGGTGTATTAGCACTCTCTTTTTTCAAATGGGTCGAAAAACAAAACAATTTTAAACATGATACCAATACTTATAATGCATTAATAGACTCATTAGGCAAGATAAAACAGTTTAAGGTTATATGGACATTAGTTAATGAAATGAAGAATAAAGGGGTGCTGGAAAAGGGTACCTTTTTAATAATTAGTAGGCGTTATGCTAGGGCGAAAAAGGCTAAAGAGGCTGTTGAGGCGTTTGAGCGAATGGGGAGGTTTGGGTTTAAGGCGGAGATAGGTGATTTTAATAGGTTTTTTGATGTTTTGAGTAAGTCGGGATTGGTTGGGATTGCGCATAACGTGTTTGATGAAATGAAGAAAAAAAAGAGGTTGAGACCGGATATTAAGACGTATAGTGTGTTGTTGGAGGGGTGGGGGCTAGAAATGAATTTGTTGAAGATGGATGAGGTTTTTAGGGAGATGAAAGGGGACGGGTTTGAGCCGGATGTTGTTGTTTACGGGATTGTGGTGAATGCGTATTGTAAGGCGAAAAAGTATGATTTAGCGGTTAAGAAGTTTGATGAGATGAGGGTGAGGAATGTGGAGGCGTCTCCGCATATATATTGTAGTTTGATTAATGGGTTGGGGTCCGAGGGGAGATTGGATGAAGCGTTGAGGTTTTTTGAGTTGTCGAAGTCTAGTGGGCATGCTCCCGAGGCTCCAACTTATAACGCGGTTGTGGGGTCTTATTGTTGGTCTATGCGGATGGATGATGCTTTTAGGGTGATTGAAGAGATGAGACAGTGTGGGATTGGGCCAAATTCGCGTACTTTTGATATAATTCTGCATCATTTAATTAAAGGGCGAAGAACGGAAGAGGCTTATAGTGTTTTTACACGAATGAGGGGTGAGTTTGGGTGTGAGCCGAGTGTGAGTACTTTTGAGATCATGGTGAGGATGTTTTGTAACGAGGGTAGGATTGATATGGCGTTAAAAGTCTGGGAAGAGATGAAAAGTGAAGGTGTTTTACCGGGAATGCATATGTTTTCTACTTTGATTAACAGTCTGTGTCGTGAGAAAAAGTTAGAGGTTGCGTGCAATTATTTCAATGAGATGTTGGATGCGGGGATAAGGCCACCTTCACATATGTTCAATAGGTTGAAACAAGCTCTTGTTGATGAGGAAAAGGAGGATAACGTAATGGTATTGACTCATAGGCTTGAGAAATTGAAAACACTTTTGGTGGTTAGTTGAAAAGGCGATAAAGATTTCATTCGTGCGAGTTCTTTTTGTTTCCATGTGTAAGATTCAAAGTCAGAACAGTTATTCGACGCACTTCTGTCTTATAAACACTTATTTCGATTTTGAAGAAAACGAGCCCCAGTTCCTTGGAATGTCGTTGCATGTTTTGCGCCTTTTTTTTCTGGATATGATCAAATGGAGATACTATCTGACGATGATGATGCAGACTACGAAGATGAAGAGATTCAGTCACATTTCATCTGTCACGTTTGATATTTGTATACCAAATATATTTGACTAATCCATCTATTGTTTGATGGTCTATATTTGCTGAGTTCAGCATTTCAAATTCAAACAAAGTTACACACATTCAGACATTTATATTCTGCTTTAAACTTTATACGCCAACTCTTGATAATACAAAAACAGGTTCTGGATTAGGAAATGAATCACTTGATAAATACAAACACAGCCCCTAAATGAATGTCACATGTTTGCTATGTTACAACAAAATAGACAAGAAAACGAAGAAGAGACGGAAGAGCATTGCAGACAGGTTTATACAAAATGGAAGGATTCCTCTTATTGTTAACTTTAATTTCACATTTGAATACTTTACAACAAAACTTATAACCCAAATAACCAAAAGAAGAACCCCCCCAATCAAACCAAAAGAATCTCTGTAAACAAAATACAATGCAATGCCATCCTCGAAAACCATAATCAGATCTTCTTCATATGCATTGATTTGATTCTAAATTTGAATCATCTACCAAATTCTTTAAAGATTCTGCAAACTTCTCAACTTGTTTTCCTGGTCTAATAACATTAACATCGTCCCATTGTGAACATGGGTCCACAAACCAGCTCTTTCTAGCGGTGCACCATGCACCTGGGGCAGCTCGGTTACCACTACGCTTCAAGATTTGACTGTCGACCATGTCAAGAACTGGGTCGTTTTTAGCAAACTGTCTTGCAAAAGCAGCACCGCTTTGAACCATTTGGTCATAATTGGACTTGCCGAGGAAAAGTGGCTCCATTTTAGGCGGGTTGTCCCAGACCATGTACCTTAGATCTGCATTAATGGTTGTGTTTTTGAACTCGGGTGAGTTGCAAATGACTGTATGATAGTAGACTTCTTGAGCCAAAGCCACATTGTTAACATACATTAAGAGAGTCCGAGGAAGATTGTCCCAGGCAAAAATGCAGTACTCAAGAAATGGACGGCTCAGAATCACCCACGGAGATCCTGAAAATTTAGCAGAAGATTTGTAAGCTATTAAATGTCCATAATAGCATGCGATAAAAGCCATCATGGGCAGAATGGGCAACAGGTGAAATAGGTATAGTTTTATAAGGGTTGGCTTGGGTTCCATTGAAACACTGTCCAAATTTTATAAATTTTTTAGGAGTTTTAGACTGATTTTGACTTTATCTTTCTTTAGATGATTTCAACCCGTTTTACTTATTTCTTATTTTAATCGTTAGAGAGACAAAAACAACCAAAATCGACTCATTCATAAGTAAATGGGTCAAACTGTGACACCTCTAGCTTACTCACAAAAGAGGGAAGGAGACTTTGCCTGTGAAAACTTTAAAAGCGTTGGGCAATGGCCGTTTTTCGGTGGCACGGAAGATTTGGGTTCGCCTTGCTAAGTAAAGCCCTGGATCAACTACGATTGGCCGGATTCTTTGATCCCTAAACAAAGATAAAGTTGAGATCAGTTTATGTGGATGGATCAAAAAATATATTAAAAACCATGGAGATGATTGTAATATCCTCACTCTTTCCATCCAAGCTCACTGGTATGATCGATGAAATTGGCATCTCTGCTAATGGAGGAGAATGCATGAGCCAGGTCTGTATCAAGATAGACAAAACATAAGTACTATTAAGTGAGAATGAAATGTGATCATCTGAAACACAAGATTCCATGTAAATAGTATATATGCAAGCAATAACAAACAGTTTCCAGTACCCGTTAGGCTCACTGCTCAATTTTATCTAAATACATTTACACACATGCTACTACATACTTTATATGTTATATCAAAGACTTTTGATATTTATCTAGTCTTTTATTAATTTAGGTAGCTATGGTTCCCGATCTTTGGCCGGAAAATCCACCGAGTTTAAGCCCACCGCCATGTAGACTAAAACCGGGTTAACTGGTAAAGCCGTCCCGTTTTGGGAGGTTGGTACCTATAGGTGTGTCTGCATGTATATGGGATATGATGTGTACACTTTACACTCTACCATTCACAAAGCTTTGCAATATCCTTTCAATTGGTGTGTACAAAGTTGCTATTTTAACTTAACTTCGTATATAGCTGACTTCCAGAACTTAAATGATTTCAAGCACTAATAACCAGTTTCTTCAAACAATACGCACATATATCTGCATACCATATCACTAGCATTATGCCATCATTAAAAAAGCATATTCCATACAATTGAGAAGTTATGCCACCTCTTTTGTGCCATTAATTGTTCAAAATCATCATAATTCATACCTATTTGTTACCAATTCCAGCTTATTTTACAAATCCCTAGTAAGAAAAATCAGTGATAATCGTGCATACAAAATTGATGCTTCTTATGCTCCTTACTCCTTAGTGTTCCATAAACTCATGATCAACTTAGCCTTATATGTTTCTAGGCCCAAACATATAATGGTTCCTTTAGTTATCAATAATAATGGAATGACTGTTGGTGCTTCCATCAATCTATCACCATGTGCCTTAAACGTAGGTTGGTACAAACTACAAAGTGCAAGCACCACACAAAGTGGATGGATATGTGATATGGTTTAAGGGAAAAGTATGCAGATGATGTCGACCAGTAGTATTCAATATCATTAAGATCATAAACCAAAGAACGTAAATAAGGTCAATTTCTTAACACCCGGTAACTTAGGAAAGCTGTAATAGGACCCCATTGCTATATTAACGGAAATACCATCAAAGTAACAAATTGACTAAGTTTCAAGAGATAAGTTTCTCTTCCAATGCCACGTGATCAAATGTTCCATAAGCTCTATCAAATTAAAAATGATAAGTAATATCTCCCAATCACTCATTTACACAACTATCTATTATGGATATAAAAACTGTATATTCGTAGAACTATTGCCATATACGTATGATTGTTGTTTCCATGCATGCATAAAACACAAACGAGAATATGTCATATCCTTTATACAATTCCTCTAACTCATTCTCCTAATCACAATATCATGACACACGACAAACATTTATTTCTCTTGTTTTTTTATTAACTTCGCCAAGTATAATGATCTTGTTAAGAGATGAGTTAGAAGGATAGTATTCGCTTATTACATAATATAAACCGCATATATGGAAACAACAATCACAAAATATATTGCAGCAAATATGGCAATGGTATTACAATAACATAGTATACCTGTTATATCCTTTATATATAGCTCAATAAACATGAGATTAGGCTATAATTTAGCATTTTTTTTATTATTATTAGAACTCATAGAATGTTCAATCATATGTCATCAGAATGGAACCATTCTCCCGAAAGTAAGCTATGTTATTAATTTGATTGTATTTCTCGTTAATATAGCCTTTAGGTATTATCATATTGCAAACTGAGCCAAGAGGCTCGATAACGTTAGGGCCATGGCAAGATCAACGTCAAACATCACCAAGGATATAATGTGCCTTATTGGGGTCAAGCTTGACGGTTTGGGTACCTCATACCCGACACGGATCACTCTAACAAAATATCTTTAGTTACCCGAGTGAATTCAAATAAATCGACTTACGTCAGACATTAAAATTCAAAGGCATGTGGGCTACGTCATATAAATAGGTGCACGGAAGGAATGATTTAGATCTCTTAACAAAATAAATACTCGAATACACATCACACACACACAATTTCTCTCTCTATAGTTGCTATTGTCTCTTACCTATTAAGTATTATACTGAACAATCCCTTATTCAATATTTGCATTTCATTTTATATACCCGAATGGCCGGACCTGGAAAAAATCCCGGTAATGTATGCAAACTTCTGAGCTACCAATAACCAAGCCTTAGCCCACATGAATTAGACATTCAAGGTTGTCAATTTTCTAAATATTTGATAAAAAAAGATCATTTCTACTTAGCAAATTCAAGAACAGTTATCATCAAGAAATGTATCTGCAGGTAATCAAAAGCATCATCCAACATCAACGAAATATCTGTAAATACGTTTCAACATGATCATCGGACCTATAAAAACCATACTCATAATCACATAAGTCATTGAACAATCGGTTTTCCACTATCTAATCACATAATTCCTAATCACAATCATTTCAACCAATCACGCAATAACATTATAACAATAACCGCAAACTCAAATCACCTAATCAGTTTAATCAAACAGCAATGTAAATATAACTATGCACATATAATATAAAAAATATACCATCTTGCGTCAACAAAGGATAATCCGCAGCACTCAAAGTAACAAACCAATCCCAATCACCCCCAACTTTCAAAAAAATCGCCGCAGCCCTCAAACTCGCAGCCACATTACTCGCACCCATATACGTCATCGCATCCGGTTTCCCAATCACATCCACATTCCCAAACGCCCTAATCACGCCCACCGACCTAACCAACCCACTCAATCTCAACCGCTCATCCTCACTACCCTCAGTTCCAATATGCAACAAATACCTATTCCTAGGATGATAAACTGCCAACAACAACCTAAACACCCTGTCAACATCACCACGGCTACCCGAAATGTAATACGCAAAAGACGGCGGGTAGTTCGGGCCACGGTGTACCGCGGCGTAAGGTTTGTTATGTGTATATGAAGTAAAACCATACATTGATGAAATAAATAACAGTAATGAGATAAATGCTGCTATAAATAGTGTCAATAGCCATTTTTTCTCAGGGGGTGTCATTAGTACTAAAAGTTAACAAAATCAACAAAATTAAAAAAACTAAAATATGGGTTTTGTTAATTATGCTAAATCTGTAATGGGTTTATAATAAAAACTTAATCTTTAACATTTTTTAGGGTCAGTTTTGATATGGGTTTCATAAAACTGATGAGTTTTAGGGTTTTTTAAAAAAACTAAGATCTGGGTATTGTTAAAAATGATGATTCTGAAGTGGGTTTGTGATAAAAATTTGATCTTTAACTGTTTAGGGGGTGAAATTTGATTTCACATTTAATGGGGTTTTATGAAATTGATGAATTTTAGGGGTTTTTAATTTGGGTGTGAATTAATGAAATTGGGATCTGGGTTATGTTAATTAGGGTGAATGTGAAGTGGGTTTGTGATAAAGTTTGGATCTTTAACTGTTTTGGGGTTTAATTTTGATGAAATGTGAGTGTGTGAGTTTACACACAGTGGTGGTTTGGATTTTGGTATTGATTGACAGTTGAATTGAATTATTATATGGATCTTGATCTATGTTGGGGAAAGTTTAATAAAATATTAATTGTTTTAGGACTATGGTGACATTGGTGAGTGTAGGTGTAATGAAATGAGATATTCTTGCGGGGATCTTCACTGTTTTTTAGATCATTTTGATACTCAAAAAGGGCAGTTGCAAATGTATAGGGCTCTAAGTTCAAAAAAAAAATGTATAGGGCTAGATTTAAATAAACTTCAACTCTTACTTTGCATATTCTGTCTAATCCGTTTGATGTTGTAAATAGTTAGGGGGGAGGGAGTGGAAGTTTTGAACCACGTCACCTCTATCCAATAAAAACATTCCAACTCAAAACTACCCCAATACTACCCTAACACTACCCTAACAAGTGGGAGTGATACCCTAGTACCCGAATTCCATTTTTTTTTAAATACATAAAATCACATACAATATTTAAAATAAAAACATACCATTTCATTAAAAATAAAAATACATATTATTAAAAATAAAAACAAATTAGAAAAAGTAAAATATAAATATGTATATACTATAAGGTTTGAAATGTAAACATGTATATACTATAAGGTATAATATATAAATTACTTATATATTAAAAAGTAAAATATATAAAATATATTTACCACATCTTCTCCATTTAGCTCTTCTCCATAGCTGCTACCTGCAAGAAAAAAGAAACAAAGCAAAAATACACACACACACACACACTAAAACACCTTCAAAAACACACAAACACATAACAAACACAACACACAAACACGGGTACTCGCTCGGGCTCTGAACTCGCAAAATGAAGCCGACCCCCTTACCCGACCTACACGGCACGGTGTAGCCGGTCGGGTTCACGAAGCCGCCCCCCTTACCCGCTCCCACTCCGTTGGCCCTTATATGTAAGTTTTATAAGGGTCGATATGTTGTAAATAGTTATGAGCTTTATAAGAGTCAAAATTAAAAGACAAACAAATTAAAATAAGAAGTGTGAGAAGAAATTATATATTTTAAATGCATTTATAAAAATTAATGCATTTCTCTTTATATTTTTCCTCTTCGGTTGAACTCTTTTTCAGTTTTTATTTTTTTCATCGAATTTATTCCCATAACTATAAAACATATTATACTTATTGATTGATAAGCGCAACTAAACCGCTGATATGTGCAAATCACCTTCTACTACGAGCATCAGTTGATGGTTTTTAGTTTACGAAAAAGAGTTTGTAAGCAATATCAAAAACAATAAGAATAACAATACTGAATCTCGTCGTAGCAATATGGGAGGAGTTAGGATATAAAAATTGTATAAAACTTAAGTTTGATTTTCTAAAATCTTAACTCATAAAATAAGACTAGACGAGTACCCGTGCATAGCAACGGGATTTATAGCGACAAACTGTCTTATGTTTTAAAAAAAAAAAATTTATGGGTTATAAACGAAAAATGATAAAAGTTTGAAGATTTGGGGATTAAACATAATGTTTTGAAACACGGTTCGACATGGGTGTTCAACCGGTTGATTTAAACCGAGTCAACCCGACAGGTTAGGTAAAAACGGGTCAAATTAACCGGGTCAACCCACCGGGTTTGAAGCGTCCCAGGTCAATCCGGTTTTCGATATGTATTAATAGTTTCCTTTTGAAATATATATTTTCAACATTTCAATTTTTAATTTCAACTTTTCATTTTTTACTTTTTGGTTTTTTCTTTATATATAGTATAGCAGGGTACCCACGCGTTGCGGCGGCGGGTACCTGTGACAATTAACCGGATAAATAGGTTGCGATGAGACCTGATTCACTAGTTTGTATCAGTTTCAACGGGTTTTCTCTGGTTCGTTTACGGATGGCTTTTATCGGTTAGCTGAACCGGTGACGACACCGGTTCCTGGAACCTGTTGGTTCGGTCCGATTTTCAAAACTATATGTACAATCAACTTGTTAGCTTGTATGAAGCTTTGTGTGTTTTATTAATTTGTATAATGTGTATAATAACATGTACTTTTCATTTTAGGGTGTTATTATTTATTAATTAGTGTGTTTAATTATTTTATATTTTGGATTATGCTTATTTAAATTGTACATTGTGAAAATTTTATTATATTTTTCGTAAGGGGTGTTTTAATTAGTTATTTTTAATTTGGTAGATATGCTTTTAATTGGTTGTACAATGTGAATAGATTATTGTACTTCTAAGTAATGGAGTGTTTTAATAAGAGTATTAACTACACCATACATTTCTCTCACATTTGAATATTATAAGATGGTTTTTTATCATTTTTGTTTCGTGTACTTTGTTATGTTTCGTATTTTCTATTTTTTGATACTTCGGTTCCGTAATTTATAATTAAAAATAATAATAAATAAATTAAATTAAAAAAAAAAAAAAAAAAAAAAAAAAAGTATTAGAGTATTTAGAGGGGTATTAAAATCATTTTAGGAAAGGTATTAATGACTTGTCCTAATAAGATAACAAAATACCTCTCCAGAGGAATTTTCATTTGCATACTCTTATCTTGGTGCTTACCAAGGGGCTAATCCCTACCTTCTATTTGGATTGATCTAATGGCTGTCATTAATCTAAGATTAAAACCTTTTAACCTATTTTTTACCCCCAATATATATACCGTTTTTTTTTTCCTCATTCATCACTCTGTTTCTCACACACTTTTCTCTGTGTGGATTCCCTCCATAAACGGTTACCGTCAATCATAACAACCAGGTCAACCACCACATCCTCCACCGTCATCACCGTACAACCACCGTCATCTCCGTCACGTCCTGCACTTTATCCCACCGGTAATTCTTCAATTCTTCATTATTTTCTTCAATTCTTCATTATCTTCTTCAATTTCGTCATTATTTTGTTCAATTTCGTAATTATCTTCTTTAATTTTGCAGAATGGAGATTTTTGATCTTAATGAAGTTCCTGTTGGAGAAGATTCAATTGATTTAGATGTTACGAGTTCAATTTGTGCTTCTAACGTTGATGATAATGCATCATGTGAGTTTTCGTTTTAATTCAGCTTTTTTTTATGTTAATCTGTTTATTAATTAAGCTGTTTTGTTAATTAAGTGTTTAATTAAGGTGTTTAAGCTTTTTATTCAGCTGTTAGTTTACTCTGTTTTGTATCACCTGTGATATTTAGCTGGTGTTGTTAGGTTTTTTGCTTATTCATGAAGCTGTTAGTTTGATTTTGCTTTTATATAAGCTGTTAGTTTGATTTGTTTTTGTTCAGTTTAATTTGTGTAGTTTCAGCAGTGATATCTGAAGTTGATGATAGTTTGTTTTCTAATTAAGGTTTTAGAGTAATTTGCTTCTAATTTTAAGCTTTTTACTGAAAATAATCGTAAATGTAGTGTACTTGATTTCTTACTGCGATGTTCTGATATTTCTATGAGTAGGCTGTTATTGCTGCAGTTGTTGCATAGTTATTCGAATGAAGAAGAGTGATAGTGTTGGTGCTGATAGTTGTATTGTTAGTGTTTTTTTGTCTTGGAAGCGTTTTGCTGTGTAGTCAAAGTAGTCGTAAATCTAGTGTTTTGGAAGTGATTTGTTAAAGCAGATGTTGTATGTTTAAGAAGAATAGTCGTGTTTGCAGTTGTTGCATATATTGACTGAAATTGAGTTATAGTTGTTGTCAATTTATGTTTACTGAATTCTGAGTTATAGGTTTTTGTGCTTTTTTGTTATGATAGTGCTTAAGTATATTAATGTAGATGTTATATTGCTTTTAAATAAGCTGTTAGTTTTTTATTGGATGTGTTGTTTGTTTCTGTTTAGTATTTTTTGTACAATCATCTGTTATAGTATCACCAGTGATATTTCAAATAATGTATAGTATCACCAGTGATATTTTAAGACAATTTTTGAAGTTATTGTGTTATGCTTTTTGACTTTGTGTTTTATCACCTTCTTTACAGCTTCTAGTGGTTTGAAAACTCCTTCATCTTTTATTCATCATGATTTTATTGATACTCCTGGTGGATCGGTTTTTTGGGTTCCTAGAGTTTCTGCTAGTGTGCTGCCAGTTTTGTTTAGTGTTTATGATTCTGTTGAGGATTGCATTAGTATGTACATGAGATATGCTTCAGAGGCAGGATTTGGTATTAGAAAGTCTACTCAGAAAAGATTAAGGGATGGATTTGTAAAAGAGAAGTACTTAGTTTGCAATATGGAAGGGTGCCCAAAGAAAATTCGTTTGAATACGTTAGCTCCTAAGAAAGGTGACAAACAAGTGAGGACTTCAAACTTTAGAATTACTGGTTGCAAAGCACGTGCATTTTTTCATATGATGCCTGGTAGTAGAAAGTATAGGCTTACTACGTTCGATGTGGAACATAATCATGAGCTAGATCGTGTTGAGTATAAGCATTTGTCCAAGAGTGAGAGGAAGCTAACATACACTGAGCAGATGTTTATAATTAAAGCTTCGAATTATAATATTGGGGCGACTAGAGCTCACAGTTTGTATACCGGGTTGAAAGGGTCCTCAGCACTTGTTCATGGTACAGAGACTGAGTTTAACAATCTAGTCTGTGGTATAAACTGTTTCATAGGAGATAGCGATGCACAGATGCTTATTAACCGTATGGAAGATCGGATGAAATTTACATCAGACTTCTCTTTTGATTATCTTGTTGAGAATGCTGAGCTTATTGGACTCTTTTGGGCTGATCAAGTTGCTAAATTGAATTACAAAGAGTTTGGCGATATCGTCTCATTTGATGCCACATACAAAACTAACAAGTATGTTGTTTGAACCTGTTTTAGTATCTCTTGTGATATTTGCATTTGCTTTTTCTACATTTTGTATATATTATCACCTGAGATACTTTTTTTTTCAGATACCGGATGGTTTTCGTGCCTTTTACTGCAATAGATAATCATAGGAGATCTGTGACTGTTGGTTCTGGTCTTCTTAAGAATGAAACTACTGAATCTTATGTTTGGTTACTGCAAGCATTTAAGAAAGCGTTTGTTCATTCTCCAAATATCATTGTTACTGATCAAGATGGTGCAATGCGGAAGGCTATAGCTGAAGTTCTTCCTGATTCAAAGCACAGGCTTTGTATGTGGCATATCATGCAAAAGCTTCCGTCTAAGGTATCGCTCTGTGATATTTTTCATCTTTTATCTCCTGTGATATTTGCATCTTTTTGGATTGTATCACTTGTGATACTTTTTGTATCCCTTGTGGCATTTTTTGGATTGTATCACTTGTGATACTTTTTTCATTTGCTGTCTATAATGATTATCTTTTTTACTGTTTTCAGATTGTATCGAGAATTTATGACGATACTGATTTCAAGAATAAATTTCACAAGATTGTTTGGAACATGTATATTGGCCATGAAGAGTTTGAGATGAGATGGAATGAGTTGATGGTTGAATTTGGTCTTTTAAATCATAAGTGGTTGAATAAGATGTATAGGATTAGGGCGTCATGGATTCCTGCTTTTTTTGTTGATTCTCCTCTATGTGGACTGATGAGGACCACATCTAGGTCAGAGAGTGAGAACTCGTTTTTTTCACATTTCACGTCTCCTACTTCTACTCTTGTTAAATTCATGGTATGTTATGAGTCTGCAATGGAGAAACAGAGATACATACAAGAAAGATTAGATCATCAGTCGATTGACTCATTTCCTGCTTTGTTGACGCCATTAGCAATTGAAATTTATGCAACAAGGTTTTATACTCGTAAGCTGTTTGTTCTTGTTCAGAAAGAGATAATTGCTGGCTCATGGTTATGTTCTATCAAGTCTAAAAGTTGTGGTGAGGGTTGCGATGTTTCTGTTATATCTGAGGAAAAACTGGATGCTGAGATTGTACCAAGAGTGGTTGATGATGAAAGTACTTCAGACAATACCGAGGAAGAGCTTAATTTGTATCAAAAAGACATTGGAGAGTACAAGGTACATCTCTTTTTTCTTTTTACAAGTTTTTTTTTAAGTATCACAGGTGATATTATCTATTACTTTCTTTGTTTATAAGTCTATATCAGGTATCACAAGTGATATTATGCATGTAAAGTTCATAAAAGTTGTTATTGTTTTAGTATCACTTGTGATATTGTGATATTCTTTTTAATATCACATGTGATATTATGTTCTTTTTATGTTTTATATGAGGTATCACCTGTGATATATTCAATTAAAGTTCATAAAAGTTTATATATATATATATATATATATATATATATATATATATATATATATATATATATATATATATATAGGGGAGGGTTAATGTAAGATCAAGCTTAAAGTTTTAAAAGTAAGACCCAATATGGACCGTTAGATCTATTAATTGGTGCTAGATGAGATTAACATTAAATTAGTGGCATTAAAATAGTTAAATAGAGTTTCAAGGGTATTTTAGAGAAATAAAATCCAAATGTGGTCAACTTTTTTTGAATGTTTGGCTATTTTTTTATACAGGGAGCTGCATATTTTTTTATACACAACGAATGCATTGGTACATGCCGAACAATTACAAATCAATACACCCTGACTTTTGGTCCTAAAAGCAACACGATGTACGCAAATATAGTAGTTCATGTGGTATGGTTGTAAGGTAAGCCAAATCACCTACACTTGGATTAGGGGCAATAAAAAATGTACTTGTTTGAACTGATCAACACATAATCAACACTTGGTCATTTTTTTAACTTGAACATAACTGGCTATTTTTTAAAACTCGTATGTACAACACAAATCTAACCCGTGACCCATGATACATGCCGAACACCATGTCTGAAACATGAACCAACTAATACACAAACCAACATCAGGTCGGATACACGACATACATCAGGACTCATACACAACTGAAACATAAAATCTGCTACTATTTGCATTTACTGCAAAATCTGAAGAAGCCCAAGTACATAAATAACCAATCGAATTAAAAAAAAATCCCATTGATCTTGAAAAAAAAATCCTATAATCTACAATCTTGGCAAACAGATCTACATCTTGATACACATATCGAAACCAAACTAGTTCTTGATACCTCAAAACATAAATTACTTTGTCACTATCGAAACCAAACTAGTTCTTGATACCTCAAAACCGACTACATCTTGATACACATATCGAAACCAAAAGCAGCTGATTCCGGTACACCGGATATTTCATGGTTTTGGGTATCACCTAATACACTGAATATATGTGGGTATCACATGTACCGGCGACACATACTACAATGTATCCGATGTACCGGCGACACGCTCCGTTCGAGACCCAAATACACCCCGACAGAATAAATGATATATCTTACAAAAAGGATCTAAACTCCTCATCCAAGACCCAAATACGCTTCGTTTTTGATAGCTACATACATCAACAAATCTTGTTGATATTTTTTTTCTTGGTTGTTCGAGACATACCACAACCGAAAACAATCAGATCTGGTGATGAAGAGGCTCCGGTACGAAAGAAAAGGAAAGGTTGTCCCCGGAAAAGTGATGCGGTACACGGTTGGTTTGTTGCATTTATTTGACTACGGCTAGGGTCGCTGGTGGTTCTTTGAGTGCCGATTAGAGGATATGGTGGAAGAGAGTGGTTTGCAAATGAGCAGGGAAGAAACAAAAGAGGCGGTATAAACAATGAAAAAAAAAGGTGGCTTTTGTTAGAGTTTAAAGGGATAAGAGAGTGATAAATACCCAATTTACCCTTTTAATTATATTATTAATTTTTGTTTTCTTTTTATGTGTATTAAATATGTTGCCACATGTCCTCCTCTTATTGGTTCTTGCATTGATCTTATTTTTAGAACTTTAAGAATGATCTCATTTGATCCCAAATCTCTCTCTCTCTCTCTCTCTCTCTCTCTATATATATATATATATATATATATATATATATATATATATATATATATATATATATATATACATATATATATATATATATATATATATATATATATATATATATATATATTATGAAGGTGTTGTATAACAAAGTAGATGGTTCAGTTGCTTGCTGTTGTCAGCTGTTTGTTCGATGTGGTATTTTGTGTCGTCACATCTTTTGTGTGTTCAAGAATTCCAGGGTTGTTTCTATCCCAGATCAGTATTTACGTAGGCGTTGGTCAAAGGATTTGATTCCTGCTGATTTGAGGAGGCAAAAGGCTCGTTATGGTCAGAACAATGAAGAAATAGAGAGGCTTGCAATTAAGGCAACTGGTTTAGTTGAGTCGTGTGTTCATATGATGAGTAACAATAAAGGAAAGTTGACTTCTTTTGTAGACAAGCTGAAGAAGTTGAAAACTGAAGTTGAGGCTGATTTGCCAACTGTTCCTTCCCGTAATGTTTCTGAAATTGTTGAAGAGTTTATGGGTATAAAGAAGCCTACTAAAATTTATGTTAAAAATCCATCGAAAGCGAGCAATAAGGGGTTTATGAGGGAGCGTATCAAGGGTGGACGTGAGAAAGCATTTGATAAAAGCAAGAAGCAAAAGAAGTCGTGCAGTATTTGTGGGTCGACGGAGCATAACAGGGCTACTTGTCCAGACAAAGGTAAATATTTGACCAATAATGCTGAAGTAGGCGGCAACTCTGCTGAAGGAGTACTTGTACATGTTGAGGTGGAGTCATCGGCACAACCACTGCAATAGAGGACATGGAGGTTGAGGTTGAGGTTGAGGTTGAGGTGCAGTCTATCTGTTATGTCTTATCCAATTTTATCACTTGTGATGATTTTCTATTTGTTATTACTTTTCTTCCATTTTTTCATTTTTATCACTTGTGATAAAGCATACAAAATTGATGAAATGCTTATACCTTTTTATGAGTTTACTTTTTTGTGACTTTATTGAATAATTGAAATAAGTTTTTTTGCTAATCTAGTTCTATTATATTGTTACGGCATGTTATTTACTGACATTTGGATACTTTAATAAAGTTAACAAAAGCAAGGTTGAATTCTGATTTTCCAAAATCTTTCAACTGAATAGAAATCATCATTGTTTACAACTTTGACAACGATAAAGATAATTGTTTTTACAAAACGATAGTCTGCCATCAGGATTAATAAGTAGCTGAAGAGGATTACTAATTGTTGTTATATGAAACCAAACATAAAACATTATGCTGTCGGTCAATTGTTGTTTAGTTCTGCATACTTTCTCTTTATTGCCTCCTTGACAAGCTTCTTTACTTCTTTTTTGTCCTTGTTCTCTGCAAGAAACTTTAATGCATAGTCTGACATCATCTTCCATTTTTCGTTCATTTCATGAAGCAACATCTTTGTTACGTATCTTGATCTCATATTTTCTATCTGAATTCGATGTTGTTTGTGTGTTTCCTTTAGAATGCATGTTTGCCATCTTGATCCAATTTTTCCTTCGTAGAGTTCCATGTGTATCATCATGTACAAACCGCAATCTATCTTTTCTGCTTTTGTTTGCCAATCCATCTTTAATATTGCTGGTTCTTGTGTTTGATGCATCATTTCATATCCTGCTAGATGTTCATATGTTGACAAGTGTCTTACAAAAACAGCCCTCTGAAATTTATAATATAAAATGTCAATTATAGACTAGTATCCCTTGTGATATTATACTGGTAAAACATAAATAATCAAATAATTTTTCTTACCACTAACTCATAATTTTCTTTGTACTTTTCTTCGTATGTTGCATCCGAATCGCTGTTGTCAATTATGACAGATGTTCCTTTAACGATGTCGAAAACTATTAGATAGTAATGTCCATGTGCTATTATTGGGAAGAATACCTGTTATCATGAAAAAAGTATTAAATTTAAAATAATATACTAAGTTTCTTGATTAATTTATATAAGTAATGTAATATACCAAGTTAATATTATCAAATTTGAGTATGCTTGTGTCTTCTTCCATCTGAATAGCAATCAAGTGTTCAAACATATCATACTGTTTATCTACTTTGTCAGTGAACAATTCTGGCTTATCTTGTAATACTCCTGGAAGCTGATTGACAATTAAAAAATATATTATTATTATTATTAATAAATAAAAGTTAATACAGGAATACATTCATTTTATATAAAAATTTATCTTACCATCATTGATGTATAAAAGTAATGTCGTTTGATCTTTCTATCTGAGAACAATTCCTCGTAGTTTAGGATATCAGCAAAGGTATCTATCACAGGAATTTCAATTTTCAAGGTTGGCGCTAGTGATTGAACATTCATTCTCATTAATCCTAAACCTTTATCGTCTACGAAAACTTGTTCTCTGTTCACAATATCACAAGTGATAAGTATAAGGAACTGTGTATATAGGTAAATGTTTTTTTTATCACAGGTGATAAATATAAGAAACTAATATATGTTTTGTTATCACAAGTGATAACCATAATAAATTAGATATTGAAATTTTAAATATAAACTTACGCTTCGTTTCCTTGCATACAGAAGATGCTTCTTGCCAAGAGTTTTTCCACCTCTGTTAGATTTTTTGTCGTGCTGACCTTCTTGTTCATGTATGGAGATTTCAGGCACTGATATTGTTTTTCTTCATCACTTGATTTTGATTGTACTCCTGGGCTATCAAATCCTAGATCAAAGCTTGGCTGAGACCCTGGTATAAAGACGGAACTAGGGCTCTGTGAAGATGGACCTGTTTGTTCTTTTTCTTCAACACTTTTCTGTTTCTTAAGGTTCTCACGGTTCTCACTTTCTGCATATCTGTTCACTTCTTCATTTCGTTTTGCATCCATGTTGGCTTGTTGCCTTTGTATTTCTCTCAATTCATTTCTAAATTCTTCATCAGTTTTGTTTAGTAAATCTCCAAAAATATCATCATCAGTATCAAAAGGTTCTCTTTGATCTTTAGCTTCTTCATTACTTTTTTGACTTGTAACCTTGTTTGTTTCATCTTTTTCCCCTTCATTTTCTTCTTCAGCTTCACTCTTTTTGTTACTGTTCCCATCGATGTTTCCCACAGCTTCATCCTTTTCTCGTCTATTCTTGTTGTTTTCATCAGTTTCATCATTTTTGGTATTGCTTGCGTCTTTGTTTCCACTACCTTGCGCAACTTCATTCTCATTATAGACTGATTCTCCATTTTGGTCGTTTGCTTCATCGTTTTTGACAACATCATCAATTATCATTGATTCGTCATTTTCATCTCCGTGTTCTGTATATTGTCTGGCAAATGGATTTTGTACTTCATTATTTCCATCTTCATCATCACTTGTGCCAAATTTGATGGAGCTTGACTCTGTTGATGTTGATTTAGATCTTGATGATAAGAATGGACTTTTTCCTTTGAAACAATCATATGGTTCACTGAAAATCTTTTTTATTCTTTCTCTAAATTGCCGAAGCCTTTCATCCCCTTTGAATTTACATATGTATTCTTTAATTGTTTCTTCTAGCATTTCTTTCTCACTCAAAACGCTTTCTATCTTATCTTCTAGCATCTGATACACTTCCTGTGATTGAATTTCAAATTTAAGATCATATTAGTTATGCATCATCAACAGTGATATTATTGTTTTTTTTTTTTTTTTTTTTTTTTTTTTTTTTTTTAATATTTTACTGTATTATCACAAGTGATATCTTGCATAATTTATTTTATCACTTGTGATAGGACATAACAAAGAACTTAATTTTTTTTTATACTGACTTGCTTTTGAATATCTTCTTCATCTTTATTCATGTCTCCTATAATTTCCACCATTCCAAAGTACTTGTTGAAATCAATTTCCAGAATCTCCCTACTTTTTAACAGACTTGTGTTCCAACTTTTTAGAGCTGGTATTCTTCTCGGCACATTCATTTGATCAAACTTTGTGTAATGTAAATATGCAAGCTGTTTCATCAACAATGTTATCAGTCCAATGAATGTAAATTTTCATAACATTTTATGTTAGGAAGAAAAAATATTTTAAAATTTATTACTTACCATCAAGAATGTAACTGGGCCGTAATACTCAACCTCTGTCCTATTATTCTTTCTTGCAGACCAATCATGTTTTGTTGAGCTTGCACAATCAAAAATATATCTGCACCAGTCTATATCTTTCACGTTATCTCCTTCAAACACGTTTTCCAACATCGTTTTTGTGACAACAGAGCTTTTATCGCATCCTTCCAATGTATTTGCAATAAGCATTAAAATGTTCATTCTGAACATGAAATATGTGTTTGTTGTTTTTGTTATCTCCTTTGATATGGCATTTGTTGTCAAACTGTTTTCGTGTTTGAATTGATCTTTCCATTCTTCAACAAATTTATCGTTGTATTGTCTTTGGTCTTCATCTCTTTCTAGCGTCCTTGATCCATTTGGTAGTCTGAGAACTTCATGCACAGTTTGTGGAGATATTTTTAAATTCCCTGTTGGAAGTCTAAGGTTCATTGATTCTGCGTCGAGGTTGTCTACCACAAAGAAGGCAAGCTTTGTCGGTATTTCATTTACTGGGAATTCTATCAAGTCTCCAAAACCCATTTGTGTTATAACCTTCTTTCTTTCTACACTTAACCCACGCATTGCCTCAAAAAGTGGCTTAACTGATGCCCTTCCCTTGACTATTGTGTACACCTTTCGTTTCTTTTTTGAATTTTTTTCAATCTCTTCGTTTACATCATCTTCCATTTCACCAATTTTTCTTTTTCCTTTTCCTTTTTCTCTTTCACGATTATCTTCTTTATTATCATTTTTTGCAGCAGTTTCTTTTTCAGATTTTTCTGTTTTTTCAGGATTTTCTTTTTCAGCCTGTTTCATTTTTGTGTAATCTTCTTTTTCAGCTTCTTTTGCATCCTGTAGTAAAAATAAAATAATAAAATAAATTTTTTTGTCATTTATCACTTGTGATATTTTAGCATTTATCACTTGTGATATAGCATTGACATAACTATCGCAAAACACTTTTTCATATACCTGTTCTGTAGCTTTTTCCGATGCTTCTTTTTCTTGCTCAGGCTTTAATTTTGTTGCTTCTTCCTTCATCATCTTCTTTTTTTCCTCCAACCCTTTTTCTTTTTCTTCCATTTTTTGATGCAAACCTCTAAAACGTTTTTTCTTACTTGCTAATTGTTTTCTTATTTTTGGTTTCTGTTCATCTGTATAATAGCAAATCCAGTTATACATTGTTTGGCAATTTCACAGTCATTGAATCTACAAATTAACCAAATTTGGGTAGACGTTTTTAACAACCAAACTACCTTCACCTTGATTTATAATGAGCCCAAAAAAAAGTTTCAACGATCCCAAAACAGTCACATTTATGTCCCTTAGTTTACAAGTTCACTCAAAGTAGTTACAACTTCAAAATGTATAAACTAAGTTCTTTTCACTATGCATTTTGAATGAAGTTGTAAGCCCAAAAGAGTTAGCTGAGCTTCAATCAAACTACAATCAAACTACAATGTGCCTCAATTTATAAATATCCCAAAACTACAACGATCTTAGTTTCTACAGCTGTAAACATCTAACAATCAATGCCATGAGTTGTCGCTATTGTAACTTCTAATTCTATAGCGTAAAATTTTGTCTTCAACATATTTTTTTAAATCACAGAAGATAAACTGGTATATTACACATATCTTGAACAATCATTCCATTTTTTTTTAAATATAATCTGTAATTTATCATTGTTTCAAGACATCTTAAAATAAGCAAAACATATATAAAATATGCATATAAAACTCAAATAAAATACGCAAACAGTAAATAAAATTCAATTAATTTTTAAATAATATCGAAATGAGTGTCGTACCGTTATCCATATTTTCAACAGATTGTTTTCCCTTTTCTTGTTGAGGTTGCGATTCCTTCATGTTTATGTATTTTTGAATTTGATTAAACGGTTCGTCGTTTATTTTTCGAAGGATAGATTGTTGGTGTGTGTGTTTTTTTTATTTGTGTGTGTTTTTTTCCAGATCTGGGTTTTATTTTATTGAACTTTACATTTTCAGTCCTTATATTTTTACTTTATGTAAACTTTTTTGCTTTTTTTAATTTATATCACCTGTGATAAACAATTAAATACATTTTTTTTCTATGCTAGTCAACTGAAAATTTTCACAGCAAGGACATACAAGCTCACATCTCAAAATACATTTTGGAAGTAATTAATCCTTACTTATTTTTTGCTTTTTCTTTTTTTGTTAGATGACAGGTGTCATAACAGGTGATATAATAAACTTTTAGTTATATCACTGGTGATATGTTCTAATATCACAAGTGATACATTTAAAAAAAAAGAGACAAACAGAAAATTTTGTTGGTAGGCTAGTTTTGTGGCGACTCAAAATCTAAATTTTGTTGGTAGGCTAGTTTTTGTTTACCAGTTTTAACATGTTTTCACAGAGTATGTCATTGCAAAAATAATCAGTCTCTTAATTTGATATACACTTTAAGGACAGTGCGTCTTGGCAGTCATCTTATCATTTACCAAAGTATCGCAAATAAATCATTTACACTTTGAAAAAAAAATTCATCATAATCCCAAATTTACCGATCTTTGGTTCACCAATTCATTTATTTAAACTAAAGGTACCTGAGTAGCGAAATCTTCTATGAATTATCCAACAGCATAAATATATATAGTGATAGATACATGCATATGTCAGCAGAAGAACATAAGCAAGGTTATATTCATATTACCCAAAAGTGTTTACTTCCATCTAAAATCAAGAACAAAGCGTAAAATACATCTAAAAGCATACGTCTGCATTTCCAACAAAAAGATGCAAATTTCAGAGCAAAATGTAGTACAATCTCCGGCACCAGGGAATGTGATTCATGTACCTAATAGATCCACCCATCTACTTAGGTATTTCCCAAACTTGGACACTGTCCGTCACATTTTGTGGCCCGGCAGTCCTACTTGCATCTAAAATGCAGAACAAAATGTAAAATCCAACTAAAATATGAAAAATCCAAAACAAAATGTAGTTCAATCTCCGGCACCAGGGAATGTGATTCAGGTACCTAATAGATCCACCCATCTACTTAGGTATTTCCCAAACTTGGACATTGTCCGTCACATTCCGTGGCCCGGCAGCCCTACTATTGTTTTTTGCATATCAGATTCTTAAACCTACTTAAAACCATTTATGTTGTTTAGAAATCTAAATACTTAAAACAGAAATGTAAATTGTTTTGTAATAGCATTAAATAGATTTAATGCTTGTTTTCTTCAGCTATCTTCTTCCTGATAGCTTCTTCAACCACCTTTTGAATCTCCTTCTCATCATGGTTGTGTTTTTCCGCAAACTTGATTGCATATTCTGACATGAGTTCACTCTTTTGATTCACTTCATGTAACAGTATCTTAGCTGCATACCTCATCCTCATTCTTGTCATTTGTTCAGCATATATGTGATTCCTTTCATCAACGATGTTTGGCTTCCAACTTGGTCCTGCTTCACCTTCAAATGTTTCCATATGCATCATCATGTATAAGCCGCAATCAATCTTGTTTTCCTTTGTCCTCCATTTCATCTTTAACACAGTTGCTGGCTTCTCTTTCAACATCGTATTGAGGATTGGGTGTGAAGCCCTCATCAGGTAATTTACAAGAATTGATTTCTGCAAATTAACAAAATATTACTTGCTACAATTTATCTCTAGTGATATAAGTATTTAAACAGAGTTCAGTTCAGACATTGCTTACCACAAAATCGAAGTTGGGTTTGTATTTATCCTTGTAGGGCGCATCTGAAATGCTGTTGTCCATTATTACAGCGTTGCCCTTCTCCAGATTGAAAACTATGACATAGTAATGGTCGTGAGCAATTATCGGAAAGAAGACAAGTTTCACATCTTTCAATTTCCGTTTTGCTTCTTCCTCAGTCATGAGTTTTTTCATGAGTATTTCAAAATTGTCACACTGCTTTTTTTCATCTTTTACTTTCTTCAGAATCTCTGGCAGCTGTATCATAACAATAGATTCAAGATAATTTAAAATACATATTACATAATTTTGAAACGCATGGATATATTATTGCATTTTTTTTGGAAGTTTTAATATCTTACCACTGCATCTGTTGGGAAGTAGTATCTTGTCTTCATTTTTCCAACTTTGTTCTTTCTCTCTTCATGATTCAATACCGAAGCGAATGCATCGATCACCTGACTTTCTATTAGCAAGCCCGGCACAATTGATTGCATTACTATTCTTGGTACTGGTGTGCCCTTGCCATCATTGAACACCTCTTCTCTGTTTTTTAATATCACAGTTGATAGATTTTAAGTTCTTAAATATAGCATATCACTTGTGATAAATAACATAACCTTAATACTAACAGCAAATTTAAATCTTACATGATATCTTCTTCCATTGAAAATAAGCTGTTAGCTAGCATTGTTTCAGACTCTGTTAACGGTTCCATCGTGTCTGCCTTCTTGTTCATATAAGGTGATTTCAAGTACACTGATGGTTTAACAATCCTTTTTCCTTCCCTCTTTTCATTTTCTTTGTTGCTTTCTTCAGCAACATCTTTCTGAGTCCTGAATGCCTTGTGTTGAATTTCTGGGCTTTGAAATTCTGCAACTTTAGCCCTTTCTTCTTCTTCTTGTGCAACTTTGGCTGCTGCGTCTTTTTCAGCCTGTTTTTTAAGCATCTAATAAGGTTTAGATATGAAAAAGTTCTGCAAGGTGTTTTGTTTAAGTTTATATGTCTAACGAGCTTATTTTTGTTTCGGCTTATGTTACAGAAGCTGCTTATTTTTGAGTCATATAAGCCTATAATTCTCAAAATAAGACAAAAAATGAGTGATTCATTTCCCATTCATGTGAAGAAAAACTATGCAATGCATAAGAATGAATTAGGATTTATGCAAATCAGAAGAAAGCATACATTCACCATTCATTCTTAAAGTTTGGAGTTCCCTATTTCTAAAATACTAGTTATTACAAACCATAGATCATAAGTTTTTTCGCAAAAGCATGCACGTGAACAAAAAGCATGCAAATGCGTAGGAATGAATGGGTACTAATAGTAGTTCAACTAGAAGGGACTGAAAATGGCTCTTCAAAGGCACCAAGATACATCGTCTTTTCTTACCTATTTTAAGCAGAGCAACTATCTAACCTTTTCTCTTCTTTTCTTAGCAAGTTCTTTTGTAGCTTCTTTTCTTTTCTTTTCTGCTTCTTTCAGTTTTGTAGCCTCTTCTTTTGCAGTTTGTTTTGCTGCAGCTTCTTTTGCAGCCTGCATTAATGAAAAATTAACGAATAAATAAATTAAAAAAAAACTATCGTATTGTATGACTTTGTTATATTTAGAATTTATCACTTGTGATATTACCTTTTCGGCTTCTTCTTTCTTCTGAGCTGCTTCCTTTTCAGCTTCTTTTTCATCTGCTTCCTTTTCAGCCTATTTTTTAGCCTTTTCTTGTTTTTGGATTGCAGCTTCTTTTGCAGCTGCTTGTTTTGCTGCAGTTTCTTTTGCAGCCTGCATTAATAAAAAATTAAAGAATAAATAAATAAATAAAAACTAAATAAAAAAGTGTTGTACTGTATGACTTTGTTATATTTAGAGTCTATCACTTGTGATATAACCTTTTCCGCTGATTCTTTCTTCTTCTTTTCAGCTTCTCTTTTTTTCTCAGCTGCTTTTTTCTGAGCTTCTTTTTCGGCTGCTTCTTTTTCAGCCTGCTTCTTTTTTGCAATTGCTTCTTCTTCAGCCTGTATTTTTTTACTATTTTTTATGTTAAAATTTATCACTTGTGATATTGTATGTAGATAAGTACTTTAGATTATAATTATCTAACCTGTTGTTTATCTGTTTCTGCAGGAGTCTCTTTTGTTGTTTTTTCTTTATCGTTGTTTCCTCCTTCGCCATTTCCTCCTTCGCTATCATCATCATCCTCATTATCTGTATCTTCATCATCACTTTCATCATCTCCTCCTCCTTCAGTATTCCTGCCTTCATCATCACTTTCATCATCTCCTCCATCTCTTCTGCTCGTTCCTTCTTGATTATCAATCACTCTACCATTTTCATCTATTTGAAGATTCCCCTGGAATTGTGTGTTGTATTTTTCTACATATAACCTTATTGTTTCATCTCCCGGGTATATCTCCATGCTTACCCTTATAAAATTTTCTAACTCTCTCTTCTCATTTAAAACTCTATCAAACTTTTCTTCGACAGCTTCATATAGTTGCTGTGTTTTTAATTAAATAAAGCAATTATAAGTATTTTATCACTAGTGATATATTCAAATTTTTCATATTAATTATAAGTATTACCTCTTTCTGTTTCCTGATATCTCCTTCTTCACTCTCATCCTCTTCTTCAATTACCATGACATGACCAAACCCTCCCATCTCCATCTCCATCTCCATGTCTTGCCTTTTCTCAATCAGCTTTGTGTTCCAATTTCTGATGGCTGGCCATTTTCTTGGCACATCCATTTCATCGAACTTTGTGAAATGCAAGTAGATAAGCTGTTTTCAAGAAAACAAAACATTCATTAAAACCTTTACTTATTAAAAGAAGTGGTAGATTAATCTTTTTTTAGTATCCCAAGTGGTATTGTACATGGCATCTATTTTTTTAAAAACAACTTGTAATATCACTGGTGATAGAATACATTTTATATGTCATTAACTTAAAGTATCACTTGTGATACCCTACATCATATTTGTTTTAAAGATAACCTTTGACTTACCGTGAATGCTGCATGTGGTCCATAGTACCAATTTTCCATTGTTGAGTCATCCCAGCCTTCCTTGCTTAATTTCAGACAGTTCCAAATGTATGAGCACCAGTAAATTGTCGGTATTTCCTCTGGTGTCTTCAGAAATTGGAGGACGTGATACTTCAGCATCGAACTGTTATAGCAGGTTCCCAGACAGTTTGCAAACAGCATTAGGAAATTCATCTGGAAGGTGAAGTCTGTTTCTTCAGTACTCTGAATCACCTTTGATAATGTTGTTGTTGTTATCCTTTTTCTTTCAGGGAATTGTGCCATAAACTGTTTCATAAACACGTCATCGCTATCCCTTTCTGGTCCTGAGCAAAGTGGTCTCGGTCCCATTGGTATCCCTAGAACTTCCCTAATCATTTTCGGTTTGATTTTTATGACACCCCCATTTGGTAAGTTTATTTGCATCTTTTCCATATCCATATGTGTCAATATGAAGTAGGGCAGCTTTCCAGGGATTTTTTGCAACGGGAAATCAATCAGTGTTCCAAATCCCATTGCCATGACCATTTTCCTTCTTTCTGGGCTCAGCGAATGTGTTGCATCGTAAAACGGTTGGACAGTCATTTTAGCCCTCAACGACTTGAATGGAATGACATATTCTTCTTCTTCTTCTTCCTCATCTTCCACCTCCATTTTTTCCTTGCCCTTCTTCGTCTGTTCTTTCTTCTTCTTTGCTTCTTCCTTCTTCCTTTGTTCTTCTTTCTTTTTCGTTTCTTCTTCTTTCTTCTTCTTCTTCGTTTCCTTCATTTTTTTATTTTTTTTGCCTTTCCTTCCTTTTTCTTTTCTTCTTCTTCTTTCTTTTTCTTTGTTTCTTCCTTCCTTTTCTTTCTTGCATCCTCAGCTTTTTCTTCCCCTCTCTTTCTCTTTCCTTTTTCTTCATGCTTTTGTTTTTCGGTTTGTTGTTTTTTTTATGCTGATCTTGTTACAGCAACTGGTGAATCTGTTCTATTCTTTTCTCTGTTTGCTTGGGTTTCAACTTTGGTTTTGCTTCTTTGGGTATGACTGTTTCTTGGGGTGTCGCTTCGGGTGTTGTTTTGGTTGTTGCTTCTGGTGTTGGTTCAGATGGTGTCGCTTCAGGTGTTTTTGGTTGGGCTGTTTGTGGTGTTGGTGTGGTTTCTATGGTTGCTAGAGTTGTTATTGGTGTGTTTTCTGGTGATGTCATTTCGGGTGATGCTTGATTTAATGGTGTGACAAGCCTTGATCGTGCAATGGTTCTTATCTGTTTTGTGGGTGTCTTTTGTGTATTTTTTATTGATGACTTTGTGTATTTTGTGGTTGTTTTCTGTGGTGAGGGTGTAGATGTTTGCTGTTGTGTTTCTTGTTGTGGTAGTGTTGTTTGTGGTGTTGGTGTTTGTGTTGTTTCTGGTGGTGGTGTTGGTTGTTTTTTTCTTGATATGGTGCTTTTTTGAATTGGAGTTTGTTTCTTGCTTCTTTTCTTTTTCATTTCTTTTAGACTTGTATTCAAATCTGCACAAAAGAAATCCCAAGTAAGTTTTCATGAATATTTATTGCTGATAAATATAAACTCTGAATGTTTATGCGTCATACAATTTTATAACATTCTACTGCAAGTATGTCATATCAATTTGTATCACAGGTGATATAACACAGAAGCTAAATGTCAAAACAAGTATGCCGCATACATACAGGGTTTATCATAGTTGATATTTTTCTAAAGTAGACATGCTTATATGTTGGAATTTACCTTTTTCCTTTTGAATCTCTGGAGATACGCTCAAAAATTTGCTTGTCGACAAAACTGCATTTACAAATTTTTTTTAAGAAACAAACAGAATGTCTGCAATTTTTATGTTTAAAGATTTATTTAGCAGACAAAAACTGACCGTTTAAAGCTTGTATTGTCTCCAGATGCTCGTAAATATCATCTTCTACATTTTTTTCAAAATCAAAATTTTAATGTCTTATGTTATGTAAAACAAAAAGACGCTATAAATTCTAATCAAAAATGTATTTGAAATATAGTTATTTCACGTATCAGTTTTTATAAATGCAGTTTATACTATCAAAAATCACTATATCTGTTTTTATCACTGGTGATATACCATTAAATATCTGTTTTTATCACTGGTGATATACCATTAAATATACTATCAAAAATCATCACAGTTGTTATACTATCAAAAAAAAAAAAAAAATCACTATATCTGTTTTTATCACTGGTGATATACCATTAAATATACAAGTTATCCGCGTCTGCTCTTCATCGTCATCACTACCATCAGTACCACTACCACTACTAGTAACACTACGACTACGAAAATTCATAACTAAACCACCACCTCTACCACAAAAAACACTAAAAATGTATCAGTTATCGCGCTACATGATCTCTAATCGTGTGACAATTAATCAATTATCGCTACATCTGTTTTTATCACTAGTGATATACCATAAAATATTTGTCTGTCACACTCAAAAACGCATCATAAGTTACATCAAAATTATACTCGTAACAAGCTAAAAGCATATGCATTATCACGAAGAACGCTAAAAGTCAAATCGACGTTCGCTACCACTACTACTATCACTACCACTATACTGAAGCACCACCACCACCACTACCACTACCACCACCACTACCATTATCAAAACTAAACCACTAAGACTACCAAATCACTACCACATCTACTGATGAGTGTCTAAATACTCATCATTTTTGTACCGTTTAAACTGCAAAAACATCTGAAAACACTCAGAAATGAAACAAAATGATAATAATATCACAAATAAGTGTTTTATGTGTTTTAAATGCAAAAATTTCAAAATCAGGTGAAAAATGTGTCAAGTTTGCATAATTGGCAGTTTTAGTCTCCCAAGTTTCAAAAGTTGTCAAAATCAGTCCCTGGTAAATCAAAATAATGAAAAATGTTATTTAAAGTCCCTAGGGATTCTTGAGTTGTCAAACTTGGTCCTTGAAGTTTAAAATTGCAAAATGGCAACTTTGGTCCCTCAACTTTGAAAAATGTCAAAAATAGTCCTTGGATTTATAAAAATGGAATTTTATGCAATATTGGTCCTTATACTAACCATTAATTGCAGGTTTAGTCCTTGTGTTAACTTTGGAATATTGGCATTTTCAGTCCCTCAAAATCCATAAATTACATGAATGGTCCTTGTGTTATTATTTCTACAAACCAAACCGGACCCTCTTTTTATTATTAATCCAAAACCCAAGCCCAATATCCAACCCAGCCCAACCCCGTATTATTAATACTCGGTCAAAAATAGTCAACACGCGCCCAAAAACCAATATCACTGTTCATCTCCTTCACCATCGCCTGTAAACCCAAAACCAGGTGGTTTTTCCACCACCTCACCATCTTTCCACCTCACTACCTACTCTTCCAGCTCATCCCCCCTCCTCCTATACCAGCCACCAAGCATTTAATGCTTCCCCACCATCAAACACTCCAACCTCACCTCAACCCCTGTTTTTGCTGCCAAATCACTCCTAGCTCCATATCTACTTCCCAACTTGTCCCCTCCACCTCCACAATCTTCCAAGAATCCTTAATTAAAGAAAACCTGCTCTAATCCACTAGTACCACTTTTGGCACCAAAATCAGTTTTAAAGGATAGGATCTGTTTCAGAGCACCAATGGTCAAGATTGTTGATGGGAAATGTTCAGAGGCATTTGGGGAGTCTCAAAATGCTATAAAGAAGAGAGGAGATGCAATGTAAAAAATATATCTAGTTTTAATTTAGTTAATGTATGTCGTTTTCATTAATTTTACATTTCCAGTATAATTTTAAGCTCTCAAGTACTCTTGATATCAATTTCAGTGTAATATAAATCTTTTGCAATCATCAATTCCAAGTTTTCAGTTGCAAATTCAGTTTATGCAATTTTCATTTCAAAAATCTCAATATGTGTTAATGTTGTTGTTAGTTGTTGCTTTGGACTTATAAGCTAACATAAGCTCCTATATAGCTTATTTAAGCTATTAGAAACCTTAAAACTCAGTTTAGAAATCAAAAAGAAAAATTACCAAAAATACAAAAAAATTAGTGAAAAATAAAAAAATCCATGGAAATGAAGATAAAAGCTGGAGCAGGGTGAATATTGGATTGCCCTTTGGTTTAGAGCTTCTTGGGAAGCTATAGGTTGTGTTCTCAGTCCTTGGTTCTCAATTTTCACTTGGAATCCATTTTGTAAGCCTTTTGCTCAATTTTGGTACTTCACTGTTTTATGTTGTTAGTGTTGTTGTTTAATGTTTATTTAGCTTCATTATATGATAATATAAGGTTAGGAATCAAATGCATGGTCTAAATCCGTGAAACTCTTTGGAAATCTTCAAATCAGCTTATTTAAAGGGTGCTTGGATTTTCTGAGTTACTAGTGTTATAGGTTGTTTGAGTTGTTGCTTGTTATTGTTTTATGTCACACTAGCATCTAAGAACTCAGTGCAACATTAAAAACCAGTGCTTGTTTGTTAAAAAAGTCAAAATACCTTTTAATCTCACTTATCTAGTTAACTGTTAGGATTTAAAGAATAAAAATCACCACAGTAGCTTAAAACTTGTTAGCCTAGCTTAATTTCATCTTATTTTAGGTTATTATAACATAATCAGTTAATAGGATCAATCTAAAGTTCACTTAAGTCAAACTATTAGTGTAATATTAAAAGTCAAAAATTTCAGTTTAGTCGTTTTTGAATAAAATAGATAATTTTATATAGGACTTAATATTAATTTTCAAGATCTGAGCTTTTGGAATATTAAAATATAAATGCTCATCTTTATCCTAGTACTTTTTATATTTTCTAGTTAGCTTATTTAATAGCTTATTTCTTAGCTTATTTTGAACACCTTGTCTGAAAAAGTGCCCTGTGCACAGTTTTACAACCATTTTCACAAGCTCACACAGAGCTTATTAGTGAGGCTCAGCTTGTGAACTTTAGCTTTTTGAAAAGCCAATCTACCCATCTCTTTAGTCCAATCTTATTTTTCCACTTTGCAGCTTATTTGTTAGGGTTGCAAGTAACTTTTAGTTTGTCCCATTTCTGTGTACACATATGTACTCAGTGGTTTATAAGCTTTTTCTCAAGCTCACCACAAGCTCATTAGTCAACCCCAGTGTGTGAGCTTGGAATTTTTGGAAAGCCCACCAGCTCATCTTGACACCTCAGTCTTTATTTTGATCTTTTAAGCTTATTTCATTAGCTTAAATTGGTTTAGAAAATGGCTGCAGGCCTGTTTGGTTGAGAGGTTTAGGATAAGTGCTTATTTGCTTATTATAGCTTCTCAGTGTGTCTCTTTGTTCCTTTTAGCTTAACTTAAGTAGCTTTAGCTTATTTGTGTCTTATTTTGCCTTTGTTTCCAAATTTGAAGCTTGTTTGAGCTAAAATCATCAAAATAAGCTCATAAGCTTAACTGTTGAGCTCATAAGCTCATAAACTGCTTATTTTCAAGTTGTGAAATTTTTGTCTTTATTAAAGTTTCTTATTTTCAGTAGTTAAATAGTTTTCAAAAAGAAAAATCACAAAAACATCATTTTTTAAAATAGTGATAGCGTTTATTTAAGAAAAATTAGCTTTTTAATTTTCTTTTTCAGCTTATTATTAAGCACTTCCTGTTTTTATAATTTTTTTAGTTTTCTGTCATCATAGGATATTTTTAGAAAATGTTTCAGAATTTTCCTAGTTTGTTTAGTATTTATTAAAATTTAAAATAGTTAAAAGTATTAAATAATTAATAATAAATAAATAAAAAAGCATAAAAAATATCTTTTCAGTTTTAAAATTAGTTTTATAATATTTTAGATTTTTCTAAGTTATAATTTCATTTTTCCAGTTTAATTTTGTATTTTCTTGTATTTAAGTGTATTTTAAATAGTAATTAATTAATAATAAATAGATAAAAAGTGTAAAAAATATATTTTCAATTTTAAAATAAGTTTTATAATATTTTAGATTTTACTAAGTCATAATTTCAATTTTCTAGCTTTATTACATATTTTATTATATTTTAGGGTATTATAAAATAATTAAAAATAGCTTTTAAATAATTATAATTAAATAAATAGTTTTAAAAATAATTTTCTTTTTCCAATAATTTTCTTTTATTATTAGGATTGTAAAAATATCATTTTCATATTTGTAGGCCTTTTATTTCTTAAAACTCACGTTTTATTTTGTACGTTTACGTAATTTAATAAACGTACGTGTTTACGTTTGTTTAATCTGATTGTTGTGCTTTATAATTCTATATCCAAATACCATTCCAATCAATCAGTAGTGTAGTTATCAATCAAAATCCTTACTGATCATTATCCTTAGTGATCATTCGACATCTGAACGTTTTTAAGCACCATTAATCCTCCGTGGGACTTAACGACCCGGGAATCCACTATATTCCAAGGGAAATTGCATTGGTTTTAGACTGTTTGAATTTTATTACGGTTGATCATTCACAAGTGGTTGACTTGTGTGATAAACTTGACGGTTTGGATCCAATCAAATTTTGGCGCCGCTGCCGGGGAGGCTTTAGCGTGTTCTAAGCATTTTCAGATCCATACTTACACATATACCACCGTTTGTAAACAGTTTTTTGTAAAGTTATCATAAATCAAAAAGTTCATTAACACTTTTCCTAAAGTGTTAACAACACCAAAAAAATAAAACAACAAAACAATCGTAACGTTTTCTATCCTGTATTTTCTTTAAGGTGATTCTTAAAGAGATACGATTTGGTTAAACGAGACGATACCAAAAATATTTTCCAAAAGTATTTAAACCCTTAGCACAAATCCATACCTACGTCTTTTCAGTGGTACTTAATAAATACATAAAAATCAACCACCGCAAACCAAGGCAGTACACCTACCAACTGGGGGTGTGAACATTAATAAGTTCCCAATCTTAAAGATCAAAACTTGCCTTTGTGTCCTTGTGATTTGGTGTACCTTTTTCAAAGAAGCCATTTCATTTGTGATTATTGGTTTAAGTTAACTTGTCGTTTTGCCTCGCATTTGTTTTTGAAAACTGATTTTTATACTTAGTGCATGCGCACTCGTTCTTCCAGCTCTACAAGTCCACTTTCAGAGCTTGTAAGTATTCCTCGTAGACGTAGAGGACGTTCTGCTCCTTCAGCCGTGACTGAGGAACGTCTAGCACCACCACCCCCTGTCGTAATGGCAGAAGATAAGCCGATGAATGAGCTTCTCCAAGCACCCATCGAGGGTTACTTAGATGCCATTATTGTCCCAGCCATCGTGGCTGATACCTTTGAGCTCAAAACCGGGTTGCTTAATCTGGTAACCCAAAGCCAATTTTACGGTTTTGAGCGGGACGACCCTCATGCACATATTCGATGGTTCAACAAGATTGCATCGACCATCAAATACAAGAATGTCCCACATGAAGCAATTAAGCTTCTTCCGTCACGTTTTATATAAAGCTTTTTAATTAAAAATGATAGAATATCGTTATGTAACAACCGTTAAGTAGTGACCGTTAGTAGGACTATTTGTGTAACGAACATCTAACATGAAGGACTAATTATGTAAAAAAATTTACATCGTTAGTCCCTAGAGGACCTATTTTGCAACGCAAGTTAAACCTCAGGGACCGTTGTCGCATTTTTTTTAAAAGTATTTAAAATAAAAAAGTTAATGACCATTAGTACTATTCATTAGGCCCATAGCAAAAATAGGATTGCCTTTAGCATTCTCGTTGGCATATTTTATGCGTAGAGTACTATAGCTAATGCTTGTTGGGTGTGGACCTAGCAAAAAAAAGAGTGGCTTTAGCCACCCTGCTAAATGTACTGTAGAGTAATTGGTCTCGTTTTCATTGATGTAGAATGTGACTACAGGTACCAAATTATTCGGTCAGTTTAGTTGTGAACTTGTGGTATTAATTTCTATTGTTCTCGTGATATATGAGTAGGGATGGCAACGGGGCAGGGAATATCGGGGATTCTATTTACCATCTCCACCTCCGTTTTTACTCTCCATCCCCATCCCCAAAGGGGAATTGCTTTACTTCCCCATCCCCGTCCCCAATGGGGATCGGGGATCCCCGTGAAGATTCAGGGATTTTCAATTCTTATGAACTAGCATAAAGTTTTCACCAATTCATCGAAAATATAAAGAATTTTAACTCATAAAGTGTTTCAAGAAACGTGCGTACATCGCACATTGTTAGATTCATTACAATTTCAATTCAACTGTAAAGCATCCTCAACATTGTAACATCACATATAATATAAAAACAATATGTATCATGATTGTACAATAATTCGTACGACCAGGCCTTCGATGATGATCGAAGGGTATGAGGGGTGATATGCTTGCGCCAAACTTGTAGCCAGTGTGCAATAAGAAATAGTAGACACTTCGTTAAGTGATTGCGCAGGGGTTGGGCCCTGCGAACCACCTCCGGCTTGAGAGTAAGTATGTGATATGTGTTGTAAATAATATGGAGTATGTGAAATACTATGTTGAATGAACATACCATCGAAATGACTCGTCCAACCTATTTATAGGTGATGAAAATAGCTTGGAGAGTGTTAGCATACGTTTAGGAGATCAGGGGGCGTCCCCTGATTTGTGGTAACCGCTAGGGCTTCATCCCCACTATCTCGGACTTGGCGGGGAAGCTAAGGAAATAGTGGGAATGTGGGGGAAGACCAAGTCAAGGTTCTTCTTTATCTTGGCATCTTCAAGAGAAGACACCGAAGGGCATAGGCCTTCGGCTGGCGAATTCCCAACTGGTAACCATATCAATGATGAATGGTTTTACGCCACCAATGACTTATGAAGAAAGACTTGGGTCTTCGTAATGCAAATTCGACTGAGCCCGAAGGGAGGTCCTTCGACCTGATCGGAGGGTACGTCATCAAGCCCCCAGTCGAAAGTGATATGTACGAACAAGAAATATTGCTTACGACTCAGAAATAGAAACGAAACTTCCCCTTCGTCACAAAAAACGAATGAAGATGAAAAGTCTTGCATCTATTGACCGTAACTAATGCAAACAATTATCCTAACCACCCCTTTTCCTCGGTAAAAGAAAACGTCCTTTCAAAATTTAAAAGAGTTTTGAAATCCGGTGGTAAGGGGATAAGTCATGACACGTGTAGGGTCGAGATTTATCATATGTAGGGGTATTTAAAATGTAAAAACAGTAAAAACCCTAACATAATTTTGTCTCTCGCCCAAGTTTTTCACCTACTAAAATCTCTTCCGATCAAGCTTTCGATCAAACAAGGTAAAGTGTTCCTTCATGTCTGTTTTTCAAATACGTTATTGTGGATTTTAGAAGGATCAATGCCGACCAATAAAAAATTTGTAATCAAGCAACAAGGTTGCACCTTAACAAGGGAGGAGCTCAAAGCGTTCCTCACCGATTACCCGATTCCAAAGGAACATAAAATCATGCTACCTAGTAGAAATCAAAGGATATTTGATGCCCCCGAAAACTATGTAGGCCTGTATACCCATGCATTCACCACCTCCAACCTTAGGATACCCTTGCACCCTATGATCTTAGAATTCCTCCGGTACTATGAGGTACACATTTCTAGGTTCAACCCTTTTGGCCTAGCCAAGCTTATGACATACATTGTGATGTGCAAAGCTTATGGGTTCGAACCATCATTGACTGTGCTTAGGGGTTTTCTGAATCTATACCCGGGAGGAGATTGGTTGACCTTGGCTAAGAGGGGTGAAAGGGATGTGCCCATTCTGATAGATAGGCCTTTTACGAACATCAGGAACTGGAAAGGCAAATTCTTATATATCCAAAACACCATTATCCCTCCGGCATACTCTGCATTGTTAAACCCAGAATTTCACTATGACGAAAAAAGGTTCAACGATCCTTTGCCCTATAATGTGAGAAGAAACCCTTTGTATCAGCGTTTGGCTCGTCATCCAGCTGATTGCCAAACATTCCCTGAGCCAATTCTTTTCATGGCTGGCATTGCAGAAAGATGGGAGGGGTCTCCTTTGGTACCTGAGATTATTTGTGATGGAGAAAGTATATACTTTTTTGATTAAAATAAGAAATAAAAACTTATCTTTCTGATATTTATCTTATTTGCTCCTTCGTGCAAAGATGTCATTCAGGAACTTTGTGGTAGCTGGTGGTGCGAAGGAGGTGAGCTTCATTCCAAAGAATCCCCAAGAGACAAGCTATGGCGTGGGCTCCCCATCAGTGTCCATAAATAACAATGATGTGGAAGCACAGCCCATCGAGCCTGTATCGTCTGCTCCTCCGTTAAAGGAACCCATAGATGTGGAAGATCAACTTGTGGAGAATGTTGCTGACTCTGATGAACCAGTCTCCGAAGGACAGTTGGCCATCGTAGGACCCTCCGGCATAGGTGAGAGGGTCTGAAGCAGTAAAGGTGCCAGTGCTAAAGCTGTGAAGTCCGCTTCGAAAAGGAAGCTCATCCTACCTACTCCTCCCTCTCGAACTACCCGGCAAAAGAGTGCCCAAGGTAAGGCTGTGGAATTTCCAGCCATCGAAGGGCCCAGCGGCGATGATATCTATGGTAATGTTTCTTGCCTGTGAACAAAAATTAAGTACCAGTAATAATATATTAACAAACTTACATATGTTGCAAGACTTCCTGATACGAAAGAACTTCCCTCTCCCCTAGCTTGTCACCAACTCGTGAGCCATGTAATCCCACCCAAGTGGAAGGGGGTGATGGATAACATGTCCATAGAAAGGCTCTGCCACCTTCATGACAAAAGTTATGTCCGACAGTGCATGCTAGACAACCAACTCAATGCTAGGACAAGGGAACTGCTCCGTGCTGTCACCAAAGCTCGAGAAGAAATGGATATTATGCTGAGAAGGGAAAAGGCTAGGGATCAGAAGTATGCAGACTTGGAGAAGAAGTGTGAGGTTGCCTTGGAGGATTTTGACAAGAACCCCTTGGTGCAAGATCTCAGAGTTGAGAATGAAAAGCTCAAAGGTCAACTGGCAACGGGCGAGGCTGAATACAGCAGGCTAACTGTCGAAGGCTCAATGGTCATAGGTTATAAAGAGCAGATATATGTTCTTTCATCCAAGTGTGGAGGCCTCGAACAAGAGAGGGCGAAGTTGCTGGACCAAGAGATCAAGCTCAGAGAAAAGGTAGATGGCTTAAACCTTCGTCTGAAAATGCTGAAGAAGGACAGGGTGGACTTGGTAACCAAGGTGATCCCATATGTTGCTATGGAATTTTACCATAGCGATGATGTGGGGATTGCAATTAGGAACCTGGTGAATGCGGCCATTTTCCATGGCAAGTGTACCACTTTGGAGGAGATAGCTGCGACCGAGGAACCGGTGAAGCTGGAGGAAGTTCCTTACTACAGGTCAACTCATGAGAAAGAGTATGATGCAGGTAATCACTTAACTGCTTTAGAGTTCCCTTTCCTTACAGATGTGACGAAGGACCCAGCGGCCTCTATTGAGGACCTGCTGGCCAAGAAGCCAAGGAAAGTCCAACCTCCGTCTCCCTCTAAGAAGACTCCGTCACCCAAGGCTCTCTCCCCAGGTTCAGCTGATCCCACTCATTCCAAAGTTTGATGAAGGCAACCATGTGGTTGTAATTTGATCCCCAGGGTGGTATGTACCCTATTTAAAACAATTTGTCTGTGTTCCTTTCCAGGTTTCGTGCCTGATGAAACAATTAACATTTGGTATGTGTGATGTAGGCTACGGCCTAAGACAATGTTTTGTTTGGTTGGATCGTTAAGGCTACGACCTGTTTAAACTAGTCATTAATCTACATTAAAGCCACTAGGGCTTGAATTTTGCCATGTGAGATTCTTTTTTTTTTATTTTACTTGCGTAAAAAAAAATTTACAACCTAAGGCGTATGGTAGATGCATAGCCTCATTGTGTGTAGTTACTTCACCAAGAATATTAGCAATCGTATAATTTGACTGCTGACAGAGGGTCGTGACCCACTCCGTCTTAATCCTTTGGGCAGCGAAAGGCTTAAAATACCTTAAGGCCATATAGGAAAGTTAATGTGAAGTTGAGATGGATGTTATGCATATGAGCAAGACATGTTGTTAGTCTTTGTACATCCCTTCGACATTGAAACTTATAAAGCGACTTGGTGGGCAAATCTTTGTTGTATTGAACGAAATAAGAGATTTAAGGGAAATGCGTTATATCATTAAGTGGGTAGGGAGGATTACATCATTTTAAGAAATGAATACTAGACGCCTACCATTAATGCTTCTTTCCCCAATTGAGAAGAATGCAAATACATTGATTGAAAGCAAAAATAAAAAATGTTCTCAGACATTGTAAGTTTCATACGTAGAACTTACGAAGGGTAGTGTTATTCCAGGTTCTATCAATAGCGTCTCCATCCAAGGTTTCCAGCTTGTAGGCTCCGTTGCCATATGCTTTCTTAATAACGTAGGGCCCTTCCCATGTAGGTCCTAGTTTACCCTGGTACTCAGCTTTACTTGCGCTGTTGAGTCGGAGGAAGTATTCCCCTGGTTTGAAGGTCGAAGGCCGAACCCGACTGTTGTAGTACCTTTCAATCTTTTGCTTATGGATAGCCTCTCTGATTGAGGCTATTTCCCTTCGTTCTTCAAGTAGGTCCAGGTTACTACGGAGTCTTTCTTCGTTATCTGCTGCTTCGAAGTTCATGACCCTTTCTGTTTCGACGCTTACTTCCGAAGGGATGACAGCTTCCGTGCCATATGTCAAGCTAAAAGGTGTCTCTCCGTGACTTGACTTTGTATGCGTTCTATGAGCCCAAAGTACTTGAGGTAGTTCATCTACCCAACCGTGGTGACTGTATCCCAGCCTTCGCTCTATTCCTTGTATGATGTCCCTGTTAGTAACTTCCACTTGTCCGTTACCTTGAGGATGGTAGACGGAAGTGAAAGATTGTTTGATATTCAGGCCTCTGCAAAACACTGGGAATACCCCTTCGGTGAACTGCTTCCCATTATCTGAAATGATGATGTGAGGTACTCCGAACCGACAGATAATATGCTCCCACACAAACTTTTCCATGTGCCTTCCTGTGATGGATGCCAAAGGCTTCACTTCCACCCATTTAGTGAAGTAGTCGATGGCTGCAACCAAGAACTTTACTCCTCCTGGAGCAATTGGCAGGGGACCTACGATGTCTATCCCCCATTGGCTGAAGGGCCATGCGGACGTCACGGAAGTCATATCTTGTTTTGGTAGCCTTGGGACCCTTGAGTGAACTTGACAGGCTTCACACTTCTGAATGATTTCGACAGCGTCCCTGTGCATCGAAGGCCAGTAATATCCGATCCTCATGATTTTAGAAACAACGGAGCGGGGTCCTGCGTGAAGCCCGCAGGATCCTTCATGCACTTCTTGAATGATGTTGGCAGCTTGCCTAGGTCCTACACAACGAAGCCATGGGGACAGAAAGGATATTCTATATAGATAGTTCCCCATGATTCTGTACTGTTGTGCTT
This sequence comes from Chrysanthemum seticuspe, assembly GCA_019973895.1. NCBI lineage: Eukaryota > Viridiplantae > Streptophyta > Magnoliopsida > Asterales > Asteraceae > Chrysanthemum > Chrysanthemum seticuspe. The sequence continues at coordinate 52,425,735 of BPTQ01000009.1, read as the reverse complement.
TGATGCGGACCTTTCGAGCTAATTTCTGATCTTCCGGCAGTATACCACTTATTAGATATTCTCTAATCGGAGTCATCCAATTCGAGTCTTCCTCCTGTATTACGTCAGACACCTCCTTTCGGACGATGGACCTATCTGCCAACACTTCGACCATAACTTCTTTAGTTAAATGAGCAAATGCCATTGATGCCAGTTTGCTAAGAGCGTTCGCCTTCTTGTTTTGGTTTCTCCGAACATGCTCTATGTTGTAGGATGTGAACCCTTCGAGCATTTCCTTGGCCTTATCCAGGTATTGCTTGATCACAGGTTGTCTCGCCTCGTAGGAGCCTTTTATCTGGTTGGCCACCAGTTGCGAGTCAACGAAAATAGCCAAGTCTTCTACCTCCATGTCCTTGGCCAATCGGAGGCCTGCTAGCAAGGCTTCGTACTCCGCTTCATTGTTCGTAGCATCGAATTCAAAACGGAGTGCATAAGTGTACTCATTCCCTTTGGGGTCAACAAGCATGAGACCTGCGCTAGAACCGTCGGAGCTGGAGGCTCCGTCAGTATAAAGTTTCCACCCTTCGACCGCCTTATCACGCTTCTTTTTAGCAACCTTTGTGTCATGCTTTGGTTCGGAGGGTGTTTCTGCTAAGAAGTCTGCCAATATTTGCCCTTTGACCGAGTTTCTACCCTTGTATTCAATTTCATGCTCTCCTCGCTCGATAGCCCATTTAGCTATCCTTCCAGATTTCTCAGGCTTCGAAAGTATCTGCTTAATGGGTTTGTCAGTAAGTACGATTATGGGGTGAGCTTGGAAGTACCTTCGAAGGCGTCTCACAGCATGGACCAAGGCCAAAATTAGCTTCTCCAATGCTGGATAATTTAGCTCAGATCCCTGTAGAACCCTGCTAACGAAGTAGATAGGTATTTGCTTCTTCTCCCTTTCTGCCAGTAACACATCGCTGATGCTTTCGAAAGAGGCTGCGATATACATAAACAACACTTCGCCTTTGATTGGGGCAGTAAGTGTAGGTAGACTAGCCATGAAATCCTTGAGCTTTTGGAAGGCAGCTTCTGCATCTATACTCCACTGGAACGTCTTTTTGTCCGTGCATCCTTTGAGTGTTTTGAAGAACGGCAAAGATCTGTCTACACCCTTAGATAAGAACCTGATGAGGGCTGCTAGTTTTCCGTTCAGACTTTGCACTTCCTTTAAGGACTTAGGAGGCTGCAAATCCGTGATGGCCTTAACCTTCGAAGGATTGGCCTTAATACCTTGCTTGGTGATCAGATGCCCCAAAAATTATCCTTCTTCCACACCGAAGGAACATTTCTTGGGGTTTAACTTCATGTTGATGGCGCGAAGCTGGTCGAAGGTTTCCTTGATGTCGGAGAGGATGTCCTCCTCCGTTCTACTCTTGATGACCATATCGTCTATGTACGCCTCCAGATTCTTACCTATCTGCTTGTGGAAGGCTTTGTCCACTAAACGTTGGTAGGTGGCACCTGCATTTTTCAAACCAAAAGGCATCTTTTTGTAACAATAAACACCTTTTCCTGTAAAAAAAGGCTGTCTTCTCTTCGTCCTCTTCCGCTATTTGTATCTGGTGGTAACCCTTATAAGCGTCCAGGAAACATTTCAGCCGAAACCCTAACAAGGATTCTACTTTCTAATCAATTTCTGGCAGAGGATAGCAGTCCTTCGGACAGGCTTTGTTAATATCTGTGAAGTCCACACACATTCGCCACCCTCCATCATGCTTCTTGACCATCACCGGATTGGCAACCCAAGTTTGATACTTCACCTCCCTAAGTATGCCTGCTGCTACAAGTTCGTCCACTTCTTTGCATGCGGCGGCACTTCTTTCAGGAGCCAGGCTTCGACGCTTTTGCTTGATGGGTTCAATATGCTTGAACTCATTGAGCTTGTGTTCAGTGCCGAAGGGCTTTCCGTCTATGGTGAGAGTTCTGGGGACCCCCGTCATGTCAAAGTAGGTCCATGCGAAGACATCTGCATTAGCCCATAGCACCTTTTCCAATTATGCTTTAAAGGAGGTTGGGAGCTGCTTTCCGATTACCACCATTTGATCAGGATAGAGATCATTTACTATAATGCGTTCTTCAGCGTCAGTACAGCTGGAACATCTTTCGGAGGCTCTTCCGACACCTGTTTGATCCATTTGCCTACTTCCATAGGCTTCTTCACATTATAGCTAGAGAAAATTGTTCCGATGCCGAAAGGTGTTTGGAATTTGACCACAGCATGTATGGTGGAGACAACGATGCCCATCTTCTGCATTGCCGTTCTCCCTATCAATAGGTTATAGGGAGATTCAGACCTTACGATCGTGAAAACCAGAGTTTATGTTCTTTTTAGCCTTCCTTCTCCAATCGTAACCTCTAGAGGGACTTCTCCCAAGGGCCATGAGTGTTCCCCTGAGAACCCTACTAAGGGTACCTTCGAATCTACTCTCTTCGACCTTATCGAAGGCTTGAGCTTTAGAAAACAATGTTCGTATATTACTTCACAGGAGCTACCGCAGTCTAGGTAGGCCCTGTTTACTTCTCTGTTGGAGATCAAGACCTTGATGACCACGGGGTCATTTGAAAGAACTTTCCCTGTGATTGAAGGAAAAGTGACATCTCCTACTCCGCATAATGCTTCCTCAGCTTCTTTCCTCTTTAAACCAGAGTCATGCTTGTACACCATGAGGATGGGTGCTTCGACAGGTGTGGTATCTTTCCCCAATTGTGTGTCGAAGACCTTTTCTTTACCTTTCTTTATACCCTTCACCAAATGTCCCAATTGGTCGGACTTCACGGCCTCTTTTATCTGTTTCTTGAGCTCTCTGCAATTGTTGGTGTCGTGTCCGTAATCGTCATGGAAGTAGCAGAATTTGGAAGTATCTCTGGGCCTTCCCCTGTTTGCCAAGCGAGGAGGAGGATCAAAGGTCTTCGCAGCCTTTTCCGTAGCAAGTATCTCCCTTGGAGACTTGGACAGATTAGCCAAGAGCCCATGGTTGATGTTTTTGTGGTACGGTGTAAACCTGTCCCTGCCTTTGTGTCTGTTCTTTGACCCTTCCCACGAAGGATGCTTCGGGGCTTTGCTGTGACTTTCTTTATTTTCGACCGGAGCCCCGTTGGTAGACACTTCTTTTGCTTCGATCCAGGTGTAAGCCTTCTCCAATAAACCCTTATAGGTTGCAGGAAGATCAGTGGAGAGGAAGTCAACCAAACTTCTGTTTCATAGGCCATGCACGAAACCTGAGATGCGTTGGTCTTCGTGCAAGCCCATTATCTATAAGGTGTCATCGGTGTATCTAGTAATGAAAGCCCTGGTGCTCTCGTTTTCCTTCTACTTGATGTTGTGCACTGTTAGGTGCGTTCTTGTAAACTTTTTCTATTGGCTGAAATGTGATCTGAACTTGGCCTTGAGATCATCCAAATTCACAATGCTACCTGGTTTTTGCCCGTTCCACCATATACGAGCAGAGTCTCGTAGGGTGTATGTAAACATGTGGCAAGCAACAGGCATAACCCACTTCTGCATTCTGATAGCCCCTTCGAACATGTGTAAAAAGTTATCCGGATCCCATTTCCCATCATAAGTACCAATATGTGCGGGCATTTTCAACCCATCAGGCAATGGGTAGTCTTCTATCCATCTTACGAAGGGTGTTGTGGAGCCCATGGGCTCCGAATAAAGGCAGTTATAAGGTGGCATGTAGGTAGGGGTAGCATTGTATGGGTTATGATTTGGAGGTATTCCAATAGGGTTTTGGTTAACATATTGAGGGTAAGCAGTAGGTATATAAGGTGGGTGACTTCCGACAGGGTATGAAGGATATACCATAGGTTGCCCGTAGGGCATGCTTCCGTATGGTTGAGTAAAACTAGGGTTGTTAGCCTGCCATTAGGCGGGGGATAGACCCCTTGAGGGTAAGATTGAGCTTGGAAAGGAGGGTACATACCATGAGGAGGAAGATTTCCTCCCCCATTTATTTAAGATGGATTGCCTTCTACGCCGGATGCGTGAGAAGGCTGCAACGGAATCCCTGCCTCAGTTCTTCCCAGGTGAGCCGCCAAAAGTGGTAGCAAATTAACCTCCGTAGTATCACTTCGGTGACTCCTTCCATTGGAGCCTTCTTTCGTGCATTCTCTTCTAGTCGGAGCCCTCTCCGGAACATCTTCGAAACCAACTGACCTTCCACTAGGCCTTCGACTGCTCGGAGACCCTACCCTTAGCACTGAGCGTGTAGCCCCAGGAGCCAAGGGCCTAGCCTCCATTTCCAATTCTTCGTCATACTCATCGCTTGAGTATTCTAACTCCCTACGCATCTCCACACTCCGAGCTTGCCTCCGTTGAGCCCTCAGTAAAGATTCTAAAGCTTCGATATTAGCTTCGACAAATGCTGGGCTGATTACCGGTTCAGGGTTAGCCGAGGTTGAAGCATGGTTGTTGGGAGTTATTTCAGGGTGAGATCGTGTGGTAAAGGTGGATGCGGTTATATTGGGAACGTTGTTAGGATCATTGACCGGGATTGATGTCAAGGTCAAGAAACCCGGAGGGGGTGTATCTTCTCTTCCTTGATTCATGCCGTAAAACTAGTGAGAGTGATTGACTGGGTGTAAGTTTGGAATAACGAGACCAATAGTAGCGGGTCCCATGGATGGCGCCACTGATTGTACAATAATTCGTACGACCAGGCCTTCGATGATGATCGAAGGGTATGAGGGGTGATATGCTTGCGCCAAACTTGTAGCCAATGTGCAATAAGAAATAATAGACACTTCGTTAAGTGATTGCGCAGGGGTTGGGCCCTGCGAACCACCTCCGGCGTGAGAGTAAGTATGTGATATGTGTTGTAAATAATATGGAGTATGTGAAATACTGTGTTGAATGAGCATACCATTGAAATGACTCGTCCAACCTATTTATAGGTGATGAAAATAGCTTGGAGAGTGTTAGCACACGTTTAGGAGATCATGGGGGGCGTCCCCTGATTTGTGGTAACCGTTAGGGCTTCATCCCCACTATCTCGGACTTGGCGGGGAAGCTAAGGAAATAGTGGGAACATGGGGGAAGACCAAGTCAAGGTTGTTCTTTATCTTAGCATCTTCAAGAGAAGACACCGAAGGGCATAGGCCTTCGGCTGGCGGATTCCCAACTGGTAACCATATCAATGATGAATGATTTTACGCCACCAATGACTTATGAAGAAAGACTTGGGTCTTCGTAATGCAAATTCGACTGAGACGAAAGGGGGGTCCTTCGACCTGATCGGAGGGTACGTCATCATATCATATGTATCTATTCGGACAAACGAATAAGTAATCTAATTCTAAAGGTATTTGATTTTATAAATATCACATATGCATATAAATATACATGTCGATACTCATAAACATATATACATATACATACACAAGTTAATCGAGTATGGATATAACATATAAATTCTAAATACTTATACACTAGAAAGATCGGAATCAGGGTCGGGTTCGGGGATTTATGTTATCCCCATCCCCGGCCCATCCCCGGTTTCATATTTTGGGGATCCCACATCCCCGTCCCTATCCTCGGTCAATTCGGGGATTCCCCAGTCAAAATCGGGTTTGGGGATCGGGTCCCCATCGGGTACGGATTTTTTTTGCCATCTCTATATATGAGAGGATCACATGGTCATATGGGTACGTTGAGTTAGGGTTACATAAGGCTACTAGCACTGGTGGGTCGATCATGATAGGTCTCCATCGGTCGACCTTGGTCGAGGCCATTGTGGTGGTTCGGTCGTAAGTCACAAAAAGCACGAACTAGTTCGTTGAAACGACCGAGTTTCAACGCACACAAAAAAAAAATAACCGTTTAACTTTTTTTTTCTTAAAAAAAAAAAAAAAAAAAAAAAAAAAAAAAACATTTTACAACATTCTAAATAGCCCAATTATTCTCTCATTTCATTCACAAATTCAAACAACAATTCTCTCAACACCTTCAAACATATTCTCTCAACTATTATCTTAATAACACAAAATTATGGCTTGTCGTCTCCCCATACAGTCGAAGAAATGCAAATGTATATTAAAAAACAATGTGATAATGACGATGTCGCTCGACAACATGCTATTGTCGACGCTATCAAGCAGTTTGATCTCGCAAAAGCAAAGAAACAACATTTGAGAGAACGATACACACAAATACACAATGCAAAGACATTTTTGCGAAAAGACAAGTTGTGATTGACCAGTTTCTGAGCGATGAAGCCAAGTAAGATGACGCCATTAGTGACACGTTGTGGGGGTGTGTTTCAAATACACAGGAACAAATCAGCAACAAAATCCGTTGGAGTTATGAGAAAAACAAAATTGTTAGTTCCGTATCACAACAGATAAATCAACTTGGGCTTGGTGCATCAACTTCATCTGATGCACCAAGATTTATTAAGCAACACCATTATCAACCTCAGCTGACTCAAATTGGGCTAGGTTATGCAAACGAGCCAGTTGATGAACATGGTTTAACTTCAAGCCATCATTATCAAATGATGTGTGATGAACAAATATTAAGAGAATTTGAAGCAGAGCAAGCAAGACTTCAACAAGAGTGGGATGCGAAACTCAGGAAGGAAGAAGCAGAACGGCCGACGTTCATTGAGAAATTTCCTGAGTATAGGTCTCATTCGTATGATTCTGCATGCGGGGAGCATTCGGATTAGGACATGTTTATGTATTTCGTATCGTAGTGTATTTTAGTTCATATGTTTTTTTCCGTATCATATTTCGTATCTTATTGTATGATTTATGTAATATTTTTATTATTAATTAAGTTTAAATTTGTTGGTTAAAAAATTTGAATTAAGAAAAATAATAAATTAACTTGATCGTTATTGTAACAGCTTGATCGTCTTCAGGTCGTCGAAAAAAAGAAGCTGATGTGACGTGATCGAGTGCGGTCACCACTGCTACTAGCCTACGATACTTACGACTTGATAAGCCATATACTGTTGAAAAAGCTGTTAGAAACCTTTTGACCACATGTTTCAATAGTAGATTTATAAAAATTGATAAGCCAGAAACCCATTTTCTATGTTAAAAAGAGGTGTTGTCCAAAATTTAAAAAAGATTATGGTTCAAACCATATTTAGTGAACATTTTGAGATAACTAAAGAAAAGTTTAAAGAAATTTATGAAAATATTAGTTACTAGGTTAGACGGTTACATTAGGTATATCAAAGCCAAAAAAAACTCAACTTCGCCCGTCTTTAAAAAGTATATTTGACAAAAATAGGAGTAACACTCGACAGTAGAAATAAGCAGTAGTAGAGCAGTCACAATTTTTTTCTTCTGTTTTAATAAAAAAAATGTTTGGTCATGTAGCTGCAGTTGTAATCATAATGTGTAAAACAACTTCTAACTTTTTTTAGGGAAAAAAATTATTTTCACATCTAAATCACCTATCTCACAATATATCTCATAAATGGCTCAAAAAGAACATTGTGAAAAAAGCATTCGGTAAAAAAAACGATTTTTAAATGTTCAACGCTTTTAAATGCTACTTCATGAAATATTATGTAAAAAGCATTCGGCATAAAAAAGATAAAGCAAATTGCTTACTTACAAAACGAACATTAAAAAGCACAACGCACAATACTCGCCATTTCTAAATGTTCCCAAAAAGCTCCGCGCGCAGGAGGAGAGGAGGAAAAAAAAAAAAAAAAAAAAAAAAAAAAAAAAAGTATCATGTTAAAAGTAGAGATTTATTACATTTGATCCTGCACAATTTTCCTTTGTACATTTAGACCCTTCATTGTCCATTCTCCTTTAGCCCCTTTCTCTTCATTCTCCAAAAACCTTGATGAGTTAAGAATCAACAAGACTCACAAAGAACACAAATACTAATTCATGGGGACCCTCTTTCAGAAATTCCAACAGGTACTCTTTTCTTTTCTAAACCATCTTCACATTGGATTCTCATTTCATCAACTCTGCCACCATTATTGAAATGGCTTTAGGGTTTATCAGTTTGTAACTTGTATAGTCAAATTGACTTTATAGTTTGTTGATATGCTACTTATTAACTGTTGGCTTGTTTTAATCTTGATCTTGCAGTATACCATTTATGCATAAGATTATCTTGATGTAATTTCATTTCTAGGATTTTGGTTAAAGATGACTAATTTTTATTGTGTTATAGAATAAAGATGTTAACTTTATTAGATATCGAGAATGACCCATTAAGGGGGGTGTTTGTTTTTAGCTTATTTTCTGGCTTATCAGCTTATTTTCGTAACCCATTTTTTCTTACTTTTGTCTAAGCTTATTTCATGTGCTTATTGATAAATTGAGCTTAGAAAGTTCATAAGCTTATCAGTTTTTCAATAAGCTCATCAATCAAACACCCCCATATGAACTTAGTATGGTAAAAACTGGAATGCTATTTCGTATAAGCCGAAAAGTTTCTGAATTTAGGGTTTATCAGTTTGACTTGAAACTTTGTTAATTTGTTTAAAAATGAATAATTTGTTGTTGCTTATTAAAAAGGAGTATAAATTTGTTTAAAATTGAGAACGTCCCATTAAGGGGGTGTTTGTTTTTAGCTTATTTCCGGGCTTATCAGCTTAGTTCTCATAAACTTCAGTTATGGGATATGGTTAAAGATGACTAATCTTTTTTTTGGTTATAGGAAAAGATTATAACGGTTTTAAAGGGGTGTTTGTTTTAGCTTTTTTTTTTTGGGGGCCTATGAGCTTCTTTCTTACAAGCCCATTTTTGTCGGTTTTTTCTTGTCTATGGGCTTATTAAGCTCATACGTCGGGAAACAGCCGTATAAGATGGGCTTATGAAATATAGGCTGCACAAGTCCAAAAATAAGCTAAAATAAACAGTGTAACATGCATGGTGCACCAGAGTCGTGAATGTCGCTTTTTGTTATAGTCTTGAGTTATACCTGTAAGCTGTATAACAGTGTTTGACAGTAGCTGTAGTTGAAAAGTGTACATGACATCGAAGGACTCATGGATTGAAAAGCAGAATTAGTAAAGACGGTTAATCAAGGGAAAAGGGTAGTTTTGCTTTTTAATAACTCCAACTTGTCTTGAAGGCTACTCAAAGTATTCAAAAGATCATAAATCGTTTTCTGCAGAAACATATCGGTTACACAATATTATGCCTAAATATCGAGAAAAGCATTAACATCTTTGTGTAGCAAAATATCTACATATGCCATTTAAAATACGGAAGTGCAAACTTTGTGATGTTAGCAAAGTAAATGGATGTTGTTTGACTCGGAAAGTCAGAATAGGTCTTGTATAGAAAGGAATAATCAGAATCATGAGACACATTTCATTTGTTTAAACTATGCTAGCTGCCTTATGGAAGTTCATTTTCTTGATATTGTATGTTTAGTTTGTCGGAAAGCTTGCCAAAAGTCCGACATTTGCAAAAGAACCAAGACAACTTCAATTTGAAGCAGACATAAATCGGCTTTTCCTCTATACCAGGTCATGTTCTTACCAACTCAACTAACCGTGATCTATGTGTGAGATATCACAATAACTACCTATTTTACTTCGTTTTTATGTATCTGGCTGGACAAACTTCTTGCTGTATTTCAATGATTCATGGTGTGTGTGTGTGTGTGCGTGTTTTTCTTTTTTTTTTTTTTTTTTTTTTTTTTTATTATTTTTTTTAATATATCAAGTTGACATCAATCTGCAGACTGTTTGCTGTTTGGGTCATTTTGCGAGCCTTATTCTAAACATTTTTCAATAAAACATAACCTAATATATAAATATAACATTTTTGCACATAAATTTATGAGTTTTATGTATAGATTATCCCGATTTCAGGGTTTTTTGGGCTACAAAATGACTCAAATGGGACACAAAGCCATTGTTCTAATAACTCGGATGTATATATAAAAGTACAATGGCTGAAATAGGACAAACAAGAAAGGGCATTGGCGTTTGATGTAATGTATGTGTGATACACAAGTGCTGATTTGCTGTATTTAATTACAGCTATAACCGTGTGGGGAAAGATGCTGAAGAAGCAGATGTAGAAGAGATCATTAACATGGCAAGTAAGGCCGAACTAGCCGACCAAGAAAGACAAGTTCAAGAAAACATCCATACTCAAATTACAAACTTCTGCACGTCAATGGATGAAATTCTTCTACCTGACTCTAAATCTCATGACGAGCCACTTGGATCATCTCAGAAGAACGACACCACTCCTCGTCGTAGTGGCCTAAGTCTTGCCATTGGTAGAACGACTCCAGCAAACAAAAATCTTGGTAAGTTTTTGTTACTCGGGTTTTCAACTTCAAAACATTACACTTATTAGAATCTTATTAATGATGAACATTTCAGCACAGATGTTCCAGAGACAAAACAGTTGACTTTTACCGAGGCATCCCAAAGGTTAAAAGATCTCATGGGCTACACCCTTGAGCTCAAACCGTCTCAAATTCCACATGAGCAAGCAGGTCAGGGCTTATTCATAGATGGTGAAGCAGATGTTGGCTCAGTGATAGCACTCTATCCAGGTGTTATCTACTCTCCAGCATATTACTGTTATATCCCAGGTTACCCAAGAGTAGATGCACGAAACCCATATCTTATAACCAGATATGATGGGACAGTAATCAATGCGCAACCGTGGGGTACTGGTGGTGACACCAGAGAACCGTGGGGCCAGTCTAGTGTATACCGGTCCAACCCTGGTCAACCACCTTCCGAGACTGGCTCAGACCGGGTTTGGAAGATGCTAAGCAAACCATTAGAAGGGTCAAGGCTAGCGTCTAATGGTGAAATATTGGAGAGAAGAAACCCGTTAGCTTTAGCTCATTTTGCTAACCACCCGGCAACATGTATGGAGCCTAATGTCATGGTATGCCCTTATGATTTTCCGTTAAATGAGAAGGATATGAGAGCTTATATACCAAATATAATTTTTGGGGGTATCGAGGAAGTTGAGATGAAAAGATTTGGTAGTTTCTGGTTCAAGTCTGGTGCGGTATCGAGTGATGGTCAAATGGAAGGACCTATAATGAAAAGTCTTGCACTTGTGGCTACTAGACCGCTTCGTAATGAAGAAGTTTACTTGAATTATAGATTGAGTAATTCAAAGAGGCGGCCTTCGTGGTATACTCCTGTGGATGAAGAAGAGGACCGAAGAAGATGGAGCTAAGTGCCTAAGTGGGTCTGTGGGCGGTTTTCATGATTTTTTTGTATGTTCTTGCGTTGTGTTCTTTATTGATCTAATAAGCTATTGAGAATCAAAAGTAGCAGCAGCGTTGCTGGAGGCACCTATCTTTGGTAGATGACGAAAAGTGATTTTGACATAGTTTCCTTCCTTTTAATCATAGTTTAAACATTATCAAAAACATTTTTTTGACGGCGGATTATTAAGATCACTTGATCAAGTGGTCGAGACTTGTTTATGATATATGTGTAAGATTTTGACAGATTCTTACACCTGAGTTACGAGTAACTTACTTGAGTATTTAAATCTAATAATTCGTTTGCTGTATGTCGTTTGAACGCAGTTTGAACACCAAATCTATGTATTTTCGGATTGCTAAGTCGTTATAATTTTTGGAGTTTCATGTATTGGTGGCGTCTCTAAATTGTAAAAATTTGTTTTAGTTTATTTAAAAAATATCATGTTTGATATTTTTTGAGGTAGCGAGGCCGTGATGTTGATTCACTGTTTCACTTTGATCAGCATTCCAATGATATATGATGTATGTAGCGATCTCGACTCTAAAACCATCAGCTTGGATTATGGTTAAATATATAATTAACTTAAGCATTCGGACATGATAACTTAACCATGTTTATGATATGTGAAAATACTGGGCGATCACATGTTTACAATATGCAAGTTCTATATTGTGTTTTTCATAATATCTTGCGATAAGCCGATAAGCAATGCACATATACCATCTATGCAATTACTACTACTGTCTATTCCAGATTTATTCTTCACTAAATTAATTCAAGTTAAAATTATATAGAAGCTGCATTTGTTTTTCTGCAACAACTGTCCTCTGTGTATCTTTTGCACTTGTGTTATACTTTTGCACATTGCACCAAACCTGTCTCGCTAGTCCCATCGCTGTACTATATGCTGATCTTGTGGCATACAGAGGCTGAATGTATCAACAGGCTGCTGCTGCGAAGGTAGGGAGAGATAACTCGTTCTTGTGTCTGTCTACAAACTACATGATCAAATCAAGGATACCATGTTCTTCATGTAAGGCCTAAAAAGATGATTTTGAAACATGATTGAATGGTAGCAACTAGGAACTTGTTTATACCCCCAACCCTCACACCACTTCACCTTCCACCTCAGCGCCACATCAGTTTTTTCTCTCCTTCACCACCATCTCACTTTTCACTCACAACTAGGGGTGTAACCGAGCCGAGCCAAGCCCGAGCTTGACAAGGCTCGAACAAAAAAACTAGGTTCAAGCTCGGCTCGATAGCTCGTCAAGCTTTAACCATCTAGGCTTGAGCTCGGCTCGATTCATTTTCGAGCAAAGCTCGAGCTTTGCTTGAAAAGCTCGAATATATCTATATGAATACATGATTACACATTTACACCCCTATTCCAACTCCTAAACAAGTTGATTAAGGAGTTGAGACCTGAGACTCGAAAAGAAGAACAAATACAATACGGTACCCAATGAAGAAAACCATAAAAAGACCTTACAAAATGGACATACACCTGAACCAATGAATCATAACTAACTTGAACCAAATATGACTAAATTGTCACCTGATGCCACACATTCACGAGTCAAGAGTCTCCATATATCTTAGTTAAAACTTAAAACAAGTATGAAACACCATACTTCGTAATAAATTTCATTTGTTCATTGTAATATTAACATTCACTAATGCATGATAATTATTTTCCAAGACAATAACTAACAAGAAAAACAGAGTCATTAGAATTAACACATAAACATACATAAATAAAAGTTGAAGATACAAATTCTTTTAAATTAAAAGATTAACTATAAACTTAGGGAGTTAGTACATAGTAGTTGAATAATTAAAAAAGAGAATACATTAGTACATAGTAGTTGAATAATTAAAAAAGAGAATACCTGATAGCTGATGAAGAGGAAGTGATGGTCAAGAAGTGTGCACTGTGTAGATAATAAAATACACAACGTTACGTAGGAATAATTAAGGGTATATAGTTAATTAATTTTTTTATTGAGTAAGTCCTTATAATTAAGTTAATATTCAAATTAACCCTTATTTACTTAAAGCTCAGAAAAGCTCGATAAAAGCTCGAGCCGAGCTATCAAAATCTCGAGCTCGACTCATTATAAGTTTCGAGCCAATATATTGGGCTTGAGCTCGGCTTGAGCTTGATAAAAGCTCGACTCGATCGAGCCAAGCTCGAGCTCGAGCTCGAGTTGCTTGATAAAAGCTCGGCTTGTTTGCACCCTTACTCACAACCATCTCACACCACTCCACCTTTCAACATATTTTTTTATTATTAAAATACCCCAAAATATATCTCACACACACTAAAAAAAAAATAAATAATAATAAAAAAGGTGAAGAGTTCACCTTGACAAGACCTTTCTCTCTTCTTGCCAACACCTCACTCCACACTCCCAATGAAGTTTGTTCTGTGAACATGCTTGCCATTTGATCACTTTGCTACCGTTGGGGGTAGCCTTAAGGTAGTTAAAACTTTGTACTCATTTTTTGGCTTGTATAAGTGGTTAAAATTTGCTTAAGTTAGTATGTTTCTAGTCTCCTCAAGATAACTCAATAGTCCCAATTGATTAGAATTGATTAGTTTTGTCAACTTTTTTGGTCTTTAAGTTTGGTATTGCATCAGTCCTTAAAACAAACAAGACCTTCTATTTATAAGTGGTTTTTAATGCTTTGAAGTATGAATGTTTTTATGTTGATTTACTAATTTACTTTGATTAACCACATGGATCTTTGGTGAATGAAGTGATGTTGACTCATAAACACTTTCAACTTGAATCACGGTTTAAGCAGTCAGTCATAAACTTGTTTAAAATATGTGGGTGGGTTTGGTTTGCATATAACAATCACTATCGGTACAGGTTTAAAAATATGCTAGAGTGAAAGTATCTCTACAATGATTTGCATGACTTAACTTCATGCCTAAAGATATGTCTAACTCTAAAATGATGACACATGACAAAATTAATGGTGAGGATTATAAAAGAGAAAATATACATTACACATGTCACATGATGAATTGTTTAGGCATAAATTTAATCATAAAATGTCGTTTTGTTTATCTGTATAGTTTTGAATAGTTAAATGTTACATTGCTAAATCTAGATATTTAATTTAAAAAATCGACAATAACATTTTGATAAAAATGAAAGATGTGTGTAGATTATGTAACTCTCTCACCATGTGTACTCGGCTTACTCAACTACTTATTTAGATCGCGTTTTTTTTTTTTTTTTTTTTTTTTTTTTTTTTTTTTTTTTGTCTCATTTATAGTTCATATTTCTATTTCATGATGTCTCAAAATAATTATCAATTTTTTTTTAAAGTAAAAACTAGATAATTTAGTTGAGGATATTCTATTTAAGTGGTCAAAAATTAAAGTGAAATTTTTATCTCCTGACAATAATTTTGAGACGGAGAAATTACTTACATAACGAGTAAACACTAAATGAAAAGATGTCAAAGCAATTTGTAATTGCTCGACTAAATTACTTGGATTGGTCAAAACTCGGGCTAATTAGTCAAAGAAAGAAGTATTATGTTCACGCTTAATTGTACATACTTTTTTGAAAGCGTGTAAAAATTTACAATCTGGATGCACTTTTAAAATGTTTATAAATTTGTTATATCTATAGCTATAAGCGTGAATTTATAAAAAATTACAGTTATTATGCATACAAGACGAGTACCCGTACATAGCAACAGGATTTAAAAGTTTATGGGTTATAAACGAAAAATAATAAAAGTTTGAAGATTTGAGGATTAAACATAATGTTTTGAAACCCGGTTCGACCCGGGTGGTTCAACCGGTTGAACCGTTCTGGTCGAAAAACGGGTCGATTTAAACCGAGTCAACCCGATGGGTTGGGTCGAAAACAGGTCAAATGAAACTGGGTCAACCCGCCGGGTTTGAAGCGTCCCGAGTCAACCCGGTTTTCGATGTGTATTAATAGTTTCATTTTGAAATATATGTTTTCAACATTTCTTTTTTTAGTTTCAACTTCTCACTTTTTACTTTTTGGTTTTTCCTTTATATATAGTATAGCAGGGTACCAACACGTTTCGGCAGCGGGTATCCTGTGACGATTAACCGGATAAATAGATCTCGATGAAACCTAATTCCACCAGTTTGTATCGGTTTCAACGGTTCCTCTCTAGTTCGTTTTCGGATTGGTTTTATTGGTTAGCCGAACCGGTGGCGACACCGGTTCCTGGTTGAATCCTTTGGTCCGTTCCGGTTTTCAAAACTATATATACCATCAATTTGTTAGTTTATATGAAGCTTTGTGTATTTTATTAATTTGTATAATGTGTATAATAACATTTATTTTTCATTTTAGGGTGTTTTAAAAATAATATTAATTAGTGTGTTTAATTATTTTATATTTTGGATTATGTTGTAGCTTGTTTAAATTGTATATTGTGAAAATTATATTGTACTTTTTAATGAGGAGTGTTTTAATTTGGTATACATGTTTTTAATTGGTTGTATAATGTGAATAAATTATTGTACTTTTAATTAATGGGTGTTTTAATAAGAGTATTAATTACATTATGCATTTCTCTCACCTTTGACTTTTAAGATTTCACTTTTCAAGGTTTGACCATACACTCTTTATATGTAGTATATATATTTTATAAGCGTAAATTAATTACATAAGAAAACATTGAAAAGTTTTGAGTGAGTAAAAAGGAAGTATCGCGAAAGTTGAGAAAGAAGAATATATTAAATGAATTAAGGGGCGGATTTAGCTTATAAACAAAGAATGTACGTGCGTACGATGTATAAAATTTTAGTAGTGTAAATAAATTGTTTTTCCTCAAATGTAACTATAAAATACACTATGTGTGTAAGGCTAGAGGTAATCTTGGGGGTTGTTTCTTTTGAAGGTTTCGGGTTCGAAGCTTGCGAATGGGGTTTTTCTCTTAGGCGAAGCGGAAAAAAAAAGTGGGATTTATTCCCAAAAAAGATGATGGTTCAAGGAAGACATACTGCACGCTTGAATGTTACTAAACGATCTGAACCACTAACTAGTTGTTTAAAAAAAAAAAAAAAATTAATCATGCACATCCTCTAAAATACACGAAAATGTGAGTGCATACCTTTATTTAACTCAACATTTTTTTTAAAATTTTTTTAATCTTGATTTCCGACCTTTTGGCCGACTAATCTACGGGGTTTGAACTCACCGTCACACAGACTCAAACCAGGTAAATCCCTCTTTTTTCAGGAAGTTAGCGTGGGCACTTAAGGTTATTTGCACCTAACAAGAATTGAACTTGAGACCTCATACATTTTAGAGTAATAGTCATAAGCCCTTTTGCTACTAGATCATCCTAAGTGGTTAACTCTCCAGTGTTTGAAAGGGGAAAAAATAAGGGTGCGTTTAGTTGGAGAAAAAATTCCCTTGTTTTCTATCTCTAGTTTTGTAAAAATTTGGATGAAAAATTTATCTCCACAAAACACTTGAAAATATAGAAAATGCGTTTAGTTGATATTTGTATTTTCTATTTTGAAGAAGGGGAAGGAGGGTTGGGGGTTACAAAGGAAAACAAAGAAAACAACTAAAATTTGTTTTCTAATTTTCCTTGTTAGATTAGAACTAGCGGATTTTGTGTTTTGCAAAACATTTTGTTGGAAAATGATAATTTGAACGCGATCTCTATTTTTCTTGTTTTCCACAAAACATTTTGTGGAAAACAAGGGTGTTTTCCCCCAACTAAACGCACCCTAAGCATCGTAATCTTGCCACAGAAATGGGAGACGACATTTTGAAGAAGAAGAAAGCAAACTAGGCATCAGGTCAATGGTCAATGAGTCTAATTTTTGTGTAGCCGAATTTGTCTAAATATAAATCCGAATTTACTCAAAATACATACGGACATACGTCATACACATATACTAATTTTAACATCAACTTAAATTTTATTTAGTTTCACTGAGTTATGTCTACTTTCCATTTAATTGCAATCTTTTTTTTTGAACCGCAATTTTTATTAAAAAAAAAACTAGCAAGAAGCTAGAAAAGGATTACAAAGTAATTAAATAGGGATGTTGAAGCCAAGAATCCCACGTAAAACTATTTCTACATCTAGCATGACACCACATAAACGAGTACATAACAATATCATCAAAAAGAATGTGCTTCCGAGGATATTGATACGAAAACAAGAGTTGATTTCGAAAGCTCCAAATACTCCACCACATAACAGAGAAAACACCTTCCAAGAGACCTTTAAGACGAGATCCCAGCCGCAACCCACAAAACCAGGAGATCCACTCATCATAAGAACAACCAGAAAAACAAGGAATATCCCACCAGCGACATACAAGCCCATAAATGTCACGAGCCATGTTACATTGAAAGAACAAGTTTGAAACATCTTCCACCTCTGTAGTACAAACAGGACAACATAACGAATCAATCTGGACACCCCTTCGACCCAAATTCGCCCTAGTAGGAAGGCGATCAAGGTGAAGTTTCTATCTAAAAACATTTACATTGATGGGAACATATTTAACCCATCTAGTCGCTATAGAAGATTTAGGGAGGAAAAAATCATCCAAGATGAAGCGAGCATCACTAACACGATACATACCTTCATTATTTAAATCCCATATCCAACGATCATTAGCACTCGAGAGCTCAATACCTTCAATTAAGCCACGGAGAGCCTCCAATTGAGAGGATTCAACACCACTACAAACCGTACGCCGAAACGAATTAGAGAGAGACCCATGTAACTTATCTGCCACCGTGCAATCTTTGTTATCTTCCAACATAAACAACCGCGGAAAGAGAAAACACAACTGGATATCTCCGACCCACACATCTTTCCAAAACCGAGTAAAATGACCAGATCCAACACGAAGGTTACAATGGGCAAGTAAGTCGACACCATGAAGCTTTATAACATTTACTTCTTTAATAATCTTGCCCCAAATAGACGAGCAAACAGGCGCATGATTATGGAAGTTGCTACCATACATAGAACTGATAAATTGGAACCAAAGGGAGTTATCCCGAGACAAAAATCTCCACACCCACTTAAAAAGAAGGGCCCTATTTAAAGCATAAAAACTAGCCACTCTTAGACCACCATTTTTCTTTGAGGCGAGAACCTTTGACCATTGAACCCACGCAATCTTCCTATCTCCTCCATAACAACCATTAAAAAAATTCCGACGAAGAGACTCAATAATATATAGAACAATTTTCGGGACCTTATGGAGGGACATACAATAAATTGGAGTAGAGCCCAAAACTGACTTAAGAAGGGTAAGGCGGCCCCTATGGATAAAGTGTTGATTTTCCATTTTGAAAGACGAGATTTAATCTTATTTATAGGTTCCTCCCATGCGTTTACCATAGACATATTTCCCCCAACAGAAACCCCAAGATATTTAAACGGGGTTTTAAGGATCGAGCATCCAAGAAAGGTAGTCGCATCATATATAAACTCATCTTGGATGTGAAAGTGCAATCTAAAAATATAATTTTCATTTTGTTCAAATATTTGCTGTTTTAGAGGTTTTTAGATGTGAAAGTGCGAGCGTGTTAAGAACTAACGCTAGACGTTATTGCAAAATATGAGATAAGCTTTATATATTAGGTTATTTTAATCACGAACCTTTACCCAACACACGAACCATTTTATTAATCATGTAAAAAAAAACTCAATCCTAACTCATACCTACATAACATGTATAACTTGTTTGTGACTCATTAAACTATTTAAGTAAATAAATCAAACGACAAAGAAGTTTAGTGGTTTGGCGATTCAACTAGTAAAAATTCAAACATGATAGAGATAACATATAAATAATCATATAACAATTTCAATAATACCAAATTTATAATCGTAATTCAACAAATACCACATGCAATAGACCATTCTCAAAATCTTACACGGTTAAAACATAATCAAATTTAAAAAAAAAAAAAAAAAAAAAAAAAAAAAAAAAAAAAAAAACTTAATTTGTGTAGCACCATCAATGATATAGTTGTCAATAAAAATCTTGAAAAGTGAAATTTGGAAGAAACACTCGATATAATCCACCATATTTAGAGAGAGAACTGAACCCCTGTGTGTATATTTAGAGAGAGATAGAGAGATGCATAAACACATAGATGAATCGTGCACATGTTACGCACTAAAGAAGAGTATTTAGTATGCTTCCGAATGTCGGTGCATAGTTTGTAACGAAATCGGGCCAGCAAACAACAACCAATCATCCAATTAGTCAATTACAGCCCAAAAACTAAAATGACCTAAGAAAAAACGACATGCATGAAACAACCAAACAACAACATTAACCACAAACAATGTCGTTTATTAATTTTAGGCTTCAAAACGGCGTCATCCGCACGCCTAATATATAATAAAGTAATGTCATATTAATTACATAAGAAAACCCATCTAAATCCAATTCTAATATAAATTTCAAGTTTTATATTTAAGTTTTTAGAGACTTATACTTAAATGGGCTCCAAGTTAGTCTGTTAATACATGCTCAACCTAGACACAATCCATTTATTAAGCGGGTAAAACGTATTAACTTGTTTTTTACCCAAACTTGTTGATCCTCAAATCAAACATATTTAATTTAAATGTCGGGTTCATAGATTATCGTGTCGTGTCTATATAGGAGAAAAAGAAACACCTAATAAATGAGTCATGACTGAGAGACCTAAATTATGTACTTAAATTCATGGTTAAGCCTGCGTAACATCATACTGATGGCTGCAGTCAAAAGATCACTTTTTCAAAATCCATCAAAATCATGCCAAACATGTTTACACATAAATTTAAGCACAAAATTTGCCACCCAATCATTTTCTTAAACAAATACCCCCCCCCCCCCCCCCCCCTTTTTAATTCATTTGAACTACTAAAAAGAAAAGGTATTTACTATACCATGCCCCACTAGCCAATGATTAACATACAAATATATATTAGAAAAAAAAAGAAAAAAAAAGAAGCTTGAACTTTATTAAATTAAGGTATTTGCTAACAACAATTCATTGGGTGTGTTTAAGCATTTCATATTTATAAAATTAGCATTTAATAATCTTCAAACATTCTATATTTAACATCACATACCATGTTTAAAACGATTAACAGTGTATAATTATGAAGGTTAAACACTAAAAAAATACATCAAAAGTACATAAACACCCACATAAAAGTACATTTATATGTACTTTTATGTGAATAATTGTGTATTTTTTCATGAATGCCATTGTACTTTTGGTGTGATTAAGACACAAGTTATAAAAACTCATGTAAAAATTTTGTATATTTATTTATGGATTGTCTAAACAATGCTCTCAGGGCATTAGTTTGAATTGTTAAACAAGAAAAGTTTGTCTTCATTAAATATAAAATCACATTCAATTAAGATAATTTATAGCTTTAATTATTGTATATTAAATACATTTTTTTTTATTGAATTAATGCAATGAGACACTTATTAGACAATCCCATTTATTTATTTATTGTGCACCAAATTGAAAAGAAAATAAGCAAAGCCCTATTTTTAACCCCAAATTTTCAGTCCTTCATCGCGGCTTTCAGAACCCCTTCTCCGGCCATCATCCCGCTGTCTCCATTTTCTGCTTACGTAAGCACCTTCATAACCCCATATTTTTTTTGGAGGGAATTGCATATATATTCTTGCAAAACCTTATAATTGCATATATATTCAAGTAAAAATTATAATTGCATATATATCCTTTTTAAACAACATATATATCCAAATAATAAAATTATATGTAATTAAAACAAAAAGATAAATATTTAACAATATCTTGACTATTTTACCCTTATTCTTTTTCAATCCTCATCTTCTTCTTGGCCACATGTATACAATACACAATTACCAGTATCTTATATGTTTTTCCCATGAGAAACGTTACTTACCAACACTTTTATTCTTGTCTTTACTTATACTATCTTCTACTAATAATCCTTCTCATTTTGTTTGTCACAACTTTTTATCTTAAACCAATGATTATGCAATATAAATTCTCAATGTTATTGTCTTAAACCCATTTCATTCTTTATAAGATACTATGAAAAAGAACCCAGAAACTCATTTTCAATGCTGCCCAAATCCATTTTACCAACCATAGTTTGATACAACTTTAATCCTTACATATTATTAATGGGGTTTTGCATAATATATGTGTTTAGCAATAATTAGAAACAATTAGACTATGTACGTCAATCTAACTACAAATGATATTGGTAATAATTATGTTTGTGGGTCGTGATATTGTTATTAAGGTTATATGTTTAAACTAAGGGTGTGTTTGGCAAAGGTAGTTGTGAGTTGTAGTAGTGAGCAGTAGATGTGCAGCTCATTGCTCACCGCTCACATCTTCTTAAAAAAACATTGAAAAATTGAGCATTTCTAAAAAATAGGAAAGTTCACCGCTCCTTTGCCAAACGACTAATAAAAATCAAAATGCTCATTGCTCACCGCTCATCGCTCCAAAAAGTTTCACACCGCTCCGTACCAAACATACCCTAAGAAGATGAAGATTGAAAAAGAACAAGGGTAAAATGGTCAAGGTATAAATAATTATATATTTATTTATTTTTTTAAATATAATTTTGTTATTTGGATATATATGATATATATCTTGTTTAAGAAAGATATATATGCAATTATGAATTTTGCTTGGATATATATATGCAATTATTAAGCTTTGCAAGGACATATATGCAATTCTCCTTTTTTTTATTATTATTTTTTGGATGAAAATGTGAAGATATATTAACAATCCAAACTATAACTTTTACAAGGGAATACAACTACAGCAAGACATACAAATGAAATCTCTCTATTCTTCACATTTTCATACAAACAATCACTACATTTCCCTAACAACATTATAAGCTTCAAGGTATCCCAGTGTAGAATAACAACAGGAAGATACAATGTTATTTTTTTTTTACTAATAATGGTACTTTTTTTTAAAGATAGAAGATTTATTCACTTGTTCGATTATATGCTTTATAATAATTTGGATTAGTTTATTTAAAGGGTTTATCGGCTTTTAGAGCACAAGGTACCGTTGCGTAATAGCCAAAATTGGTGACCTATAGGGGTTGTTTGGATTTGTTATTTTGCGGGTCTCGCTGTTTTTGGTATTGTGTTATAGGATTGTGTTGTAGGTACAAAAGATGACGTGACGCCTATGACATGTTTTTTTTAACACAAACGCGCATCTTGTTATTGAAATATGGGAAAACCAATGTAGTTTATTTTTTTAGCTTATGAGTTATTTGGGCTTATGGCGATAAGCCATAAGGTCAATTTTATGAGGTTATAAGCTGAAAAAGTGACTTTATTGACTTTTTTGAATCTCAATAAGCCGATAAACCCATAAAATAAGCTACTTTCAAACTTTAAATAAGGCGGTATTAGTGTAGTTATGTTGTGTTTTACGAGGTGTTTTGATTAGCTTATTTCATGAGCTTATTAGTTTATTGAAATTTGTGAAAGTCAATAAAGTCACTTTTTCTAGCTTATGTGTTTCTCTAGCTTATGGCTAAAAGCTATGAGATCAATTTGAGGAGCTCATAAGCCGAGAAAGTGACTATTGACTTTTTCAAATCTCAAAAAGCGGATAAACCCATGAAATGAGCTACTTTCAAAATTCAAATAAGGCAATATCAGTGTAGTTGTGTTGTGTTTTATGAGGTGTTTTGATTAGCTTATTTTTTGAGCTTATCAGTTTATTGAAATTTGAAAAAGTCAATAAAATCACTTTTCTAGCTTATGTGTTTCTTGAGCTTATGGCTAATAAGCCATGAGATCAATTTGAGCAGCTCATAAGCCGAAAACAACAACCCCTGGTTTTGGTTATGTTTGGTTTTTTAATGAACTTATCTGATTATTGCATATATTTTGACAGATACCTATTCTATTTCAGCGAGTTTATATCCTCTGATTCATCATGGCGACAAGTAAACGTATTCGTTGACTTTAGACAAAAATTTGTATACCGTTTCACTTAGGCAGTTCCGAAATCAAGACTATGGCAAATGACGATAATGCTAGGAGACCTCAGGCAGACGTTAGAGGAGGCATGAGGAACTTCAGAGCTGTTAATGGTGGAGCAATCGGCGATGTTATTATGTTAAGGCCCAGCAGCCCTGCATTTGTTTCTCAGATTGTCAACACTAGTGTGGTTGAATGCAACTCTGTAGGAGATTCAATTCAGAGAGCTGCTTACTTTCTTAGTGCAATTGTAGGGGTGTTTCCCGGGCTGTTTCCGATAGCAAGAGAGGCGATAAGAGAGGCCGGCTATTGAGTGACAGAAGTGACAGACCAGCAGCTGGAACCTTACATGATAACTCTCCAAGACCCAATGGACTGGACAACTCTCATCACTTTTTTTGGTCAGTTGGCTCTGATTGTTTATAAGAAAATTGATGACCGCAGTTATAGTAGATTTATGCGGAACAGGACTGCGGCAATCAAAAGGTTCGCCGGTATGTATGGGGAATTGGTTCCTGGTGACGGTGATATTCTTCTTTCTTATGAAGTGGCCAAATCTGTTAATGATTTCACATGGCGTAGCCCAAAGGTAAGAGCTTATCTGCTGAGGGCAATATTGTCGAATCGTGAAGGAGAAAGCAGTTTCAATCAAGTGTGCAACTATCTCTCTTATATTTTGAGCTGGACTGAGATGTCTACTCTGATTTGCATCTTCGACACTCTGTGCATGACAAATTCTCCTGTCCTAGACGATCCAAGGGTTGGGAGAGAAGTTCAGAATCTGATAGATGCTTATAACAAAGTGAATAGCAAGGCATATCCTCAGTATTATGCAATCTTCAATCCCACTGAGGCTGCAGTTACAATTGTGAAATCAAGGTTTAAGACCTTGGCTGAGGTTTCCAGAAAATATAGGGAGGAACAGAATGCTACTGTTGGCAATTTCGCTCGTGCTGCTGGAGAAGAAAATTCGTTGGTTGCAAGTCTGTTGGGGATGCATCGAGCATTTATATCTCGATTCAATGCGAGTATGATTCATCCTGATGTTCAGCGTGCTATTCGGTATTTGACCAATTTTGATGTTGAGGAGAATGAGTTGGAAGTGGGAGGAGATTAAAAATAATCAAGTGGTTAGAGGGGATAGGTTGTATTTTGGGTGCAGGCGGTCAAGCACCGTAGCTTATTAGATGTTTATGGGTTATTACTAACTTAAAAAAAACTGATTCTATATATGTAGCAAACTTCCTTGCCATCATCGATCTTGCAAGTTTTTTTTTTTTTTTTTTTCCTCCTCCTCTCTCGCTCCCTCTCTCCTCTTCAATACCCAAACGAAACCCACTAACTAGTAACTACATCATGCATATTTTATAATCATATAATCAAATGGAGATTTAATAATCACTGATCACATCAGTAACAACAATTAATATTTTTTATTATATCCAAAATAAAAACGCTTTTCAGCCGTCTTCCTCCTTAATCTTCGGATCGGGGGGGGGGGGGGGGGGGGGTTGGGTTATTCATACATGGGGAAACAATCACAAACAACTGATTCTAATGGATGGACCTTCATTTTTCATAACAAAAACAAACCTAATTCAAAACCCATTGGTAACCTGTATCAACAAGATTTGGAAAAAGTGGCGGTCTCATTTTTCGTTTCCAATATTCCTGATTCTTTAGATGCAAAAGGCCTGTGGAAAGCTTGTGTCTCATACGGTCGCTTGGTTGATACATTCATCGCTAACAAATTATCCAAAGGAGGTAAGCGTTTCGGTTTCATTAGATTTCTGGGGGTTAAAGATGTTTATGATTTTGTTCGATCTCTATCAAATATTTGGATTGGTAATTATCACATATATGTTTTGATAGCTCGCTTTCAAAGAACCAATATCAATGGATCCCATCCAAACCATAACGTACTGCATAAAAATGCTAACTCCAAAGAAATACCTAAACCTAACCCTAACATCACATCCATCAAACACACTGATCCCTTAGCTGCTAAGCCTTCTTTTGCATCGGTTACTCACAACAAACCCAAATCACCTAGCGAACCTTCCTCATCCATTGTAGTACGAACCGTTGCTCTAAACGAGCATGAACTCATTAGCGTTGATGATACTTCGACAGTCATACTGGTGAAACTAAAAGACGTAGATTCTATGCGAAACATGCACACAATCTGCAAGAACGAAGGCTTCTCGGACTCGAAAATATATCACGTTGGTGGTCTCTGGATTTGGATACAATTACCCACATCGTTGTCCTGCTCCAATTTCCAAGAAAACAAAAGTTTGAAAAGTATTTATTCATCGGTCAAATCGGCTTCACCTTCCTTCATACACTACAAAAAAACAACCTTTTAGTGACATGTTTAGTGACGCCGTTAGCGTCACATTTGACCAAAGCGACGCGTTAAGTGACATAGTAAAAAGAGTCGCTGTAAATGAGTCGCAGAATTTTGTGACATCAAAGATATGTCGCTACACGTAGAGACACATGTAGCGACTTTTTTTCGCTTGTCGCTATATTAACTAGCGACATCTCTTTATGTGTCCTTAATTGGGTCGTTATTTGTAGCGCCACTTGTAGCGACTTCTCTTCACGTGACGCTATATTAACTAGTGACGTCTATTTATATGTCCTTAGTTAAGTCGCTACTTGTGTACATGTCGCAATTTGGGTCGTTACCCGGGTCGCTGTTGATTCATTGCCTGGGTCGCTGTTGATATCGCTACCCATGTTGCTATAATTAGCAACATCACATCGCTATTTGAGTCGCTAATTTTAGCTATAATTAGCAACAGCACATCACTATTTACGTCGCTTATTTTAGCTTATGCTCACCTGCTACGCTATGCTTATGCTCACCTGCTAATTTTTAGCTTATTTAGTTGTCTCTCAAAACCAAACAATACACTATTATTATATATAACAAGACCATTCGAAGATACCGAATACGATTTACCATATCACATAAAACATCAACAACATGCGAACTAGTTATCATAAAAAAGAATGAAATGTTATCATCTAAAGTATACTAAAAAGCTCAAACATCAAGCATATCAACTAGTTATCATACGGAGTATTAAGTGTGTTCATCATACGGAGTATTAAGTATGTTGAACACCTTATTCAAGAGAGTTTTAAATGTCTACCAACCATTTATCAAGGACGTTTCTTAAGGGCTTCAAGAAGTTGGCGATTAGACTTTGCAATTTCTTGAGCAACAATCTTTCCCACATCTTGAGCAACTGCCTTTGACAGTTCCTAAGCAACAAATTTTTTCAGGTTTCGCTCATATGATGCTTGAGATTCCAGAAGCTCATCTATTTTTCTTGATTGTCCTTCTTAAGCAAGTTTTAAGCTGTCCAACTCATCTCTTATGGTATCTTTTTCAACTTCGTGCTGCTCTACCATTTCTTGAACGTGAAAGTCCTCATTATATCCAGTATTGAAATCCTCTTCATCATCATCACCTTGGAGCATGAATCCATATAGTACTTGACTGCTCATCACCCTCCTGCATATTAGTGTCATATAGTACTTCAGGAAAAACTAAAATAGGTGCAATGATGAGTTGCATACTATGGAACAGTAGCTATATATGCAATCGCACGCAATGTTAAATAGGAGCAGTACTTAGAAGGATGAGACAAAATTGGTATCAATAACTGTAAACATCGGATTTATGTAAAGTATTAGAATGCAAAATAAGTACTTCAAAAACTGTCTCATGATACGAATCTCAATATCAAACCTAATCAATTTCCAAAAAATCAGTTACCATTTCAATTAAATATCTACCAGCAACATGATCCATTAGTAGCATCTACCATATAGGAGTTTAAAACAATCTGTTCATAAAGCTTATCCAAACACTAAAATATCTACAAACAGGGGAAACTACTCCATTTTGATCCATTTTCTGAACTGATCATCTATAATTTTCCAATGTACCTTAAATAAGCATAAGCACAGTTACATATATACAAAAACTATCAGTACAATCACAATCATCCATAACACATACACACACTCTTAAAAACTTACAAACTGGCACAACTTATAGTAGCGAAAAGTAAACATATTTCCAATCCATTTCTGGAACTAACTAGCTAACCAAAATTCACAAAATCTACATAAAATACACATACGCTTAAATAATCTAGTAAATAGCCAAATACATTATCTACCAGTGCAATCACAAGCATGCATAAAAAACACACAATTTACCCAAAAACTAAACAGCATACTTAAAATAGCCAAACTAATCAATTTCTCCTTCGTTTTCTAGCTAACTGACTAAAATCTACAAAGTGCACCTAAAACAAACATTGACCTTTGAATACTTAAAATCCAAATATACTACCTTATTAACATATCCTTGCTTAAATCAATCGCACACACTATATTCACACCGATAACGGTCCGATACATCAAAATCAAATTATCAAAATTAAAATCAACAATGCACAGTAAAACTACTAAAATAATGACTTTATATGTCATAAACAATCGCATACACCGAACTAAAGCAACAAAATCCGCTAAAAACTATCTAAATAGTACTTCAATAACAGCTCCTTATGTCTGAAAATTAATGCGCAAACTAAATTCACATCGATAACGGTCTGATACATCACAAAACATATTATAACGATAATATCAACAACAAACAATACACACAGTAAATACACGCAGTATACCGAAGATGAACGGCTCAATCATAACTAAGATATTCAGCTCATAATCAAACACAACTACGTTCATCTCAAATACAAATTAAACGATAAAAAATGGAGAAGTATGTATACCTGAGATCAAAAACGGTGAAGTAACAAATCCCGACGATAATGGCGGAGTAACCAAAATACAATCGGAGTGGGTTTACATGTTTATATGAAAAAAACGGTTACTAATCAAATCACAACACCAAAATACAAAACACATCAAAACGAATACATGAGATAAAAAAAACGGTGAGGATAATGGCGGAGATGATGGCGGAGTTCAATTGGGGCAATTTGGGGGAATCGGTGGAGATGGGTGTATATATAAGAAATATAAAAAGCTTATGTTATAATTATTTTTTTTATTAAAAATTTTACATACTTATTAGTTTATAGATATATGCAAGGCAATAAACAAATACATCTTGTTAAAAATATTTTATATATACTTTGCTATAACTAAATCAATTGTTCGCTAATTATACATCTTGTTAAAAATATACCAATTATGGTAATAGCATGTTGTAATTAGCGATGTTAATAGCAACTTGCTTTAAGGAGTCACAAAATTAGAGACATGGTTATTGACATGTTGCAAGAAGTTATCATTATGCGTCACTAGTAGCGATGGGTTTTTAGAATGTCATAAGCTAGCGGCACGTTTAGCGACTTCTTTAAAGGCGTCGCAAAATTAGAGACATAAGTAACAACATGTTGCAAGAAGTTGCAATTGTTGTGACGCTAATGGCGATGTACCTTTTATATGTCACAAACTAGCGACACGTTCAATGACTTGATTGGTGACATCGTCTTTTTTGCGACATTTTTGTTGACTTAGAAGACGTCTAAGTCACTAAACATGTCGCTACTAGGGTCGCAAATTTGCCACATAATTTCTCAAGTCGCTAAACATGTCACCAAATGGCTTCTTTCTTGTAGTGATAGTAGATGAACGAATGATTTGGATTTAGATAAGTAGTCTCCCCCTCTGTGCTTGGGGATCAAATGCTTTTAAAAAAGTGGCGTCCATGTTTGGTAAATTCATGTTCTTTGAAGCCGAGGAGTCCACTGCTATGTGTTCGGGTAGAGTTTGCATCGCTACCAAATCACACAATTTTGTTTCTGAAAAAGTTCAAGTCGAAGTGCGCCGGTC
Organism: Chrysanthemum seticuspe; assembly: GCA_019973895.1. NCBI lineage: Eukaryota > Viridiplantae > Streptophyta > Magnoliopsida > Asterales > Asteraceae > Chrysanthemum > Chrysanthemum seticuspe. The sequence goes on along the minus strand of BPTQ01000009.1, from coordinate 52,396,608 downwards.
AATGTTAGATGTTCATGTTCCTTGACTAGGTTCATGGAGCTTAAATATCAGTGATGACTCTCTTGACACCTCATCCAACTTTAATGTGAATGACTTTGATAAAGTTGAAGATTCTGTTGAAGTGAACTCAGTAGATAACTTAAATGATCTAAATGACAATCTTGAAAAAATGGCAAAAGATATTGATGAAGAGGAATTTCCAAATGTAAACATTATCGATTCACCAAAAGTTAATGAGGTCAAGTCACAAAGGCACTTTGAGGACGAGAACTGTGACAACTCGTACTTTCAGGTCATTTTTTAATTTTACTATTCATCTCGGGAATTTACTATTCACCGGTCACTATTCAAAATTTTACTATTCACCGTTTTTGGGGTCAAAGTAATATTTTGAGAACATATTTCAATATTTACTATTCACGAAACACTATTCAATCCCGGAGAAAATTTCTTCTCATGCTTCATTATTTCATCATTTATCGTAAACTAGGTTTACGAGTATCAAATTCGCGTAACCTTAATGGTTTAGCTGTGAATTCATGAACTTATCATCGAGTACATTTCATATAGACTAAGTTTAGTCTACATATCATTAACATCATTATCATCATATTAGTTCATGCATGGTTTTGCATTTTACATTAAACGTATAATTTCATATTAAATAAACGTTATCGCGTGATTACTTATTTTGAACAATTGATCCGATACTTCCAAAAATTATCCCGATATATTTTTATACTTATATTAAGATTATAAAAATAATATTATGAGTTTACCCAGTGTTTTAAATTTATTTTGTATATGAATTGTTATATTTATATAATTACGACGGTTTTCTTAAATACTACACGATTATTATTATTTCACTCAAATTTTGCAAGAAATGTATTTTTATAATTTTTATGACTTCAATATATTTTATCTTGACCCGTGAAAATTTATTTTTAACTAACGCTACCCTATATACTCAAATGTGTCTACAAGTGATCACTTATCTTCAAGTAACTTTACAAAATATTACATAATACATAATAATAATTTTTTTTTTATTTTTATTAGCATGACTAATACCCCCCTTGTCGACAAGGAGGGTGGTGAGTCATTTTATTTGCAAAATATCTACTAAGTATATTGTATTATACTAATTATCCAAACACATTCACTTCATTTATTCACAAGTAAAAAGATCAAAATCATTTTTCTTCCTCTCTTCTCTCTAGAACCGGCCAACCACAAGAACCAAGAAGGAGATCATATTTTTTTTCTCTAATCAAGTTTTATATACTCTAGTATCACTTTTGTTTAAGGTTTTGCAATATAAACTTTGGGTGATTAGGAAAAATCCTTTGTTCTCATAAACCTCATCAAGTTACTTGTAAGCTTTTCATATTCATGATCATATTTCATATTCATTTTCATGTTCATTTCGTTAAGTTTGAGAAAACATGCAAGTCATATGATGTTTGTACCACTTTTACATTTTTTTAAGAGTTATATATAAATAAGTCATCCTATAATTATTCCTTGTAATATATCACTCTTGGTGATGCTTAGGAACCCATGACACCCTAATAAGGTGTATGGTAGGATTAGAATAGCTTCGGAGTTGTTTTGAATGGGTTAGAATAGGTTTGGCGCGAGAAAAACTCATTTCGACACGTTTTAAAAAGGGTCTGTCCTTATTTTCAAAATCTGGAAATTTTGACAGTGAATAAAATTTTTTGGCCTAGATATTTAGAAAATACACTTTAAAACGAAACCGTGGCCGCTTGAACGGATTAAAACGGAGCTATAACGAAGAAGTTATGAATTTTTCAAGTTAAGAGACGAAAACTATAAATTCTGGAAATTTCAGCATGTTATGTCTATTTTTTACGAGTCAAAAATGAAGCTTAGGCGTTATAAATTATTTCGACTTATCAAAAATATATTAGTATACTTTGATACGAAGCTAAGGACGTATAAAACGTAGAAAACGGACTTGTAACGATTAAATTATACACGTTTTCACAAAGTTGCCGTAACTTTATTATATAAGAAAAACTATATTATTTCTAATAGACAAGTATTACGGCAAAACAAGTGACCATATTGAAGGTCGTTTTTAACATTGATGTAGAACTTTTTATAAAGTGATGTCTTCTAATAAAAGTAAGTTCGCCAAGCATATTTTCCAAAATGTCCGACCGTTTGTCTAGCGGAGTTGTAATGAATTAAATACGATCACTCAAACTTGGTCGAAAACCACCCTTAAACGCTATTTTGGACTAAAGTACTATAATTAACCTATATATTTTTTTGTTTGTGATCGAGACCTCTAGGATGGAAACTTAAACACTAAAACTTTGAGATAATGATACGAGCTTCCTAAAACCGTTGAGTTTGTTTCCTAACGCTCGACGTGCACCATTTTACGACTAGCTTTTAGAGGCCGTTTTAGTCACTTTCATGGAAATTTCAACGACATTATTTTACGATGAAAAGTTATAATCTCTTAATAAATCACTAAATGATTATCGTCGGATATCATTTCAACATAAATACATGTAAGTAATTTAAAAATGGTCAAGACGTTAAAAGATTATTTTTCGACGAAAAGTATTATTTTCCAAAAATTCATAAGTGGTATAGATATCATCCGAATTGCATGCATAACATTACATCATAACTTATTACATATCATATCATTCATAATAGGTCAGTTTCGAGATTCACGCTACATTTCGGTGTAACCACTTTTGTCATCGCATCAATTCATCAAGTGAGTTTTCATAGCCCCGTTTTATTCAAGTTTATACATTATTTCAAACCTACGGGGGAGAATACATTGCACATCATTTTTATTACGATACCAAGTATATCAAATTCATTTACATTGCTTAAGTTACCTCATGCCAATTGAATGTCCCCATTATATAACATGAACCGTTAATTTCATAGAAGCGAGGGTGAGTGGATAGATCTATCGAAGGTGACTCCTCCATCCGGGTTGGTGGATTCCAACTGGTTTAAACGGATGCATTTCATTTAATATCATTATTTGAGTTGTTTGGCAAACACTCTGTTGGGGCGAACATCATGATCAGTCTAGTTTCGGTGTCATGGACTTATAGCAATTGTAACATTTTTTTTGTGACATATTTGTCATACATAATTTATGCTTGTGGTAGTCGTATTAAACATTTACCTAAACTCTATGAACTCACTCAACCATTGTGTTGACACTTTTAGCAATGTATTTTCAGGTAACTAAGACATTCGCATCATGGCACGATTAAGGAACCCTCATAGAGTCGCGGAGTCGACGCGTCTCATTGTATATTATGGTTTTCTTTCAAAACATCGATTGGACTTGTAATATCTTATTTTCCGCAAACTTTATCAACTTTTGGGACCTATCTTGTAACTCTGAATGTTTTAAATAAATATCAAACGATGTGTTTTTAAACGACACTTTAGGTCGTTCAATATAACTGTGATTGTGATGCTATGACAGTCAATCCCCAGGAATTCCATTCCGCTGCAAAACAGGTAATTTGGGGGTGTGACAAGAACAATCATACTCACTCAACCAAAGAAGGTGTCTCATCAAATTTAAGCCGCCCTCCTGGCTTCGAGAACATGAATAGGAGTCCTTCCCTTACTAGCAAGTGCTCCACCTCGTTTTCTAGATACCCAAAAAAAGGATATTAAAGGAGTTTCTCTTATTCATGAACTAAATAGAATCATCATATCGAAGTTGGTCATTCGCTAGGTTATGACGTCAGAGGTTGTAAAAAGACTCAACAGAATGATCAATGGGATTGGAGTACACATTGTGGATAAATGAATATTCTCTCTATTGATAGTTGTGGAACGAAGAAAAGGCGTAAACGTGTTTGGATCAAATATTTATGTTTTAAACATAATGTTCATTTCCTTGGTGTCCAAGAAACTAAGATGAAGAGACTTGAATTATTTCAGCTTAAATCTATGTGGGGAAATTTCAATTTTGATTATGCTTGTAGCATAGCTCGTGGTAGATCAGGCGGCTTGATCTCTATGTGGGATCCGAATGTTTTGTTGAAGGAATCAATTTGGTGTGACGAGTCTTATATTATTGTGAAAGGGCTTTGGAAAAATTCGGTGGGAGATTGTTATATGGTAAACATTTACGGTCCTCAAGAATTGGCGGCTAAATCTTCTCTTTGGAACAGATTGGCTGACTTCATGCATCATCAAAATGGAACATTCATCTTATTTGGTGACTTGAATGTTGTCCGTAATGAAGAAGAAAGGTTTGGTTCTATTTTTTCTCGTATCGAAGCTGACCATTTCAATTCTTATATTGATTATACAGGTTTAATAGATCTCCCCATTGGAGGTAGGTTATATACTTGGATGAATAAAGCTGCGACTAAACAAAGTAAACTTGATCATTTCCTTATTTCTGAAGTCGTTTTGGAAGCTCTTCCGAATATCCGCATTACTGCCCTTAATCGTTTGTGGTCGGATCATAATCCTATTCTCCTTCATGTTAATAAATCAGATTTTAGTCCAACTCCTTTTAAGCTCTACAATTCATGGCTTCTCCGTGAAAGTTTTGATGATCAGATTAAGTCCGAGTAGCCAAACTTGGAGGGTTACAATAATGGCAGAAACCTTAAATCTCACGAGAAGTTTCGTCATCTCAAAACCAAAATCAAACAATGGCATGTCAACATCAAAACCTCGGATCGATCCCAAAAGCAGAAAGCTTTGTTACGCGTCACAACTATTGACAAGAAAATCGAAGATGGTACCGCGACTTCTCACGATAGAGACATTCGTATCAGGCTTATCCAAGAAGTTGATAAATTAGACAACTTTGATTCCACAGACTTAATTCAAAAGGCTCGTGTCAAGTGGGATATTGAAGGAGACGAGAATTCTAAATTTTTTTATGGCATGATTAATCAAAGAAGGAGGTCCCAGTCTATTACAGCTATTATGCATGAAGGAGTTTGGATTACGAATCCAATTCTTGTTAAGCACACTTTCATTAATTTCTACAAAGACAAATTTCAAGCTCACGATTTAGAAGTGGTATTTCTTCCTTTATCTCACTTTACTGGCCTTGGGCCTCTTGACCGACATGCCTTGGAGATCCAAGTTTCGCTTGAAGAAATCAAGATTGCGATTTGGGACTGTGGTAGTAATAAAGCTCCTGGCCCCGACAACTTCTCTTTTGCCTTTGATAAGAAATATTGGGATATCATTAAGATGGATATTTTTGAGTATGTTAACTCGTTTTTTTGTCTCAAGTTCGATGCCTCAGGGAGCGAATTCTTCATTTTTCACCCCTCATTCCAAAGGTTAGTAATCCTCTTTTTATCAAAGACTTCCGTCCTATTTCACTTATTTGTATTCATTATAAGATTATCGCTAAGATTTTTGCTAATCGGCTTTCTAAAGTGATTGACAAGATTGTAAGCCAAGAGAAATCCGCTTTTATATCTGGCCATCAAATTCTTGATGGTCCGGTCATTCTCAGCGAGGTCATTGATTGGTTATAGAAAAAGTTATTAATCTTCAAAGTAGACTTCGAAAAGGCCTTTGATTCGGTTAGTTGGAAGCAATGTTTTCAAACCCGGGTCGACCCGACCTGCTCAATCGGTTGGACCGGTGCCCGGCCACAAAAACGGGTAAAAAAAACCCGGGTTTCTAAAACCGGGTTAACCGGTTAGACCCGCCGGGGTTTGAGTGACCCGGGTCTCGAAACTAGGTCGGGTTTGGTTTTTTTCAATTTTTTTATAAAAACCGGTTGATCCGGTAGACCCGGCGGTCTAACCGGTTGACCCGGTCGGAAAAATAAAATAATAATAAATGGAAAACCGGGTTGACCCGGCGGTCGAACCGGTTGAACCGGTGACTCGACCGGGTCGATTAAAAACCCGGTTTTTAAAACATTGGTTGGAAGTACTTGGAGTTTGTTTTAGTTAGCCTTGGTTTCGGTCCTAAGTGGTGTTCCTGGATTAAAGCATGTTTGCAATCGTCTAGAGCTTCGGTATTGGTTAATGGTAGTCCTACTTCCGAATTTTCTATTAAACACTGGCTTAGACAGGGGGGGGGTCCTCTTTCTCCTTTTCTTTTCATCCTTGTAATGCAGGGTCTTCATAGTGCTCTTTCTAATGCAGTTGAATCGGGCCTAATCAGAGGTGTCAAAATAGGGCATTCAGACATTACTCTTTCTCACCTTTTTTATGAAAATGATGTGATTATTACTGCTGATTGAAGCGCTAGTGATCTTGATAACATTATTCGAGTTTTGCATGTTTTCTATTTAGCTTCGGGTCTCAGAATCAACATCCATAAATCAAATATATAGGGCACTGGAGTTTCAGATGATGACGTCTCGAGTATAGCTAGGAATTCTGGTTGTGCCCCGGGTTTTTTTTCCTTTCACTTATCTTGGACTCCCGATTGATTCTAATACAAGTTTAATATCTAACTGGAAGATTCTGACTGATCGCTTTCATTTAAGGCTCTTTTCTTGGAATGCTAATCTTCTTTCCATGGGTGGTCGCCTTACTCTTCTCAAGGCGGTTCTTGGCAGTCTTGGCATTTATTATTTTTCAATCTTCAAAGCTCCTGAGACAGTTCTTCAATCTTTGGAAAGAGCTCGTTCGACATTTATTTGGGGCGGTACTAATAACGTAAGAAAGTTGGCTTGGATTAAATGATCCAATGTTCTTGCTATGTTCGAAAAATGTGGTTTAAATATTGGTAGTCTCAAGGCTTTTAATCTAGCCCTTCTTCAAAAGTGGCGTTGGAGGTTGATGTCTTACCCGAATGCGCTTTGGGTTGAAATCGTTAAAGCTTTACATGGTCATGAAGGTGGTTTTGATATTCAAGGCTGCAGTTTTAGTGGTGAGTGGGCTAAGATTGTGGGTTCATCTAATTACTTACACTCGAAAGGCATCATCTCGTCCAATTTGTTTCGGTTCAAAGCAGGTTGTGGCACTCGTATTCGTTTTTAGAAGGATATTTGGATAGGCGAGTCTCCTCTAAATATCAGGTATAATAGACTTTATCGTTTGGATCAAGATAAAGATTGTCTCATTATTTATCGTATTGAGTCAATGGCGTTGAAATTGGTCGAGGACCAATCTTGGTGCTCGTAATTTGGCATACTTGTGTGACATGCTTAATGAGATTAGTTACGCCGATACTAATGATGTTGAAGTTTCTTGCATGTGGACATTGGGTTTAGATGGTAATTTTATAGTGGGGGAATCTCGGCGTATTATTGATTCCAAGATCCTTCCCTCGTTGGTTCCTTCGACTACATGGGACAAAACTCTTCCTAGAAAAGTTAACATTTTTTTTATGGAGAATGATCTTGGACCGACTTCCTCATATATTGAATCTCTCGTCTCGTGGAATGGACATACCGTCGATTTCTTGTCCTTCTTGTAATGGCAACGTGGAATCCTCTTATCACATTTTTTTTAATGTGACATAGATTTGGAGACTTGTTCCTAACTGGTGTGATATCCCTTTTCCTCCTTTTACAACTTTTGAGCATTGGAATAATTGGTCTGGCTTGTTGCATGCTTCTAAGGAGAAGAAGCATTGTTTCTATGTTATTTTTGCTTCATCTCTTTGGTGGTTATGGAGGTTATGCAATAGTGTTACTTTTTGTTTGCATCCGATGAGAAAAAGTGACATTTTCGACAACATTTGTTCTTCTTCTTTCTCATGGCTTCATCACAGGGGTCGTATGGCTTGTAGTTGGTTAGAATGGCTTAAGTCTCCTTTGTTGCTTGCGAGTTTTGACATTCGATGATGCTGCAGGATGTTTTGGATTTCGCTTGGTATTTTGGTTCTTTTTATTTTGCTCGCTTTTTCAATTTGTATTTTTTTCCTCGGGGCTTGTTTGGGGCTACATAAAAAACACCCCGAAGTAAAAACCGGTGGCTCGGCCTCCGTGGGTGGGGATTTTTCTCTTGTCGTGGTTCTTCGTAATTGGCAAGAGTTTTTTCATCCTTTTTGTAGTCCTCGCAGTTAAAGCCTCGAGGAGTATCTAGAATGCGTTGTTTGGTTTATTCCTAGTTTTGTGTTGTACTTTTTGGCTTCTAGGGCCTTGCTAGTTGCTTTATATATATATATATATACACACATATATATGAGACTACATTGACACGTCACTAATGCTTACATGGCACTATAATGATGACATGGAAATGCTTACATGGCACAACATTCGGCTACATATTAAAAAAGATTGTAACTAGAAAGATTCGAACTTGGGTTTGGACATGCACAAACTAGCGACTAAACCAACGAAGCATGCCACAAGTTGTGATACAAAATTGCATTCCATCACTGATATTCAACATTACTGTGTTTCCATTCAAAATTTGAAACGCATGAGTCAACTAATTTTAAAGCGGATTGAAAAGGTCAACTAATTTATTATCTTAAATAAAATCGGCTGTCATATTTAGATTCAAAGAAAAACGCTCCATGTAAATCCTAAAAATCAATAGCACACACCAAATCAACCCTAAACAATCTCACCATCACACGATCTGGTGAATGATAGAAAACTATCTACGATCATTGTAAGGTATGTTTGATCTTTAATTTCCGTTTAAATCATTCTTCTCATTCGAATTATCAAACCTTATTATCCAAAAAAAAAAAAAAAAAAAAA